>OZ035953.1:18478796-19678796 GCA_964034955.1 Orchesella flavescens
CTATGTGTCAAATTCAGATTCATCTTCAACTTCAGGCTGTGTAATTGTTTGTCTAGCACGCTTTCGCTAACCTTTTACGAAGTGTAAAATTACGCGTATTTCATCGGCTAATACATGCAAAAAAATCGGAAGCAAGATGAAGCCTGTTTTTCCTTTGCATTGGTAAAATACATACACATAAATGATTGCAATAGTTGGTACTCATTCTCAGTATTGGTACAGATGAAGTCGCATTCTCGTTTCATTTACATAATGGCTGCATTTCAAGCAATGCAGCCCAATTGACAATGCAGATAGGAGACGGACGCAATGAACCATTCAATCATTTCCCCGTCAACTAAAAAACTTGTCGATCGGTTTTCCTCGTCGACCAAAAAAACCTGTCGATCAGTTTTCCTCATCGATCAAAAAAACTGTCGATCAGTTTTCCTCATCGAACAAAAAAACTGTCGACCAGTTTTCCCTGTCGAACCAAAAATGGTGTCGGCCAGTTTTCCTAGGGATCTTTCTGACGGGGATCAATGTGTATAGGGACCAAAAAGTGGGGACCAAGTTTCACCAACTCATCTCGATGCACTACTTCACTTACTTTATGAACAAAGAAACGTTGTACTAAGAAAAGAGTGTGAGATTCTCGTGGATAGAATTCACTAAAGAAAGGGCAACTGCTTTAACTATGGATTTTAATTTTGTCTTGCTACAGAAACATGGTTTAATTGTATTTTATAAAGTATCAAATACCCATATCTCTGAATAGCTCAGATAATGTGATGTCAATCACCTAGTAGAGCGTTAAAGCAGGCATTGGTTTTGCTATTGCTGATAGGAAATAATGTAAAATATTGCTTTCTATATTACTGCAACACACTTTAATCCATGTCACTTCCTATGTAGAGCTATAAATAAGTCAAACATGCTCTTACATAACAAGAGACTATACCAGTTCCTAGCTAAATAAAGTAATTAAAGTGATATGCCATGATACTTTGATATTGATAGATAAAAAATTTATTTCATACTCTATATTTTTCCTTTGTTTTTTAGCATGCAGTGCAAAGTACTACTAAAATCTACTTACTTTGCTGGCTTTATGTAGAAATGTTAACAATACTACATTGAATAGCCTCAATAATTTCTATGATGCATTTAGATTTTTATATAAAAGTAAATCAAGTAGTTCTTTGGTAGGAGGAAGAGGCTTTCCGAACTAATTTCAAGGTCATTTCATAAGGTTAAACAAAAGCCCCTTTGCTTTCATCACTTAATCTAGCTCACCATGGTAAACGTACGGAAGAAATTACAGTAAAGCTGGGTGTTGATAACATGCAGGCTAGATCTTTTACGCTGTCTTACTGACGAAAAACATCCTAAGCGTACTACCGTTTTTTTCCGTCTTCTGGACGAGTCATTTTATACAGAGCGTGAGTGAGTGTGAGTGAAACCGTTAGTTGGTAAATGCATTTGGGACATGTTGAATTCTGCAACGCAATGTCGTAACTTTATCCACTAATTTAATCAATCTGCATTTAATAATACGTATCTGCAAAAATAGAGCATCTCAGTCTCAACCAAAGAAAAAATCGAATAACAATATTGTTTTTTGTACGCCTACAACCTGTAACTTCTGTAGCTAGAGAACATCTATCAAACAAGTTGATGTGATAGCTAGATAAAAAAAGTTATCGCAGAGTTTTAGGTAAGAAAAGGTTTACTAACTACTAATCAAATGGTATTTTGGGTCTTGGTATCGCAGTGCCTTTACTTTGAATTGACTTCTGATCATCACCATAGACTTTTACAGGCTATCTTGCATGGCTTGAGCTCATTTTACCATTGTTTTTGTACCTGGTGTTCGAGTATATCAGGCCCCGTGGCTGCAATACCAAGCAATAAGACCATGAATGATAAAGTTCCCTGCTCTTCAGACCAATTTGATTTCAGACCTATGAGTTCATCATTAGAAGCAGTGACCAGACGGTTGATCCCAGCCAGTGCAGTTACATTAGAATAGCTGGAGATTCTTCAAAGGGGTTTACCCCTAGAGTAACTTGGTAATACTAGAGCCGTCATTCGTTTGTGTTTCATCTCCAATTCTTTTTCACTGCTACGCTCTCTTATTGTATCAAAATTTGAAAAAAATTGGAATGTAGAATTTGTACTGTCTTCGAATCATATACAACCATTTCCAAAGTGCATTATATTTCCTAAAATACACTTTCAGCTCTTGCAATCTTCATTTTAGTGAAGCATAATGATCAATAACGCATAAACATATACATATTTCAGCACGCATTTAGATGCAATTGTTTGCATGCACAATGTAAAGGATTGAGTTTACGGGCCCGGAATAAAGTCTACGGGCTTTTAACATGTCATAAGTTGCCCCAATCCCGTCTGACCTTACCCGGTCCCGAGTGATTACTGGGGACCGGGTAAGGTAAGACGGGATTTAAAACGTCAAAGCCGACACAAACTTTATTTCGGCTAAACACTGAGTTGGGGTAGAAGGAATAGCAAAGTGTTAGTGCCAGTGCCACGAGGTTAGTAAGTATCCTGACTTGGGTTTGGTGACGTAAAACGCTAGTCGGCTGTTTGAAGAGCATATGAGTAGAGTGGAGCTCTTTTCCGTGTCATGTTGTAGTGTGTTGTATGTTGTGTATAAAATAAAATATTGTTATTTTTTTCGTCACTGTGCTGTTATTTCTGTTCGTCAACCAGCATACCCTTATCAACTGTTGAAGAAATCGTGACTGGCAATAATAATTTGATTGGCTAAGAAACTGTGATATCTAAAGTCCAAACAGTAGGTTAGAACACCTTTTAAATTAATGATAAAACTTTGTATTGAGCAGTTGACAAGCAAAATTCACTTTTCAATCCTCGGGTTGGCTAATAATGGTTTATTGAACCTTTTCAACTATGATGATTGTGTTGTTAACCTTCCTAATTTACAGATTATTTGAAAATAATTAAAGGTTGACTAAAGATGATGCTCCGCAGCGGCAAAATGTCAACGGCAGGAAAGAAGGTCAAAGAGGATTCACAAGTTGGGGCGAGGGGCGAGGGTGCGGGTGCAGGCACTAGCAATCATGCTAATAGCTTGACGAGTGAGAAAAACCCGGCAGTTTCTCGCCGCTATCCAGCTGTGTGTGATGATGTAGGCAAACTATTTTATACTCTTGTTTTAAATTATTAAACAACTCGTAGTCACAAAAACATGTTTGATTGCAATAGCATTAATATTCTTTTTCTATTATACGCTTTGCAGGCCTTGCTCCACATTTTTAAAAAAATGGATCCTAACGAAACGCTCCCATTCTCTAGATCCAGAGTCAGTGATGGTTTCCATGAAATGGTGGCTCCGGAAAGATCTGATTTGTTAATCAAAAAGGTATTCATCTCGAGGGAGGAACAACCTGTTCAGTTTTCTGTCCTGTGTAAAGTCACCTTTACTTAAGTGTGAGGGAAGGGTCGCACAAACTCTTGGTCTCCGATTTGGCTGAAAATTTGCAGGAATATAGAGTTTGATGCGTAGATTACGAATCTGAAATCAGCAACCGGTTTTAACAATCGTTTAACGGAAAAACCGCTGGTTGCCATGGCAACCCGCGGTTTTTTCCCTCTGGGGGGCGCCACTATCACTAAAACCGGTTGCTGATTTCAGATTCGTAATCTACGCATCAAATTCTATATTCCTGCAAATTTTCAGCCAAATCGGAGACCAAGAGTTTGTGCGACCCTTCCCTCACACAAAAGTAAATACTACTTTACATTAAGGCATTCAGTTGTTATTAGAGAAATTTGCCTACTTCCGAGGTAGTCACTTTTGTACTTGGGGTCCACGGATTTTAATGATACCGAACGACAATAGCAGCCATCTGAGGGAGTATGGTCAAATTGTTTTAACACTGTCCATGGTGATCTTAACCATTTTATGTAGGTCAGTGGCCTGTTTCTCTAATAACAACCGAATAATTTATTTACACAGGACATAATCCATTCTTATCTTATATACTGTAATGCTGAATATTCTTCCTAGGCCGCCCCAAGACTTGTTAACATCCTTCCGGAAGAGGCCTTGCTAAAATCCCGTAAACTCAGTCATTCTTGGGCCACCGAATTGAATCATCATCTTCAAGGTGAACAATTCCAAGTCCGCCTACCATGTGAAATGTATGGAGGGAGGAACAATACTCAGAGGCTGGTAAATGTCTTCCAATCATCTGAAGAAATTCAAAGTTTTCTTAAGGATATGGGTGAACACCCTGGAAATCCTTTCCCGGGGAGTACCGTGGAGTTAAGTTGGAAGGATCCACGGAGCATCCAAAATTGGGATGAGTTTTGGACTAGTGTCACCCAATTATTGGAAAAATTTGGATCACGCATTCTTCACTTTCGATTTTTTGACAATCGCACCGAACTCATTGCATTGGCTAACAATTTGAGAAACTGTTTGCTCAAACTTCCCAATCTTAAAAGACTGAGCATGATAGGAAATTTTGGGGGGTTCCAAAGAGGTTACATCGAAGATTGGTTTAGGGCGAACCCATTCCCTCGACTTCCAAACTTAGAAATGCTTGACACGTTGAAAAGCGGTATAAAGAGCAACCTTTTTATAAGAGCTGTGTGTAATTCATGTGCTGTACCAACCAAAATGAGAGTCCTGTCTTTGAAGTATTCGAAGGATCCGTGGGACCTTCATTTTATTATTCCTGATTCTGTGCTTAAGTTTGTAAACTTGGAGGTGCTTAAGGGTGCACTGGACATCGACCACTTGAGACAGCTAAAAAACTTTGTTCGACTACCTCCATTAAGAGAAGTGACGGTGACAACTCGGCTACCAGATCAAACATTATTTGGAGCAATGGAACCTTTTGGCAGTACTCTTGTTGAGTTAACTGTTTCCCGTTTGACATATTTTCGACAACCTGCTAATATCAACCTGCCAAATTTGAAGAAACTCAATTTGCCTCGTTATTTTGGATCACTTGATCCTTTTGTGCAGTTGACGTCATTGGCTCACTTGAGGGTTGGTAGTGATTTTAAAATGATAGATACAAAGCAGTGCAAAGTAAGGTTCCCTGGGACCGGGAACCGAATGTATGGCTCCAACATTTGGGAACTGATTCCCTCACTTAATTCAATTCAAGTTGGCAAGATATTCTATGAGCGGAAATATCTTAAACGGTTTCGTGAATCCATGAATCAAACTCGTCATGAATAAGTGATAGTTGAGGGAATATACTTAAATGTTCCAATTCAAAATATTGTGAAAACTGTAAATTTATTTGACGCATACAGAGTTAGTGTAGTTGATTGAAATATCAAGTAAGATTATAATTTTTCAAGAGTTTGTTATCATTTTTATGTATCAAAATAAAAATTCTTTTCATTGTGTAATATTCCATTTCTCTTCATCCAATACCTGTGACATTTTCTTTATCGTTTTGATTCAATAAACACCTACTTTAATATTAGAAAAAGATTGTAACAATATTTCCGTCATTAACATGTGTTTTTGTTTCATCTGCAATTCTTTTTCATTACTACGCTCTCTTGTTATATGACATTTGAAAAAATCTGGAATGCAGAATTTGAACTGTCTTCGAATCATACACAACCATTTCCAAAGTGCATTATATTTTCTAAAATACAATTTCAGCTCTTGCAATCTTCATTTTAGAAATGCATAATGATCAATAATGCACAAACATATAAATATACTACAACTAATTAAAGGTTTACTGGTGATACACAGGAGTGGCAACATGTCAATGACAGGAAGTAAGGTCAAAGACGATGTGCGAGATGGGGAGAGGGACGAGTGCAGGTACTAGCAATCATGCTCAATCAGAGAATAGCTTGACGAATGAGAAAAACACGGTAGATTCTCGCCACTATCTAGCTGTGTGTGATGATGTAGGTAACCCGTTTTATACTCTTGCTTTAAATTATTAAACAACTATCAGTCACAAAAAGCAAGATTGATTGCAATAACATTAACATATGTACATAAGGTATGTTAAACAATTATAAGACCACCTTGTGATATTTTGCCACGCGATAACAACACATGCTTGAAACGGGATTTTTGTTGCATTGCAATGAAGGGTCCTTAATACCCTTAGAACCCAAGTTTTAGCTTCTGTGACCCACCGGTTGTTGAGCTAAAGCTTAATCCTTAACAAGTGCCAATTTTGACTGTTAAACAATTATAAGACCACCTAAATGGTTTGCCTCCCAGTGCCACCCCAAATGGTAAAATTGTGTTTTATGAGTTAGAATACATTTAATGCTTTGTAATTTCTTTAAAAAATCTTATTTATGTAGCTAATCTATGGGCTGGGTGGTAGTGACAGGCCATCGCTTGAGATTCAGCAACATTTTTAAGTTTTAGGACAGTTAAACTTACAAAATTTGGCTGCATTACAACCAGAATGCCTCAAATGTGTCCCAAAGTACTCTACACTCACTTACGTTCATAGCGAGTACTTTTTAACCCAATATTAAAATTCTATACCCTGCAAATTAAACTCTTTCATTTATGGTAAAATGACAAAAATCGAAATTCTGGCCATAAACGAGCGTTTACACAATTCACCTGCTTAAATTTTTTCAGCTTATCATAGCAGTTAACTTTTCAACCATTAAGGGCGTCGTTATGTGTAAAAATCAGTCGCGGGACTGCACGCACATTGTACATGCAAGTAACCTAAAGTTGTGACTATTGGCCCAATCCAATAAAGTCAATGGCATACTTCTGAGCTTTAAATGTAGGGTGGGATCAGCGTACATTTGGTAGAAATATTGTTTTAAAATTATGTTTCTTATGTTTTTAAAATGTTTTTTTTACATTTGAAGTGGGTAGGTGTAATTTTTTTGTAGAGTATAACAAAATGAAGGAACTTGTAGATACAATGGGCGTGCATACCTGCGACTGATTTCTACTTAAAATGACGCTCCTAATGGTTAGGAAGTACTTTGATATGATAAGATGAAAAAATGTAAGCAAATGGATGGTGTAAACCCTCATTTACGGCCAGAATTACTACTTTTGTCATTTTACCATAAATGAAAGAGTTTAATTTGCAGAGCATAGAATATCATAGAATTTTTATATTGGGTTAAAAAGTACTCACTATGAACGTAAGTGAGTGTAGAGTACTTTGGGACACATTTGAGGCATTCTGGTTGTAATGCAGCCAAATTTTGTAAGTTTAACTGTCCTAAAACTTAAAAATGTTGCTGAATCTCAAGCGATGGCCTGTCACTACCACCCAGCCCATAGATTAGCTACATAAATAAGATTTTTTAAAGAAATTACAAAGCATTAAATGTATTCTAACTCATAAAACACAATTTTACCATTTGGGGTGGCACTGGGAGGCAAACCATTTAGGTGGTCTTATAATTGTTTAACAGTCAAAATTGGCACTTGTTAAGGATTAAGCTTTAGCTCAACAACCGGTGGGTCACAGAAGCTAAAACTTGGGTTCTAAGGGTATTAAGGACCCTTCATTGCAATGCAACAAAAATCCCGTTTCAAGCATGTGTTGTTATCGCGTGGCAAAATATCACAAGGTGGTCTTATAATTGTTTAACATACCTTATGAGCGTCCTTTTCTATTATACGCTCCACAGGCCTTGCTCAAAATTTTTGCAAAACTGGAATCTGAAGACAAGATCCCATTCTCTAGAGTCAGTGATGGTTTCAAGGATATGGTGGCTCCGGAAAGATCTGATTTGTTAATCAAAAAGGTATTCATCTCGAGGGAGTAGCAATCTGTTGATTTTTCTGTCCTGTGTACATTAAGGCATTCAGTTGTTATACGAGATTTAATTTGCCGACTTCCTAAGTGGGCCCTTTTATACTTGGGCTCCGTGAATTTTAATGATACCGAGCGACAATAGCAGCCATCTGACGGAGTATGGTCAAATTGTTGTAACGCTGACCATGGTGATCTTAACAATTTTATGTAGGTCAGTGGTCTCTATCTCTAATAACAACCGAATAATTTATTTACACAGGACATAATCCATTCTTATCTTATATACTGTAATGCTGAATATTCTTCCTACATAGCCCCAGTACTTGTTGATACTCTACCGCAAGGGGATTTGCTAAAATCCCGTGAACTCAATGAATCTTGGGCTACCGAATTAAGTCATCGCCTTCAATTTCCACATCGACTTCCAGCTGAAATATCTGGAGCTGAAGGAAGGAACGGGTCTCAGAGGCTAAAGAACAGGTTCAAGCCATCCAAGGTTTCCTCCAGGATATGGAGGGACACCCAGGAAATACTTTTCCAGGGAAGAGCATAATGTTACATTTGGATGTTCGAATTCTTTTCGTTTGAGATGTACGATTGAATCAAATTTGGGATGCATTTTAGACTAATGCAGTCCGAGTGGATCCCATATTTCTTCCTTCACATTTTGTACGCTCGGCACTGAACCAACGCGCATCAGATCTACGGCTAAAAATCTGAGAGACTGTTTGTTTAACCTTCCAAATCTTAAAAGGCTAAACATCTATGGAAGCTGGCACTCAGGTCATTCCACTCGTATGGAAGCTTGGTTTAGAAGAAATCCTTTACCTCAGCTCCCAAATTTGGAAATGATTGATACGTGGCTGTGCAACAATACCTTGATAAAAGCTGCATTGCATTTCTGTCCTCTAGCAGCCAATATGAAGGCCGTATCTTTATTGTGTGATGAGAAGAATATTTTTCGGCTTCCTGAGACGGTGTATGATTTTGTTAATTTGGAGGTTTTCAATGCTCCACTGAATATCCAAGACTTGGAGAGACTAAGCAACTTAGAACAGCAACCACCTCTTAGGGAGCTGTCTTTAGACTTTGATAAGTTTGCACTGGTTCCAGCTCATTAATAATCCCGAGTGCTATAACCTTTTTGAAATGCTGTTCAGCGTTGGGAAATTTCAATTTTGGACCGTTTGAGATAAAAAAGTATTGAAATCAACCTGTCAAATCTGAAGGAACTCCATTTTGTGTCCTTTCATTGTATGACTTATCCAATTGCGTTCATTGAGTCTGATTTTGCTAAATAATTGGAGAGCGAATGCGTACTAAATACTTAAAGTAGTGTTTGTACTTTGAACGTTAGTTTTGGGGGTAAATTTTTCTCAATTATGGATGCTTTATTTCATATTTATAGGCCAAAGTTTAATATATGATGCAATAATATAATATACGAATAGAAAATAAGGTATTGGAATACTATTTTAGGTTAATAATTTGGTATTGATATATTTAGAATGGAATTCAAAATATACTTCATTATAATGAACTTTGAATACATTCAACGAAACTACAGTAAAACAGCGTGGTAATAATTTTACATTAATAATAAAATGATCAGAATATGAATATAAAGTAAAATGTAAATTCGTATTTCACATCAAAATATAACATGCCAACCAAATCATGTTTCAGAAACTGCAAGATCAGTAAAGGAAGGGCTTAAGAAATCATTGCATGATACCTATTTTTTGCTTCATATTGGTCATATTGCAATATAGTTTAGCAAGCTATAAAAAGCAATGAACCTGATTTTCGTCAAACAAAAGCGTTTCATTGACAAGGGTACTTAAGCATCGCTAGAAATGCACACAAAGCAATTTAAAAATAAAGATTTAATTAGCATACGATAATATGAAAGCGTTACATCAGTATTTATGCTGCTCATTAAAAAAGGTAGACAACGACAAAATAGATTGTCATTAACTCCGTTGCCCGTCCATAAAGTTAACACAATATGACGCATCAATAAGCATTGGTTCAAGTTATATCATCATTTTTGTTTTGATATGCATCCTGATTTGTAACCGTGGATATGATTACATTTAATGAAATTGCTGCTACCCAAGCTGTATCCATTTTAAGGTCTGACAGACAAATTGCATGGTCAGAGACACAACATGTTTACCAAGATTTGCTGGCTCTATCATAACTGCAATCTTAAAAATAACTTTTACTGCGTTTCATTTCATTCTTACACCTCACCGTAAAGTACCAAAACCTGGTACTGCCCAGTCATAAAATCTGGTACACCATAAAATATATGCAGGTGTAACTTAGCATAAACCTTGAGTTGAAGGAATATGTATAGATGAATGCAGCATTTATGATGCTGAAACGTATGTGTCATCATTTCTTCGCTCTCTCAAGACATGAGCAAAAATACTCACTAAAAAATAAGTATGCCCATACAACAATCAGCACAAAATATAACACTTGAGATTTGGTGACTTATCTGCCAGCAGTTAGTATTAATACGAGTTTGCAACATCCCTAATAGATTGTTGTATGACGCAGCCGTGTCTTAATAATGTGTCATTGAAATATAAGAAATAAAAAGTTAAACGGAAAGAACAAAGTTACACTTTAAATGAAATAAGATTATTATTATACCTGCGTTAACTGAATAACTTTTTGTTTTCTTCAAGGGAGTGATAACATCGGTATGGATATTTTTTTGTAAAGTATAAAAGACTAAAAATGAGGGTGTATATAGACAAGTATCAGTTTCTCGGGATGTATTTACTCTTATAATTATATGGTCAGTACTCAGAACCAGCAAAAATCTTTCATTTTACTTAAATTTACTCAGATTGTACGCTCAGTTCACGTTCTCGCTTCAGAGTTCATCTTCATTCTGAGTCAGAACGAGTTTCGCAGCGCAGCTGTTCATCAGAATTTACCACAAGAAATCGACAAATCGACTAGAGTATCATCATACAATGAGAAACAGCAGCAGGGAGCAGACCCCAGCAAAATCAGCTGACGAGGAAGAGATGAGCAAGGCAGCATGGTGTCATACATGAACGTCTTAAATACTTTTACGGTTACTGCTAAGCTGCCAGTAAACTCCTTTGTAAAAAAGTCTTGTGTACATCAATGATTTTTTTCTTCTCTCTCTCTCTGTTACTAACACTTAACATCTGCTGACAGTTAAATAAAATAGGAAAGTAGAGACGAATGGGGAAGGCCCTATTTATTCTTTCTGAAGAAAATGCTTACAAAAATTATAAAATGTCTTCTTCATCATTATCTCAAATACGTAGTAGCATATCACATATTAAAACCTGTCTTTGTACTGCGTTTTCTCCAATTCTAAAAAACATCATAGCATTTTTCATATTTTGGAAAACTGAAAGTAAAGCATGCATAAAATTCTGGGTATTTGATAAGTACATGGTTCCACTTCCATCTAATAATCCTATATCTACAATATACATATCTGCAAGATCCATTGGAATAGCTCTGTTAACTAATTGTAGAGAGACTATACAATAAGATTTTGTACAGCCTTTCCATGCATAACCAAGCCTTTTTCTGATCATCACACCACATAACAACAACACGGCAACAGCCCCAAAAGAACACTTGTGTACATTTCTTTCTGTTTCGCTAAATTCTGTGCTATATTCTTATACTCTCTACCTCATTTTATAGATATGAGCAAACACATACACATGCCGTGACGTTTCCCGGAGGTGCACGTTCAGAGCTGCGCACACTGAATGCAAAGCTTTTATGAACTTAAAAAACAATTTCTTGCCAAATTATTTTTAAGAAATAAGTACAATTTTTTATGCGTCCAATATCAAAAATATTTAAGTGGGATCAATACGTAATTTGATAAACTTTAATTAAAACAGATTGCATATTCCTTTGACCCAAATTTCCCACACGATATTTAAAGATCTAAATTTTATTACTACCTTTTTATTATTAAATTAGATCAATTTAATAAGTTTATTAAGATTAAATTAGGATTTATACATTATATCCATCTATCTATAAAAAACCAAGAGAGGGCCACCTCTGCTTTTTTGTACCCAACATTCTATGTATCAGCTTTTCCACGAACGTTCTAAACATACGAAATGAAATAAAGGTTTTATCCTACTAACTTTGTCTATCTCTACCCAAACCTATATTTCTCTAGAAAAACCTTACAATCTGTATTCCACATGCCGTACCACTGACTTCGAGGTAGTACCTACGTATCTACCTTTACGAGTTTTGTGTATGTATCTTAAAAATCTATTCTTGCTTTTGTTCGTCATCACATCATCTGTAGGGAGCATTTTAGCATGCTGGGTTCGTCCGTAGTCAAATCGCATATACGTGGATTTCATGTGTGTAGCAGCACATCGTAGTACTTCTCCTTTATATAGCTAACAGTTGTTAACTGGGAGCAATACTGAATGTTTTTGTTGTTGTTATGCATATTGTGATCATACGAGAGTACCCCACACCATACGTTCTGTTGTGGAAAATACCTATACACTCCAACAACTGACTGTGTAAAGCTGAGCTGATATAATTTTTTTTCGAAGGAGAAGAACAAAAATATTGTGTGGTATTCATATTGAAGAGAGAGAGAGGAGCTCAGGCAAAACACATACGTGAGCAAAGGCAGTCAGTCAGTAGTCAGCCAGCACACAGTCAGAGACGTAATAATTATTATCTATATATTATTAATATAAATATAATATTGTATTATTTGTATCTTCTTGAGTTATTAGCTGTTTAGTTTTTTCATACGTTTCAATATCAAATAATAATAACATAACGCACTAGCTACGTCGACTACTACGCTATATCCAATCCACACGATGATCAGTACTCCTAAACTGTAGAACGGAAAAAAAGAAAGATCGCTACTTACAACTATTACTTGTACAGCAATTATATATATTTTTACTCATTTAGTGAGTGATAGCTTAGAAAAGCATACCCTTTTTTATAGATAGGTGGAAAGAGTCAAGAGATAGATCAGATGCAATGCATCCAAATCCAACATTTTTTCTCAACTCAACTCACTGTCCATTTTTCTCTTAATCATCCCACTAACGTTGCTTTAGGACAAGTACAATAGTTCAATCCCCAGTTTGCTAAAAGTCCATTATTGTCATTAGGTTTGTGTTGTGTACATAATATCATATAAATAAGTTCACGTTAATTTTTTTGGTTTTGGTTGGATTTGGACTGTATGGGACACTTTTAAGGCTACTTGACTACTAAAACTATTGGAGGTACTCAACTGTTATAATCCTCGTGCTGAGTTTTAAGGGTTGTCATCATCATATTGTAGATGTACAGTGCTACAGTCCACAGTGCTAAATGTTGATAGCCCTACAAGTTGATGTGTAAATATTACATGGGAGACCTACCTCCCCGTCTACTACTACTCTTCATGGATAATTGTTTGTAGCTTTATTAGCCAACGTTCGAACACTCTGATGATAAGCAAGCAGGAGTCAGTGACGTGAGGAAGATAAGCGATATTGATTTTTGTGTAAAAATCACATCCCTGCTTTTGTTATAACATTACATTTGCGTTTTTTATATAGTTATGTTGTTTTAATGTACCCAGTTAATGTTTGTTGTTAATTCGTTTTTGTTAAGAATCTACGAGGGTTATTGACTATTGTTTTAAGCAGAGGATTTCGTCACTTCTTAATAATGTACTAATTATAGGATGGTTTATCAGTTGAGTGAGGAAAGGAAGTGGTGAGTTGAGATATTGAAGAGAGGGCTGAACAGAAAGAAAGTGCTTATCAGTCGTCGTCGTCTCATTTTTTTTTTGGATAAAGTACTCAAGCAATAATAAATTTGTGAGTTCACTTGTATACTTTCCAGTTCATGTAGTGATTCAAATCATTCTTGGAGAGATTGTAAGAAAGTATACTACTACCAAGCAATATTCAATAATAGGAGGAGGAAAAGAAACGATTAAAAAAAGTATTAAAAACGTCGTAGTCAGAAAAAAATAATACATTAGGCATACTACAACCACGCTAAAGTGTACATACGTTTATATAGAGATAAAAAAATCAGCTGATTTTTAGCTGTTAAGTATCATCAATGTTGATGAGCAAATAGTTGAGTCTCGAAAAAAAACTCTCCCCATTTCTCCAGGATTTAATGAGTAGGTTGTCGAGACGGAGAAAATAAATATTACTTATTTTATTATTATTAACTGCAATAAATACATTATATGTTCTTGTGCAAATTTAGGGATGAAATTGAAAGCAGTATCTATATATTTATATGTTAGTTAAGCCACTCAGCACCAAAGCCCATAGTTTTTCAAATATATGATATAAATAATACGCTCGCTCGCTCTTCTTGACGCAAATTTAACTTTTTATTATTATATTAAATATTATTATTGTTAATTATTGTTATTGTTAGCCAAGGTAATAATATAAAGTTGATGATCTTTCTCTCCAATATGCATAATAGTTTTTCTAGTTAAAAAGCATAATATTATAATTATTAAAAACCCGTTTACAGATTGTGATATAAAAAAGCGTTTATAAACTACAAAAAAATATTTAAGACATACAAACACAAAAAAGAAAACTTTAAAGCTTGTTTACCGTAATGGTCTCATAATGTGTAAACATAGTAGTTAGTTAAGTACGACGTAATTAAATTAAATTAAGTAAGGTTCGCATAAAAACGATATTATTTAACATTTTTTATATACAAGTTCTTTTTAAGTCTCTTTGTTATTATTTTTCTTGTCGTGACATTTTTCCCAAATGATATAGTCCGCCAGTACAAGCATTTTTTTTGCAAAAAAAGAAAACAAGAACCATGCGTAGAATGTAGATTAGGTATGGAAATGATAACGTTAAATTAATTTTTATATTAAACTTGTCAAAACAAAGCAGGAAAACAAACTGTATATGCATTAACAGATTCAATGCACCCGTGTTGCCATCCTCGTGAGTGAGTCTCTATTTGATCTGAATGATTTAGTAATTGTAGACAAAGACAGGCCAAGCCAAACCAGCAATGGATTATATGGGTGATTGAATGTAGTCTCAGTGGAATTAAGTATTGTAATAATCACATCAACAATATTATCAACAACATATTATAACACTTGTTTATATGTACTCACGTGTTTGTAGCAAAAAAAAGTATTTATCTTATTACGCTAAATGTGCAGAGGCAGCGAGGTCATTGAAGAGTTCAACTTCAACCCGAGTCATATGTATGTAGGCTGTTGTATAAAAAAAGTTAAATCTTACTCTGCACTTTTGATTGTGCTCTCCAACGTAAACGTATGATAGTTAAGACAGATGTATTGCATCAGTCAGTGAGGTACGGTACGAGGTACATGGTTTTGTGAGAGAATTAGGTGTAAAAGCGGGTGAGACAGGGATCCTCAGTAGTTGGACTTGATGTGCTATAAATTTACTTTCTAAGAGATTTGAGGAAATACAAAACAACGGTATTATATACTATATTATCTTTGTGCAATTAATCAACAACAAAAAAGATAAAAAAATCCTTTTGTATTCCATATTAGATAGTAAGCCTTAACGATGTACGTAAATTGTATTTAGCGTTGATTAATGTTGTGGACCATAAAAGTTGTTCTTACATCGAGTTCGCTGTAGCTATGATGATGCTATAGCACCATTATAATAGCTTGTCGTCTTATAGGGGAAGTGTAATTAATTAATTAATCGAATAATTATCAGACAATTGTCGCGTCGTGAATAATACCTCCTTTCGTTGTATAAACATATAATCATTCATGTGCCAGTGCTATTGACTGAGAAAAAAGGGTTTTTCAATACGGTTACTTCTTTGTTGTTTGTTGAGAATCTTTTCATTGTTAACTCTGATGTTAGTGAATGACATTTTTAATTAGGGTAGGGTATATGTCAGGTCAATTGAGGAATAGTTACGAAAAATCAATGATTCACTGAAATATAAAGGGGTGGATAGAGAAAGCAAAGTTCTTTTCACCTCTTTCTAGTCGTTTGTTCGTTCCATCGAGACAATCTGTACGTCGTTGTGTCTTTTGTGCTCGTATTGATTCGTGGTTTCCATCACCAAGTTTGCTGGATGACATTGGCGTAAGTGATTTTTTATTTTAATGAATTATTTTTTTATGAATTATTATACTAATTGAGAATTTATATAAATATGAATAATCCATTCCTATTGCATCGTTTGAGTTTTGGTGATGGTTTTGGTATGAGTTAGTTGGAATGGCGCTATGAAAAGTATTGAATTAACAAGCTACAGTCATTGAAATTTAGTTTTCAAAGCATAGATATTCATTTATTTTGCTCTTTTAATGCTTGGTTTGGTTGCTAAATTAAAAGTTCATCAATCTAATTTCCTGCCGTGTCACCACAAATTCAATTTTGAAAGATTACAGATTTTAAAGACATCAGAAAATCTATTTAAAAAAATACCAAGCACTTGAATTTGAAAAAAAAAACATGATAAGAATACGATAGAATGCAAAAATTTGCAAGATAAAATGAGAATGTTGAACGGACTAAAAAAGTGTGTAGGTTTTTCATTCCCCCTTGTCTGTAGCGGCCAGTTTCCTAGAGAACAAAGGATTGCCTAATTACCACAATGATGCAATCGGATAGTGTAAGTCCCCCTTCATTTCAAAGGCCAACCATTTGGCCAACTTTGTATCAGATATATCTGCATTTTCACTTTTTGTCAATCTTAATGTTTTTATATGTCCAAATGTGCAAAGGGGAACTTTTATGTTAATATATTATTTATCCAGGGATCAGAGTACAACGCGTAGTTTTATGGGGCAACATGTTGACAAAGCTATAAAAAATGTGTTGCTAAAAAAAGCTGTTGATGCAATCAGTTTAATAACGCTGCTGTAAATGTTCAAGTGTCAAATGTGACTGCTATTATAACATATTATATACTTTCGATATGGGTGAAGGGAATATCTGTGCATGTTTAATCCTAAATGTAACTAAAGCGTATTACATTTTGAAACAAGATGGAATGAATTTCCTATCTGTTATCATCATTTTTTTTCAATCCAGAGTTCCATATGCAAATGCATCTGTGATTTTTGCGAAGTAGAAAATATGACAACGACATATGTATATGGTTTCATATGATTTTATATAGGTCCATTACTAATCAGCTGAGTTGGCAATTCCCATTTATTTGAGCCCCAATTGCGACATTAAGCTTCACGTCGTTGTTGCTTGTTTTTCTTGAATTTATGCCTACATCATTTGGGTATATAGACGACAAGCAGTCGAGAGTTTGTCATGATTTTTGGGAATATGTTGCTTACTTACTTACCTTAATGTCCTTAATGTACAAACAGTCGCTTGAACTGCAGTTGTTTCTTTATCCGTCCATGTAGAGTTTCACTGTGTGCGTGTAAAAAGTAACCTAAAAAGATGCAGTCAAGTCAACTTGTTCCAGAAAGCAGAACCAGCTTTCATGTTAAATCGAAGGGGATGTGTTATGCTCCTTGGTTTGGTTTACCTCACAAATCCTGTCTCTCCGACTGAAAGTCTGCACGTTTTATCTCACTTTAGCTTGAGCTGCTTGATTTGTAAATAGAATGTATGCATATGTTTCTCGCTTACTTGTCTTGAAACGTATGTTTTATGTAGATAATTCTAACTTGTAGTCTGATTTGACGTTTTGTTACTACGGCTGACGGACTCTTGCATGCAAAAAAAATCACTAACTTTGGTCACGAATACTTTTTTTCGTACCAGCTGAACTTGTCATATAAATGTAGTAAACTTGTACAGCTTGTGGACTGTCGGGGGGAATGAATGAGTATTGTGATAAACTTTATGTGTATGTTGGTGAAACGAACTGTATGCTTTTTTTTATGGAACTCATAATATAATCCACTGTCTGTATTTGGCATTACGATATTTTGTGTTTGTCATTATTTGTGTAGGATTCTTCGGACGGAAGTTCTGACTACTTCGATCAAGTGAAATCTTCTTCATCAAGGCTGGACTTGCCAACTTCCAAAATGTCTGCAGACAGTCTTCGAAAGGGGAGCATGATGAGGCATGCTGGGAGTATGGTACGGCCTCAAACCGTCACAGAAAAGACGTTGATGGAAAGTGTTGCGGGGTTTATTAATGAAGTTGGCCTTGTGACACAGGTACGGAGAAAGCTATGACTGTGCTCAAATATTTACAATTGAGGTTTTTGTATAGTGAAAGTTGTGAAAAATGAAATATATTTTTTGTTACTTTTAGCCGTCTTCTGGAAATGAAGACAAGGAGAATTGCATCACTTGGACGAAGTTTGAGGATTGCCGGAGCCACGGCTTGAAGCTTGCTGTTGCATCTAATTTCAAGGGAGAATCATGTCACACAGCACCACCGCTACTACTAACGCTTGGTTATCAGTCAGGCGTCCAAATGTGGGCTATCCCAGCAAATGGGGAGGCTCACGAGATATTGTCTTGGAAGAAGCCGAACGTGAGGCTTTTCCAGCTTCTCCCGAATCCAGCACAAAGTGATAAGGATCAGTTTCGAGCTGCTCGACCAGTTGTGGTGATTTGTGAAGGGTCGAACTCTCCAACCAGCTCGAACCAACTGACATTTGTCTCATTTCGGAGTGGAGAACCTTTAAAAACCAACAAGTTCATGCATCCTGTTTGTGATATTCTTGCCAATCAAGTGGCCATCGTTGTAACGTTCCTGGACAAGATCATTTTGATAGATCCTTGCACGTTTGAAATCAGGACGACCATTTCATCCGCTGAAAGAGTCTCAACAATTCCATTCTCAAGTCCAGTTGCTCTCGGCTCCTCTTGGTTGGCTTATACTGAGAGGAAACTATTGCCAATATTTCAATCTTCCGGAGGCGTAGAAATGGCAAATACGACGTCATACACGGCATCAGTTCTGTATGCGGCAAAAAGTCTTACAAAGGGACTGAAGGGGCTGGGTGAAACTGTTGCCAACAGCATAACAGGGCACAGGGTCACCACCACATCTGAAAGTGAGCAGAATTCCACAGTTGAGCCAGGAATCGTTTCTATTCTGGACCTAAATGAACTTAAACAGGGAGAAGTTGTCCTAAGTGATCTCTCAGGATTATCTGGCCTTTCCACTGCATGCGTGATTGCACACTTCGTTGCTCACATGAATAATCCTGTTGTGGCAATGAGCTTTGATCATTCTGGTCTTCTGTTGGTAACTGCCGACAAGGAAGGACATGACTTTAATGTCTTTCGCATTCATCCTCATCCATTAGGAGCCTCAATGGCGGCTGTCCACCATCTCTATGTTCTTCATCGAGGGGATACTGCTGCAAAAGTTCAAAGTATTTCATTTGCCCCAGATTCCCGTTGGGTTGCTGTGAGTACGCTTCGGGGTACTACCCACATATTTCCCATCACACCTTATGGTGGACATGTTAGTGCAAGGACACACACATCTCATCGTGTCGTCAATCGGTTGAGCCGTTTTCATAGAACGGCTGGCTTAGATGATGCTCCCACTTCCGGCAGAAACAGTCCTGTGTCCGCGTTCAATCCCGGACCTGTTGGAAACTCTGTTGGCAAATCATTTGATCTCTGTAATAATGCTGCCCCTTATCCCAACCCAAGGCTTCCCCCATTCCCACACCCAATCATGATCCCGCCCATGGCCCAACTTAGACAGAGCTTTGCAACATCTTCATCATCAACTTCACCTAAAAATTCACCACCTGTGTCTAAATCAAAGGGGTTGTGCCCTGAAGACAGGAACAATGTTTTGACCTTGTTTGAGTCACCTCGAAGTTGGCATATCAGCAGCTCCCCAGTCGTTCCCACCTGTGGCAAAAAGAGGAAGCCTGCTGTTGATGCTTTGTTCATTATGACGAGCTATGGAAATCTTATAGAATATTGTTTGGATCCGAAAGCTACATCAGGTAATAAAATCTAATGCACTTATTGAGCTTATTTGCTTCCTGTTTAGTCCAACTGATGGAACACTCTAAATTAACAGAAAATTCTAATCCATAATAGGTACCGTGCCTGGAAGTGGTGTAACAAGGGATAAGATTTCAGACGATGCTTCCATCAAGTTATCTGTCCATGCCAAAGCGCAATGGAATTTTACGAAACCGTCGTTTACAAAGGAGCTACAACCCCCTTTGCAGCCTAACAATCTTATATTGTTACCCACTTGTTACCTAATTCCTGGAGATCTACATTTGAATTGCAATGACTCCAAAGCTGTGACGTTTGATGGTGAAGATAATATGGATGAGAGATGGCTGTCACAGGTTGAGATATGTACCCATTCCGGCCCTCATCGACGGTTGTGGATGGGACCACAGTTCACTTTCAAAGTTTTCAATTCAAATTCGTAAGTTGGAAAGATACAAATAAAGAACAAACTTTTTTCCGTACCACTTTATTATAATCATGCACACTATGATATCTTATTACAGATCCAAACTGCCGTTACGTTCCATGAGTGGCGGCTTAGATGTTGAAACGGTGGAGGTCAACGTCACAAATCGTCCCGCCAAGTCAAACCCTGTGAACATGCCAGCATCCTCCTCATTAATTCCTGTAGTGATTGAAGGTAGTTCCGGAAGTAAGTTTGTAGGAAAATCATTTTAAATATTTTTTTAAATGAATTTTTTGTTACATTCAATATCCCAAATTTTTGTTTTGGTAAAAACAGGCAGTTTAGAGCAGTCCCCTCGATTAGCTGATCCATATTGTGACTCTGAAACATCGGTTGTTCATAATGAGTCTCAGCTGAAAGAAAACTTGGCTGAGGCAATGATGGAAAACTGCGGTGGAATATCAAGAGAAACAGGTAAACATCTATAGCAGCTTTTTTATTTTACAATTTTCTCGAAATTTTTGGTAAACCATGTTCTCTAAAACTTTAAATACCTTGCTAAATACATAGGTGGATGCCAGAGCCTAGGAAGCTGTGATGATATAAGCTCAACCAGTAGTTTTGAATCAACAAGTCAAACCTCTATAGATGCCCCAGGTGCGCCACCATTTTGTATTGACGCTGGTTTGCCATTTCCTGATTAGTCTCACAACCCTTTTTTATTATTATCGTTTTTATGTGTCACGTCACCTATTAAGCTTTTGTTTATTTTGCAAAAATAATTTTATCTTTTGCATAATATTATTATCTAGTATGAGTTTTTATATTAAGCAAAACAAATCTTAGAATGCATG
Source organism: Orchesella flavescens (assembly GCA_964034955.1). NCBI lineage: Eukaryota > Metazoa > Arthropoda > Collembola > Entomobryomorpha > Orchesellidae > Orchesella > Orchesella flavescens. Next base: position 18,499,809 of record OZ035953.1, read on the forward strand.
ATATTTCTATTAACAGTGTTACTATAATTTTTACCAACGTTTTTTTGTTGCTTGTTGTAATAAGGAACCTATACACAATGTTCAGACACACTAGATTTATCTATACTTATAAAATACATAGATTATTAGTTATCTAAGCGCATGAAAAATCTAAGTAAGTATATCATCTAACTTCTAATCATGAAAAAAGGTAAGTAACGTTCAATTATTATATTCCTAGCTGGCCGTAAACGTAAGAAGTAAACCGCTTTTACCTGCACAGAGGATCATGATGATGATTAATATATATTTGAAAAACGAAAACAAAAGTTCAAATGTTGCGACGAATATTCGGAGTGATTGAAAAAAATAAACAATATCTTGAAAAGACAGTCAATTTTTTATGGAGTTGCGTTCTTATTTCCAATACCAGCATATTTAGATGTAGCATTTAAAAATTAGTTAATTTACGCATGACGTCGTATACAAACAACATAATATTGATTTTTATTCGTAAGAAGATAAAGAGGTTACATATAATATCTATTTTTGTGTGATAAGTTCCAGTTTTTATAATATTGTATCATACATCAAATATATTTTGTTGAATGTATTAATTCTTCATATTATTATTATTGAATTCATTTTTATTTTGTGCAGAAAATGTTGCAGGTATTTTTTTGGGTTTCAATCTTTGTGAAATGGCACTATATAATGACACAAGATATTGATATATATATAGATATATTCATTTCATATTACACAGTAGGCTGATGTGCTTCAATATAGTTTTTTTCCTTTTTATATATGGGATGATATTTGATCTCCTATTACTCATCTCAGGTACGATATTTACTACATGATAAAGTGCGATCTTGTAGAATTTCATTTTGTCAGGATGTTTACCAAGAATTCTCAATAGTTGGGAGATCTGTTCGTGGAGGTCTGAAAGAGAAAATAATATCACATAAGTATGAAATTGAAAGTCAAACAACGGGACATTTTACACAAATCCATAATATGTAAATATGTGAATTTACACGTATTTTCTTTGTATATTTAGAAAAACATTTCAAATTTTGCAGTTTTTTTACTCACTTGGCGTACTGTGTGTTGAAATTAGTCTTCTCTGTTGAGAAGGATTGACCAAACTCCTTTGGAGGTGGCAAGGCCATTTCGGCCATTTCTTCAGCAATGTTACGCTTGCGATACCACCAGTACTCAAACACGAGGGTAAAGCATGCCATCACGATACCGACGAAGATGACGATGAATACACCACCTTTATGAAATATTTAGAGATAAGTCAGTCTAGCCGTTTGTATGTAACTGGTGCAAACATTGAGTAATATATTATTATACTAAAGTCAAGTGACAACGCGTACCAATGTTGTGAATACTGATGCCGTCAGATTGGTTGTCATCCTTGGGACAAGTTGCCTTGTAGTCATTGTCATTCCACCAGGTTTCCTTCAGCTGTTCCAAATGACGCTGGTTGAGAAGTTTCAAGATCCTGTGGATAGCAAAGATGACCATTTGAAGCAGGGCCATAAAACATTCATGGAGAGTGGACTGAGACATTGACACAGATGTGTAAGGTGTAGACAAAGACATAAAAGTGAAAGGTACATGCAAAATGTTAAGATTCAGTGGTGACGATGGCGATAATACTGTGAACTGCTGTACAAATAAGCAATACACAAAGTCGCTATTGCATTCAAACTACAGAAAAGCTCAAAGCAGGGGAGGGATCATCATCGGTCAAATTTTGTGATGATACTGATGACAAGTATTCTTACGCATCATTTAATTGGTCTTTGAGCGGTGAACCCTGTTGGACAGCTAAAGCATATGGTTTGCGCGAAAATTCTTCGCCAACCATTTGTAAATCACAGCTTATCAAAACTTGATAACGTATATCGGTTGCATCACCTGAAATGTCAAAGTCAGCCTGATAATCGTAATCAGTAACACACATAATGTATACATCTTGGAGGAAGTACAACATCGTTGATATGGAATAAATCCACACGATACTCCAATTTTCAAAAAAAAAAAAAATATTTAAGCACATAAAATCCAAACAGTTTCTCGTATGGTGTCATTCCCATATAGAAACCTGAAGTATGGGGCCCTTAGCCGTTTTCTGCAGGCTCCAGGAATTTGAGACAGACAAAAAAGTCATGCATTTTTAACAATGCATGTTGTACAAGATGTACATGTTCGTGAGCCTCAGTTGCATTAGTCTGAGGTTTAATGACTGAGATTTTAGTCAAATCAAATGAAGTACTAGGGCAGAGACAGTCTGCCGACTTTCTTACATATGTGAGAATGACTCTTTCAAAGGAGATCCTTTCTGAACGGCAATGGCGTAGGGTTTGCGAGAGAATTCCTCTCCTACTTGCTTAAAGTCACATGAGATTACCGTTTGATATCGAATATTTGTTGCCTCGTCTAGAAAAATTTTCATGGTAACACATGCCATTATATATTAGCGAATTATTAGTAAAAAAATCCCTCTTGTTTACTCTCATATTACTTGTTAAATCGTAAAATGAGCGTTTGGGGTAACGTGAAACCGTAAAGAAAAAGTTAGAATGTGATCAAATTGAATTTTGTTGTTGTAATAAATCCTTGAAATGACGACATGAGAAGCTTTAACTTACCAAGGAATGCAAATCCGTCATTTTGAGTTTTGTCATCACCACGCACACGCTTGATAGCATCCTCAAATTGTTTAGGTGGATTGTTTTCTTGCATAGCTTGCCACATTTTCGTGAATTTGTCACTCACAGGATAATCCCAAACTGCTAGCTGGGATCTTTCGTAATCAGTCATACTGTCGTTGAGACTCATGTCCTTCCATATTCTATAATAATAATTATTATTAGAATTAAATTACCACTTTCAAAAACATTTTGACTATTGAACAAGCCCCAATTGGAAAGCTTTCATTACTCGTAAAATCTGTGCTCAATATGAGCCATTCGATCAAAGTAGATCCAAGCTGAGCTTCGTTCAAGTGGTGCATACTGGATCTTGTACTGCTTTGCAAGATCATCTAGGGATTCAATGGGAGCATCCAAACGGGACACAGTCAAGAAAGCAGCCAAGTTAGCAGTGTAAGATGCAATAATGATGAAACCAAACAACCACCAGGTAGCTGCAACAAGACGCCCGGACAAGTTTTTCGGTGCTTCACCTCCACCCTATGAGCAAATAATGAAGTGATACAAGAAAAGCTAATTGATTCTGTCAAGTAAATATAATTTTAACGAGGTTGAACCATACTTGAGGGGTTAATGAGGTCATGCAAAACCATAGGCATTCCTTCAAATTGAATTCTCGTTTTTCTTCATCATCCTCATACTTTTCCCTGTTGTTCTGGTAGCTGTAAGGACTCCAGCGATCGAATACCCACATGAGAAAGCTGTACATGTTTAAAAAGGAAACAATTTGTATGAGGAATACACCCAGTCTATAAAATAAAACTTTTCCTTTTATCTTAAGAGTTTCATGTAAAAATTGTATGCCTCGTGAAGAAGTAAGCTCCCAGAATACACATCCACACATCATTTTCCAGCACCGTCAAGAATTTGAAGAGAGAAGTTTGTGTCTTGGGTTTCCTCATGAGAATAGAGATTCCAACTAGATCATAGTAAGGTACAGTAAAGTCCACAACACTTTCACGCTCAGCCATCACAGACATTGCACCCAACGCTATGTCAGCTCTCTGTTTGGTGGAAAATATGTAAAGTAGTAGAATAATTATCTAGATCCAGAACGCAATTATTGATCTCATTCATTAGCAAAATGTAGCACGTACCCTGTCCTTCAGCTCACGAACCATTCCAGACCATTCATGCGGCTCGGTGTCACCCATATACCCATAATCACTTACATTCCGAATTGTAAAGTTGAATTTCAACTCTTCCTGAATCTTGTTCAATAGATCAATGCAATAGCCTTTGAAACATCGACTGTATTTTTCATCCTTTACATTACATCCCGGTATTTGGTAAACAAATGGTGGTTGCTGCGTAAAAGGATGAGACGTGATTGATTACAAATTCAACCCAACTCCATTCTATATTATTTCACATTACCCCAAGTTGCATACAGTAAATTAAAAATGTGGGTCTTACGACAACTGTGACAATCCGAAAGACAGTAAGAGCTACATGTTGATCCCACTGGTCTTTTTTTCCTTGAGAATCAATCAGGTCTTTTTCAGTGAATCCAGTTTTCCAAATCCCGAGTGGAACATTTGTTTCTGGCTCTGCTTGTCCTTGCTTAAATACCAGTCGATTGATGTTCATTTCAAAATTCGAGTGACTTTTACCAACAGTGTTTTCAGGGTCCAGGTAAAATGGGCCGAGTAGATTGTCCTTGGACATTTCAGGGTCTTTAAAGAATTCAAAAAGGGGCAACTTGTAATCATCCTTTTCTTCAGAAGTTTCCGAGCAGACACGTGTTGGTGGAACCTCCCATTTCCCTTTTTTCTTCATTGTACTAAAATAAATTTTTGCGTACTGATGTAAATTTTACTTATGCCAATTGAGAAAAAAGTGAACGTCAGTAAGAGACTAACCCCACAGTTAATATTGCATTTGTTGTCAAATCAAAGTAGAACATGTCCATGAGGTTTTGAGTTCGAATATTTCCTTTTGATTCGAGATATACCCGTCGTTTGTTCTGATTTTGGTCGAGCTTTGGTGATAAATGTATCACGGACACGTTGTTTTGGCATCCACTACATTTCGGTAAACCAGGTTCCTAAACATTTTTTAAGATGTCAAATAAAGAGCAGCACTCCACAATATAAATTGCTAGCAAAGCTATGATTTGTTTTGGGTGTTACCATTGACATCGAATACCAAGCATACTCATCACTGAAATATGGTCCATCTTGCATATTCTGAACTGAAGCTTCAGCCAACACGCCTGAAATTTCGTTTGGGGATGCCGCAATAAAATAATTTGTAATATCCACATGAACCAGGCGATCAATCTGCTTTCGGATGGTTGATTTGCTTGTCTCCAATTTGGTGAGGAGGTGTCTTGTAGGCATGTTTTGTAAAAGAGATTTGTATTTGTGGTACATTTCTGAAATTAAGGTTACAATTTGCACAAATAAGAAATTTTTTAAAATTTTAATTGAAGGCAGTTCATCTGAAGTGAGAAAAAATATATTAAACACCATAGTCGTTGTCAAATAGAAATACAGCGCTGGTCATATCTTGTTGAGAAACGAGTGAGCGCACAGACTGAGGAACCATATCTGCTGGTGGTGCAACCTGAATTAGATACTCTTTCATGTTAGGTTTCAAGTCACGCCAACTCCTACAAAATTTCATTATTGAATCATCAATCAATATTTATTATTGAAATAAAATGTTTGAAGGGGTTTCGCTTCTGCTGTATGTACTACTACTCTGAGAACCTTCAGTCTTTACCTTATATCACCTTCCTGTCCAAATGTTGCAGAAATTGTTGGTAGGTTCATGACTTTCACAATGATTTTTACAGCTTCCGATGGAATCCCATGTCTGGTGAAGTCAATCACAATATCCGGTTTTTGAGCTTTGGTGAAGGCATCTTGAATATCCTTGCATACTATGTGTCACAAGTTGACAAGTTACATTAAACAATTCAGGAGCTTAAACAAAAAAAATAGTAAAAATATTATATCAATAACATACAGTTCTGTATAAGTTTCGTTGCTTCAGATCCATTCGCGTTGATTTTGTGGACTTCTCCAATGTCAATTCCGAGGGATCGTTCCTGTTTGATGTATTCCACAGCCGATTCAAAGTTTTTCACCGAATTCGGCTCCTCATAAAAGAACACTAGAAAGTGAAAGTTTTTCATAACGCTCTTATGTGTATCGTCTGAAATTTAATGGGCTCATAATGTTTGATTTGATGTTAGCATAGGTTTTTACTGCATTTTACTTAGTTTTATAAGCATGACATAATATGTCTTGCGACCGTGTGTTATATCTGAAGTCCAAAAAAAAAAATCTCGTGACCGTCTAGAAGAATTCTCACCTTGTGACAGGTTCATCAGCTATTCATACTATTCATGGCTACCTCAATCACATGCTGTCTACACTTGTGACTTTTTTTGGCCATGGACACTGTCACCTACAACCTACAACATGACATGGTGAATACTAATTCAGAGGTGACATGACAACCTCAAATGTTTCTCTTATTAAAAAACACGTGTTTTGACTTGGCCCCATGCTACGATTACTGTTTCAATTACAAGTTTAAATTACCATAAATCTAAAACCTTTTTCATTGTTTTTCCCCAAAGTGATCGTTCATTTCTGCTTTTATTTCTTAACTTATTCTACTACAAATCCTTTCATTACATAAAAAGTGGCGAAAGCCATTTAGTAAGATGTTGTAACGAATACGAATGCTTAATATATTATGCAAACATAGTGCAAGACAACAAGTACAAGTGAGCAAAGCAAACACTTGTCTTTTATTTCTTGTCTGAAAACCAATAAGTATATCGGTCAATCGAACGTATGATAAGAAATTGACACCATTTCAATGCCAAAAGGATGGGGATAATAGTGTGTTCTACTACTAAGAGCCACAATTACTTTATCGATTTAAAAAAAATGATCGATCGGTGAAAGCAATTAAATTATGGCAACATACTGATAGCTACTAAACCTATACTTTACTTGGAAGTAAAACAGAACAAAAAAATATACGTTGATTACGATTTCACCACCATGAAAAGAAAAATGGCGACAACGTCGACACCTCGGCTCCCTACTTTTGATAGCCCTGTATTTTCGCTATGATACTCATATCGTTATGAAATGAATAAAACAAAATAATAATCAATCGCACGGCGATGGTAGGACTCAAAAGAAAGCGTTCGAGACTGTTTAACTAAAGGAGGCACATGCGGAGTTCCTGTTTTTTTCATACTGGCGTTTACCATATTACATCAATAAATAACACGAAAATGTGGGATTTTTTAACCAAGATCCCATTGAGATCTCTCTTAAAATTGTTCTACGTCAATTTAAGGTCATGTTTAATTAAACAGATTTTTTTAGTTGGATGAAATTAATATCTGAAAGAAAAGGGAACACCAGTGTTAATATCTATGTAGGTGACATTATTGACGTTGCTTATATAATACGATTGTGATAGATTCAAGCTGCAAACAGACAAGTCAAGTGGAACCCTTAAGATAAAAAACTATAGAGTTAAATAAGCAATACAGTTTAGCGACTTAAATAGTAGCCATTTATGTTCCGAGAACTTGCTGCATTATTGAATTACACGATCAAGATCTCCTACGATTGTATGTATGCATGCATCATCCCAAATATCTCCGTTTCATTAGATTAAACAGTAGTTAATCATCAACATCATGGGAATACACAAGTTTTGAACCTTTTTTTTGTCAATTTTGAAAGGATATATGAAACTCGGTCATGGAGCGAGACTTGTTTAACCTTTAATGAGGTTTGCGTCTTGGTATCCAAGACAGCAAGCAATAACTCAACCTTAATCATGTCTTTTCACGCTTTCTCTTCGACGAAAAAAAATACATACTTGTAAAGAGAGACATGCACTCATACATCCATACTTTTACTTTGGGAACACTCTCTCTCAATCAGATATGAAATTATAGGACATACGTAGTAGTAGAAGAGTAGTTTGTTCAAGCCCATGTAAATGCACACATTACAATGTTTCCTTTAAGTATAGAAGCACATCTATATTTGCTATGTGTGATATTATACGGTAGGTAGTTTGCAAAACTCTGGAACTACAATACAAAACTACAAAATTGATAAACCCCTTCTTGTTTCCTTTTTCCTTCCACCACAGGAAAAGTTCCTCGGGTGGTTGTCACTCAACTAAGATACATGCTTGCCTTGTATTGTATTGACGACACACGACAGAACAAATGTAACATTTTTTTTCTTCAACATGAAGCATGACCAGCATTAAAGACCTTCGTGACAAGAATATTCAAATATGTTGGTCGACAACTACTACTTCAACTCTGAACCACCATTTTTTTTCATTCACGTTCTACATTGTAAGAAAATTATGTCTAATACATGGTACTCAGCTCATTGAAATGAATACCGTCACGATGAGAAAACAGATCCATAAGTTGATATAACACTTTAAGTGAACAATGCCAGAACCTATTTATATTCATTGCCTAAGATAATATTGCTGCAATTTTAGCTCTTGAACGACACACCAACCAATATGGTTGGAAATGCCATGTATGCATACGTTTGAATAAACAAAGTAGGTTATTAAATTTTGGTGGAATTGCATGAGAAATAATCTAGCTCTTCAAAGATGTAAAGAAATGGATTCCTGAGCTATCGGTCATTCCATGACGATTGGGGCTTTTTATTATGTATATGTAAATGCACAAGGGCGTAAAGGTCTAATTTTTTGACGCTGTGCGCTTTATTTGAATGTGGTGAAAGAGCATTATTTCGTTAAAACTTTGCTTTCGAGTATTTACTGCTAGTGTCTAGCTCACATGAAATTACATTATTATACTTGTGTAAACTTGCATTAAAATGCTCGGTGAAAATTGTGAAACCTACTTTCCCTAACTGTAGGCTACACCAAAAACTAGCCAATGATGTTACGTAGCAATTTCTACGTTGTTTGAAACGATGAAAAAAAATTTGCGGCTAATTGTACGTTTTAATTAATAGTTTTATTCCCTGTTAACCACTTCGCAGTAATCAAGGGCAATTTTAGTTTTATTAGTTAATCTCTTACTTTATACATGTAAGGCTTTCCGTATAAAATTAGGCATGGGCTAGAGCCAAAATCCTTATTGAGAAAGCGTTTCACGTAATGATGAATTATAAAGACCACAAATTCCATTCATATATGTTTAACATTTTTCTTTGGCAATAATTCGCTTCAAGTATTCATTTGCGACGTTTGAATAATAAAATTTCTCATAAAACCAACCTGATTATTTATGACGATGTCACTGCCACATTCTACAAGTAGTTTAAGACAAATTAAGATGTTAAAAATGAACTTTTATGCCAAATACCTCAGTGAATGTTATAAGTGAACTCATTAGCTACAGCACTCAAATTTTAATTGCTGTTTTCCCTATAATTTGTGTCTAATAATTTTGGGATTTCACAAAAAGTATTTTAGTTTGTGCTGGGGGAACCTGAGACCCACTAGCGAGCAACAAAAGCAATGTTTTGCTGCATATAACGCGTTACATACATCATTTCTGAAATACTACATAAAATGTCTCTTTTACTTATCTTATGACTGTAATTAAATAATACTACAAAGATTCTGTCTAAAAAATCTAATAGTAGTTTATACTTCACGTTCTAAAATATCGTCTACAAATTTTTTTTACATCTTAAAACCTGCATGAATATTGCAAAACTCCAGTCTTAAATTAATCGTGTGAACGTAACTTGAATGTTTAAGCATAATTTCCAAGTTCAATCATAATATATTCCTTAAAAATATTCAAGACTTACAAATATTGACAGTTTGAGCAGAAGTGAAGGGAGCGAACGTTCCGAGAATAAATACCGTTAAAATACATCCTGGGATGAGTTGCGTAATGCCCCGAAACGGTGGCATCGCGAATTTCTTTCACAAATTCTGAATACTTAAATATATTCTTATAAAAAGCCAACACTTTCTAAAAATCTATTTAAAAATTATACGCTATGAAAAAATAAGAATGGATCACAGCTTAAGAAAATTACGAGTCTTAGCTTGGCTTCGCAGAACTATTGCAAATGTCTTCCAGTTGTCGTCACACTAACCGAGTAATGTCTGACACGTATGTCCACGGAGGACGGAAATGAGGCACTATACAAAACCATCTAATTTTCTTGAATACTTCACCTTACAACTTGCCTATTGTCTTGAATTGGTAAGAAACACAGTTGTCGGATAAAAGACAAGATAACAGCTTAAGCTCGCTTTAACATAGGGAAAATAAGAGTACATTATACAAAATAGGAAGTGAAGTACTTGAGAGAGCCACCCATTTTCTTGACACCCCTGCTCTATCCACCACCACCTCACTCACCACCACCGACAACATTTCAGTTTTTGTCCTTTTTGGCTTATTAACATTACTGAGTATTGTCCAACTCAGTCCTCAGTTTGTGGTCACGAAGAGAAAAGGGACGATAAAAAAATATCTAGGCTTCAAAGTCAGGTGAAAGTGTGTAGCTCCCCAGCTTTGGATTTGTAACTAACACTATGATTGAGACATGTTGATCAGAGCTTAAGTTTGCGTTTCATATCTACCAAAAAATATAGAGCCAGTAAAGGTATTTACATTTACTACTCGTGTACATGTACATTTGCTAGTAAATGCTGTTGGTTGTGTGGGAAAGTAGATCCCCATTAATTCAATGGGGGCTTTCTTCTCAAGTAAAGCGTGTAATATGGGAGTTGTTCAAATCTAAAAGATATGTAATGATGCACTGTTGTGCTTGTTTGAAAAAAGGAAATAATTCCAATTCCGGCCATACATGTCACATTAAGTTTTATATACAGGGGGAGAGGTGTCACATATACATGCAACCTGTACAAGTCCGACATTGCATAAAAGTTCAGTTTTTAGTTATTGGGAAACATGAGTATACACCACTGTCAAAGGAAACAAGCAACGTCTTCCTTTTCTTTACAGCAAATATACCTCACGAACATGTTTGCAGATTCATGATTCCTTGTTGTTGTGGCTATTTACTCATGCTTACAAGAGAAATACAAAGGACGGTCATGTCAATGATGGACTTAAATATTTATCAACTGATGGTTTACTTGTGAGCATTGAGAAGCACCGTATTTCTAGCGATTGTGTTAAAAATAAGGATGGAAAAATTCTTTTTCAACCAGAAATGCAGATATGAATCATTGCTGAAAAGTAATGGACTAAAAGTAGTAGTAAAAGTAAGTCTGAAGTAAACGGAATTACTAAAGATAGAAAGTTCAACCACTTTCTACTTCAGAATCAAAAATAGCTTGTTAGCTACTCTAATAGAAAAATGCAGCATAAAAAACTCATTGTATGGAATTTAAGATATAATTCATAGAGAGAAGTTGTGATCTGCTATACTGCTGTATTAAGTAAAGCAAATGAGAAACTTATAACGGCGTTGTACATACGCATGTTATTGGGAGTTGATGGATGCTTATTTTTTCTTGGATACATGTTTTTTTTCTTCAAATTATTTGTGATATCTCACTTCTCATGCATAAAACGAGACTTTGGAGTAGAATGATTTCTTGAATTTAAAAGGCTTATGACACCTTGAAGTCGCATCAAAGCTTAGGTTCAAAGTAAATCTTATGAACACTGGCGATTCAGTGTTATTTTTTTAAATTTGACCCCGAAACCTGTCCAACATTTATATGTCCCCCAACATTTTCAGACTATCTCTGTCAGTAGCTTTCATAAGATGTATCAAAACCTGTATCTTACGTTTAAAAAGGGAAACTTGGTTTGGGTTTCATGACTACCATCATTCCGATTTGGCCCATTTCCGAACTCGATTGCAGTCTTGACCTTAGTTGATTGAAAGGACTGGAATTCAAAAGGCAATTATAATGCCCCCAGAAAAATAACTTTCAGTTGGAACCAAGTTAATATAGCCCACTGAAAAACCCCCACGAGAAAATAGAATCTACCAGTTGACAATCAAGCCCACAGAAAACACTTCTTGCTCTCCTTATTCTTTTCCATATTATGTAATATATCTTATGAAGCAGCCAAGTCAACGTTCACCATTTGTAACATGACTATTATTTGTCTTCATATGAATGTATGTAAGTACGACATGTAGTCAAAGAGACAAGCTCCTTTTTAAAGAAATTAGATTTTTTCTAAACTCAAATCCGTAATGCATAAGAACTTTTATTCTTTTAATATAGTATATTATGCATGTTCAATCATAATTAAAATTGTTTGAAATAATATTTGGTGCTAATACTTCAACAAAAGTGAGTACAGTTTAACGTGATGCGCACGGTAGTAAAATTTATTATTGATTCATGGTTTTAAAAAGAGAAAAAAAGCAGAAATAACATTGTTGGCCGATTACTTGCAACAACAATAATAATATATTAAATAGTATTACAGTGAATACAACGATCGTTTTTTTCTGAACGTACGTTCAGAAAATCTTGCGTGTAAATATTTCTGTTTTCCTACATGCAGAAAACGAAAACCTATTGAAATAAATAGCCGTCTAAAGAATAAATAAGGAATATTTTATGATACATTTTCATGTCACATTTATATTATTTAATGCTACTAATGTCCAGCCCACGTTTTCTGGCATGACGAAATTTTTTGACGTATGCTTCGACCAGCTCTTTAATTTTTCCTGGATTGATTTCTCCAGTTTTATTATGACAAATCTGTAATTAAATCAAAACATTAACGATTCTTAAAAATTCCTCAACCGACACAGTTTACATTTATGAAATTATTGCTGTGGTTACAGCAAGTAAGAACATGAGTTACCTTAGGAACCGCTCGTCTAAGAATTTCTTTGTATTCATCTTTGTTAACTTGTCGCTTACTGTAGTATGGTTTTAAGGATAATTTTACTTCTTCTACTACCCGTTCTTGCCGATTTAACTTTTTCAAATACTGAAATGTGGAAAAAAACAAATATCATGAAGTATGAGATTATTATTGTCATATAAAGCTCCACCAATTTTTTAATAATTGCATTCATACCTTTTGTTTCACAATGAGTTCAACAGCGGAAGTTGGAACTTCATCAGTAAGGCGGAGTTCCCCTTCAGTTAGACCACCGGATGTGTTTACTTTAATAGTTTCCTTTTTAGGACCTAGAAATATGTCAGCAATTAGTAACCTGATACGTAAATTGATCTGTTGAGCAACATGTGTGCATCAACGCTGACCAGTGTGGTGCATTAACAATTAGTTGTCATACCTTTTCTATGTTTCTGTTTGGATTTGGTGACTTTATTTGGTTTATTTGGAGCTGCTTGTTTTCCCTCTCCACCTCCAAACATAGAATCAAACAGAGTACTTCTTTCTCTCGGTTTATTAGATGTGTTTCCAGCAGGATTGAAGTTATCATTTCCCATCCCAATGTTACCCACGGCTTGTCCATTTTTTGCAGTCTTTCCGCTACCATTGGCAACATTGGCTCCAGTCTCAGAATCTTGTCTTTCCGTTGGCGGCTCGAAAAGATCGTCCCCATCACTACTATTTGGCGACATGGGGGAGTCGCCCCCGCCGCCTCCACCACCACCTTCTTGTGACTGGGAAAAATTATGGCCAGAGCTGCCTCGAGAATTTGACTGTAACGAGAAATTTTGAGTTCTAGGTGCTAAAACGTTCATGTGTCGAACTGGAGTGGTATCACTGTTGGTCATTCCTCCCACCGCTGGCAACTTCCCTTGACTGAAGCTGGGTGGGTTTTGACGAACTGCAAGCAGAGCTGATGCCACGCTTGCTAAAACGTTTGGATTGAGCATGGGAGCTGAGCCACCTGAAAATCGGATTCCTTGCGGAGCTGGTGGTGTAGGAATCACTATTGGAGGTGGGACAGGAGCAGCTCCTCCAGTATTAATCATTGCATTCGATGGATACAAGCCAGGAATGTTCCCAATTAAAGGCCTTGTCATTGCAGGTGTGGATGAGCTTTGTGAAGTTGAAGTGTTTGAAAGTGATGTTGCTGGTGAAGTAGCACTGGTCTCAGAGGAAGAGCTCTGGCCCCCTTGAAATCTTGGTGATACGCTGCTAGCCGTGATTTTGTGTGGTAAGCCAGGAAAATGTTTATCAGTTGGTTTTAACGGAGTGGATAATAATTTTGAAGACTCATCTTCAGCCACCGCAGGTGGCTCAATTGAATCCCCTGTTGAAGTCACAAGTGCATCTCCTTGAGCATTAGATTCCACATCAGTCGGAGACAAGGAGGATCGCCTTGAGAGACTAAAGGATGAATCATGCTGTTCATTTTGTTGAGGTGTCACAATCTTTGTACTGTCTGCAGCTGCAGTGAAGGAACGCTCAGTTTCAAACGGAGAGTTGGAGCCACAAGAGCCACCACCCGAACTGGTAACTTTCACAGCTTCAGTCTCCTTCTCTTCCGCTTGTTTTGAGCGATCAGTTGTAGGGGACAATTCCGGAGGACTTGCATTTTCTTCATCATCCGTAACACTGGAGAGTTTCTCCGGAGAATTCGGAACATGTTCAGGTTCCTCACTAAAATCACCAGCGTCTGCCACCTCATTGTTAGCTTTGGGCAGTTGTTTACTGCTTGACTCTGAATTAGCGGATGTGTCCAAATTACTATCATTACGTTCTTCCGAAGAGGCACATGACTGGACATTGCTAGACGAGGCAGTCTTTCCTTTCTGAAAGCTCAAGCTCACAACAATACTGTCTCCATCGGCAACAATTGCTTTCACTGGGGTCGGAGACTTTTCTCGACGCTTCTTCTTTTTCTTCTTCTCCTTTTCTTTAGGCTTCTCTTTCTCTTTCACCTTAGGTTTTTCCTCTTCCTTTGGCTTTTCCTTCTTTTTACGCTTTTCTTTCTCTTTCTCCTTTTCTTTTTCCTTCTCCTTTTCTCTCAATTTCTCTTTTTCCTTGACTTTCCTTTCTTTTACTTCCGGTGGAGGAGCACCTTCCTGCTTTTCCTTTTCTTTGACTTGCTTCTTCTTTTGTTGACGATCAAGGGACTCTTCTGGCTTTCTATTCTTTTTATGAGCCCTGGATGCTGGGGATAAGGACTTTGAACGAGAAACTGTGCGCTTGCGATGACGTCCTCGAACATGTCTATCCCGACTTCTACTTCTACTCCTATCACGAAGTTTTGAGTAGTGGGAAGAGCGTGAGCGAATCGGCTCTGTGATATAACTTGGGGATCTCGAGTCTCCAACATTATGTCTGGAGGTGGAGCGACGATATCTTCTCCTTGAACGTATTCTTGAAGTAGATCTGTTTCAATAACAATTACAGTGTTGATAAATAAGTACGTTTGTTTCACATCCCAAAACTTACGAAAGTTAGTTAGTGTTTGGTGTTGTTCTATTTACCTTCCAGAACGTGATTTATCTGAAACAGAATTAGAGCTTTTGGAACGACTATGCCTATTTCGACGGCGGTTGCGGTAGGCTCTGCCACTGCTTCTTGATCTGGATCTTGAAAATCTTACAGGGGACTTTGAGTGAGATCTATTTCTTGTTGGGGATCCTTCCCTTCTGTGCTTTACTCCAGCTGGTTTTTCCTTTGGTGGAGTTTTCTCTCGTCTTGAAGAAGTTCTGCTTCGTCTATGTGAAGGGCTATTACTTCTGTGTTTATCCACTCCATCTTTTTCCCGGAAGAACGTGTCATCAGCCTTTGGTTTTCCATCCCTGAAAATAAAGTGTAGTTGAAATAAATTTTTTACTCTTACTTTAGCTACTTAACTATATTAGACTAATATTAAATGATATTTATTAAAGTCCAAGGTGTTTACCTGTAATTACGATTTTGTGAGCGTTTTGAGGGCTTTCTCCAAGAAATGGCACTGCGATTGCTAGTCTCCTCATTATCTGAATTCACAGGGGGAGTTTCATCAGATAACCTTTTCTCATTGGGTTTAGGTGGAGGACTTTGAGAATCCTTGCTCCTTTTCCTTCTTTTAGTCTTCTTTTTCCTGTCTTTCTTTCGCTTTTTATTTGGATTGACTGGATATACTATTTCCCCTTCTTCACAGTTACTCATGGAAGAGCTTGAGTGAGGTCGCTTAAAATGACGTTCTCTTTCTGGGCTGCTGTCAGGCTCAGGTCTTGTCCTACTCCGTTCAATTGGCTCATTCCGAGATATCTCTGGTGGCGGAGGTGGTGTTCGAGGGGGAGATGGCGAAGGTATTCTTGGAGCTTCTACAACTATTGGTATTGGTGGCTCCACCACCACCACCACAGGTTCATCTTTATCAATATCAATCACTTCTGGTTCCCCATCAAAACCTAATCGAGCCCCCAAAAATGGTCGTCGTCGCAAGGGTCTCATTCTGTTACTAGGTGGAACATTAATTGTCACTATCTCAATAATTTCAGGCTCATCTTCCCCATTGCCATCATCATCTTCATTTTGCTCTAATGATTCTGAGCCGGTTGTTGCTAACTCTCCACTTTCCGTATCATTATCAATTGCTGGTGGTAATATAGGTAGTTGTAGTTGTGCTCCTTCAATATTTACGCTGCCACTTGCTTCATCAGCCACTATTTTCCATCGACCACTATTTGGATCAATGTCACTTCTTTGTAGGGAATCTGATTCTAGGAGTAGACTCGGATGTCGTGTATCCATTTCTTGTAGTTCAGAATTACCCCGACTTAGTGATGATTCAGCGTCTGCTGCCAATTGTTGTTCAGTCTCATCTTCGTTTTCATCATCGGTCCCAAATATCTCGGCAACTAAGGATATCTTTGGCCTGCTATCATCATCCTCCTCATCTTCATCCTCGTCGTCTCCATCAAGTGCCTTGTCAAATCCAAACACTTTCCCAGCATCGGATTGCTGGCCCTCACCTCCTTTCCTCAAATTGCCTTTTTGGCGTTTTATTAAAGTGCTAATTGGAAGTAGTCGATGCCTAGTAGGTATAGAAAAGTGGATGACTGGACGCCTATTTTCATCCAGTGGAACAGGAATCGAGTTTAAATCCGGTGCTGTTGGGAACTTATTATTGCCAATAATTAGTTGGCTTACACTAAGGGCGTTGCTAGAGTTCGTTACTGGCCTATCATCTTGCGAGTATTTTGGAGAGGGCGACTTAGCGACTAAGGAAGATTTTGCGGATGATATAGACGGTGGTGATGGTGGCGTGATTGCCACTCGAGTTGAAGAAGTTGACTTTGGACTAGTAGACCTACTTAATTCTATTATATTATTACTATTACTGTTATTGCTATTACTACCACTATTACTAGTTCCTTTTTGAGTATTATTTCTATTTCCGTTGCCACTCGTTCGGCCTTCTATTAGTTGCAAACTATGCTCTTCCTCATCACTCGACGTTAAGGGTTCTGAAGGGTCATACTCTTCCGCGAGTCTTGGCTTCCTACTACTAGTTTTTCTGCTGCGACTATTTGGATTATTGTTAGTTGTGGGGCTATTGCTTCCATGTGCACTGGGCAAACTTTCCACCCTCCCGTTACTATTTCTGCTATTCGCATTGGGGTTATGAGCTGGGTGCACAACAACGTTCTCATTATTAACTTGGCCAATTATTATAACCCCCTCCTCAATTTCTGGAGGTGGGGAGTCAGGTAAAGGAATACTGTCTGGGGAGTCTGGCACCGTGGGTGGCTGTTGCAGACAGTTTCCAGTGCTATCATTTTCAAACATTCCTGTAGCCATTTTAACAACTGACTTCTTGAAGACACCTTTATATAACACTCCTCTCACTTTCCACTGTTGTGGAGTATTGAAGCGTTGGGATGAGGTTAAGTGTCACAGTTAAAAGTGACGAAACTCGCATCACCCCTAACTCTTAAACCTTATCATATTGATCTGTTTGGTAGTCAACTCAATGAAATGAGCTGCTAAAATGTTCACGATTATTGCTATCCAGCTCGTATGAATGTATTCACACAGCACGGGAAAATGTTCACAACTCGATTGAGTTACGAATGTTTTTATTCTGGAGTTTCCTTGTTTTATATCATTGCAATTGCGTGGAAGTTGGATTGAATACTTTACTGGAAACAAAATGTTTGGTGCACCTTGCCAGCTTCAAGCTTTACAACTATTTTCAGACTCCCCTGATGATTCCAGTCTACATTTTAAATGGTGAACCAACCTCTTCATCAACAAAGGGAAGAAATGATAGTCCTATAAAAACCAAAAAAAACAATGCAATTCAATGAGTCTCAATAACCTTGGAATTTTTGCATACACTATTTCATTTGATACTAAAGGATGTGCTTACTTTGTTACGTCTATATTTTCTTGTCACAATGACATCCTGAAAGTTTTTAAGTTGCACCCGTGCACTTTTTCCCATCCATTTAGCTTTCCGAACAAACAATACGGATACAGGTTTACAGCAGGGATATGATTCAAAGGGATATACATCAACCTTCTATTGACCGCAACAACTTTTTCCGTTCCAAAGATGATCCCGAAGCTGGAGAGGAAATTGTTGAGCTGATGAGATGTGCAGTTGATGATGATGATGATGACGACGACGATGATGTAAATATGTGTAATTGTCCTTCTTTCACTCGGCTTGATTCCACCTTGACGAGCCACTCATAGCAGAAAATAAATGGGAAGTAGTAGTTCTACAATTTTTGGCCTCTCAAATTTCAGTACTATAGTATACCAGTCAGTCCTTCGTCCCCGTCAAATAAATAACAAAACATTTTTATCTCTTGTATTTTTATACCCAAATCGATCTCATTGGGCCCCGTTAATTTAACCAGATGCGGCTTTCAGTTGTTAGCTTGTTTGGAACTCTAAAGCTTATACGCAGAGATAGCAAATGTTAAGTTATGTTATGTATGTTTGTTTTTTTCTCTTGCATTTTCAGTAAACTCTTCTCCTGACTCGTATGTATATGTATGTACATACCTTATAAAGTATTTAACCCTTAAAAAAACCTCTATATAAAAAAAATGAAGTTCTAGGTAATACTTTTAACGCTCAAGCATATATAGAGAGAAGCTAGTACTTTGATGTTTGGTTGGCTAGTTGGTATTTTGTTGTAGGTGTGCCTTTTTCTTCCTCATCTTTATACTATGTATTATTCTTGTGCAGATGCAGATTATACTTTTACACCGAGTTTGTTTCGTTTTCTGTGTGCACTGGTAGCAAAAGGAGTAGGGATTAAAGGAGGGTGCAATGTCAGTGAACAATGTACAAATATAGCCATCTCCGTAGCATTCCCTATTGACAAATACAACATTTTATATTTTGTATTGGGGTATAACCACCGTTTTTAACCCAGAATTTGGTTGATACCAACTTGTATAATAATGTATGCATCATCATAACATGATTGATCTTTGAAATCATCAGGCCGTCCTTCGAGTTATGCAGGTGTACAAGTGTAAATAATAGTAGTTTTTGTTGTATTTTTCATATTATTTTAACCCTTTTCAGTATGGAATAAGAGAAAAGGAACGGTCCATCCATTCCCTGTGTTTCCCATCTATTTCTAGTTTATTCATGGATAAAAAATGCGCATTTCAATTTTTATGGCTTGTAATATAAACATATGCATACTTTTGAGATGTTTTTGTGTTGAACCAATTAGGTATATGAGAGTTGTACAACGCATTCCAATCAAGGAG
Organism: Orchesella flavescens; assembly: GCA_964034955.1. Taxonomy (NCBI): domain Eukaryota; kingdom Metazoa; phylum Arthropoda; class Collembola; order Entomobryomorpha; family Orchesellidae; genus Orchesella; species Orchesella flavescens. The sequence goes on from OZ035953.1 coordinate 18,519,134, forward strand.
ATTAAAACATTCAGGGTGCAAGACTCATTTTTACTTTTTCTGTTACCTGCGCCTCCTGCTTGCGCTTGTTACAGTAGGTAAATTGTAAATACTATATATTATTATGTGGTTTGGATGAAGATATGTATGTGGCTGGTAGTTGGTAAGTAAGTTGTAAGTTGTACACTTTGTAGCAGCGTGAGTATGTTCTGCATATTATCTCTACCCTCGTAACCTTATCTACACTAGTGTTTGCTTTTGCTTTTGTAGCCTTGCTCATGCTCACAATACACTGTAACACATCAGTGTGTTGTGTTTGGTGTTACTTATGTTACGTTTAGGGAAATAGTTGATATGACGTGAGTAAGACTAAAGTTGAGAGAACTGAGAACTCATCTGAATTTTTGTGATAGTGAGCTCTCTATGATCATACTGAAGCACTAGATTGAGCCAAAACGGTGGAAAACACAAGTGAGTCAAGGCACGGCATGTCTAGTCCTTTCATACCGGAGCAGAAGTCAGGGGAATTGGTGTTCTTCTACAGAACAACAATTATATTTAATTGTTAATTAATATAAAGGGATTACCTGAGTTGTTAAAATTAAAACAGAGCAGTCATGGGTCGTATGCACGCACCTGGGTAAGTTTTTAAAAGTTTATTTTCACTATTTGTACAGTTTTTAATGGGGTTTGTGAGGTTTTATAGGAGTGATTATAGAGTGAAATTTAAAGTGGAATTTTATAATTCAAATTGTGGTTAAAGTACAGTGATAAAAACGGTGGGCCCAGGTTATTAGTGACTAGTAGTATACAATGAAAGGGTTTTTGGCTCTTTAACCCCCATTTTAATAGAGATATTGGGTATAAAAGAGTTGAAAATGTCAGACACATAGCAAGTTACTGTTTAATCATGAACTGGTGTCAAATCTTTCGAATTGTTGGTGGTTTTAGTAACAAGTGATATGTCGGCATTCATTAATAGATATATCAGTTTGAATGGTTTCAGTTTTACAAAGCCAGTTAAAACATGATATTATTCAATAGTTACGTAATAGAAAAAGACATTTGTCCCATTGACAGATGCATGTAAAGATATTAATTGATTGCTAATGCAATTTTGACAACTATTCATTATATAACATTGGGTGCACTCACATATTGGCACCTGTGTAGTTTTGGGTTTTTTACACGTAAAGACAAATATTAAACAATAAATAGACAAATTGTAAATGAAGGTTTCTTTGGACAGGTTCTTAAAATGACAGTAGAATTGAATAGTGTGATAATACAGTGCTTGAGTTAGCCAGATATATCTTTTGGTAGACTAGTTCAAATAGTGACTGTGTGAAAGCGTATAAACTCATAGATTGTTTTATTTGTGTTGTTTTACAGAAAGGGTATATCCCAATCAGCTTTGCCATACCGCCGTGGAGTCCCCACCTGGTTGAAACAGAGCCCTGAAGATATTAAGGATCAAATCTTTTTGCTAGCCAAAAAGGGTTACATGCCATCAAAGATCGGTGAGTGAATTAATTTACAGCATACAGAAATAACTAACGCAAACCTTGTTTCACTGATAAAATAAAATTGGGATTCTTTGAATAAAATTTCAGGCGGTATTCTCAGGGACTCTCACGGTGTAGCGCAAGTTCGCTTTGTAACAGGATCCAAAATTTTGAGAATTCTGAAGGCTAAGGGTTTAGCACCTGACATTCCTGAGGATTTATATTTCTTGATCAAGAAGGCAGTTTCTATCCGCAAACATTTGGAAAGGAACAGGTAAGATTGTTTGAACTTGAAACAGTACTTATGATTCCCATATATTGTAACTTCGTGTTTAATTTTGTTTCAAAAACTGAAATGGACACATTTTTTTAATTTGTGAATTGCAGGAAGGATAAGGATTCTAAATTCCGTTTGATTCTGGTCGAATCCCGTATTCATCGTCTTGCCCGTTACTATAAAACGAAAAGGGTATTGCCACCAACTTGGAAGTATGAATCTAACACAGCTTCAGCCCTGGTAGCCTAATCATGCTAGAATAACATCAATTGGCATGTGTCAAATAAAAATTGAAAACAAATAAAACACTTGATACTGACTTCATGAATCTTGTTTCAGTGTGTCGTTTATTTGCATTTTGATGTCCATCTTGTAGCTAGCTAATTTACTTAATATATTATATCCATGTACAACTAATGCAATGGCTAGTTAGCTAGTGATTTCTATTATTTAAAAACAATAGTTTTGGTTTACGTAAGAAGCAACTTAACACAAACTCAAATATAGTTAATTATCCATTTATTCATGCCAATAGCACTACAATTACATTAGTTTTTGTATTTATTAGAAAAGACTTGCTTTTGTGCTAACTTAAACAATTGTACTATATAAGCAAAGTGCTCCTACACTGATTCTCGTATTACCCATCATTCATCCACTTACGGTATTGCACAGAAGGGAAATTCTTCAAGTCAAAATGTTAAATGATGATGATGATGTAAGGTTTAGATATGTAATCTAAAAATATATTTCAAATTGAGTTACAGATTTGCAGACACTTTTGTCTTGAATTTTTACCCCAAGACTTTGTCATCTGCATAAATATTGTAAATCCATCCCAAAAATGATTCACATAATATGAAATATTTTTAGACGTAGCATTTACGTAAGTAAAAATAGTTATTCTATTCTACCATAAATAGTAAGTATCAAATTTTCTTTACGAAGAGTATAAGATATGGCGTGATATACCATAACATAACATTATCATAAATGTGGGAAGCAGTGAAAGTTCCGACTAGGAAAGAAGTAACAAGGAAAAATGTGCTTCCAACGCTATCCTATAATAGAATAGGATAAGATAATGTGGTCGTCTTATCACGCTGACAAAATATTTCCAAGCAGATGGAATCTGTGCACTCAGCAGTGTACTCTCAAAAATAGACAAGGAAAAAAAATACATGTTCACGCATTTCCACCAGTGCATGACCGCGGAACAAAATACAAGTACGCACAAAGCCTTTTCGTCTGGGGAAAGAAATGAACTACATTTTGTGCTAAGAAGCGGCTGCTATATGACCACTTGAAAAAGAAAGTTTCATAAAAAATTAATAGATGCGACCAAAAGAGATTGAAACTAAAGATGAAAAGAGTGGGGAATAAAAATGTTGGATGAAGAAGATGTCATGTTTTTTCAACAGCCACACGGGACGAAAACTGTAACAGCAGCATGAGTATCATTTTGGATGACTTTTTCTCTGTGGTTGCGGTTGGGCATATTACATAACACTTATTTTGCATTATTGATTAAACAGCAGAGAGACAGTTAGAAAAAAAACTTGTAAAAAAAGTAAAAAGTCGCTTAGCCGTTGATGATGACGCCAATGCCAATCGTAGACAAGAAAAAAGAGCTACACAAAAAAGCGAATGGAGTTGTTGTAAAACAAGGAAATAGAAAAGTATACGGCTTTAAAAATGGAATCACTTCAACTCAAAGGAAATTCTAGTCTAACTTGTTTTATGTGCCTCCCTTCAACTTTTTCCTTTGTAATATCTACAACAGCAGCAACGTCAACATAGAGCATCTATCTATGAAGCACAATAATATGCCAAAACAGAAATGAAAAATCAAGCCAAAAAATGTGTGTAGAAAGGGAGAAAGCAGATGCATCATTTCCTTCCCCCTTGAATCCAAGTGATGGCAGCCCGTGGAATTTTAACATGGGAAGAGTTGACCTCCTCAAAGATTTTCTATGCAATTTTAATTCGACTTTGAATGACTTTGTTGAAAAACAAAGACAGCGTTGAGAAGCTAGTTTGAATGGAAATAGAAGGAGAAACAACAAATGCTCTTACTTATTGTCGTATAACTTGTAGCACTCGTAATATGATTGAAGAACACTTTCTACGCCTGGCCAATTCTTGTTATGAGGGCACTATAAGTATACAACCACCATCATCTCCATTACAATTTAGCAGCTTTTCGAATCAACAACTGATACCTGGCCCTGATACTTTAATACGAATGCAAGCAGCGTGAATTTAAGATGCCACTTCAACTCAAATTGGTTTTTCCTCAACTTTTGTTTTGTATGATTTGTGTGTACCATGATTCTGATTGTAACCAGACATACGTTTTGCACGTCTTCCGGTAGAGCTAACCACACAAGTAGTATGAAAACAACATTCTGTCAGACATCTTCATTTCAAACCAACACTTCTTTCATTTTAATGGAAGTCAAGAAAGAATTTACTGCCAAATACACTTTCTTATATATTCCTATAGTCTAAATTCATCGTCAGCCCTATCAAAAAAGCAAACGGGAAGAAGGATGGAATTCCGGCTGTGTGACTTGTATAACGATAAATATTTGTAGTCCTGATGTGATCTTGTTTCTAAAGAAAAAAGTGTGCAAAGCGAAGCAAGTAATAAAAAATGGAGGGAGCAGAATAATACTAGTGAAACATTAAGCAACTTAAAAAAAATGAAATGTGCATTTGCTTCTGGACTACTGCAACTAATCCCTAACGCACGTTTTTCATCTTTGGAAAGCATCAATATCAAACAACAAAAAGAGGAGGATGCATTGCATCCCTCCATGTTATCTGCATTGCGATACAGTTTCACAAACGTAATCTGCATTTAGTAGGTTTCATGTTTCAATGTGAGTGAGAGAGTTGAGTCCTTGCAGTGCATGGTTTCTCTATCTTTATGGGGCACTGTAAAACAAGTTCCAAAAAATGAGTAATAGAAGATCGTTGCTGATATGGTTTTTACTTCCTCGTTACTCAATTTCTGTTTTATTTAATTATATTACTATATTGTAATAGAAATACTGTTGCTATTTTCTTCCTTGAATGAAATACTATCCTTCAAAGATTAAAGAAATCATCAACCTTTTTCTGTTGAATTAAATCATGCCGGGTATGAGCTACTTATAATTTTACGCTTGTCATTGAACGTTTTACTTTTTATCCAAACAGAAGCGGGGTTGGTGTTATTCGAGTATACTACAGTTTAATATGTTGGAATATGGCTACATTGATAGATATTTATTCAAGCTACTCCACATGGATTAATATGGGTTTTTGACGTATTTTTGTCGCCTGCTAATAAATGGATCAATGTGTTGTTCCAGGTGTTGCATACTTAACCAATACTTCACTTGTTATTTTAGTAGCTGACTACGAAAACCTATTAAGAAAACCAGACTCTATTGATGAAAAGAAAGATATGCGGCTTGACGTAGTCATCCTTACAAGAACAGAGATTGTAATCTGTATGAATAAAAACAACTTGGGCTGGTGGAACAACTCATTTATGAACCAACATTATTTGATGCTACTAAGCGCATAATATAGTAGTATTTATAAGCTTTATGGAAACTGATTATCAAACTTTTAAATGTCTAATGCTCGGTATTTCTTCAGGTTTCCATTTCACCTTTTAGATAACCATATTAGAACGGAATATGTAAGTTGTTAATATTGTTATCGTGCAAAAGCTTCTCTTCGTTTTTTAGAAAATGATACAAAATCATTTTGGTAGTGAATAAGATTCATCGTTGAACAATCGTACTTGGAAGTTGATTGATTGCCCATGGCAGCCATCGAAGTTAATTGAACTTACGTATTATTTTAGGCTTCCTAACCATGTTTGTATTGTAAACACATGGTTGAGTAGAGAGATACAACCGTCAGCGTGCTAATGAATTTTTTATTTCTATTGAGCAAAACAAACTAAATTTACGGAATCGGATCTATTTTAGGGAACCAATCAATTAGCTTTACAATAGTAGGCAATATGACCGTTTTGAAGCCCAGATCAAGCTAAATTGTAAAAACAGTATGACGTATCTAAAATCACAGCATTAAGTATGAATAAGAAGTAAGTTGATTACAGATGAAATGTAGAGCACAGGGTATGCTGCTACTTAAAATTTTATTAGGATAGAAAGAGGTGTATTTTTGGCTGGGTCAAATTTCCCCAGTGTATCAAAGAAAGTCACAAGAGTAGATTTTCATGATTCGACTTATAGAACAGAAGGTATTCACTAGCAATGTTGATAGGGTAGAACATTCCGTAATAGGAAGTCTGACGTCACCCAAAGCAACTTATGTTTTTGTTACGTTACGTACGTAGACATCAATCTCATCGTCAGATTGCCATTTGGTATAAATCTGCAGACCTTTATTCCAACCTCTAAGCCGACTTAGAGGTTTAATACGCTAAGCAGATACACAAAGCAATGCTTAACGCTCCTTCCTAAATGCTTCATTGTCACATAAGGTTCCAAATTTTAGGCATTAAAAGTTGCAAACTTTGGTATTATCACTTTCCTACTGTATTACTTATTAAGTTCATTATATAATACATTCAGAATCACAGGCCTGTTGTTGATAACTTACGGTAAGTAATAGAATTGTATGTCTTTACCACACCAACAGATAGAATACCACTTTAGTTTTAGAAGCAGTTTGAAATAATTTTAGCAACTGCATGCAAGTTACTTATATGTTCCACCCTATGCTATGCTTTACAATGTTGATATTTAATCGAGTATAGCGCTCAAAATTAGTTGCCTTTTATTACACTTATTTAATTCCAGGTAAAAATCTAATGTAAATTAGTAAGACAACATTATACTTTGTATTTTACTCCTATGTTTTTCAATGCGTAGATTTATCCAGGTTATATCTTTCGTAAGCAGTTTTTTATGTTACGAATAATATTTACTTACCTGCATCAACCATGCTTTTCCCCAGACAAGTTAACAAGGACATCAAATTAAAAATTTGTAGGGCAAAAATCTCAAAGTTATTAAATAAGGGTTTAAAAAATTTCATCAAGACGTTATATGTAAAACTGCTTAATCTGCTTTTCAGTTTTCCATTACCAGCTTACATTTTGGTTTTTTGTTACGTAAAAAGGGAAATAAGATTCTACCAACAGTAGAGTAAAAAATATCAAAAAAATGATACTCTAAGATGCATTAGATAATCGTACCTGGTGACATTTTATGGATAATTCATTGTGCAAAGAGTGTTAAGTCAACAACAACAAGCTTGAGTCAATATTTGTAAAATGTCATGGCCAAGGAAGATTGAAAATCTGTAAAGATGAAACGTTTCTCAATTTCTTTGCTTTGATGTGCTTTTCCCAATATTTTCACCTTATCACTTACACATTCCACCCATGCCATCATCCCACGCCAATAATTTCACTCAAATGAAATTTAGAGATCGATTTCTGGTTTCATTATTAAAGTCGGGTACACTTTATCATTTTCTGAGTTGTTTAATGCATGGCATACGAGAAGCTCCGTGTAGTAGAATTTAATAACAGAAAAGCATCAATTATTAAGGAAAGGAAATGTGCCTTCAATTATACATAACATGATGGGGGCGTTTCAAAAGGAATTGAAATGTGATAGAGAAATTTAAAAAAAAGTCACTCAAAATGCTAAGGAGATATAAATGCTCGATTAGCAGAAAAATGCTGAAATTCATAGCTGTCATTCTTGGCAGACATAAATTGAAATTGGTAGACTGAAGTCCGCACATAAATTATATATTAGCACGTGGCCCTGATAACCTTTCTGGACTGGATGTCAGTAGCACAAAAACATATAGTAGACATTTTAATTTGTGTAGTTTATTAAAAATTTAAGTAAAAGGGGTAAAGTGAGAATGAAGCTATTTAACAACATTGCTACGTCCCCAATATATTCTTTGGATCTTTATTCCATCACATTTATGTTATTAATGTTATTATCCACCTGGTCATTCAGCAGCTGCATGGTAATTTAAGTAGCAGCATGGTGGTCAACGCTTCAAGTTAGTTTCTGTATACTTTGTCTCTATGTATTGCCACCAGAATTACTTTTGGTTGGATAATTTCTATTGTCTCCAATCCTGCGGTACCAAAAACTGTTGAATATCTAACTAACTGATGAAAGCCTCTAATCCAATTAAACTGAAGGTTCAATAACCGCTTTTTTGAAAGTCAAACAATGAAAACCTTTACACATACCACCACCTACAGTCACAGGACCCTTATTGTATCTGCACCCAATTGAATAATAGATGACAAAGAGATTTTTTGCCAAAAGCTAGCATACGAATGATGTTTACACTATCTATATATTGTTTATGGTATAGTGAACATCATAATTCATTATGCATACATTTCTAGTAAATTGCGTGCAAACCAAAACTATTTTTCGTTAGTGAAAAAATGTGGGCATACATTCCTTAATTGCAGTGGGATGGGAGGTAGGATTGGAGAATAACGTATATTCATATAAAGATGATCGTCAGGTATTAGCTAATCAGCAATAACAAGCAGTCGCCTCGTTTTTCCGGTGTTGATTATATACATTTTTCCTTGCAATTTTTGTAGCATTAGCACATCATAAAAATCTATACTGCACCACCAGTTACATTAACTATTTAAAGGTGGTCTGTTTCGCCTTCCCATTTAGGCAGCCACTGACAATCAAATCAACAAAGAGAGAATCTGCTGGAGCAAGTAAATATATTCATATAATAAATCCAGATCATTCTGTTAGATCCCAATTCGTGTCGTCGTATAAATACACAGAAGGAAACACGAATACGGAGAATCATGTTGGGCACTGTCCCAAAATCATAGGCATACATACGACTCGTGACGCATTGTATTGCCTTAGGATTTACCTCGTACAATCAACATAATTTGCATCAGTATAGATCGCATGTTTTTTTGCAAGAGGAAGCTTAAATTTGAAATGGAACGACTGGAACCATGCACAAGCAGACAATTAGTATTCATGTCACACAGACATAATGTATACTTTGATGACGACTCATCGCCGGTGCATCGCTGACCACAGAAATTGTTAATTGAAGCGGGTTTTAGTGCCATCCTACTTTCCATTGATTATTTGAACTCCACTGGTCCGTCCGCAACATAGCATGACAGACAAAAATCAGACGACAGTAATTTTATCAAAAGAAACTTGGCCAGGCAGAGTAAAACAAAGAATTTGTACTATACTACTGACTTACTTAAACATTTAAAAGCTTGTTATAATTTTCATGATTGAAATCGCAGCGAGCGCAGCATTGACCCAGTACCCAACATATTTATTTGAATGCATGTTTTTATCTGTTTAATTCTTCTCATAATACTATAATCTATAATGTAAAAATCAGCTAATGCTTCACGTGTAATTTGAAACGCGTGCTCCATGTGAAACTACTGCGTGAACCCAAATCCATTTTGATGAATTAAAAGAGTCTCAAATTTCTATCAGAATACGAATGCAATAAATACCACATAAAGTAACAAAGATTATGTTGGTCTGCGAAAGCAAATAAGCCCTTCTGAATACATAAACTAACACACTACGGACTAGATTACAACATAACATTCTTGCTATTTTGTGTATTCCAAAGTTGCCCCGTAGGGCATATACATGTCAAAACAGTAATGGATGGATGATCCAGATTGCGTAAAAAGTTTCCATGAAATATCAGTATAATCCTTTTTATAGCTCACGGTTGGGGCGTTAATGCTAGAAATGTAGTGTAACATAATTTGCCTAATTCACATTAATTATCACACGCTGGCTTTACAAAATTATTAGAAATGTTGCACATATACTGGTAATAGTTAATGGGTTCAAACCAACTGACAAGGTAAATGGGTAGAATGTCAGTCATGTAGTTCTTCCTACTTCCTATCCGTGTTACAACAAAAGCAGACAAAGGATGTACACTTTGTACACTAGTATAATAAACGTTTGTGTATGATTGATTTGGACACGTTATGCAACAGATTTAATAATGCTAATGGTTTTAGGTATCCATTATTTTTAACCGTTAATTACAATGGGGTGCATAGTTTACACCATAAGCTATAATACGATTGTTACTTTCTATAGATCAGATAGAACTAACAATTAAATGCTCATGTTTAGTTTTTTATGACTTTATAATTTCGTGCAAGATTTCAAAGCTGTTTGGTTTTTATTTATTATCTTAAAATAATTCCGGGAACGAAATCATATTTAAATTTTTAAAACATTAGTAATTTAAATTTAGGAAAGTTTCAAGGCATTTTGTAAGGATAACAAAAACAAAATTATTACACACGGATAGAAGTTTCAAGCACACATGATACTGTACTCAAAAGTATGAAAAATAACCTTCGAATAAATTTCTTAGAGCTTGCAAACTATGAAGCTAAAGAAATGGCTCAAATCTTCCGTGGTTTACAAAAGATGATAAGTAAGTTAAGTAAAGTGTGTGAGTCGAGAGTCTTGCCATTTTAAAATATTTCAAAATGTTTTGCTTGCCTTCTAAGTTATTGTTGTTTGGTCACCAGTTCAAAAGCTCGACGCTTTAATAGGGAAACCTATGAAATCGTTCACTCCGTTAGTGGTTCCACTTTAATTTACACCGGTTGCAAGAAAGGATAAATGCTGCACTTATTAACTACAAATTACGAAGATCACTAACATGTTTTGTTTAACTGTTACAAAAATCAATTTCATCTTGTTGGGAAAACTTTTCACCTTACGACTATTCACTGTTTATAGTACATCCTTGTCTCATATAATTTGTATGAGAATACTATTTATCATCTTGTAACACATGTTAATGCTCCATTGCAAAACTTTTCTGTTTACAAAGTTAAAATGCGGAAACTAAAGTTAAAGTTCAGTCGACTGGCTTCGAACATTCGTATGATTCTCATGGGAACTAACGCAGATAATCTAAACAATGACATGAAAAGACATGGTATTTTAAAGTTTTTTTTGGAAAGATCTCTCAGAATATTTTAAACTTTTATAGTGAAACCTTATTTTGATTGCAATCTTTTTATTTTTAGTCCACCAAAATTTCCGTTTACTCAAAAAAGTTTATATCATCATATATATGCAATTATCCAAACATTTATCTAACAATATGATTTTTATTCATAAGTTATTTTAAGAAAAAAAAATTGCACAAAAATGCTTTTTAGGTAGATTGATAACATCAAAGAAAACATGCGAAGAATGCCAAATGAATCGGCTCACATTTCTACATAAAAGGAAGCCCTAAAATAATACTAATTTTTATGCTGCCATCGTGTATTCTCATTTGAGTCCCATTATCATATCATCATCACCCACGTCATCATCATTCTTATCACTAAAAGTATTACACCATTATCGCCTCATCGTCTTTATGTTTCTCTTTCCACCAATGATGCTGTTATTATATGTAGGGCACGACACAAACACATTCTCTCAAATATGCTGTACATCCAAGTGAATGCTCGGAGCTTTTGCAAGTCGGAAATATGGTAAAAAAAAGTTGTGATAGGAAGGCAATTACTCAAAAGAATTTTAGCATGATTCTTTTTCCCCCAGCGAGTCTCAAGTGGGTGGCTTGGCTTTCCATTCTCAATGGAAAGCTCGCCACCACCAGTAGCACCATTTCTTTCAAGACACACATAAGATCATGATGATCACCATCACATCATCCAAAGGGGGTGGCAAACACTAGTTCTAAACCCATTTTATACATACAAACAATGAGAAAGCAAAAAATCCGGAGTGGAAGCAAAGTGCCAATTTTCCTTGATGTTGGGAAATGACCCGATATTCCACACAGAGTGTACAAGTTGGTACAACATATGGTAGCAAGGGAAGAACCTCTTTTTTTCCTGGAACCATGTCACCCATTCTTTTCCCTATATTCAAAAAAAATATGATGAGCTAATGCTATTCTTCATTGCAGATTTTTCCCTAGTTCTTAAAGGAGAAAGATATTTATTCAAAAGGGGGTTACTTTCTCCGCTGTGTTGGGTCTGGTCTGGCATAATGTTCTCTTTCCCTGTCTCATTTTCACTCTGCTCCTCATTCTCCTCTCGCACATTGACGTACATGGCTAATCATAATGGATTGCGCATCACACAACAACAACTACTAAGTATTAGCACCACCATCATTTTTATCATACTTAAATGTAGTAAATGTTCCCCCACCATCACCACTAAGGAAGAAAGGGAACTGGGTGATATCAGCCTACACAAAATTGCTTCATATACTAACTTTCTTAGCTAATAATTTACAACCAAAGCCTACGCTGCTGGTGCTGGCATGACTATGTCTTTCTTCCTCACTTCATTTTTTAAAAGGGGGAAGAGTAACTCAATCCAAGTGGTAAGCATCTAGTAAAGAAATAATGTGAGCAGTACTCATTTTTAGTATCCATCAGTTTTTGGTCTCGAAATGCAAATATTATATGTATGTGTAGGACTTTTTGTAAGAAAATGTATGCCGACCGACATAATCTTTATAGAAATAAATGGAAGAATGGGAACTGTATGGTATTGCATTGAAGACTGGCTTAAAGTAAAAGCAGAGGGCTATATACGAGCATAATAATGTCATATCTTAGCTTAGCCACCGTTAGGGAACGGAGGAAAGGAGTAGCTTTATGGCGTATGGAGCATAGCATTCCTTTCTCTGGTTCTGCTGTGTGTATAAGTTTGACTTGACTCCTTTTGCTGCTCCTACACTAGTTCCAACAAAAGGAACAGTGTGGAATACTGTGACATGACATTACATTGGAATTGTGAACAGACGGGATAGATTGAGAAAAGGAATGAAGTTTAGGAGGCCATATAAAACTTGTTGAAACTGATCCGCGGAACGTAGTTTGCCCTCAACGCTTTCACCCAGTAGCAGCAAGCAACAAGAGCAGAGCAATTTTTATAGTAAAAAAGTGGTTCTAGTTCGCTTTTCCGTTGGGCCAAAAGCCAACCGTTTCCGTGACACTTTAGCAGTCTCAAGAAAATTCCAGTTGTTTAGTTAGTTACAGCCCCCCTTCCAAAGCCGGAAATTTAAAAGGAGCATATTAGAAGCAAAAAAAACGGTGTGCTTTTTTATTTATTATTGGTGAAACTTTATTGTTTCTTTGTCTTACTGGAAGTTTTGGTCTGGCCACGCTCCAGGGAAATCCAGATACAGCAAGGATCCAAAACGTTTATGCACATGTGAAGAATTTTTTGGAGAAAAAGTGAGTTTTGAATATTTTATGCGTATGTAATATATCCAAATACAACTATTAAAAAGAGCAATGTCTTTCCCTATGTAATTGCAAAGGTTAACATGCATTATGTGTGGTACATGCTTGCCCATCAAAAAGTTTCATTTTTTGGGTTCAACTTTTTCATTTACCCTTTTTCTGTAGCACAATTAACTTTCTTTTCACTTTAGACAACAATCAACCTCACAAAAACTTTTTACTTGTTGATAACTCGTATCTAAAAACAAGAGGTGCAACTTGATATTGCACTGGGCGGAAATCATTTCCTAGTTTTTCATTGGAAAGGGAACAAAGGAGTACACTTTTCATCTGCATGGGAAGTCATTTGGTTCATGTTATTGCTCTACAAAAAGAATACTTTTTTTACTTATAGAATTTTAATTACCAGCTTCTCCTTTCATAGTGGCATATTGTAAAGGCTGTGAGCGTTTGATGCTTATCTATAACAATTCTTCATAAATATATTGTTTTTGTCTTTTTCTCTGGGCGTTTTCTATAATCGGATGGATGCTGCCAGTTTCTGAAACAAATAAAACTTAAATCAACAAGCTAAGGAGTTGGTCTAACCAGATTTGGAACCAACACAAGGTCTTCATTTACTGCCTCTCTTCCCTTTGCTTCTAAATCCAGACTTTCAGCCTGTTGAAGATGTCTTACCTGCATTTGGTAAGAAAATTTACTTTTTTAATTCAATGTTTTGCATATCTTCAAGTCATTTTATGCGAATAAACTTGACCATCATCAGTATAGAACTCAATTGAGCTGAGTCTCAGAATGCCCCTCAGTCATTTCATTTCAGCGACGTCATGTCATTGGGAAACGTTTGTAGAACTGACATGTGGCATCAAAATAAGGTTAAAGCGTTTATTGTGCGGTTGCCTAAAACAACAGGAAAAATCAAATTAGAATGACTAATTTGGTAAAATGTCAATTTCATTTTATTTTATCGTAATCGATGAAGAAGTCGGTCGTCCATACTTCATACCACATTTACCAGCATAAAATAAACTAAATGAGGCATACTTAAACTTTTACTTTTTATGAATTTTCCCAAATTGAGCACTAAAAGTTATTTTACAACTTTGACATATTGAGGAATCACCTTTATTTCTATGAACGCACGTAAAATTATATACATGCGAGCTGTGTATTATATCTATAAAAAAATGCTGTCAGCTACCCATAACTTGTTGCTTAAGCGTCATTTGTTTGCTTTCACATGGTTGAGTTCAAGCCTGTAGTTTGTATGTTATCCATAAATTCATGACTTTTCCTTTCCCGTCCTTTCATTGTTATTCTGTGGTTGGACCAATTTGACTTTGTTCTTTAGTTGAGTACGCTGCTCAACATGCATTTTTAATGCTCAATATACGCTAGAAACGGAAGGTCATCTATTATAGATTTTCTAATGGGCTGATCATGAATCAACCGGAATTCCTTATTCATTTCAAAAATTATTGGTGACACGCCCAGCCAGATGACATGTCCCATGTGTACTTTCACTAATTCAAATGCTGAGAGATGTTTTGTAACCAAAATTGGGATTCAAGGGAACAAGCTTTGTGATTGAAAAGTCACGGGTGACCATCCGGCCTTAAAAAATGCATTATTTATGGTCGTATATTTTGGACGTTGGCCAGCTCGATTCTGTCATTCCAAGCATGTTTTTTTATGGCTGAGTTGATCTTGCAGCAACATTATGATCCCTAAAAGGAATCGCTTCTTCAAAAAAAATGGCAACCCTATTTGCACAATAGGGGAAGATTCTTATGTCAGGAATGGGAACATTTTTTAAGCTACAGCTCTATTAACTATTTAATACTCTGTCACTGAATTTGAGTGACTCATCATCATCCTCCTACTGATCATCACACAAGTGTAGAGGTAGTTACACACTTGTGTATCTACTCCTTCTCATACTAACAAGTAGTTTTTCAGGTCTCCACTCAGTGACACGCATTGCATTTCATGGCGTTCATGTAAGATGAGACAAAGAAAAGAAAAGGAAATGAATGTGTAGGGAAGAAGCTGATTCAAAGTCAAGATCTAGCTGTCTTACTTATTTGATATGGAGTAATAAATGAGTTTTGAGCAAAAGTAAGCATTTTATTTCCACAAACTTTCCCTGAATAATAGTATGTTTGCATTACATCTATTTTTAGAGGAAACAGCTATTGTTTTAGTGCAAAAACACTAAATGTTCATGTGTCCCAAAAGCCAGAAATTATTTCTCAAACCTCATCTTCTGGCAATGTCTTTGGTTCCCAAATCAGGAAATTACTTTCTTCCCCCTATTTATGCATAACTTTTGGGCTTAAGATGAAATTACAACTTGTCTTATCTTTGTCATATCAAAAGAAGTATGAATTGGTTTGGCTGGCTACCTAAACTATCAAACTTTTCAATCCAAATCTTTTCCAAGTGCAGACATACACTTACCTACTACTACTGCTGCTACTGTGGCCAAAGGGGCAACCTAAGACAATAGTTATTTCATTGCCAACCGGATCGATTAACTTTTTTATTCCTTTTTTCTTCTAATGGACAACAAACTTTTCAATACGTTGTTCAAATAAATGTCAGAAAATTGCAAAAAGAGTCTCCACTAATCAATATATAATATCTTAAAAGTTGAGCAAACCAGTTCCTAGAATTCATTTATAAACATGCTGACGAGAAAAAACGCCGCAATTTCAATTTCGCTCAACGAATTCAACGAAATTATATGGCCTTCGAACCATAATATTCTTTGCTCCTAAGTTGTTGTTTCATTTTAATGAAGAAATGTTCTGGGAAGGATTCCATGTAAATAATATACCTACCTACATATCTCTATATGTACATTTACATAGGTTGGGTATGCCTCCATGAAAGCAATCGATTTCATTAAATTTTAGTGAACTATGCAATCTATTCTCACAAGTCATTTATGCCTGTCAAACCACTGTTGTACAATAAACACAGGAAGTGGGCGACAAAACGTGGCACAGTTTTAGGCTTGCATAGTTGTGGTGATGATGATAATGTTTCACCTTTCACTATGGAAAAGTTATTAGTATCGACACTTCGATTTGAATAGCATATTACTTTCTTTTGCGATGCGATGAACACTTATAAACATAGGCAAACGCTTTAGCAACGTGCAACATCAAGTAGAAGAAAGAAACGAGGGACATTGGTTTACATTAGAGTGTTTGGTGATAGCTAAAGTCACAAGTATTGTGTTATAGCTAGTTCAATCCAAGGTTGAACCATAATAATATTTCATATTATGTGGTTCTATCCTATTGACTCATAATTTATTCAAACTGCATATAACTTGGTTTTGAATAATGCAAATGTATACCTGAAAAATAACTAGCTAAAACGTCCAAGTAACAGAACACACCGAACACGGTAAACTTATTTTTTTATATAAAATATAAAAGGACTTTCTGCAGTGTAATGCTGACACAAACAAGGCAAACAATGATATACATAAACGGTGAATGGCCCAAGTTTTCATAATTTTCTACCTTTCTAAAAGATTTCCATATCGCAAAAGAAGCCAACTTTTCTAGTCACTTAGATTGACTAATAATTTATTAAAAGGGAATGCATAGTTCTAAAGTAGCTTCCTTTATCTTTGGTACTTCAATTCAAATTCTTAGAAAAGAATGGCGACTTACATGGGCTAAAGAAGGGAGAAAGCATTGTATTTTCTTGACTTTTTTTGGTGTAATAAAAATCCTGTTGAGTTTAAAGGGGGGTTGCATAACCATTTCTCTAAAGAGGGAAAATGCATTGTCATGTATGTTTACAAGAATGCGTGTTAGCAAACATGTTACATAATCAGAATGACATGCTAAAGACGGTCAGAACAAGCAAGTGAAAACTCTTGTTATACACATACATCTTATGAATTTTTTGGGGGAAGACAAAGTGCACTTGTTCTTTTCACTCTAGTTCAACTTCCATTTATTTCGTCCTAGTTTTGTTCCTACAACGTTTTGGGGAGGTAAACATTGTCGACAACAAAAAGAAACAATGAAAGGTCACGTATCTGCATTGCGGTACAACATTATTCGCCTCAATAAAGTAATCGAAACGGATGGAACTTGACTTCACTTAAATAGCGGAGAAAATATTTGCATAATATTTGTAATTTTTGTAGCAAAAAAAGAGTGGGACGAGCGAGCACCAAACTACTTGAGTAAAATGCCTCTTTCTTTTTAACCAGACACGGTTTCATTCATTCACTCACTAGCACAACACACAACTCTCTTTTGAAGGATACAGTTTAGCCATTGAAGGAGGAACAAAGAGAAAGTAGAGAGTGAAAATGCATGCATGCTTTTAACAGAAAATCTTGTTGCTGTTGCTTCGTAGTATTAAGCTAGGATTACTATGTACAAAATTAGACACATTCAGTGAAGGAGTGAGAAAGAGAAAAGTGAACAAGTGAGAACCAGTTGACGTTGATGACAACACATTTATATTTTGGGGGTGATATGAGGTTATGGCTTGGTTTTCAACCAGTTCCAAAGAAACAAGTAGGGACAATTCCGCTATATGGACTGTGACGAGGATCTAGTTCCACAAACTTATTCTATTCATATTCATTTCCACCCACCATCCCACCGCCATCATAAATATATCACGAGATGGTCCACTCACTAGACTCCTCTTTCCAAGAGTAATGTTAACAAACAAAATGTTTTCGATGATAACACAACATTGCTGAAAGAAATCTTGTTATATTGCATATTTGTGACTTTGCCAAGACCATTAAGATCTTAAAAACAAAGAGGAGCCCCATTTCCATTGAAGGAAAAAAATTCAAAGCAATTTTTTTTAAAGATAGGGTTGAAAGCGAAAATAAAAGATGTGAAAATGAGCTACATATTTAAAACTTTCTGCCCACTTCATAGACGGTTGACTGCATAATTAAGTATACATTTGTAAATGCAAAAATATTTTGCATGCATTTTCATTTCATTTATTCTCAGAGATTATTCTATTGCATAATCAGAAAGATTTCAAGGCTGCCATTTTCCCCTACAACGCTATTCCTTTCTCAAGGATGCAAATGTGGAGGAATGGAAATCTATAGGTAAATAATTGAGATCAAAACGATACATTCATTATTTTGTAAGAGTGGAAGCAATGCTTACATTGTCAAATGTGGTCTCATGGAAAACTTTCCAATATCTCTAATTACAAATAGGTTATGAATTTCTCTACATGAGGATGATCAACTATCAAAATTATTACACGAGGCAAGTTATACAAGATTATTTTTGTTCCGAGTTTAAAATAGGACATGATCATTCATCAAAATGTACTTCATATTTCTTAACATAATGAAGAGAGTTGGAATGAAGGAAAACAAACCCATGAAGTTTGCACTCATTCATTCTCCCACGATTTGGTTTTGGTAGTCTTGGCTCAACCGCAAACAATGCATAATATATGAATGCAAAGAGGAAGAAGCAACAACTAGTTTTCAAAGTAGTAACACTCTTTACTACAAATGATACTCAACAAACGCAAGAAAATGTGAAAACATGAGATACACAAGGAAAAACTTCAAAAAGTCAAGTCAACTACCACTCCCCTTTCCCCTACCACTCACTTTACTTTCTCTCTCTCTCTCTCTCTTCCTAAGACATCAAAGAATGATGAATTGTTATCATTCCATGGAAAAGGCTAGAATAAAGAAAAAGAGCAGTGAGGAAGAAAAGCGCTTTGATTCCTCCAAAAAATAAACCTAGAAGCCACACAAAACGGAAACAACTATTGGAGTTTTGGTTTCGCTCCTCTTCTTGCAGAAGAGTAGCAAGCAGCAGCAGTTTCTTGTAGAACATAACTTGCATTCATACTTACATTCATAGGTACACTAATAGTCCACCACAAATACAAGGCACAAAGTGAAATATTGAAGAAATTTTGACATATGTAGATATTATTAATGTTTTATATAGAGGAGAGAAATTCAAGCGAAACAGAAACAACACGAGCGAACAGAAGGTATGTTCGTCTCATCTGCGTTGCTGCTGTTTTGTTATATATAAGCGTATGCATGTAAAATTCACTGCTTATGGTTTGCAAACAACACGAAACCAGAAAAAGAAAGAGTTGGAACAACAAAAAGATGCAATAAAATTGGAGACAAGAGATTTTTCCATTTTCTGGCTAACTCAATCCTCGTCTCACAATAATCGTCGAGTTGTTGGCTGTGGTGTGTGCAATACTCCCAGTGTCAACAATTTTCCACATATTCTTTTCTAGGACAATGAGCTCCAGACAAAAATAAGTAGCATGACCGACAGACCTTCCCGTCCTCCCTTGTTGGCACAAAAGTTGAATGAAGAAGAGAAGAATGAGAAGAATGAGAGTGCATTAGACAGAACGTATGGATATAAAATCGGAGGAAATGTGAGCTAATGGTTGCACTCATTCTTGCAGCACGTTTCAGTTCCCTTATCTAAGATTTGGCTAGAGGATCTGAATCTGAGTTTCGATATCATAAAACCGGCGAACAGCAACCCCGAGTCCTTTATAATATGTAACAATATAGAAATCAGGCCAATGAAATCACACATCTAAATTTCTCACAATCATAAAGTTGCCACAGACACGAATGTGATAGACACATTTGATTTGCTGTTGAAAAGGAAAATTCAATATGAAAACAAATTATTGGTTTCAATCAGAAAACATTAAAAATTTCAGCTAAATCCAAATCCCATATGAAAGATGTCTTAATAATTGGGTCATACAAGATGATTACTAAACAAGGACATTTTAGTTTTCTTTCTCTAACGTAACCTTAAGCGTAAGGCCTATTGCAAAGAAATGCAGATGTTAGCATGACTTAAGAGTGAAAGTCTTTCCGGAAACTTTTCTACTTAGCCAAATGAAAATCAAGGTAGCTACCATGACGAGTATTTTATTCCCCCTTTTACATTACTAACCACATAATGTACACGCATATGTGGTTGAATTACCCCTTAGGTAGCTTAGTGGTAGCTAGCTGGTTGCTACACTCATTTCCTTAGAAATCATTTTGAGCAAATAATTATGCTCACCGGGAATAAAAACAGTGTAGTTTCTTAGTTTTACATAATGAGGCAACATCTTGAAGCTTTGACCTTTTACATGGAAATGAAATAAAAAGAATACATAGAATTTTTACAGCTTCATTTAGACAAATTTAAACTTTATTCAAGTAAGTTCCTAAAAGTCAGTGATGTGATGACAGCTCCATTTCTTGGAAGAGTTGAAGAACATGCTTAATTTTGAGTGTGGCAGCATCATCTTCTTCTTCTAATGTATAAGCTTCCAATTAACATTACATTTCCAACTAAAATTAAAACATATTTAAAGAACATGAAAACTTTTCACTAGTGAATGCAACTCTTTTCATAAAGAGAGCTCTTAGATATACACAGTCAAAACTCACAACGCCTCCCTTTTCCTTTCAGAAAAATTTGAGTTAACAAGAGAAAAGTTGGCCAAAGAAAAATGTGCACGTAAAGTGACAAATCATTTTCAAAAGATGACAGGGCACTGTCAACCTTTATTGTTAATCCTGTCCAATATTTTCAGGGGAGTTTCACTTCAAAAAATTGCGAAGACAAATGAAACGCTGCAGTAGTTTACAACCTAACAACATGCTTGTCTATGAACTCTAGCAAACCGTAATATATTCATGCCACGTAATATTTACGCAACCTGATCTCAAATAATATTGAACATTTGAACACAACACGAGATCATTTAGCACCATTAGTTTTGCATTTAGGAAATTGAAAGAGGAGTAAAAAGTGTCATGACAGATTTCCAAGTGGAAAGGGAACATGATATACAAAACACACTTCCCCTGTTTCCCATCACCCTCTCAAAGTAATTGTAAACGGAGAGTGAAAGTACATTCCTCTACGTATCTGACATAATATGATACATCTGGTGTGTTTTTTTTAAATTTGTCATTTTTTCCAATGATAAGGAAGGAGACAGGAGAAAAATGCACGCAATTTCCTATACTGTTTACATATGAGAATATTATGTATTAGTTACCAACCACCCTGCCACAAAAAGTATTTCACATCAGTTGCGGATCTCATCCTATCATCTTTCTCCTTTGGAGAGAAAAACAAAATCCTGGTGTGTGTAAACTCATATTCACACACTGTGTTGGGGCTTCGGGGGTAAAATCTGTCGGATGCAGTTTTATGTCATCTATCTTGAAGAAAGGCGCTAAGGAAAATTCCATTCTGTTCTAGCTGTCATGTTGGTTACAAGTGTAATCATTTTGGTGTTAAATTTTTTCCCAGAGTCTACAGGGTCTGCTTATGTCACATCAAGTTCACTGCATTGCAACAAAGAAAGGTCGTGCTTTCATGAGTGTTTCTATTTATTTACTGGGTGGAAGCTACTAGTTGTACTCTATTGCATTTCATTACTCCCACACTAGAAAAGTAGTATAGACAGGACGCCTATTTGTCTTGCATTGAACCGGTGGCTAGAAAGTTGGCAGTGATTCAGTAGAAATCTGTGTTGTGCATTACCAAAGTGTTTTTGTTGCTAAAACTTAAACTGGTTTCCTTTCTCTTCGGTTTTGCAACGTTCCACACATGATGATCAGATTGATTAAGGTACGTGCGGGAACATAAGATATCGTTCCTATGACTGATGTAACACAAAGGAGAGCCGCAACATATGATATAGTTTTCAGACATTCGTATCACGAACCAAATCGAGGTTACTTTCATAGTTTTTATGTAACGATTTATGTTTTGAGAATATGAGAGAAAGCAAGTGAGAGAGAGAGTTAAGGTATAAAATATAAGCAGTGGGTGTTCTAACGCAATTCTTCTACGATTTACTTTAAGAATCAGGCCACAGTTTCCATGATCGCACACAAAATGAAGAATTACTTGAGTTCGTCTCGAAAAGATACTTGTGAATTATGAATGAAACTGAATTCAAAATTGAAGGTATAAGAATCAAGTAGTGAAGCAATATCGTATACAGATGAACAGACGTTTTTTTGGGGTAGAAGCCAAGATTTTAAAAAAATAAGGGGTAGTTGGCGTAAATATTTAAGAAGCTTCAAAGATCACATCAAACAGATCATACCAACTCAAACTAGCAAAGTTGTAAATGTATCAATTTGCCCCATCTAAGCATTAAAAGTGACTGGTCGGAAGATGTAAACGTAACCAATCATATCACTTTCTATCCCAAACCGTCATTCGGTTTCGTGTAATTGCTTTTCGTTGCAAATTTGATGATATTAGTCGTCACCTGAATTTTATTTTTTAAATGTGAATGGTCTGATCTGGATAAGGATGATGATACCAAACATTTTAGGAACAATTCATTTGCAGCATGACGTTAAGCTGGCATGCATATATACATTTCTGTACTGCGGGGCACAATGAACACATGATTTGAAGATAGAACGATGTCAAAAAGACCAAATAACTCGAAGGCATTCGCAATTGTGGTGGATGAACACTTCATCAAATGATTGAAGTACATTGTATTGTGGTAGAATTTTCTGCATACCCGAACACACCCAAGCTGATCTTAAAGCTTCGTATTCAACTTTCCCTTGATCCGCTGGTGTGACAGTTAGGTAATCGTTTTTACATAGGAAAGCTATCTCCATTTATCAAAATTCACAGCAAAGTAGCAAAAAATGTAGAAATTCGGCAAGCAGTTTGAGATAAGATGACGGTGGAGCTTTGGTCTAACACCATTAGTATTCAATTTCATTTCAATTCAAGAGTTCTCTTCTGTCTCGAGGGGAAAAGATAGGCATACATCCATACTAAATGACAAGAATATTAACAAAAGATAATCTAAAAACCATTTGATACCTTCCGTTCCAGAAATTCGTCTGACGACTACTAAACACAAAAAAATTCTCTCAATTCGATACAGATGCCTTTGTATACAGAACTTGGGGGGGGGGCTACGCATCATAGTGGAAACTTATCTCGAGAAAATAGCCAAAACTATCGACTGGAGTTTAACAAAGTAGCAATCATATTTTATTCGTCACTTTCTTTGTTGTTTACCTACAATTGAAACCAATCTAAAAAAAATAAGGATTTCATTCATAAAGTCAAAAGAAGAGTAAACTCACCCAACAAAAATTGTTACGGATCCTCAATTTCAAGTAGACGGTAACTTTCGGGTGGATTTAGACTACACACTTGAGTATGTTTTTTAATACAAATACTTGTTGTGATGAAAAAGGAACCGACATAAAAATAATTTAAGTAATTAGCCATGAAAATGCGGGATGAGTTTGTATAGTCAACTGAATCCATTTATTGTATATATTATGCACTTGCATTCCAAATGTTTACATAAACCCATCCAGCATAGTCGCAAACACTAGTTTACTCAGAGTTCCTGCATGGAAGCAACACATCATTTGAGCGGAAACAAATGGTGTTTAGCCCCTCTTGTTTGAGAGGATTCTCTCCTCATTGTCAATGCAGTACGTAACAAGAAATGTTTCATATTATACACATGTCATGGAATTTCATTGACATTCCAACTAGAATTAATACTGTTGACGCCTTTGATCCCGCAGCAACAGAAAAAAGAGAAGATCAAGTTGTTTGCGTGAGACGATAGCAAAGAACAAAAAAGATAAACATGCCAAGATGAGATGCACACACTTGACTCATTCTTCCCCTACTACAAACTACACTAAAAAACTAAAGGACATTCTGTTTTTCTCCCTTCAAAAGACACTCTCAACTCAATTTAGATTCCCACGGGTGATATTTTTGCTGGTAGGAGAGACACTACGGCTGGAACAAGAAGATCATAAATACATTTTCTTTTTAAAAGCCGCTCCAAGTTACCGTTCACTTTTTTATAGTTTGTTTTTTTCTCCGTCTTGATTATATATGCAGGAAAGGGAGCTCATTATGCAAATTTATTTTGCAAAATTTTTATTATTTGATGAAGAATCAACAGACAGTCAGAGTCAAATTGATAATGGGGTTGATTTACTCAAAGAAAAGTATGCTATTCATTCTGCTTCTTCAAGTGTTTGACTTCTAAGCATCTTGTCAAACTTCCCTGTGAATCCCCAACTGATGTAAAAAAATTAAACTAAAAGTACAGCTTTTAAAGATTCCCTTCACTTTCTTTTTCCTTCAGTCTGTATGACTTATGATTTGGGAATAATATTATGGTGTTGGGCTTTTGTCTTGTTGAATTTCTTTCATTTTCTAACTGATTGACACAAAGGAGCATAATCAAATAGGCGCCTTAGAAAACGACAAGACTTAAGCTTAACAACAGCACCAGTTACATATATTGTAATGATGTCGTGTGTCGATGGAATTGTTTTTCAATGCGCTGCCTCATGCTCAAGCGAAATTGAACTTTTCCCAAAATCTTGCTAGAAGACTTATGTTTGTATCTATATATTATGCAAATGTGGTATTAATAGAATAAAATAAGATGTTTATGAAACTTGAAAAGATATTTCTACTCATATCATCCGACTGACAACGTGAGCATAAGTATGTATATTTTGCTGCAGAACCTCATCTTGTGGTTATACACTTCGTTTCTATCAGATATCTTGCTTAAAAGGTCTTGAGGGTATCTGTATGTATTTTGAAGCGTGAAATTTCAATTACGTGTGGTTTTTGTAAAATCAGTGTCGCGTTTCCCACCAGCAGCGTGAAATGAACGTCGATGCTCAAACGATTGTAAAAGAAATGAGAATTAGAAATTTATCCGATCCCTAAATCCGACATATCATTTTATTTTATCCCAAGGAGAAATGCATGTTGTTCATGAAACGCTGAGCTCATTTAAAAGTGTCACATATCATCCAACAAGCTTCTTGCTTGATTGCATTTCTTTGCCAATAGTGAAAGCAGTGTAGATCGTAAACTCCACGATGTTTCTCAACTTATATGGTGGCTGGTTGTGACACTTTTTCTTGATATGATGGGATGGATGGTGTTATTATACTGGGGGCTAAAAGGACTACTTTTTTTTGTGGGGGAAATCAGTGTGTTCGCTTAATATTGAGGCTAAAAGCATTAGCATCCATTGAGGATCGGTTTACATGACGATAATGTGGTTATTTGCATTATAATCCTTTTTCCAAAAGCTATCTCCTTTTATCAAAGATTTCATCAGAATATTATTCATGATTATACACATTTTAACAAACTTAGCCGGTTGGCGTGCATAATATACTATTTAGGATTAGATTGTTAGGGGTAGTATAATTACATCCAGATGTACATACAAAACTAATGAAATAACTACCTAGCTCCAAATCCAAGGTTTACATATTCAATGAAAAAGTGGAGGAAGTAAATATATTACAAAAATCCCTAACACCTACTTATGAACCAACCGTTCACTTCATGTCACAATCCTATTATCAGCCAATTTTTTTCTTGTAGATGTGAAAATATACAGCAAAAACGGATACCCAAATATAGCTTTTACACAATGCCACTATTCATCTGATGATGAGGTTTCACCAAAGTTTGACATGTAACATAAACTGGAATCCTTGTCCTCATTATTTATTAGTGTTATGGATATGATGAGCTTCCAGAATATCTAGTAAAATAGGAAAGGAAAATGCATTCAGTCGCAAAGCAAATATTATTCGATTCTTATTAACGAATTTTCAAGGAAAGATTCCTAACATGTTATTATGAACTCATCAACAGCACTAAATGCGCTTGAGTGACTTATCGTTTGGGTCCAAAAATACCTTTGTATTAATAACGTAAAGAAATGCATAAAAGATGACACTGAGTTTTGTAAAAAAAAATATTCTGGAAAATAATTTAATGTCACATTTACATATATCAATTACATAGTGCTTTGACGGTATGGATTTCACTATTGTTTTTTTTCAGGTATGCCTGTTATTCTTCCATTTGTGGAGGAGCTCCCCGGTAAACAGTGAGCCGATACCGTTATCACTGGTTCCAGAAATTCATGAGAAAATACATCCAGCCGGACATGAGACCATGCTTGGAGTTGCGAGCAACGGTGTTCACGATATCAGACTCCACACAAGCAGCAGTAATGATCCCTTGAGCATAGTGTCAGCAGCCGAAAAAGCTCACGATGTGACACCCCACTTCAAACCATACTCGAAATGTAAGTTAACACATTTCATTATACACGCATTTTCACAGCGTGTTGGAAATCCGAAATTCAAATTTAGGAAGACCTCTCCTTTTTGGGGATAACTTAATAATGAGAGGAAATTCAAAGGAGCCTTACGAAATAACGGAATAGAATATTAATTCGAAATATCTTTGAAGTTATCACTCGAGAAAAAAAATTATGTATAGCCAAGAGAAATGGTATTGTGAAAAGTTTGGGCCAATGGTAAACCACACATTAGATTTTTATTACTCTTCAAAAGAGCCTAATTGTATTCAACGAAAGCGTACTATTGATGCGTCAATCTGATAGCAGTTTTTGCTCGTTTTAACGATGATAGTATCATATATAATTTTAGTGTAAGAACTTTTAAAGTAGACAAATGTACTCTATCCGCATTTCCTTATTTCTTTCACCAATAACACATATTCTTGCCAGACTAATCATTCCAATCCAATGTTTTCACAGCTGTGTTGGGGAAAGCTCCACTGAGAACAACAAGGATCAAGAGAACGCCTACAGGTTTCACAGCAAGAGGCTTTCATGAGGAGGTGTTTGATAGAGATTTTGGTCATTTCTCACCTGTAAAACGATCCATGAAGAGGAGGCCGGAGGCAGATGCTGCTGGATTTTATGGCGACACATTTAGCAACGGATTTGGAGAGTTTGAGACTATGAAACGAGCTCGAGTTCCCTCTGGATTGGCTCAGGTAATGTGGCATAACATTCCATACAATTGTGTACAAGAGCTCACTCAAATAACATAAATATGCATAGTCTAGAAGTGTGCAAAGCGTGTAAGCCTCAATTATGATACACCAGCATTTTATGAAATATGTATTGTCTCATTAATGATAATTTGATTTCGATGAAGTTACTACTTCACTAGGATATGAAGGTAGTAATAATAACTTGTAGGTAATTTTGATGATAGTAAAGATTAAATTGTAGGAGAAATCGGTTCATCAAATCCCCCTTTATCTGTCGTTACTCCTTGTACTTGCTCACCAGTTTGCTTATAAAGAGGGTGGAGGAGCAATTTAATGCATGATTACAAACAAAGGGTGTAATAATATAACACATTTGCATTTTGTGAAAGAGAGAAACACTTCTGTTACCTTCCAATGTCAGGCAATAATAACATGTATTTATGAAATAGCTACGCAGCTACTTTATTAAACTTTCTGTGTGTCTGTCCCTTCGCTAAACCTCAAATTATCTAAAAACTTTCACAAAACGCTTAGTACTCAGTTGTAAATGAAATCATAGCAGTTCACGAACAATTATTTTATGTATCAATTAGCCCCATTCGCTTTTATCTTTAAAAAATCATACAGCCCAAGTTTCTGTAGATCTGAATCGAAAGGTCACATCACGTCATCATGAATAAACATGCTGCAGTTACGTTTTTACACACTGTTGGACAATTATTTGTTTTTATCAGTCATACTCGAGATCTAACGGCAACATGAATGAACGTCACTCAGTTTAGCATGCGGTTTTTTGCATACGAGCCAGCCTGTTATCATACATATAGAAGGTCTCTCATACTCATTCAAAACTTGTTATTATTTGCTTGCAGCAGACGATCAATGCAGCTTTAAAACGACGACCCATGGGCGCCCAGGGATTTCATGGAGACACTTTCACACAGGTAATAAAACATGTTATGGTTCTGTTGGGAGTTTTCACTACAAACTACCTTATCACCAATACTGATTATCATATTAGGAAAGAGAATTCTCCTCAAAATTGGGTTCAGGTGCACCCTGTTTGTCTTGCTAATGTAATAATGTATAAACACTTGTGCATCTGCACATAAACGATTGTAGTTGATGGCTTTGGCTGACAAATTGGTTGGCTAAACGATTTTGAGGGAAAGAGAAAGTTCTGGTCTGGTGTCAAGCAGTAAATGTTTGAATTATTGGGGGTAATATTCAGCCCATATTAATTTTCTTTTCTTGTTCAATCTAGGGATTTGGAGATTTCGACACAATGAAGCGGGCATATGGAAACTTGTATGATGAAATGGAGAAACTCAAAAGGCGTCCAGAAATGACGAAGAGTGGTTTCGATTCTGATCTTTTCAACGGTGGATTTGGAGAATTTCATCCTATGAAAAAGTAGATGTCAATTCCCTATCCTTTCTAACAATCCGTAAAAATTACATGTGGTTAGAAAATATACAAATTCACAAAAAGAAAAACTCTAAAGTGTGTAAATATATTAAGTCGATAATCGTCGTAACTGTCGTTGTTATTATGTATTATTGGATACAAAAAAAGTATAACAGAAAAAAGAATGTATGTTTAAACAAAAAAATAAAATGTTAATTGTAAGACTTTCCCCCATCAATGTTACGTGAAACTAAAATTCATATCTATAATTAGCTATGTAATTACAACTTAAACGAATAAATTTTTCTTTGTCTCGATGTTAGCTATAAGCTGTAGTACACAGAGAAAGCATAAAATATACATACTATATCAAATTCAGTATCTACTAAACACCGCAACAAAAGCAACCGAAAAAATAGCCATATTGCATGCATGTTCATTCATTGATTAAAACTACCTAATTTATGTGTGTGTGCATTTAACTTGTAATGCCAGAGCACTTACTTGTTGTTATTAGCTTCTAGTTCATTAAAACATTTCAATAAAACTAAAATATAAAGGTGCGTTCCAAGGGTGAGGAAGGGAAATGGAGCACATAATGTGTCATGTAAAAAAATACAAATGCTTGTAAAAGCGGTAATAAATATGATATGGGGTACAATCATAATCGAGTGCATTATGTGGGAGTACTTAGTTACTGGTGCTTTTTCAATTAGTCATTCGCTTGGTTGATAACTAACTTCAGGAGTTTCATCCGCCCTTCTTCTTTTTGGCTACGACTGCATAACCAACCACACACTACAGAAATAATATGAATTGTACTTTTAATTATTAATTGTAAAACAATAACACTAAAAATGTTATTATTGTGACAAATTTAAGTATAACTATTTGCATACTGTGGAAAGGCGTAGTATATTACGTTAAATTACAATATTGTGTATTGTAGAGTGCATGCATTCAATTGTGTGTAGAATGACAATGCATGGATTCAAATTAATATATTATTAAAAAGGGAACCTGTTTTAAATTTAATTGTTGAGAATGTACTTTGGAATGTTATTCAAATATACGATGATGTTATATTCATTGATTAATATATATGATATGGCTAAATACAGCCGCAGTTAATAATGAGCATTTAAAAACCGAGATTGAAACATATTACTACGTAATAAGCATACTTTAATATCGAAATAGAAGAGGAAACTATACAGTCATATAAGCAAAGGGTTATCTTCATCACATCGCTACAGTGAGCTCATGCAAAATCATACGTCTTAGTGAGTTCTGTGAGTTCTTTTGCATTTAAGTTAAGAACTTTGGAGGCTAACGTAGCTACACACTATTTAAATGGAATTTTACAACTGTGATAGTTGATTCGCAAAAAAGTAGTACACTTACTTTTGATTAATATGTCTATCCAGCATACCCTCCTAAACATACTTTCACTGATACAAAAAATTTCAAACCCAATATTTATTTTATGATTTTATCAGTCCATTGAAACCTACCTTGCTCTTTAAAATAGCTATCTTACCGTTGCGAATTATTGTATTTAAAACATCTCAATCAAGTTCAAATCTTGAAGCCTGACTAGAATCCCTGTAATAATGATCTTTTAAAACTGCGACAGTGAGAGAACTTGGTTTTGGATTGAGTGGTACAAATCACAATTTTACATGCTGAGTGCATGGCAAATGTGCTGTCTACCTATGTCGAATTACAACTCGTGGAATGATGGAAATTCACAATTTTGAAGGCACAAAGCCCATTTGATTTGTTGCAACAGTCCTATTAACGAAAATTCACTACATGAATAACTCCATTATCAACAATGATACATATCATCCAAAAAACCCGAATATGATGATCTCCATCTGCTTTTAAACGATATTTATTTAAAAAAAAAAAAAAAAAGGTTGATGGGTTACATATGAAATGTTTTTTGATGATGATCAAGTTAAGTATAGATGATGACTTACAAATTTGTTCAAGATGACAAACTTGTTATGCGGTAGTTAACGGAGAGAGTAAGTGAACTTGTGCAACCGATGAATTTACAGCTCATTTCTTTATTAATTAGTTATGACATGAGAAATCAATAATAAATGCGGCATTTACACTACAGCTAAAGTTTTTAGTTGACTTTGCATACATACATATATTATGATTTCGTTGAATTAATTCCTGCAAAGCAAAACACTAATTAGATGGCTCTGTACATGTAGAGAGCATATTAAGTACGCCCTTATCTATTTTGAAATCCATTGAAACAACACAACCCTTTCTTTGCATAAATGATCATAAATATAAATCCACTCCGATAGCCATATCAATAGACCACATATAAAAAGAAAATGAAAGTGACGATCATAGTATTGGGCACATGACTACAACCATTTCAAATTCTAGCCGTAACTACCTCCAATTCCATTACATTTATTGAGTGCATACTGTCGTTTACATAGCGAATTGCTTAATAAAATTAGGCAAATAGCTTAAGTCCAGGAAATCAAACAACAGCCTGACTTGCGTGAGCTGAAACAAAATCTCAAATTTATAACAAACAACACACACAACAATATTTTCTATTTGGGCTTTGCTTTAATATATTTCATGAAAATACACCTAGTTTAAGTTCATTTGTTGGCACAATCAAGCTTTACAAGTGAACTGACGTCTCTGTTGAATAACGGCGGATCAGCATCTACACCGACTTCCAATATATTGTTCACAGCACTTAAAACTACGTAAAAGTAAACGTGTACATCAAGTTAGACACACAGTTGCCGTATTAAAGGAGTATGAAAGCAGGAAAATTTATGTGCAACTGATGCTGGCCTGTGTAAGTAATGTTGGCGTTAATTTTCCTTCACTTTATTTGCAAGAATCATACATCGATAGCCATAAACTATATCCTTCCATCAACATAACCAAGTGAATGCTTGGATTTTTTATCTCAATGCAAATATGTATTCTGTTTTGAATCCGACTTTCTTAATGGTGAGCATGGACCATCCGCATTCCCATTTTTTATAAAACCAATAGGTTTCGTAGGATTTAACTCGGTGAAAAAGTGAGTCAACAACTTCATACGTCATTTTTTAAAATACTGCCAAACAGAAAACCATGAGAAAAATTAAAGGGGAAGCAAAGTAATGTATATGTGTTTGGTACATCTATATCTTAATAATACAATTTGCGTAAGAGGAGATGAGAGTGGCAATTAATGTCAGAATACAAAAATTGTATCCCCCAAATCTAATGTACACAAAATGCATTACTTGCTTACAAGAAATGATAGCATTAATGCGGCCAGGTGTAAAAGAATGCTCTAACGATGCTTGAGAATGGTTCTAAAGCAAACTTTCTTTGACGAGTGAACTAGAGTCACTTGTTGACAGCATCCGAATAGAAAAGTTACCACAGATTCGGCACTTTGGGGTTGACACATGACAACCTCAAAATAAAATCTTATCTTTCTTATGGCGTTCAGAAGGAAGAGAAACACTATATCTTGCCTGTTGGAGCATCCACTCGTACTCACAAGATTCAAAATATCCTAAAGGAATACTTCTATGGAAAGGTTCTTAACAACTCATTGCCTCTGAATTACACCTGTCGTGTATGGTGCTGCCATTCATGGGGCTATTTTGAAGGAGACTACATTGGCATCACCACAAGTAGCATGGGCGGAAGACAAGCAGAAGCCAATTGAGGTACTCCGTTCGTCTTATTCCAATGCATGAAGTTTTGTTTTTACGATGTTTGATATTACAGCGATTAATAATTTCTCTATTCATTCTAGTAATCTAATTTTAATGTTTAGAGAACCAACTGGAGAAATGAATGTCTATAATTAAGTAAGAGTTAACATGTTGCAACGTGGTCTTCGCCTATTTAATGAAATGCCGGCATCGAAGCAATAGGAACACCAAAGGAGCACAAGGCATTAATATTTACTTATTGACATCAAGATTTTAATCTAATTTAATATGAAATGAATGTTTTTAATGTGTACTTCGGCCTAGCATTTTTAATAATAAAATTATAATCGTTTATTGCATGTTCTTATTACAAGGCTGCTATTACAAGTGTGATTGCTAGTTGAGCCAAATTAAAATTCAATGAAATTTGTATAATTCGTGTGTCTAACCTAACCTCTCACTACTGGCTACTCTTAAAAGGAGCATATTAAGATATGTATTCGCGTTTTATTCTATGTGTACTTATAATTAAAATGGTAAGGAGAAAGTGCTTGCTGGAAGGAGGGTGTTGGAAAAGCGGAAGCATGTTTTGCATAATATTCTCATTTTGTTTTTTTTAAATGCGGTACGAATTTAGAGCTATTGCGTAGTAGTAGTTGTATATTTTTTTAACATAATTTATATTAAATTATATTATAGAAATAAGAAATTAGAAGATATTGGATCATCCATATCAGACATCAAGTGTAAAGGCATGTATTGGATTTTGTATTACGGCTGGGAAGGTTTACCAAAGTTGCCAGAGTAAGTTGAAGCAGACAGATAAACGTATGGGAAGCATAATGCCGTTTTCAGTTTTCAAATCCACCCGTAATTTTTTGAGTACCAGCATTCCAAAATTTCCCCACCGTTACCATTACGAACAATGGAGATGGCGACAGTGTCATTTTTGGAACCTATTTACGTCAAAATCTTCAATGAATGACATTATATTATTTTTGAAGCAGGAGTAAAATTTAACGCTGCGTCTGATGCAACCTTTAGATTTTGTGTAAGTTAAGTCAAACACATTTTACAGCATTCCAAAGTTTCCCCATCGACCACCCCGAGCAATTTGATCTGATGGGTAAGTAGTGGAAACTTTGGAATGTCATAACCTTGTCAAAAATTCTGTTTATTTGACAGATTTTAGATGAAGCAGGCTCAAAATTTGATGAAGAATCTATATCTGCTCTCAGATTTTCATAAATGTTATCACTGAAGACGCTGGGGCATTCCAAAGCTTGCACCGATCTGCTCAAGTGTCAACTGCACTTGCATGGTTACCACTGCCATTATTATGTAATGAATTATCGTACTAGAGTTTTTAGCATGCTCTTCTTTGCTTACACAATGCGTTCACACATGGACTTCGCATATAGTAAAGATCACACGGGTTTCTGTCCGAGTAAGTCTCGGGAATGGCAATTCACGTTAATTTGACCACCACATATGCCACCAGACTTGCAAAATATGCCACCAAATTAGGATAACATGCCACTCGGATATGTCCCTACACTGGTAGAGTATCCTACCAGAATATTCTATATCGCCGCTATACTAGCAAGGAATGCCACTAAACTAATAGAACATATCACCAAATTAATAAAACATGCCACCAAACTAATATGATGCTCCACCAGACGCAGACCAGTAGGATATTGCCACTTTATCGATACGATGTGTCACCATACCCTTAGAATGTCCCACGAGACTAATAGAATATGCCACTAATTGTAGGGCGTGTCACCAAATAGGAAAATAGGGCACTAGCCGATATGTTAAAATGACATTTTTTATGCAAAAATTACTTTCAATAAATTTAAGCATAAAAACTAAAATTCCTTTCATCTAATTTGATGGTGAAAATTACAAATAACTTTCCTTCAAATTGATTTTTAAAATTGCAAATTACCTTAAAAAATTACAAACTGCACCAAAAATAACAAATGGCTTGGTTACCAGCCAGAAAGTCGTAGTAAGGCATTCAAGTGTGTTTTAATGCTTTCCGCTACGTCTCCAGGCTTGCTTACAAGCAGTTTGATTGTTGCATTCTCTACGGAGAGGAATTACACGTCTACTCAAAAATCCCCATGCCACCAAGTTGCTTAGAACGTTAATTCAAAATCATGAAATTTTCAATTTGATGGTCATTATTTTATTCTAGTCTTCTTTCATTTGTGACATGGTTCATAATTTTAATTTGTATTGTTTTTATCTGGTCTATTTTTCTACTATCTTATTTTTTGGTGTTCTATTATTTTATTTTAGTGGTGTAATCTTGTATTCTATGGTCTGTTATTTTATTTTGGTGGTATAATAATGATTTATTCTGGTGTGGTTTTGTAATTTTGGTATTACCAAGGGGGTGCCAGGTGCATGTATAAGAAAATCGCCAATAACTTGCTTCGATAATTTTGCATTTGTACAACTTGAATTTCAAAACATTGCCTTAGTAAGTTTCTTTGAAGTTAAGAGTAGTAACAATGACAACACAAACTAATCAATAATCAAGAGAAATAGTTAGCAAGCAAACACCAACGATTTTTTATAGTAGAAGCGGTCTAAAGTTTTTTTGCATACTGAGGAGCTATTTCAAATTTCTAAGGACAGACGGACGTTGTTGCATTCAGAAAACGAATAATTATCGTGGTTCGAAATCACACCAAGTTATTGGACAATTTCAAAGATCTGGCTAACCTATTAGACTGGCTTGTCACCTAGTGACCAAGGCTTGTTTTTGAATTCGAAGGATCGAATTAAAAAATCATTAGATTAGATAAAAGTCAGTACTTACAGGTTATTTGACAGGCTGAATTGGTAGTGTTAGTTTTTAAATTCAAAGTGTATTTCGAAAACTATTTGAAGTCGTTTTATGTCTACATATATGTATATGGTCGTTAGAATTCTACATCTGTACAGTCAGCAGAACAGTTGCGTACTCTAAATTTTAAAAAAAAAATTTATTTTAGTTTAGTAGTATGTATTTTTAATTTGGTGGTATAGCCTTTTATTACATTCTGGTAGCCCTTTTTTATTCTTTTGATTTTATTAATTGATTGATTTAATCTGGTGATATATTATTTATTTTATCTGGTGGTATGTGATATGAATTTGGTGGTCTATTGATTTAATCTATTTATTTTATGTGATGGTCTTTTTTTAATTTGGAAGTCCATATTTTTAATTTGGTAGACTTTTATTTTATTTTGGTTGTTAATTTCTTTTAATCTCGTGGTTTGTAGTCGTTATTGGGTGGTATAAGCTTTTTACTGCTATGGTCTATGGTTCTCATGCATTTTTGATAAAAAGGCCACTTGGCCGTTCTTTGCTCCAGATGTAATAAATATACGCGGCTTTGTAGGTCGGCCTACAAAAGTCCGGCTTAAATGAATTGCTCCAGACGACTTTTTTTTACAATACGGCCTCCGTCC
Organism: Orchesella flavescens; assembly: GCA_964034955.1. Lineage (NCBI taxonomy): Eukaryota > Metazoa > Arthropoda > Collembola > Entomobryomorpha > Orchesellidae > Orchesella > Orchesella flavescens. The sequence goes on from OZ035953.1 coordinate 18,554,669, forward strand.
CAGAGCTTACATTAAATCCAATACAGTCCTTTCTTCACGCCCTTCTTTCTAGGTAATGTTGAACATGACTTGAGTATTTATTCCATTTAATACATTGGCGATACGTCAGTTTCGCCAATAGTTTTATAACATATTAACAGGTTATAAAATAAACAAAAACGAATGAATTTTTCATTCTTTAAATGTTAACTAAACTAAACCACCTCCAAATCATGTTTTGAATCACATTACCCCAACCATGTCGTAGATAATAATATAGTTGTGTAAAGGTTTTTGAATTTGAGCATCATTTGACCTAATTATAACCACACTTCCCTTTCCCAGATTTTAATACATCTTGAAACTGTTTTTCTTATTACTTGATTATGATCCACTGTCTAAAATTGAGTAGCAAGCTCACCATGTAATTAAAGCAGCTACGATTCAACTTTCATCGTCATGCGAGTCATATTTGTGATTCATGAACCTTGCATACAGAAGTGGAAGCAAAATGAGCATCTAACAAAGCCTAATAATATACATTTTTTTGTGTTACGTACATGCTAAACACTTAAAAATCAAATTAATTTGGCATCATAGGATTTGTACTTACTGTAGAAGCCATTACATACGACATGATTTTGTTCTATTGCACCATCAGGACGGTAAGGACGTGATGTGCTTTGATAGTGTAAATGTTGGGTAATAATTGAGAACGGCTGGCTACAAAAGTTAACTAGTTAACTGTATATATGACTACCATGTATATATCATAGGAGAAATTACGTATTACTACAGATATTGAAATCGTTTTTATTTATATATTTGGTAATGAAGTAGAGAGCGAATGGGATCTGCCCCCACCCCCAAAAGTGGGAGCTATCAATGTTTAGTAACAAGGTAAGGTAGCAATGGATATTGGGTTTCTTGACAAGCTCGCAGTTATATAATCCTCTTCAATTTAACTGCAATGGATCTAATGCCTCTGATACCAATCCACGAAGGCAAAGAAGCAATTGGTATAGTCATTAGGTTTTTGAGAGCAGTGCAGTTCGGTTGGTAGGACAGCAGTCTTTATGGGAGTGTCTGTCTCGGACGGTTGCAGCTTCGTAACCGCTGAAGGAATATTGTTGCAAAGTGAGTTTAAAACATTCTAATTTAATTAAGTTAGTGCTTTGTACACTTCTTTCTAAACTTGTGTCTACATTTCACCCAGATATTTGTCTTCAATTGCTTTACTTTTTTAAATTTTATTTCAGGATCCCAATCTAAATCATATAATTGCAACGAATCGCTTGAACTGGGGCTGATGAAGGGTAAGCCGTAAGTTAAATAATTCCAGGTTTGTGTGCGTGACGCGCATCCAATCACCACAGTTATATGTTGAATGTCACAAATATATTATATTTTACAGAAAATTAATTACGGATGAGTTCATCGCCGGGAACAACCAAAATGCATGGGAATCTTAGATACGTGGAAACTCGCTAAATTTACAAGTCGATAGATGATCTGTGGCCTTGTCGGTTCGTGACGCAATATATATAAAAATGTCGTATATAATTTTTTATCAAGGTTAATCTGTGTAAATGCTATTGTTTTAGTAGATGTGGACATAACGCAAAGCAATTAGCAATGCTCATCAAACGCAAGCCGCCATGGGTAATTAATTGATGACTGTCTCACGTACATGTATCATCATTACATAACATACCTTTACCTAGCATGGTCAACCCATTCGTAGTGTTAGTGGGCATTTGCATAGGTTACAAATATTTTTTTCTTTTTCATTGTTACCAGCAAAAATGATAAAAGTGTGAGAAAGTAAACCATTACCTGTGTTACTAAATGAAATCAATATTCTTGTTTATTATAGTTTTTTTCAACTAAATTTGACCCTATTCAAGCAGAGCCACCCTAACAGTAGAGTGGATCGTGTGGAGTCCAGCAAGTGACGTGACAATAGGAATCAACAATAGGATTGGGAAGAATCTATTATACTACTGTACGTGTAAGAAACGGAGCCAATGTGATACAGCAGAAACATATACCACGTAAGGTTATTTTTCATAAAACACAGTTTATTTTACTATGATTAGCTGCAGTAAATGGATTTCAAAAGATAATGAGTGACAAGTAAAAATAATTACGTTGTGAACAGGTATGGATTGAACACAGTGGACCAGTATCCATTTTCTTGACCCATTGGACAACCTTGTTCAGTGAGCCATTCGATTAAGTATGTCCAGGGTACAGTATGACTGTAAATATCAACCACCCATAATTTTTGTAAGATACTAATTTATATTTGTTTTTGGATTTTGTAGGATACAGACTTTGGGATTATGGAACCATTTGAAGTTAAACATGGCCTTCCAACATTATCAGCACACTCCTGATGGAAGCATCCATTAACTTAAGTGGACGCAGAGAAATCAACCTTATTAACCCCTTCACTTCGTTCCACTATGTTCAAACTTGCATCTAAACAACGACAGTTAACATTAGTCTTGCTTGGTTTGAGTTTGCAAGCTTGGAATATTTGCTTGTTGCATGACAAAACATGAATATGTTTACATGAATTATATGATCATGTAAAATCTCAATTTTACAATAATGGAATTCAGATTTACAAAGTTTAAACTGCTTAATGTTGCAAGAGATGTCAATATAAAGAACATACAACTTGTAATTGACTGGTTTTACAGGCATAAATTATATTTAAAGGCCCTTGATCAAGTTTTGGGGCATTATAATAACCCAGTTGAAGTTCCTTAGTTCTTTAAAGGTTATTTGAGTTTTGAAACAGTTAGGTTTTAATTTAAAAGAGTATTATGGGAAATACTACAGTGAACTATGGGGGAAGTGATAGGCTCATTTCTTTTTATCCCTTCAACTAGTATTCCCTTCTTCTACAATTAAATTGATCATAAGTTTAGTTGAGAAATAAATCAATCAACTATTATGAACAAGAGCAATCAAAAGCCTGGGTGCATACATCTTGTCTGATGTTTGCTATTGTATACATTACATGATCATGTAATTCATGTGCATGCATTGAAAAGTTAGAGATATAAACCTAATTAAAGCTGCCTTTTCTATAATTACTCTGGTGCCTAAGTGCATAAATGCTTTTAGTGCTGTTTACCTTCCAACTTCATCAGCAAAAACCCATTAACTTACAATAGTGGCTCGCCTAAATGATCTTTATTATTGCCAAGAAGCATGTAAGTTACACTAATTTTTATAGCTACGCAAAGTCCATACGTCATCATTCACCTTTTTACCGACTCTACATCAGTAAATTAGCGAAGCGTTTGGTTTACCAACCAATTTTCAACATGTACCATAAAGAGTTAATATTTTTAGTTATTATTTTTGGAGTTTATTTTGTAACTGCAAATGAACCCTGCTTAAACTTGGATGAACTCGAGGAGGCTGGTGAAGTTAGGCCCATTGCGTTGTCTGTGCAGGATAAACGTTGTTGTTACCTGGCTAAATGCTCGGTAACAACGTTCATTCTTCACAGACAACGCAATAGGCCTAACTTCACCAGCCTCCTCGAGTTCATCCAAGTTTAAGCAGGGTTCATTTGCAGTTACAAAATAAACTCCAAAAATAATAACTAAAAATATTAACTCTTTATGGTACATGTTGAAAATTGGTTGGTAAACCAAACGCTTCGCTAATTTAGTGATGTAGAGTCGGTAAAAAGGTGAATGATGACGTATGGACTTTGCGTAGCTATAAAAAAATTAGTGTAACTTACATGCTTCTTAGCATTAATAAATATCATTTAGGCGAGCCACTATTGTAAGTTAATGGGTTTTTGCTGATGAAGTTGGAAGGCAAACAGCACTAAAAGCATTGATGCGCTTAGGCACCAGAGTAATTATAAAAAAGGCAGCTTTAATTGGGTTTATATCTCTAACTTTTCAATGAGCTGGTTTTATTTTAAATCACATTCATTAGTTAAAGTTAAATTAAGATTACAAAGTTTAAAATTTATCATGAATAATTTTTAAAAGAAAAACATCTTATAAATGAAAAAATATGGATGCATGGAGAATTTTAACCTCCCAAGTACCCATACAAAATATTGCCAATGTTAATGCTGCAAGTGGCTAATTTTACTTTGTGTCTGTCATAAACATATTTAACGGGATCTCATGAATTGTTTCCGGGTTACTATGACGTGGGTAATAAAAAGCTTTTAATGTGTAGACGATTTAATAAGGTAAAGATTAAAATTTTACGGAAATTGATACACAAAATAAGAAAATTTATAATTCTATTTGTAAATGAAAAAAAATCAAATGCTTCAATTGGTGCTAAATAAAGCGTGTTTTATTTTATATAAATATCTTCTGTGTAACACTGGTCCTGAAAGTAAGAAAGAAAGTACGAAAGAAAGAAAAAATGCACAAAATTTGGCCACCCGTTTCAAGTTAAGTCCAAACCTTCAGCATTTCTAAAATAACGAGACAATGTTTCAAGTCAGTTAATTTATGTTTGGATGCATATACAGTGGTACCGCAAGTGTTTGAATCCTTGGATTTGTGAAATTAGAAACTGACGTGGACTGCACAATTTTCAATATTTTTTGGAATGGTATTGTACTAGTAATGCTTTCACTATACGTTGGGAGAGGATCGCGAAGGTGGGTTTAGAGAGAGAGAGAGGGGGGGGAGAGTGAGAGGTGGTGGAGGAGATTTGGTGGACATGGGAGGGTGGGTTTGGAGGTGCTCACTCAACGCCCTCCTCAGCTACGTCTCTGGCCTGCTTACTAGCAGTTTATTTACATTACATACACTTCAGGGCCCCAAGCTTCGAATATGGCAGCATTCATTAAGTAATTTTCGTTTAGAAGCGATCACGTGTAAAATGTTGGAGGAAAGGCTTAGCTAAAAGAAATTACTTTCACTTCGTCGATCATACATTGGGACAGTGATAGAACCAGTTCATTACTCTTGAAAGTTTCCATTATAATTTTCCTGAATCATGGAAAATACAATTCAAACAAAATAAATTGCAATTGTAGTTGTGCATAGAAAGCTACAAGCCCTCGAATAAATATAAGTAAGTGGACTAGTAGCCTAACGGCATCCAAAATCTAGAGCCACAATTATTGAAAGTATACATTTCTTACCAAGTTTTTCGTCTGTCTATAGTTAAAATGCAGTGGTCTTTAGATAAATTACACAAATAAACACCTATAACAGCAACTGCAGTTCTATTGTTAATACCTTTAGTGAATATCTAAACCCCACCCTATCAAAATATGATACATGATTCTCAATATGATAGTTCGTTATTAAAGTATAAAAACAAATCGGTCATAATATTTGATAGAGAGAAAAAATTATGGATTTAGCTTTTTGGCTACTTCCTTTTGCGATACCAAACTGCCTTATTTGGCTCGACGAGAGCTCCAATAAAGGCCTGAAGTAGGAATTTACGCAACCTACAAGAATAAACCAAAAAATACAAGAGTGGAAATTAGTTAAGGTTTTTGATTGAGGTAGACAAGGTAGGATTATTCCACATACGGAATAATTGAATGTTACGAAACATTCGTCAAGTCGTTATCATTGTATAAATTCTTGATTTCCATGAACATTATAAGGACAAAAAATATGTAAAGTAATCCTAAAAACGAATACAGTCAACTCCCTTCATAAGAGCACTCTCTCTAGTGGCAACCTCCTACCTGGGGCACCCTCATAGCCCGCCCTTCAAATTCTAATTGATTTTTGTCTCTTCATAAGGGCAACTCCATAAAATGGCACCTCGTCATAAGTGACACTTTTTCTTTCCCCTACGCCATATATCCCTTGCTTAAATCACCTCCACAAAGGAGCACCTGCCCGATGATACCCCAGGGTGGTACTTCTAAACTTCTTGAAACTTCTGTAAGCTATACATTGAAATCATCACTATTGAATTGTTTCGCTTGGCCTGTACAGAATTTTTGTAAATACACTGTTTTCATGTTTTATCAGTCATATTGTTATGTTAGCAGTGATAATTTTAATTGGTTATGCTCATCAAAATGGCTGATTCAACAAAAACGGTGAAGGAGAAGGTGGATATCATACGTGAGTAAATGTATGTACATGCATACCACACATTATTCCCACTAAGCCTCCATGAAGGAGACAAAACCCTTATATGGAGGTTTTCTGTATAAGGGACTCCCCATGTAAGAGACAAATTTCGATTCCCCTTGGGGTGCTCTTATGAGGGGAGTTGACTGTACAAATATCAAAAACGTTTTTAACTTGCCTTTGTCCATGTACATTTCATTTTGGAAAGATTAGTAAGAAACCACCAATATTCTACTCTACTATTTAAGTATTAGTAGGCTCACTCAAAAAAATCATAATATATACCAGAATTTTATGCCACTAACGAACAAGTGCATGCTCCCTTACTTCATCAATTTATCCCATAGCTGAATACAATCATAACGTGTTTACATAACCTTCCTACAAAACTAGAGTACACATATTCTACTAAACGTTCTTATGAAAGACCCAGATATATTGCATAGAGAAAATTAAAAGGGTTTGCATCTAGAGCATATACGTGTAAGAGCAACTGCACTACATTGCTCAACGAGTCTAGGCCATTTTTGCAAAAATGAAGTTCTTCAGAAGTTCTTGGAATTGTTAATATAATGTATAAAAGCAATAGAAGTTCATCTTGTAGTTTTAGGAACTTTAATTAATCATGGTTAGTCCACCCGAGCAATTTTTACATGTATGTATTGAAAATGTGTCACTTGGACTACCGCGCGAATTTCACGATAGCATAACAGTATCTTCGTAGCATATTACACGTAATTAACCATTAGAGAAATAGCCTAAAAACAATCGTGTGATGGTCCAATTATGAAATCAACGATGTAGGTGAATTCAGACAACTGAAAATCAGTTCTCATATTTATCTACTCAAAATTATTAGGTGAGTGATGAGTTTTTGTCGTTAGCCAGTTGGTACGAAAAAGTTTTCAGAAGGTTGGTTTAAGTGATGTTTAGTAATCATTGTAGTGCTTGAAATGGTTATTAAATGGATAAAAGCAATAGAATTACATCTTGTAGTTATAGAAATATTTTAATTAATCGTGGTTAGCCGATTTTTTTACATGTATTAAAAATGCTTCACTTGGGCTACCACGCGAATTTTACCATAGTATCCAATAAATTTAATTAAGCAATGTTGAATTAAGACACATGTCATGCAAACAACCTTTTGAAGTACCAACTTACAATTTGACGCCATATTGTAGATGCTTTCTATGTAATTGCCCCCAAATACCAAAATGTAAAATAAGAATATGATTTTATAAATTTAAATAATGTTGTGTAGGATTATATCTATATTACAGGATCTAAAAAAATATTGAATACTTTATTGCTATTTTATAAATTAACCATTACCTTATAAGTGTAAATTAACTGTAGAGAGAGTTTACACGACACGACCAAAATTAAATAGAAACAAAAATGTTCTGGAAAAAGATGAAACAATAGAGAGGAACAAACTCCTCATTTGCTGCTCCAGTTCTGCAATTTATTTCACAGTTTTCTGAAAGGATATGCAAAAATTAGTTTTTTTCTTGCCGACGTGTGAAATCACTGGTAGCATAACTGATTTGCTTGATGTTTTTAAATATTAGTTGCGAAGGCAGACCAAGTAGATTCAATGGTTGGGAAATTATACAACCGAATAAAGTATGTGTTAATGAATGAATTGATGGTATAGTCAAAGTAGCACAACTTCCGTTTAGATCATGAAATGGAAAATTATAGCTTTCTACTTTATCAATTCCACATAGTTCCTCTCATTGTTAAAATCATTTTAGAATGTGGTACTAAGTTGTAGAAGTAGTATTAGTGATATTGCAAGAGAGAGATTAATATAGTTTTTAGTAATTTGAGGATTCGTCATGTAAAAAATATATTTAACTCGTAGGCGTTATGTGTAACATATTTAAACATGTGAATGTAAAATAAACTTTTTATGCCTGCAAAAACAGAATTGTGTAGAGCTGTTGCTAAAAATTATTTTTGAGCACGATTTCATGAAATAAAATACTTATTCGCATTTACTATTCAATTGCATTTGTATAACACCTTTTTTATTTCTAACTATTGCAGCATGTATCATGCCAACTGTTTGAATCATAAATAAACACATGTACGGCAGACGTTGAAGAATCATTACAAGCACACTTGACACGGAAGTGAAACCTGAAATTGATTTTGGTTATCAGGTGTCATAAATAACAATTGGCATGTGTACGAGTACATAGATACAATAGTAATCAGCAATTGAACTTCTGAACTAATTATAGAACAATCACAGGCTTCGGAAATGATTAAAGATTTTGTGACATTTAGCTTATAATCATTTTTATGCATTTATGGGCTTTGGATTGTGATTTATGTCTCATATTTTTCATCTCATATTCATTCGCAATCCGTATTTCCGAGTACAGTATTACTAAAATTGAATGTAGATATTACCAAGAAGCTTCTAAATAATAACTTCAAAGTCACGGATACAGGAGAGGACACTTGAGCTTTATAGATGCTACCCTGGGGACGTAGGCCCCTTCAAGATATCCAACTTCCGGGACGGAAGTAAAATACAAGTAAGTCGACTCCTTGGTGACCTTAACCCAGTGCTAGTAACCCAAACGCGGATTAAAATTTTTGACAAACCAAAGCGTACATCCTATATATAACTAAGCCTTTTAATTTTTTAAACTCATACATGCATACGTGCATGTATATTAACATTCGCTATTGCATTAAATCATTTTGGTGTGTACGCTTGAATTTACAATGGATGTCTTACACCTTTGCATTAAAGAACTAGCAATAGTTACCTTAAATAGTAGATAGTATATGTGATGGTTACCAGCATTCATAAGTAAGTTTTTTGCAAGCTGCGCCATATAATGAATTTTTTTACTGAAAGATGAACAGAAGTCTCATAATACCCATTCGAAAAGCTTGATAAAAGCACAATCACAAAAATTGTTTTACAACATTTTCATCCGGGGACTGTTATAACTAAAGATTCATACTCACAACATAGTAGTACATAAAATGTGTATAATATTGCATTTTATGAAATCTTCATGAAAACTACGTACAGCTGCGGTGGAGACTACATGCTTTTGAAAAAGGTGTTGATGAGTCAAAATCATTTCATCTTGGTTTCTGAATTTCCATCGAAGGAAAAAAACTTGACAGAGTCAACGAAGGTGAAAAGCAACAAAAAACCTATAGATTCTCTTTTGGCATAGTTGATCTTCTCGTGATTAGCTTTCGAATGATATGCTAAACGGTATACCTTACGCTTGAAACAATGAGGTGGCATGACCTTTCCGCCCAATGGTGGGTTACTCCAATTTGGTCCAAAATTGAACTTGATTCCTCATTTTACCTAAGCTATCGATTGGTGGAAACAGAATCTAAAAAAGTCAAAGCATTCTCGAGTTATCGCCGGAATAGAATACCTGGTAAACATTAATGTCTTCCATTACCTCTTGGGGTTTCTTAGTTAATTTCGTGTAATACCACACTTTCCAAAATAAAGATAAAATTTCTTGCCATAAAAACTGGATAAAATACTCAATCCCTTTCTTTCTTTCATACATACATACATATTAGGTATAAAAACATTCCATAAAACAACTGATTTGATGAATTATCATATTTATATCAGTACACAAATATATTTTATTTGCCATTTTATACTTTCATACACATGCATTGCATTTTTTCATATAATCTGGAAGTAAAGGTTGACTGTAGCGGAATGAAATGGAATTCGTTAAAAATTCTCTATTTCGTTAACTATGCTCCACCGTTGCACTATCCATCAAATCTGTTCCATTACTGCCTCATACTAAAATAGCACTTACAATGCACTCATCTGTTAATGAATTTATACAAAGGAGACGTTAAATATGGAGATAGTCATATGAAGGTAGTATAAAAATTAGAAAACCCAACGTAATAACTTATGTGAGAACCTTTAAATCACAATTTCTACAGCTGAGAAACAAGTTATGGATTAGAAACAAAAAAACCGAACGTACCTTTATTAAAAAATGCATCAATCATATTGCATAGGCATTTTCATAAGTATAACCACGCATTATCTAAATATTTGAAGGAAAGGGTTGAATGCATACATATAATCAAGCTCATGTTATCCTGCAGACGGAGATTATGACGTGGAAATTAACGGTGCGTGTGTAGCTTGGCTTAAGAGATTGCTCCTTGCGAGAAATTGTGCATAAAGTAGCTAATTTTTGCGCAACCGTCGCCTAATGCAGTGTATCATGAGTTGGAAAGTATACTAATCATATGCCAATTATATTTTGGACGAAGGAATCGTAAACTAAAACGTACAAACACCAAATGGCGATTAGACTAAAAGATAATATTAGCAATTGAGATTACATACAAATACCACAAACAAACCACAATATCAACAATTAATATTTTATATTACTGCTCGATAAACGTTGCGTTCTTGCTGTATGATAAATGTTTTTCGTGTTTGATTTTCATCAACATGTTTCTTGCGAACACTTGAGGTGTGCAGGTGACATTGCAATCATTCATAAAATCAAAAATAAATACATAAGGGGGCCAGAGCTTTCATGCTTTATAGTTTTATGATGGCAAGGAGTAGTTTTATTATCTTTTCAAGGAGGCCAAAGTCGGGAATTCATTCTGACTTTATGCTTGGATGAAGAGGTAGAAACTGAGCATCAAAAATATTGTTTTATACCTAAACAAGTTCAGTGTAATTAACATTATGATTGCTCACTTCTGGATTTAAAACAAAATCAATGTAGAAAAACATGTTAAGAGATTTTTGCATTGCACACTGTACTCCTACAATAATATTACGCTAATTTGCAATGGTTGACTTTTTTTTATAGACGTTGAAGGCTGTCCATCTTTTCTGCAGGCTTGAGAATGGAATTAAAGTAATAACCGCAACCGCATTAACAATGCTGCTTCAAAGCTCCTTTTTATCATGAGAAATACAATCTCTTCTTTCTTTTGATGAAACGAGGCAGACGAGTGAGGTAAAAGTAGACGACCCTTCATTATAACAGCTTCAATTATAACTTAAGGATGGTGAAAGCTCATTAATATGGTTTAGTACTGCTAGGTGTTAAAAAATGAAAGCAATCACGAACGTATTCATTGTTAAAAGTTTTGATGTGTAGCAATGCTGTGAAAAACAAGTGTTGTCGGAAGCCAATAAAGTATAATGAATGGTTGGTTCATCATTCGCCATCCTCTGTAGACTTTCATGGCTGTTGATTGTAAACTTGTTGAAAAGAGCATCTCTGCATCTTCTTTGATGAAATGAGCTATATATGGCTATGGAAATATCTGGCTATGGGCTTCAGTTACTAATATTAATATTACTACTATTTCTTTTTTTAAATGTCTTCAAAATCTCTATCAGCCTCCTTTATTAGTGAGATTTTTTTGCGGAAATATGTATTCCATTCATTGTTGTCTCAGAACACAGAATGGATTGTATGCCATGTACTAGGCAACTACATGCTTGTTATGCTGATGAAGTGATGAAAGAATCATAAAATCTGCTCCAGTTTTGAAGCAATAACCCATTAAAAAGAACAACGAGTCTTTGTAAAACTCTAAAATTCAATGCTTATTGAATCCTTGAGAACAACAAACCAGACCAGCATTCTCTAAACAGAGCGGAACTCCAGACCATAAAATTTTTCCATATCGAACACTCCTAGGAAAGTGTTTTAACGTGGATTTGATGCTAGTGTAGGTCTTATCCTTTTTTATGAGAGTGAGGTACGGTACGGATTTTACTTGCGCACATGCTTTATTACTATCCCTAGTGTTTCTTTGAATGTTATGTACATAATGTTTGAATGTTATGCAAGCACTCTCGTTTGAGTTGAGTGTGTGTTATGTTTTTCTATTTCTTCACATTTACAAATCTGAACTCCATTACCCTTCTTATCCCATTTTTTATTTTCGTCTAAAAATGTTTGCTTTAATAATGTATTAAATTATTTAAAATTGCAATGGTTCTAAATCTTATAATTGATTAAATGTGAAAAATGTTTGAAATCATAATAATTTTCCATGGAGGCAAATTGCATTATTTCCTATGCGCTTGCATCAATGCTCTAATCCGCTCAGACACCCGGCGCATCAGTGGTGGTTTGACCTATCGTACAAACAAGAATTATTCATGAAGATTATTTTCATTAAAGAGTTGCTCAAAAAAAGTTATCATTAACAATATGCGTATGCAGGCTGCATACTTAAAACAAAAACCAGAAAAGAGTATATTATACGTATTGTCTTACATCATCATCATCTCTCATACACATCTCTCTTTTGGGTTGGCAAACATCTCTTTCTCTTCCCTTCTCTTCATGAACAGGGGAAAACTTCTCTTCCGCAACATCATTTTCGTCATCCGACAAACTATTTTGGGGAGGCTGTAGCAACGCAGGCTCTATCTCATTGAAGGTGGAAAACATGATCTTGAGATGCTCAATCAATTTGTTTAAGTGTTGGCCATTCCATTCATCCCATCCCCAATTGCTCAAACTAGTGTTTGTCAGCACTGCACATAATGTAATTTCATCGTTTCCTTTTACAGATGTAGCTTTATACAACACATTTGGTTGGCTTTTTGGATAGTCATTTGAAAGACGAATGAAAAGCCAAAGCTTATTGTAACGATCTGGTAAAAATATCGTTCCAATTATGCATATGAACTCCTCACCTGCACCAAATGAGCTCACAAAGTCGGCCAAAATTGATTTAGGAACTTGGTCAGTGTTCCAAGTGTTTCGGCTGGAATTCCATTCATTTAGTTTCATTTTACGGATGTGCATGTTATTGTAAAGGCCAATGATTTGACGGATCTCTTGAGTAATTCTATCACTTGATGTAAACCCATGATGGATGAATAGTTCTTTTAAATTTGATTCAGTTTCGGATGCAGATGATGTCGGTTCCGGTTTTGATGATGAAGTCGGGTTTATTTGTGAAGTGGTTCCGTGTTTACCATCGCTGTCATCAAGTATCTCCACAACCGCATCAATAACTTTCTTTAATTGCCACAATGGATTACGTCTCCCCTTCGGGCGTGGAATAAAAACTTCTCCTGTTTCACCGATAGGAAATCCTCTTTTGTCAAATATTTTTTGCTTGCTGTCACTGTCACACACAAATACTCGTGCTTTTGCATACGGATGTAATATTAGGATCCAAATGAGTATGGGAATCTCATTAAGAACTCCACTAACATTTACTGGAACCGTTCCATCTAATGTAACTAATCCGGAATTGTTATCAGAAGTAAATACAAGAGGGTTAGAATATATCGCGTTTTCGCTAAGTTTTAATGAAGGATAATGTTCCATTGCCTTAAGCACGTCGTTGGTGGCTCGTTGAAAATGTTTGTAACCAAGAGTCTGGAAATTGTGTAGTAATTTTTCGCGAATATTAGCCATTTTGACTGTTGCTCTTCCCACTTTGGACAGAGTGTATTGTTCTTAAAACTGAAACCGTTTGTACTTGTAGAAACAAGTCAAGTTTGGTTGTAGCTGTCTGTTGATATTGACAAAAACAATATTTTTATGCGTAGAATGCACGACAGAAAACACGTCGTACTTGAGCTTTTGAAGAGCTAATTTGAAATGAGTGTGAGGGTGTAAATATGGAGCAATAACATCACACGCATGAAGGGGAATAAACAAGTGGTCTGGTAAAAAGTCATAAAAGCTGTCCTAAAATACGTCAAGAACAAAATTGAAATTCATTTCTTCATATTTATTACATGCCTATGGGTATCGTGTTTCATAAATTGTAAAATATCTTCGTATATTGATCCCCACCACAAGATATTATTATGTTGTATGTTATTCGTTTCTGCCAATGTCTCATTTTAGAATCTCATTAAAATATGTTAATCATTGTGAAGAGGGGTAAGCTCCGGATTGTGTAGAGTAAATATAAACCGAAGCATGTTGTACTGAACAGATTGGGGAAGTATTTTTGCAAACACTTTTATAAGGAAATGGAAATTGGCTCACCTACATCAAGGTTCGTCGTAACAGTAAGTTTTAGCAGCTATTGTTCTATCTTCCTCAGTTTGCAAAGCATCATTTACATTTGGTATAATATATGAATAATGATGGCTTGCAAAATTAACTTAAGTTTTTGTTAGAGCATCAACTCGTATTTTACATTCATAATATATACGAAACTTGCTGCATACCTTTCGTAAGCTGCAGTTCAGAATGCAACACTCTCGGTATACCTTGGGTGGAATCACTCATAGCATCATCATCACAAGTGTTCATATCAGACAAGTGAGAGGACAAGGGACCCTAACTCGTTACTCTGTAGCACAAAGTTTTTGGTAAAAATTGACCAGAAACAATGAGCCGATACGTTTCTCCACGGGCGTTTTCTTTCTCATTCTGTTGACTGTTGTGAAGATGCTTGGTTCATTAAATTAATGACGTGTAGAATTCTATTACCTGTTGCTTCACCAAAAAATGAAATATATGGAAACGTGAAGAAGCATTTGGTGCAATTTTCTTGATTTTTTTTTGTTAAACACAGACCTTTTAATATAATCAACCTATCTGAATCTAAAGAACCAACGTTGAAATAATTTAAAGAAATTTAGAAACTGGAAACTGATAAAACAAACTAAAAAAAATAATGCATGTGGTGCTCAACTGCAACTCTTTTTTCCACGTGAGCGTTTCTTGCTCAGTTCTCTGTGCTGCTTCACATTCTCTTGGGTACCATACAAAAGCAGTGCAGCAGCATTCTTCTGTTTGAAACCGACGTAAACCCATGTAGCTTCTGTTTTAAAAGCAATAGCCTGTTGAGCTCAGGTTGTTCAGTTTTGTGCGTATGGATTAAACTAAAGCCAAAAAGGTGCTTTCATTACTTTGCATCTTTCATTTCCATACCACTAAACCAAGGAATTCTCACATAGCCCACAAATCCCAACAGCAAAATTCATCCCATCTTCACCAAATTAATTCACGATAACCTCCTAGTTTCCAACGTGAACACATAATTAAAATGCAAGAATATGCGTAATAGTAGCATAATCCGAATAATCCGGGTATTTTTAAAACTTTAATTCATTCTGACTCCTTGCTAAGTCTGCTACTTCAATGTTCGTATGCGGCACTCCTAAATTAGAAGCACATTTTTGTTATGCCGTGATTCACACTAAACTAACTGATTTTCAAATAAACTATTTCATGTTTTATCGGATCACTCAACATGCCATCTGGAATATACATAACAACGTACTTGTAGCTCCAAGTTCCAACTTATGATGGTCTCTGATTTTCTATCGCGTGTTGCAGCAACGCTGAAGGAAGGGTTACTGCTTATCGTATTGAACCACTGTTCTTGGGCATACAGCCACGAGTACTGTAAAAATTAATGTTGTAAATAGTTTATTTGATGTGAATAAAAACAAATTTGAGATTTGTAACCTTTTCCTAGTTTTTCAGCAGCAATATAAGTGTATTACTATACTTTCACTAAAAACCAAAAAACAAAAGGAAAACGACAGAGGAATAGAATGAGCATTGTTATCACGCTGAAAAGTTGCTTACATTTAAGATGTATTAGTTTTGTTCAATGTAAGGGTTAACTCATTTCATGGTTTGCTGAAGCTGAGTCGCTGATCCGTTTCCTTCTGCAATCTGGAAAGATATCCTTCAAATTACAACAACAAGTGACAAAAGTGAGTTGTCACTAGAATCACCCTTAACAACCACACCTTCATCACATTTCCAACACCTGTAAACATAACCCAACACAATCCTTTAATTAGAGGGGTACTAAAACTACATTTAAAGAAGTACATTATTATCAGTCAATAACCTCCAGAAGATCTCAAGAGAAACGCCACAACAAATTAAAACAAAATAGGATGTTGATGGTATGAGAAGCATCAAGAAGCCAGCTTCACATACACAAAGCTTGAGTAGATTCTCTGTATGGGCTACGCATGTGCTATGTTGATACCGTTCTATTGTTTTCGCACGTGTGTGTGACTCAACCGGCCGGCATCAACAGCTCTGCTTGCTAAAAATCATATGTTTAACATGTGCAGTTTTCTTGTGTTGTTCTACAGCTCATTCTCAACAGAAGTCACTTTAAATAACCGATGTGAAAATAGCTGAATTTCATTTACTGAAACGGTGATAGCGTAATCAGATGTGAAATTAAGCATTGTAGTTTTGGTTTAATTCTTTGGCAGTGTGTCCAATACAACACAGAATCATCACAGGAAAAATTTGAATCAATCATTTTCATCACATCGCCTGGACGATTCGTTTGTCTTGTAGTTGTGCGGAGTATCACAAAACACTCAGCCACAGTACTCTTGAATACTAATTAGTGATGCTGGTTGATTAAAACAACATTAATTCAAGTTCCTGGAGAATAGTGTCTTTACATCACTGCACAATGATGTAAAATTGATCATTGCATGACAAAAGTCGTTTTGGATGCAAATTCGAAACTTTATGTGTTGTACATGAATTTGATTACTTTCTAGTAATTCAAATATGGAGAATCTGATAAAACTACTTTCAGCTTGATTTAAAGCACAGATTTTCAGTAATTCTTGTTAAAAAGAAAAAAACCAGCATATTTTCTAGTTTTTTGGCATAAAGTTTTCATAACAATTCCCAAACCAAAACTTCCGGGCAACGGTTAGATTTAGGTTAATAAGTAACTTATTGCGATCATTTTGATACCAAGGTCGTGCAAAATGAGGTGCGCAAACTCTGGGAATCATTCCGTGAAAAGCGTTACTTTCAGTTAACCGAAAAGTTCAAGTCCCGAAATAATGTATTTTATAACAAGAGTTCAGCTTGAAAGTCCCATTCTAGGAAAAAAATACACAATTTGAGCTGTTTTTGTTTAATTTTACGAAGGAAATATGATAATATCCCATTTTAGAATTTTTCATATTTTTAATTTCAAACATTGATATTAACATTTCTAGAGTTTGCGCACCTCATTTTGCACGATCTTGGTATCAAAATGATCGCAATAAGTTACTTATTAACCTAAATCTAACCGTTGCCCGGAAGTTTTGGTTTGGGAATTGTTATGAAAACTTTATGCCAAAAAACTAGAAAATATGCTGGTTTTTTTCTTTTTAACAAGAATTACTGAAAATCTGTGCTTTAAATCAAGCTGAAAGTAGTTTTATCAGATTCTCCATATTTGAATTACTAGAAAGTAATCAAATTCATGTACAACACATAAAGTTTCGAATTTGCATCCAAAACGACTTTTGTCATGCAATGATCAATTTTACATCATTGTGACTGTCATTCCCATTGTTCAGATTCCTGTGTTAATCTCTTGACACCCACCTGATAGATTGGACCACAGTTGACTTGGTTTTCACAGCGTATTCCTTCTGGTATTCAGTTTTTGGTTTGGAATTGTACGACACACTGTTGGTGAGTGGTTTTTCTTTTTAATAAGTATTTGGAAATGGTTTGTGTTGTTGTGTCGGTTTTTAATTTACCGTTTTGTGTTAAATACAGGTTGCTGAAATAAGCCACTGCCAGAAGTTTTGAGTTTCCTTTTCTTGAATACAATACGACATAATTAAAATGGGATCCTTCTTGTCTAAGAAGTCTACTCCGGAACTAGGACAAGAAATGGAGCGGCCTGGGTTGTCGGCTCAGTCCAGGTAATATAATGATTATTTTTAAGAATCGTTTCTTTTTTAAATGCCTTCCAAATAGACCAAAATTTTTACTCTAATTTTGTTGTTTTCCTGCAGAAATGGAAAACCCATGTCAGCAAAGCCAGAGGATGTTTCTCATGTTTTGTATGTCAGATCATCCATCGTCACTCCTCGGTCTTCACGTGTGGTGGAACCATGTGAGCCTATGTGAGCAACCACAATCTTTTAAAGAAATATGTTCAATGGAACTATCCATAGTTTATGAATATAAACTTTATGCTACTAAATTTTTTTTTCAATATTAGGTTCACGGAAGTGCCCAAAAATGACTCATCCACCCGCAAAAAAGGAAAGTCGTCCACTAGTCCATCGCCGTCATTGAAGAATTTTGCTGACAAGTCATATGCCATTTTGTCACCTCAGGATGTGAACGAATCAGCAATTCAAAAGCAAAAAAACTGTGATGACATCAAGGAGTCACCGAAGCAGGTTGCTGTAGCTGAGCTGGACAAGAATAAATCTGAGAAGAAAAATTCCTTGAACCTGAAAAGATGTCACTCTCTGCTTAATGTGGGGAAAAGGTCAAGCACCGTCTATCCCGAATCATTCATGGGAAACTCGAGCGCTGCTGTTATGCAGTCTACAAAGCAGACTGTTGCTGAGCTCGACATGAAGAAATCTGGAAAGAAAAAGTTCTTGAACCTGAAAAGAAGCCAGTCTTTGTTTAGTTTGGGTAAAAGGTCCAACACCATTTATCCCGAATCGTTCATAGAAAATTCGAGCGCCGTTGTTATGCAGTCTACAAAGCAGCCTGTTGCTGATCAGAAAGAAAGTACTGAAAGTTCATAAGGTACTGCCTTATTATGAATTGTAAATCCTCTCAAAATCATAAGATTTATCCTGAAAATTTTAATTGTTACAGTAATACTCATATCTAACACAATAAAAAATTATCAAATGAAATATTCGTAGAGAAACAAATATTTTGTGTAGTTATCAAGCTTTCTACATTTTAGCTGAAGGTGAGATAAGGAAGGTATTGGTGACATAAGTAAAATATAGATCATAAAAACAGCAAGGTAAGGCATGCCCTGAGTATTCAGATAGTATATAACACTTTTCCTCTGACTTCTCTCTATGCAATCATTCCAAAATCGAAGGACCCGTGACTTAACTTTTAGTTACCCGAGTCAGTGGGCAACATGCTAGAGCATAGTTAACGCGGCTGAGAAACCCCCTGAGACTGTTAACCAACTGGACTAAAACGGCTCAACAACATGTATCATTATATAATTAATATGCATCATTCATGAATCTCTCGTTGAAATATTCATAATAGGTGGAATGAGTTTGTGTTTAAAATTCCTACTATAATTTTGGCTTATTACTTTCATGATGCAGGTTTTAACGAGAATATTTAGCACAAATTTGACATCAAAGCATTAGAAATGTATCCATTCGAAATGACAAATAAGTCTATTTTTTTTAATTTTTGCTGAATTATTGCTACAACATCATCAATTAAATTAACCTCAAGGTTGCCTGTATGAACTTTATTAAGAACATATTTTTGAATAAACTAGCCTATTTGTGGCAACAGACTTCAAGGTGACGGAAATTAAAGAGTCTCAGGTTGGGAAACGCATATTCATTGTTCTATTGTTGTTTCTATAATTTATACCAAATAAATTTCCACATGTACTAAAGTAATGAATTTTTATTGCTTCGTGACTATTGTTCTAGCATACTTACTGACCATGAGTTAAATTGTATTTCATGGTCAAATCTTTAACCTAACGGGAGTAAGTAGTTTATACAGCGTACTCATTATTTAAAACAAGAGCGTACGTGACAGTCTTCTACTGCTATTTCACCCTGATATCACAGCCCTGCAGATTTTTAACAAAAATAAGTTTTTAAAATGGATAAATTCCTTATTGTGTACTCAATCATCGCAATATGGGTGATTTTCGTAGCATCCATTCCGTACACTGAAGGGGGTGCAAACCCAGATGACGTGAAAAAAAGGGTTGACCCGAAAAACCGAAGTTCTTCAGAAATTTTACATAGAATGCAAGTGGATGTGAAGTTAGTGAACAAGCTGCTTAATCCCATTAACGAACACACAACCAAAGGGCTTGCCACTTTGGGGAACGCTAGGTTGAAAGTGGGTCGTTTAAAAATTTTTGCACAATACAAAATCACTTATGGGGTGGTAAGTGTATTAATCATAAATCTCAGATGTGGAAACTTTTTTTTAAACTGTGATATTTCATTGTCCAAAATAACCTTTTCCATTTTCAGGATATTGTGTCAATGTATCTCCTTGATTCATTCTTCGATTCCGACGCAGGTGCATATGTTCGGGCCTTATTTATGCCACTGGAAACATTCTACGCAACTGAAATCCACTTCGCTGTAACTGGATATGGAACAGATGAAACTGCTTTGAACGACGCAAGATGAATCAATTTTACTCCATGCCAAATTATTATTATTAATAATACTAATGCTTAGAGATTTCTAAAACAACATAATTTATTTCCCATAACCTCTGTTTGTCTTCACAGGTGCTTTGTTGTCTCGAGTACAGAGAAACATTTGTTAGCCGAATAGTAATGAATATAATTCTTCCATGGAAGAAGATGTTATCAAAGATGTGGACAGTGATTTATACTACTCCAAAATGATCGCCGGCCTCATAGAAGTAAATAAATACCTCTTACGTTTTCTTGTACTATACCATAATAATATATTTCTATTCAGCATTAATACCTATTTTTATTTACAGAATAATAGAGACACCGCACCAGACGGCGATGATTATCTCGACGCTGGATGGAATTATTATTACGACAGTATGTAAAAACAAGTCATTCACACAAATATTTTTGTATTCTTGAGCCACTATTATTGTGTAAATTTCGATCTACATTATGTTTTCCAAACCAGGACAAAATCAAAACTTTCTAAATATGACTGGAGAGTTTGCTTACGATAAATTCTTTGCTATTAGTTCTTTTTTGACAATCTATCGGACCAACCAACACTTTAATTTTCTTACGGGTGGCAGTACCACATTCATCGAGTATCTGGAAAAAGTCACCAAAACCTACTGGTTGTCGCTGAACTATAAAAATTTCCAAGAATTAGTGTTGGATATAGGTGAGTTGATAGTTTCGTGATCATGCTTCTTCTTTCAGCATTGCAATCGCAAGTGACAGAATACCAATTAATAGGATTTTAATCCATTTATATATTTCAGTGAAATACACCTTAGGCACGGTTGATTATAACGCCGATCTTTGGAAAAAAGGAGCTTACGACTTTAGGGCGTACGACTACGAGGGATACGGCATACGGAGGATTGCAAAACTTGTGGCTCTACAAGGGGATAGAAATTATACCATTCTACGAATGGCGTACAAAAAGTATGCCAATGATATGGACAAAGAACAAGACGACCATAAACTATTTGACAAGCTAGAATCTCGTCTGCACAACCTTGGCATAGAATGGGAAAATAGGGCACATGTTTAAAATCTCGAGGAGAATCTCAGCTTCTGCGTAAATCACATGTGACACTCCGATTCGATTTCTTTATATATAGAGCATACCCTGCTTATATTTTTGACTACTTAAAGCGTTTTGTAACGGGAGAATATTTTCTAAGGCTGTGCTAGGTGAATTTGTCTTCTAGAGGATTGCTTAGAAACGTTTGTAAAATTGTAAGCAAATCCGCCCAGTACAGCCTTAAGTACAAAAAGTCCTCCCTTTATAAAATATATCAAATGTATTATCCATTTACATCAAGATTTGAGCCCAACTTTCGTTCACTACTTTGAAAGAAAGCAGGGATTCTCTATCATTAAGGAGATCAGGGTATGGTATGGGATTTAAAAATTTACATCGTAATTTGAAGATTGTATGTGACGAGGGTGGATTATCGTGTATTAATAAATATTATACAAGCAATTTCTATACCCGGTCATCTTTAGTTAAGTTATTTGTATGATAACGGTGGTAACGATTAAACTCTTCAAGAGAAGAAATATGATGAACATTAGGTTACGGGGTGGAGGTGCATTCATGTAACATACTATACATATTGTGTATTTATGTAACCATAAATTCATAGATATTCATTAAGTATATCCACTTTCTACATCCTACTACACACCAGTTTCTTCCTCCGCTCAATTTCAATCCGACACACAAAAGTGAATGCTTTTGCCAATGACTTGTCATTTGACTATAATACAGCATTATGAACTTCAACTCATTTTCTCTTTAAAAAAAGCCACAAATATGACTAAGATGTACAGACATAAAAAAATATAAAAACATATTAGAGCGTATGTTGTATTCACCCAAAAAAGAAGTCCCAATCACGGACATTTAATGAAATTTTGAAACAGATTAGTAACTGTGATTTCCCTACTTAATCGTATCCTTGTGGCTCTTACGCTTTTCTTGTAGTAATTATTCCATATTGATACTTCTTTTCATTTCCGATCGATTTACGAGAAAGCAAAGCATTTGATACGTATAATTGGAGCTAGTGCTTGTAAACTATTACGTATGAAATTTGGAAGGTCCCAACAATTGCATTTCAAACTCGTATTCCATAAAAATATTAGCATGCGACTTTAAGAACAGTCGTAGTATGTAGTTAATTTATTCTAATCCTGTTACATTGTAACACATAATAAGTAAATTTTTTGTGTTACGTACATGCTAAATACTTACAAATCAAATTAATTTTGCATCATAGGATTTTTCTTACTGTAGAAGCCATTACATACGACATGATATTGTTCTATTGTACCATCAGGACGGTAAGGACGTGATGGGCTTTGATAGTGTAAATGTTGGGTAATAAATTGAGAAGGACTGGTTGACATTCATGCTGTGTATATTAATACAAAAGGTAACTAGTTAACTGCGTATAATGATTACCACATATATATCATAGGGGAAATTACGTGTTATTACAGATATTGAAATCATTTTTAATTATGCATTTGGTACAAAAGTAGAGAGCGAATGGGATCTGCCCCTACCCCTAAAAGTGGGAGCTATCACTGTTTAGTATGCCCGTAATAAGAAGGTAAGGTAACAATGGATATTGGGTCTCTTAACAAGCTTGCAGTTATATAATCCTCTTCCATTTACCTGCAATGGATCTAATGACTCTGATACCAATCAACGTAGGAGAAGAAGCAATTGGTGTAGAATATCTTTTTTCAGAATGTATCAGAAATTTTTTTTTTAGATTTTTTGTCAACTAGTAGTACTCCCTTGAAAACGTAACTGTGGTAAACCATTCCGTTCAAAATTTCGAAATAGCCGCCAATTTTGTCTGGAAATGGTTAAGTCGTTTGGAACACTCTGGTGGAGGGACGGTTACATTTACTGACTTGAAATTTTTTCTCAGACATTCTTAATCGCATGTGTGAGGTAGAAGTTTCTTGGGTTTTTCAAAATTTGAAACCGTTTTGTATCCAGAAGCTCTCAAAGTTGGTTTACGATTTTTGCCAATATGCTTGTTTTTGTCACTGACTTTCAGTGCCCTTTCCCACTGACGACATCACAATACTGGAAGGAGTTTCAAAGGTGGACGGGATCTCGTTTACTGAAAAGATTCATTTGAATTGAATATTCATTTAATTTATGGCGTAATACTCACTTAAAATGTAAAAAGTAATTATGTATAAAGATTTTAACCTTGTCTAAACGATTGAGTACTTTTAACAGCACCAGCATCCAAATACACGTTTTGATCCTTCAGTTTTTCCAGCTCGGGAAAGCACTCGCGTTGAATGATATTTTCTAAAGCCTGCACAGCACAAAAAGAATAGGTAGTTTAACTGTGGTGAATTATTCCAACTCACCCTCTTTGAGTTATATAATCTAAATGATCAATTTAATTTTTACTTGGTTGCAACCAAGTTACAACAACCGGTTGTTGGTTGAACCGGACTAAGGAACAGCAAGCATCTTGATGCTAAGAGGAGTTTGCGTGAGTTGTTGAGGACTGCCGCCTCCAATTTCTTCCTTGTCAAATTTTTAACCTCCGAATCCGTTAGCACATCCTGCTTTTTACCTTCGCTTTCTAATAGCATTTTCTACCCATGTTGAACTTGGTTTTAAAATGAATGAATGTCCACAACTAAAAATATCTAAATGAATAACTTGTACTTCTACTATTACACATATTACGAGTCTGAATAAACTACACGTTACCAATTGCGGAGTTAATTCTGTTGATTATCCGAAATTTATTCTCATCAGAAATGAAAAGAAATTATGAAAATATCCTAACTCAGGTACAGATTAGCTGGAAAATTTGTACTTATTTGACTAGATATTGATGATAGTTTGATGATAAGTGTCAGGTCTTTAATCTCGTTGACGGACGACTTGCACTCCAGCTCCACGATCCTATCTGAATTAAACCAAAAGTAAAACTTTAATTTATCTCACTCAATGATGAACAAGTTATTTTAACTGTTAATGCCACAACCAACAATGAGTCACGTCAATCACGAGCAGTAGCAAAAATTTGCTCGATATCGTGCGCGTGTTCGGTTTACACCTATTTTTCCCTATCCCATTTCACAAAGAAATTTTAACTTGCCCGGAAGATCGTATAGAGAGCTTGATTTTAGATAAAACTTAACATTAATCACTATGCCTGACCGTTTTGTACCCAACCCAAAAAATACAACGTGTAATAGCTTAAAAAATCAGTCGAAAAATTCGCACTGTTGATCAGAAAAAGCAATAGTTTCTTGATATGACAGATCAAATGGAATTTATCTGCTGACTTTAGTCCCTGCTCAATAGTTTGCAGGGAAACTAAATGTGGATCGTTATTGGGGGCCCTAAAAGTAATCCATGAAGACTTGCAATTTGCAATAGCCTTTTCAACATCTCCGACTATATGTTAGTGAGATAAAACTGAAACTACAGATAGCCGGCAAGGTGAACAAACATGGCAGTTACGTTAACATAGTCGTCATAAATAGAGTTTGAGGGATCCCCAACAACAACTTATGTTTATTTTCAATGTAAATGATCGAGCTTCGCCAAAATGATAACTTTGCCTACCCATATTAAGAAAAAATAGATAATTTTTGAATGGATTATCATGGAAACAAGAACTCAAGTCTTAGAATATATAGTCCTTAAAATCAGACATGGTATGACATTGCTGATATTTGATGGAGAATGAATGCACTTTGTCATGTATATGTAGATTAACACGTTCATTTATGACATTGTAATGATCCAGGAGACGGATGTTGTTATCTTCGTTAAAACCTTCTGTTGTAGACTAGTATGTAGGTACTGTTCTGCTTCTGTCTACAGAAACAATCCAGGGATTATGAATGCATGCTAAGTTGTTAATTTATTTATAATTGTATCCTTTGTGCGTCCTTCACACATGTTCCGTGCTCTGACTCGACTGAGCTAGTCTGTCACAAGGCAAAGAATTCATGCGTATTTGGTCACACGCATTATATTGAGAAGTGGTTGCATCTCAATAGGAATACATCACACACTTCGTACATGTCTCAGAATACAATACAATACAATGCCTTGCTTGTTGGTAGATAGCGAAAGAAATAGTGTGCATATATGAAAAATATAGATCCACTTGACTTGTGATTCCCATACCTTATCACACTCTTCAACAACCATCAAAAATGTTTATGACAGAAAAAAGGGAGTATATTATTCTTGAATTGTTTTCTTTTGCTTCAACATAGTCAATTATACTGTTTATAAAAAAATCTTCAATAATTTTAAAGTACGGCGGTTGCTCATAGCTTTTAAAACGGTAAATATACTTACATTGCTCTGCTGAAATTTAAAAAATACTCAATTACCTCCGACGAGGTCGGCAAATTTGATCGAGACGTCGGGTTAATAAAATAATCAAACCTTGCACGCCAAGTAAACTTTCTCAACCTATTAAAATTGCTATTATCCTTTCCATGAGCAAAGGCTTTGTCATGGGGACCCAAAAATGCAGCATAACTCTTGTGAACAATCGAACTGAAAACTTCACTTGGAGGTAAGCAACTCCAATAAATTCAGTCATTAAGTTCATTAGTAACGACCTAAAGTTGTATAAAAACATACAATTTTCTGTAAAAGTTACGAACAGGCATGCACTTCCTTGTATGTTGGTAAGGATGAGAAGTACAAATTGGACAGATCACTAGAACTAACCGACGACAAACGTTTGTGTGAGGTGTATTCCTCATTAAAAAATATTTTAAAGTCTTCAATTGGTCAAAAGTAATTACAAATTTATATGAATATGCAAACAAATTCAATACGAGTTTTAATAGTTGTAACTAACTTTTGCATTCAAATTTTTGGTTCAGTACCATCGTACTTTTATTAGAAAAGACTTATCTGACTCGGCATAAAACTTGGCTACGAACTACGTTTGATGATGCCTTTTTAAAAACCATAAAACACTTGGTGGTGGACCAAAAAATTTCAGTCCAATGCAAATTCCAACCCAACAATATAACTTGGACGGAAGGTATGCCACTTAAAGTTAATAAAGCATATTCAAATGGGCCTGTATTGCAATTTTGTGCTAGAGTAGGTTTGAAGCGTTATCTAAATATTTCAGAGATTTCACTCAACAACAATCCACTTCAAAATTTCGAAACGGATGTTGGAAGGTTCGATTTCAAAATATCATCTGTCACATACTCGATACTGTTTCAATGGAGTGAATCATTAACCAGAAAGAACCGGTGTAATGTCCTGAAAAAAATGTTCACTGACAAAACGTTTGCTGACTGCTCTATACTCACTGCGGATGAAACGGAGATTAGATGCCACGAAAGCGTTTTGGCAGGTAATAATGCCAGTATCTAAAATTTAAAAAATTTAAATGGCAATCGATTGTAAATAGCTTTTCATGCGATATTTTTTAATAGCAAACAGTGACGTTTTACAACAATGCTTTTGAGTGGATTACAAGAATCCCAAACCAAAAGGATTGAGATGACCGATCTTTCCGGTAGAGTTGTGAATGAGCTGCTCTCTTACCTTTACGGACTAGAAATCAACATTGGTCAAATGAAGGATGACATTGCATTTGATCTTCTACGTGCGGCTCACAAGTACAACATTGTTTCCTTGGAAGAAGACACGCTGAAAACGTTGCTATTGAAGCTCGACAAAGACTTTAAAATGGATATGGTTTTGGCAATGTACTATTTTACATCAAATGTCAAGCAGTTTCAAAAGCTTTGGGAGAAGAGTACTAACATATTAAGGAGGTAACATTATTTATTTTATACAAGGCTGTATAATTGGATTCCATTTGTATTTTTTTTAAATAAAATGCTACTTTTATGTTTGTTTAGAAATACCAAAGCACTTGTTTCATCATCGGCCTATCAAGAATTATTGAGAACGGATCCACGAGAGGCTTCCAAACTGGCACTCAAACTATTGGAAGTGGGTTCCGATTGTATCAAATGTAACAATGGAAAGTAGCCAGTGTACCTATGTCTTGACTGAAAGAAACTTTTGTTTTCAGTCATCCTCCATCAAAAATTTATTTTGTACAATCAATCACTCAGTTTTCTATGAAATGTATATATGTTTAGTAAGTGTAAATGCGATTCAGGAACCATTTCCTGAATTGTGAATTGGTGATAAGATTGTAACAACAACAACAGCATATTGTATGATGTAATATGGTAATGATAAGTAATATATTGTAACTAAATTAAAGGCAATGAAATTCAATTAATATTTAAAATTATTAAAAAAATCAAATCGGACAGTGAACCTTCATTATTTATTTAACAATTCACAATGTAATAAGTAATCGGAAACAACAAATAAAATCAGGCACGAATATCAGGATTTTTAGTGTTTTATAGAAATGACTGGGAAGGCAACTGGTTTAGTTTCAACGTCAACCACCTCAAGAACAAATAGACTAAGCTGAACTGGAATGTTGATGGGACTTGATTCTAGAATGTTCTTTGCCATATTTTAGAGCTTTAGGCATTCAGCGCGCAAGAAAGTAGTAGAAGCTAAAACTAAACAGATTAGTCACTTGATCAGTGTGTCATATCGTGTGAAAGCATTTAATTTTTTCATTATAATTTCAATATCTATGTTTGTACATCTTATTCTAAAGCATCCCGAAGCTGTTCATTGTCTTTTGAGCAAAAGTGGAGCAGTCGGAAGTGAAAGAGAAAGCTGCCTAATATATCTTTCTTGATAGTTCACCATCTCAAAGGTCAATGCAAATCCATGATATGAAACCTGGAAGTGAGTTAATTTTCTGGTGTAGTAAAAACAGTGGACTTGTTCCTGAGGTGATGTATCTGGGCTGACACGTTATCATTTTTTATGAATCAACTGGTATTCATTTTATTATTGGCATAACCCTTAGCATCACTCATTAATGTCTACAAAATGGGAAAGAATCCTTTTTCCTTGAGGTTGAACCCACGATGAATATACATTCTGAGTTGACCATTCTGTGATGTGTTCATAGCAAAACAATTTCGAATGAAATAAGGAAAATAAAAATGAACCTAAGAAATTTTCAAGATCATTATGATGTTTTGTTGACAATTTTTGTGATTTTATAATGGGCAGGATTCATACTAAAGCTTGTGTGGGCTTGTTGGTTTTAAGAGATTCTTGAATTGGTGAGTTTTTGATAACATCACGGCCATCAATGAGTATTGTAGCTTTCCTACCTAGCTTGTAAAAAAATTCTCTGGTGTTCATCACCCTTAACATTATCAGTTATGAGGTTAGGACAAGTATTTATTTACGAATGATTGGGCCTGTCAGTTTCACAAAGTATTGTTATCTCATTATTTAATTAGAAATGAATTGGTATTAATCTTTACATCAAAACTTTTAATCGTGATCCGTTTTAGTATAAAGTTTCGAAGATTTATAACAAGCTCCGATGGGCTTTCATTATAAGATTGAGTGTGATAGATAATAAAAAAAGAACGGGATTCTTTTTCTTGTGCATGAAGCAAGAGAAAAGACAGCATGAGTCGAGTGAATGAATGAGACATTCAAATAAATTTTGTGATAAAGACCACGACATCAGCTTACCTGAAGCATAAAAGATTTCACTAGCAGCTTGCCGGTTCTATAAAGCACACCACATTTTAATTTGTATGCAAGCTCGTCTTAATGATATAGATTCTTATTTTAGTGATGGGTGTACTGACGTTTGTCAAAGACCTTTCTTATGTATTCTTGATTTTGATTTCTGTCTGTGATTTAAGTCTGAACGTCCAATTTACCATAAGGTTATGAAAAGGCTATGGAAGCCAATAATCTTCGTCCCTTCTTCTATTCTACCTTTCACTTACAATAAACTACAAGAAGTAACTACAGTCTTCATTCAATTACATTTTGTCTGTGTATTAAAAAATATAATTTTAAGTAAACTAAACTTTATCTACATACATATCCTTGTTTCTAATGCACATATATTATTTCACCTCAAACATCAAACTTGATCAAACCAAACATTTACTCCTCTCCATTTCTCATCATAACAAAAACTAAGGATAACTTCTATTCATAACGTACCGTCAACTGTCAAAGGGAAAGGTTGTGCATACCTAAGTCATGATTAGTCACATCAATAGGTTGTAAGCTATGCATCAATATTCAACATGATATAGTTATTCCAAATAATAGGAAAGTCCTAATTCCATTTTACTATGAATATGAGGTATCATTTGGAATTTCATGGGTTTATTATTTTGGTGTAGACATACAGTCATGGTGCTGTTAATTATTATCTTCAACCAACTCTCTCCAGTCAATTAACATTCTTCTTGAATGGAACCACCGCATCTTTTCCCGTATACCTAAGCTCAGTGAAGTTCTGGACTCCATTATTTTTGTGCTCTTCCCGAGTTCACTTCCCAATCTCACCGAGTCCTTATTAACTTAGAAACTAGTGCTGTTGGTGCACAATATTACTCAACATTATATTTTCATTCCATTGCTGTGGAAGCTGACATCTCAAAAATACAAACAAAATATTGTTTCCGTCCATCAAGACAAATTTAGTCATGGAACCTCATCAAAAACGACAACTAATGGTTTTTCAGGGTCGTCATGAAAAATTCGCATGGAAGTACGTTTTCCATCTAAATTATTACAATTTTTTTTATGAATGGCATTGCTTAAACGAAGCATATTTTTAATTCAACAGCAATTGGAACTCAACGTCAAGTACCAATTGGAGTACACTCACATTGTTTGACAGCAAGGAAAATAAATTGGCAGTATCTCAATCGCACGAAGATGACACACAAACACGGAGTGTTTCATCAACAATATTTCAAGCGTTAAACACATCAAGTGGCCAAAAGTAAAGACAACTCTCGGCAAAATTTCAGAATGTAATATTCATGTCTACAGTTTACAAATTGGTAGTAGTTTAATGCTTATTCTGTGAATTTATGACTAGTTCCATCAAGTTAAAGACGAATTATTACCAGGCACCTACTGCAAGGTTTGAAATTGGGATTCAAGTTACGTTCGATGACATCGTTTTAGAAACAATATTCAAGTTGTTGAAAACCCCTACGATATCTGTTCACTGCAAGCTTACAAAAACAACTGATGTTGCTGTAACCCTTGGTAATTTCTTAACCATCAATATTGTAATGTCAATGCAAGTAAATATAGTTTGTGGATAAACTCTCAACAATATTTAATTCATTTCAGCAATCCCACTAAGAGAGAAGAATCTTTTAAATTGATCCATGCTGGAGCTGGGATCAATTTAAAAGATATAAATCAAGCTGGAGAAGTCAAGTGGGAAAGTATGAGTATTTCTATATTCAATCCAATAAGTTTTGAAATGAGTAATAATATAATATTTAAGTGTATGTACTATATAAAGCAGTTGCATGAGATCCTATTGAAAGACACAAAAAAACCAATCACTTGGTAGCGTAAAATCTTTTAGAATATACCTTTTCAAACCAGAATGAAATGTATGGAGCAAATATAAACATTATAGATCTACGATTAAATTTTTGTATATTATTCGAAATAATTATTTGGTATACATACGTACTTGGAATCACTTTCATTCGCATTACTCGATCCTTCGTTCCGTATTCATAATAAAATTCCACTTCAATTTTCACTGAATATACATTCAAACTCGTGATTATCGAGCGAGAACTACAAAACACGACATCTCACGTTTCTTTCTTCTTGTGGAACTCTACGGACATGTTTTAATATTTTATTTATAATAAGTATTAAATTAAATAATTAAATTTAGAATTCTTTGACTTGTGGGCACAAGGCAAAGAACAGACTCTGCTCTGTCCAGTAAAAAAGTTTGTTGGTGCATAAACAATTTCTGGTCCCTTAAGTATAACGAAATGTAATGAGCCGAAAAAATACTGCTGGGATCCCTTACACTTAAGTTTACACGTTACAATAATATAACCATAAATCCAGAGTATTTTAACTCCAATTTGAGTTTGCATTACAAACACATATCCTTTCAAACAGCAATACTAAGCTGTTTTTATCTGGTAGCTACAGAAATGGGAGTGTCAAAATCATTTCGTACTTTATGGTGGCCATAAATTACCCAACCATCGTATGTTCACTTTTGCCTGAAGCCCTCAAAAGTGGCCTTTGATGAAGTAATGGAAAAACAAACATACGAAAGACGGTGTCATGTGGCTTGGTCAAACGAATTTTAATTGCTGCGACACTGTTTCTGTTTCATTGTTTGTCAGTGCACCAAAAGTCCTTTTCTGAGTGATATGGTCCATGTATGGTCCGGTATATAAATTCTTATTGATATTGTTTGACTCACTTTGAGTTTGTTAGTGGTTACTATTCCCTCTTCAGAGGCTAGTACTAAGCTTTCAACGTTCATTTTCAATAAAACGACAAGAAACCCAAGAAGTCGCTCAATGAATATTTTCTATATGAAATCTACGACAGATACTATAACTATATTGTATATACTCCTTTGGTCATAAACGAATCCTCATGAATGAGGACCATTTTCTTCGATTTTGTCGGAATTCACAACAAGGGAAATCGAAAAACTGAAAATTTAGCTAGGGTACTTCTCTGGAAATTTCTTAGAGCTCCCATACTTTTGAGGGACCCTTTCAACCCAAAATGCAGTTAAAGCTGGTTAATGCATAAGAATATCCAGCTTCTTCATAACCTTCCCTCCTGCAATGAGCCATAAAATCCATGACTTACGAGTTCTCCGCCCATGTGAACACAGTCATTACAACAACATATTCATAAAACCCTAAAAATAAAGTATTTGAGATTGTTTACTCAATTACTGCCACTCCGATACAAACAAGGAATATCGTCATATTTTCAGTTTTCTTCTTGTTCTCATCATATTCGTTGCCTTTTACATACTTACAGAGCATAACATTCAACTTGTACACACATAATTTCAGAAGTTGCTCTACTTTATGCAAGTCAACAGGAAATTCATTTAAATCACAATGGAAATTTGGTTTGGTAGGATGAGATAAAGGGAACTTGTACCTTTATCTGCACTTGTATGAAGCCAACTGTATGGGACGGATATTTCTTCATAAAGTACCTACAATGGTAAAGTACTAAGGCCAAATATAGTGGTGGTGGAAAGCGTTGCCAATGCATACATGCAATCCATTTCAGGATCACTACAAGACCCCATAATGCCTCTATGCATAACAACTGTAGCTACTTTGTATAACAATGAAAGATTAAAAACTGGAATTATCGTCATTAGTCCTCGTATAAATAAAATTTTCTGTATGAGGTAAAACAGCAAAAACTGGAAATTTCTTTGTTTATCACCATATTTCTTATGGAATTGCTTTCTTATACCTGTTTTACGCTTGGCTTTCACGTAGTATGACAGGAAACAGTACTCGAGATGTGTTTGTCGTAGGAAGAGATTTGCATGAGTCTCCCTAACGAAAGGCTGAGCTATTCCACTGATCGAACGATCCGAGATTGGATCGTTTTTAAAGAATGTTTTTATGTCAACGTATAAAGTGACCAAGAGTATCATCACTGTCAGCTAGATTATTTACATTGTGATCATTGATCAAAAAGGGGAAAGAAAGAGGCCCGAACCAAATCTACTGTTTATGAGGCATGTCATACATGTATCAATTTCAATAGCTGCATCAATCAACAACAGTTTTAAGCTCTACTTTCCCAGCATGGTGGTATCCATATTAGTTGGGTACACTGAATTGCTATCAATATTGAAATAAAATGTTCATTTTATCATGCCAAAATGAAATGGGGGGAAACGGAGACAAACCATGTAAGATATATGCGGATGATGAGAAGAATGATGTTAATACTAATTTAACATTTAAAAAAAACTCGAGATTGTACAAACCATTTCTACGCAGTAGTCATGCATAAATATCGGTTCATTAGCTAGTTAAAGATATATAATAAAATAATGGGCCCTGGCAGTTGATGATACAAACATTTTTATCTGTGATGAAAATTATCGTGAGCATACTAGAGCCATTTTGACTAGCCATTCTCTAAGCATGCCAAATTAGACACCATTTAGTTCGGTAAATATACCAAACACCAATGGTGGTGAGTTGTCATATTATTTTCATGCAAAACACCATAGTATTTACTGATTTTAGATTAGCAATCATAGCTCATGCAATCTTATTGAACATGAGTTAACTTCTTATTATTTCGTGTTGGATTTTTATGAACTGCAAAGATTTTTTATGCATTTTTATGCCGTGGAATGTAAACTACTAACATTGCAAGTAATTAGTCATTAAAATATGATAATGCAAACGCATTCCGTATGTACCTGAGCCTGAATATCATATTTTCATTGACCAAAAGGTTTCCAAATATTCGTGTTCTAAATTTCAAAATGTCAATAATTGAAGATATAATCTTTATTTGATAAAATCAAACGTTTCCAAAAAGATGTACTTGGTGAGTATAACCAGTAAGATGTACTTATAACCACTGTAAATTTGTGACTAATTCACGTTTACATTACTGACGGTTGACTCACTGAGAGGATTGTAGCTTGTTCTCATATAGGAGATGTTACATACAATGCCAAAACCATTCTCTTTGTTTCCTATGTTATGTTCGATAATGTATCAATAATCAAATCTAACACGTCTTTAACAGAATTTGGTTGCTTCAAATAAATGTCTTCATCACCTAGTGCAGAAATATACAAAGAATACTAGGGCATGCGATTTTGTATAAATGCCATCATTAAAAATGCATATTTCCCTGCCTTCCCTGGTATAACTCTGAAGTTATGTTGAAATAGCCGACTGCTAGATTATATTGATTTCTACTTGTAAGTCATTGATAAGCTATTTACACGCCCATGCCCTTAACTATATGGAATATGAGGATGCTTTAGGTTTTTCAAATGTGAGTTCATTAAAAGTAGTAATGTACAATCCACCACCAACATGTTGTGAAAGCCATAATTAGCAATTTCTCACTACATTTCGACGTCGTATTAACCATGAAATATTTTTCGCTTCAGGTTACTGTTTTTAAGAAATGCTGGATGTTCGCATCTGTCTTGGTTCTTTATCAACCAGCTTTGAAGTGTCAATATGAATGCTTAGGGAGGATGTGGACGATCATTACAGTAAAAAAAATAAGCTTTAACGACCGTAATGAGTAAAGCTGAGGCGACAGTCTTTATATGAAGTTTAAACATTCAATTCACCTTAAAAGCATCATATCGTCATAAATCTAATATGCTGAGCAAAGCGTCTGTGATAGTAAGGCTTATTTGTTCTCCTTACAGACAAGAATACAAGTAATATATTTATGTATGAATGATTCCCAGTCACCTTACCGATATGCAAACATGTCGATTTTTTCCCTCTCGGCATGTTTGCATAAAATTGAAAAATACTACCAACTTACCGATTAATTTTGACAAAAATGTCGAGATAAAAATCTTCATTAAACCAACTTCCCGAGATAACGAGTGACAGGAATACAACCTTAGATAACTAACCCAATCACATAGCATTCTTTACCAAAAAATACCAAATACAAATTTACACTCATTAAATAGTAGGATAAATGTAAGTATTTTTGTCAAGCCATTGCATGAAACTCTTAGCGTCTAAAGTATCTTCTTTGTAGCGCATACATAATGACAATGACCAAGCTTTTCAGGTAACTTTCCTGTATTTTTTTTCTTTTCCAAGGGCAGACTATGTTTTTCATATTGATGCCAATGTGTTCTAAATTTTACTTCTTTTCTAATAGCAGATGAAAACTTCCACAAATGTAGACAGAAGGTTTGAATGGACATCATTAGTTTATTATGTCACCCCTATTTCAATTATGTAAAAAATGAGTCTCCGCAACTTGAAAAGACATATCACATATGACATCCGCAAGTTAGGATACCTAAAATAAGTGAGTTTACGAAGGTATGAAAGGATTTTCGAATTATTTTGCATCTCGGCATGTTTGAATTTGCGTCTCGGGATGTTGGTAAAGGTCTTAAATTTTGAATCGAAATTATAGTAAATCGGCATGGTTGCATACAAACTTGCCGAGAGGGAAAAAATCGGAATTTTTGCATATCGGTAAGGTGACTGGACACCGTATGAATATCAGTCTGTAGAAGGAGTGAAGTTGTAACTGTGAGAGAGCCACGAAAACATAAACATATTTTTTTCAACAGTTTTTCTTAGCTCATTTCACAACTTACATTCACGCTGCTTGAAATTAATGGGCTTATGTGTACGTTAGAAAGGTGACATCTGACCTTTGAGAGTCTGTGTTCTTGGCTTGTATTTAACGAGGTGGCTGGCTGTATCTATGTTTTACAAAGTCCTTCCACTGTTTTCCTCGGCATAGTGCACTAAATAACTGCGCATAAGTTCAACATACATATATGTGTATGTATGAACAACAACCAGCAGCCACACCGAAATTAATCATTACAATAAAAAATAATGTATGAACAATTAGAGAATGCTATTTTAGCAGGCAACTTGCCTGTCCGTCTCATTCTATAAACTCTGTGATTTGCTTTAAAATACAAGTACACATATTGAGAAATATCTCATTAGTCATCATAAGCGTTATTTGTGGACTTGACAATGGTTCCGGGTTTTGCGCATAGTCTGATAATAAGATATCATCAAAGCAAAGATTTTCACAATTTACTTATTCTAATAGTTAATAGAATCTCAAGATTAGAAATTGGACAATGAAATTTCCTAGTATTATAAATGAAATGGGGATCATTAGTAAAGAAGTATGTAGATTAAACCTTCATTACCATCGATGGCTTCCCTCAGCAGTACTTAGTTAATAATGTAATTAACATCAGCAAAGATATTGATGTTCTTATTGTATGTATAAGCGATACACAAGTCTTTAAAGTATTACACATCTTTGCAAAGCCTTCAATTTCTTGGTAGGGGTAGCAATAATGTTGACATTGACTAAATGGTGCGATGAAAAGACAATATATAATAAGTGCTACAGGGAATGCTTATCCGGCATGCGTAGTTGCATCTCTAATGCTTAACTTAAATTATTGTGATGAAAATGATTTTACTTTTCGTTTTATATGCACATTATATACACATATGAATGAAATATTGTTCTTGTACATATAATGCATCCTTATGTCGTCCCCACTGGGAGAGTTCAACTCCACTTGCTGATTTACGAAAAAAAGCAATAGAAGGAGATGCATCCTCTTTAAGATTCACGTTTACTCCTGTATTCCTTCTCCTGTGCCAAAATATCCTTATCCATTCTTCAGGTACAAAATATCCCAATATATCGCTACGCTGAGCTCTTCCATCTTTTTCAACAGCTACATGATATCGACAGCCTAGCTACTCTTACTATATGGAATGCCTGTGATTTTCTTAGTTTCTTAGCTACTTTTTCGTCATCTCTTTTCGTCATACATGCTCAACCCAAGTAGATCAGAAGAGAAGAGAAGTTAACGTTCAGGGTGGAGAAAAAGCCTGTTCTAAGCGTTCTACTTTTTGCTACTTTGGACAACCCGTACGTTTAACATTTCTCTCTCCAACTAGAGAGCAAAGCAGTCTTTCCTTTCAATATGAGAAATGAGGAGGATAAGACTGAAGCTAGCAACAAGGAGTGCATGAGTAGTGAGTGGACTTTTTGGCCAGTCTACATTGGAGCGGCATGGGGAGAAGAGGAGTCTCCATGGCCGCTCCATCCGTTACACATTTATGCTAAGTAAATGTATTGACAAGACGTTAGTTTTGGAGTGCCAATTTATGTAGTTTTATTACGTGTATTACTTACGTAAAAATTACTCACGTCATCAAAATAGTGTACACAGTATTGCTGTGTGTTGTGAAGTAACGTAACGAATCCCAGTCACATTGCATTGGCTAGATGCAAACTTGGTTAGATAAAAAGTAGCAAGGTTTGTGCAAAAGTAAATACCAATACAAGCTTGGTTAGGTAAAAAGAATATATTTATACTTGGAAATTTCGTTCCAATTATCATTCAATTCCAGTACCAATTTGACTTTACTTGTCAACCGCGCCGCTGAGCTTAAATGAATTTCTCACAGAAATAGAAGTCGTTCATATGAAACAAAATGTTATTTATGTTGAAGCATGATTGTTGGAAATTTTCATGGGTTACAAATAATATTTAATTTGTTCATCTTTATTCTATATTATCCTAGAAGCCTGAATTTGAGGAGATGGTGAAGGTTGCTTTCATACATCAGAGTAAGATAAAAGGCGATGGAAATCATATCTTTAAGGTAAAGTGAAAGTTTTGAAATTTTTTAAGTCTTCAGCTTTGTTTTCTACAACAAATCTATTCACCCTTTCAACGCTTTTGTACATCATCCTATTAGAGTAAAATCATTTGGGGGGTAAGCCAAAGAGCTTAGGTTTAATTTTATGCATTGCAACACAAGCAAAAGGGTGTTTTCTCTTGATTGAATGTTGCTAATGAATAAGCACATGTAATGCACAACAAAGTGAAACTTTCTTGTGTTTCAGGCTGTAGCTGGAAATAATGTCATGTATCATCCTTTTAACGTGCAATTTTGTAGAAACGTTGTTCTTGTTATTTCGGTTTCTTATCAGAATGAACATTTGATAATTAGTTTAATTAAGTACACCAAAATTTAAACAAGTAGTCGTAAGCTAAAAACATGTCACTGTTACAAAGAATCATTTTGTATTCTTTTAAAATTAGTTTTACTTGTCACACAAGTTGTATAGAATGGTAACATTAGTGAAATAACTTAGAAGAGAAGAAACGCATCTCCGCTTTGGCACAAGACACAATTCATGTACATAGTTTCATCGAAATACAAAATTAGTTTACTTCTAAATTATACATATATCGGCAGCATCAGACAACATATTATGTATTGAGTTTGTACAACATTATTTATGAGCTTAAAAAGTTCAACTTGAATTGAGCAGTAGAGTTTTGAAAATGTGATGTTAAATGACTGGAACAAATCTTGCATTTTAATATCATTTATTTAATATGTTCATTTAATGGGTTAAAAAATCTTCAAAAAATCCGGAACGTTGTCAACGATGTTTTGAAACCCTCTGAAATCCCAACAGAACTATTTTCTTAGCTGCTTTCAGCAATATTGTTAAGCTCCACAATCTTTTAGAAAATGTGAACTGTTGGTTTTCATAAAATGGCAATGCTTATTAATGTACCATTTTTTAATCTAGTAATGATGATTCATAAATGTAGTGAATGGATTGATAAGACGTTAGTTTTGGAGTGCCAATTTATAGTTTTATTACGTGTAAGGCCGAATCGGAAGAGAGTGTAGATTTTGGTGTTGGTTAGCTAACTAAGCTCTCTCTGCTTTACATCACGTTATCATCATCATGATCATGAATTATAGGTGGGTACATAACATGAAATGTGCCCTGAAGATGACGTTTTACTTTTAGGACGCATTTTATTAAGTTGACAATTTGAACTGGGTTGACAGTTAAATATTTGAATGCCTACTACATCCTCTTGACTGATGATAATATTCAAATTGAATGGATTTGACAGGTGGCATAACATATTGTGGGATATGCTTGGAATTCCAGTGCTCAATCTTTGAATGCATGCATACCCACACAAACACAGTATTTATCACACTTTTTGGTAAAGTTGTAGTCAATTGGAGTACAGAGTTATGTAGTATAAAGTAGACAAGGCTTTTCCCTCTCGTAGTGGGTCTCATTTCATGTTTTTGGTTGCAATAATTTACTGTCGACTGCTAATGACGGCTGAAAAGAGTTTTTTTCTTTCGGAAAATGGATCCCACATTTTGTACACACTTTCACACTTACTTATCCTACTTTGAATCTCATTTTGGTTGAATATATATTTTCACGCTGAAAACATTTTGAAAAATGCTTTCACCATGGCAGTGCAGTGTATGCACGTATCGTTTCAATTTATTATTTTTATTAACACTTTTATGTGGATGATTTAATTCTAGGTTTCATCAATTAATCGAGTTCTTCGAAACCCGTCATCAACTCATAAGGATCTAAATGACGGGATGTCTCCTCAAATGACCCAGGATCAAGACCAAATAGCACAAGATAAATTAAGACTTTTGGGTTCCCATCAAAACTGGTCGATGGGACAACGGTATTCATGTAGTGGATATTCAATTGGGCATGGGGGTGTTCGGAGCCGGAGGATAGTAATGGTTGTCTCACATCTGGCTCACCTTTGGATGGATACACGTCTAAGAAAGGTAACGCATTTAAACATTTTTCAAAGCAGATCTTGGGTTGTGGGGTTACCTGAAACAAAAATGAAATTCGTTCATATTAAAAATTTAATTTGAGGGTATGGTGCATGTGATAAGTTTCGGATGGTGTGGATTAACACCTCTTCACAAAGATTCACAATAAAAAAATATTGGGAAAGCCTACAACAAAATCAGGAATTGAAACGGGAATCAAAAGAGAGGCAATCTTATCGGCTGTGGCTGCACCACATATTCATATGTATTAATATATTCTTTTATTCACTTGGTATTCCTACCCCCTCATTTTAACTATTTTTCTGAAATCAAAATCCCCATGTATTTATGTTCACGTTGCGTGTATTCAAAAATTAGCTGATGATATTATTCAACCCTTTCTGTAAATATAATGCTATTAAAATCCATTTATCCATTTTCTAAGTCTGGTCATGCTCGATGAAATTCGTGGCTATGAGTGTATATGGTATGCAGGTAGAGTTTTTTTTACATGGAAGTTTGGTTTCGACGTTGTCACTGCGTGTAGATTTTGACGTGAACCTGTCAGTTGTCGTTTTCACTAGAATGACACGTCATGTCTCGTATACTAGCAAATATTTTCTTAAAAACGAGTAAACCATTTTAGAACATGAGGATGATAGACGGATTACTGATAGTGTTAGGAAAATGAAGATAAAATTGTCATCGTGGGAAGAGACTGTACTAGCATAAACTTTAGAAGTGTTTCATACCAACTTACATTGTTCCTATTCAAAATGATAATGGTAGTGATGATGGTAGCAACGGTTTGTCATCATCTAGTTTAATTCAACAAAACTGTTTTAAATACACGCGCTGAGGCAAGATACGATGGTTGTAAAAAGATATTAGGAGCTTTCGGAGGAATAAACATTATGTGGGGAGGAAAATACACACAGAATCGGAACTCAGACATGATTTTGTGATCATCATACCTGATATAGAAGCGCAGCAGCAACCCTTCGTCTTTACTTGCTAGTTCTTCCTTCCCCTCTGTCTGTCTTGTGTCGTTTCCTTCCTTCCTTCTTGTTGGCCATGTTTTAATCGGAGATATAATATGCTTTACTTTAATTTTTGAGCATACAAGGATTTTGATTGAACTTCCTTTTCAGAAAGTTTTTTTTTAAAAATCTCCAATAGTTTGGAATTTTTAATACTCAATTAAAATTATGCTACAGCTTACAATCAGCAACTTCAATAGAATCAGGCTAAAAGTGTGTGTAGGCCACTTCAAAACGGCAAGAAAATAAGCAAAAAATGTTTAAAATTGTTAAAATGTGTAGAATTTATGTTGAACTTAAATGCCATTATCTATTTTTTTAAATTTCATATTTAACAAATTCATTAATTAGATCGCATCATGTTACGAATTTAGCAGTGTAAAAAAATAGCAGTAAAAAATATGTAAGTGAACAAGAGAAGCGTTAAGCGTATGGTATATACGCTACTTGATGTTGGTAATTACAAACAAATAAGTAGCTATTTTGTTGTGTAAGTGTTTTGCTCCCACAGTAGTAATAATAAAAAGGTAACACCTAACGGTCTACACATTTTGTTTTCTTGATATGACAGTAGCTTCTAAAATTGTAAGTGGCAGGAGTGAAAAGGGAAGTTATAAAAAACGTTTTGAGAGTCGCATGCAATTTTTATTGCATTATCCATTCATTCATTCACTTTCATTCATTCGTGTTCCATGGGTACGTACACTGTATTCAATTCTAGTCTTCATTACAGCACCCTGCCTGTAATTCACCCCAACCGAAATATCCAAGTTGGGGTGCTTTTTTTAACAATCACAATTCTAAAGTGTAGAAAACTGCTTGGTCTTGGTTGGTTGATTAAATCTCTGTGGAAGTGTAAAAGAGTGTAGGGTACAGGATGCGAATATTTCACAAGGCAAGGTTTCCATGTGTGGCTTGATCGTCGTGGTGTTATACGGTCCATGATTATGGGTCCCCAGACATCTCAAATAAAAAACCACGACATGGCAAGGCACAAATTTGTTAGGTTGCTTGTTAGCTCGTCATAAGTAATGATAATGATGAAGGTGTAGATTTTTGTGTTCTATATACATTATGTTGTTATGTAAAGAAAAAACACAGATGTACGTAATTTTTTTACTAGCCAGAAGCAGAAAAAAACGAAATGTATCCACTTATTTATTACTGCTAAAGCATGTAAAACGGGGATTAATTTGTCCAAGGTGTTTAAAAATAATCTACGAGGCACGATATGATTATCGACTAAGCTCCTCCCGAATCCCTTAAGTGACTCACCTGGGAGATTCAGGGTGAAAATGAAATGTTTGCTTTTGTTACTATACACTTTCATCTCATCTCATTATGAACAAATCACTTTATGCTTGTTATGTGTATGAGAGCGAGAGAGGAGGATGGTGGTGATTGAATAAAGAGAAATATATCTCGACGATTACCGATTTCCTGGAAAATATGTTGCCACTTTTCCCCCAAAAATAAATTGACTAATCCCTTCATTACATATATAAATATGTTTTCATTTGCGTGAAAATGGGAATTCTCATCATAATCTGCTAGTCTCCAGGCGGTAGTTAACGGAGAGAAGCTGTGTACTTATTATATATTATCCGAATGAAGAAAATCGGCTGATGTGGAAAATAAGTAGAAAATTTCATTTAGGAACCACATTGCTCTCAATATCGGTTTAAGAAACTTCAAAATGCGTGATAAAAGTGAGCGCAAATTCTTGAATTGAATTGAATGGATACAGTTGCATGTTGTTGCTGATGATCAAGTTAAGGAAACAAAAGGTAATATTCACAAGATAATATTCTCTTATTTTGTGTGCGAGAAAGTAATAGTCCTCCTTACAATAAGAGCATGGCAATCTTGATGATGTTGATCATTCTTCAATTCTTTCATACAAGGATGCTGATGATTGTAAATAATAGTATAGAGGATATTAATAAGGATCTCCACAAAAATAAAAATTATTTTTCTACATTCTCCTCCTCTTTTCATCCTACTTAAGGTTGTTGTAGCATACAACTCTAGTTCTCCTTTCTAAAAAAATCGTCCCTATGCAATTTCTCTCAAGCTAGCCTTTGTTACC
Source organism: Orchesella flavescens (assembly GCA_964034955.1). Taxonomy (NCBI): domain Eukaryota; kingdom Metazoa; phylum Arthropoda; class Collembola; order Entomobryomorpha; family Orchesellidae; genus Orchesella; species Orchesella flavescens. The sequence goes on from OZ035953.1 coordinate 18,597,397, forward strand.
ATCACGTTGCACCATGATGATGATGAGAGAAGATTGGTAGGAGACAAGTGAAACCAGAGAGTAACAGTAGGTAGAGAAGAAGCACCCGGTTTAAAATTGTGAATACTTAGTTAGCAAAGAGTAAGAGTTTGACAGATGACCTATTTTGTTTTGTTATCTTTGCTGTTTTGCCGTTCTTCTTTAATTCAGTTAGCACAACAAATAAACTAACAAGAAAAGTGGAAAATGAAGTAGTTAACAAGAGATATATCATACTAAAGAAAAAACTAATGATAAAGTGTAAACGGTTGACGACTGGTTATTTAGAAATATACGGAATTCCAATGGATGAAATACCACAAAAATGACTACAAGATTATTTACTTAGTGATATAGATTTTTATCACTTGTTGGACATCACGTCGTTTGTCTTTTCTGATTGTGCTTGAGGTTTTTGCATTATGCACATGTAAGTATGTATCAATATATGTGTCAGGCTCCGGAACTTCCATCCACTTCTCATTTGGCTGTCCATGTATTTTTTTGACGAAGAATTTAACATGGACGGAGCAGAAGGCGGAGCTTTGTTTTACAAGGGACTATTCAAAAAGGACGATAGGATTTCGAAATCAAAGAAAATGGCTGAAACTTATAATACAAGCATAAAACAGATTGCAAATAAGTATATGTACTTTAAAAATCGAAATTTTGAGTCACTGATTAATAATCAGTGACGATTTCGAAAACTTGAAAACTCTCAGAATGTGGTGAAACTCATACTGTAAGCATAAAGCACACTGCCAAACAATGTATGCTGCTTTAAATATCGAAATAAATAGTCACTGATTAGTAATCAGTGACGATTTAAAAAAATTAATCAGTGACTCAAAATTTTGAAGCAGCATACATTGTTTGGCAGTGTGTTTTATGCTTATAGGATGAGTTTCACCACATTCTGAGAATTTTCAAGTTTTCGAAATCGTCACTGATTAATAATTGGTGACTCAAAATTTCGATTTTAAAGTAGCATACATTGTTTGGCAATGTGTTTTATGCTTGTGGTTTCAATTTTAGCCATTTTCTGTGATTTCAAATTTTCGAAATCCTTTTGTCCTTTTTGAGTAGTCCCTTGTAAAACGAAACTCCGCCTTCTGCTGTGCTGTCCATGTTAAATTCTTTGTCAAAAAAATACATGGACAGCCAAATGAGAAGTGGATGGAAGTTCCGGAGCCTGACACATATACACACTTTTCACTTATGTGGTAGTAACTCAACTTAACATTACTTGCATACAAGATTTGGTGGTATGGAACAAACCACTACTTATTCACTTTCATAAATTTTTTCGTAAAAGATTTTGCAAAAATCTAAAAGAAAGAATACGTTTGATACGACCTGCCGAAATGAAATGATGGAAAAGGGCTAAACTTCCAACGATAAGTTGCATCCATTACTTATCCCATAAAACGGGTTGACATAGTTGACAGATTCTAGTTATTGGCTCTGTTCTCAAAAGGATAGAAATAGCATATGAAATCTTCTAGTCCGGATTCACTAATAATAAATAGAAGTTGATAACCAACATAAAAAAGTGTATATTGTAAGTTTCAATAATACAAACTTTACTAACAATTTTTTTCATTGTTTGTTGCAGAAACAACTACTCCGTTCTTTGGATGATGAAAAAATGTTGTAACATGCATCTTTCACGCATCCGACGGAGTACGAAAAGGTAATTTATAATTAATCTCATACTATTATTAGTGAAATTAGGTATTGAGATAGTCATTGTTGGTAATTTAAATTAATTTTTGTATTCTCTTGGTTGACAGAAACAACTCCTCCTTCGTTGGTGCTGGGTCATCTTGCTTCAAACGCCTTCATCATCATCATCACGTCGCAACTCACACCATGGAGTGGGCAACGAAAGGTAGAAGAAACTCCACTTTCTGTCTTTGTCTATCAGTATATTTCTATTCATAAACATAGTTAAATTAAGTATTAATACAGTTTTTTTGTAATAACAATAGTAATAGTCGTATAATAATAGTATACTATATACTATAATAGTAGTATAAGTTTAAAATATTATAGTTTTACTAAGTATATACTTTTGGACTTTCCAAGTTATCGATAGATCATGCATTGTTACTGTCCAATTTCCAAACAATCCAACTTCCATTCATTTGGATTCAAATGCTCATTTATCACAGTAAATTTATTGAAAACTGTTAGTATGCTGAAATACTTAATTCATACAGTTAAATAGTGTAGACTTTACCGGTTTAGCATGAACTTATCTTTATAAGTTCATGCACCACTGATTAGATTAGTAACTACTTGTACCCCTCACCTCTGGAAGTAATATAAAAATAGTGGTGTGTGACCAAGTCTCACAGGATTCGTTATTGTCGTCTTCAGGTTTCTTATCACAATCAGCACCTTGCTTAACACCATCACCATCAACACCATCAGAGTCTAACAAGAAAGATGACTTTTCTCCATCAGATGAAGTTGGTTCTTCGTCATGATGGTTGCCTGTGAATGGATAAGGAATGATTAAAAGAAACAAAAAGCAAAACGCTTATTTAAAATATAAAGATAACGCATACAATGATGAGAAACAATCATAAGTTACATAGGAAGAATCCGAGCATTTTACAAAATGTTTCAGTTAATTCACTTGGGGGGTAATATAGGTTGGCAAAGTTGTTATTTAATTTTTTCTAGTGACTTATGCCGTTGATATGGTTGCAGTAGAGAAATACGTATATACCAACTCACGATGATACATACATGAGGTGGTTAGGTTATATAGTTAAATAGGTGAAATTAAAAATTAATTGTAGCCAGTAGAGGTTGCATATTTTTTTTGTGGAAGGGATTATTCCAGAGATGAGGTCACTTCACTAAAGGTTGAAGGAATGACTGCAGAACCGACAATGCATTCAACCTTAATTTTTAAACTAGTTTTCATCCAAACTGAATTATGTATTTGTTAATGAACTCGGATAAGGTTCTAAGTAACATATCAGCACTATTTATAGGCTTGTCTAGAATATACCCTCTTTTTAAAATATAATTTTCAACCGTCACTTAAACAATTGTCTTGGTTTCTCCTACTCCCAAAGTTGTGGGCTCCAGTGCCATTTCAGTACAAACTTCTGCGCAAACCTTACGTAAGAATTCCACATCTCGTGTAGGATAAATATTTGCATTGTTACCTACGGAGTGAGAAAGGAGTTATCAAAGTCCTGCTTTTAACAATGACATCTGTTTCGTTGTAATATGAAATATTTTTAAAGACTTACTCTTTTTTGGCAGTATTCAGGTTACACGGATCGTAGTTACAACGGGTATGTTAATGTTAGGTGACGGATGATAAGGCGGTGTGGAATGTTAGGTGCAAATTACTTGATATCAAACTATGACAGCAACTTATATTCAGGGATGAGAAGAATCGAGTTTGTTTGTCAACGATGTAACTCTCACTTCTTTTATTTCGCAAGTTGGTATCGCTCTCTATGATACTGTATGAAGTTAACCTCCCTGCCATTTATATCAAAAGTGCTGGTTGGAAGTTTTAAAACTATGTCATTAATCTTATAAGTCCTTCTATTGTAATTGGTCATTACAATTGAGCATCCAATCTCAGCTTTCACTTTGTCATGCAAAAAAAGTTTAGCCGAAACATGTAATAGTCGCGTTCTTAACAAGTGGAACTGTATGCTATGAAATGAATTCCATTTAAAAACTACTATACTTACCTTATCATCGGTGTGCTACCGGATATTATTATTATTTGTGCATAAATTATTTCAAAATAACAATGCATGCCATATTTAGCTCTTCGCCAGTACTTTGTCACTGCAATGTAGACAGTGAAAATGTATGTGCCGGGCTAACATTCATTGGAAAATACGAATGGTCCTCCCAGGAAACGGAATTCCTGGATGTGTCCTAGATGAACTTATGGATTTCTTCAGTGGTCGTGAACTGGTTCGTTAGCTTTGAAATTTTGGCATCCTTAGCTGCATCCATCTCAAATTCCAATCGTAAATTAGATGGGTGGGCCCTAGCTTGCTTGGTAACCAAATTGTTTGATAATTTGTTAAGCTCTCGAAATTCGAATAGTGCATTTTGTGGCATCTTCAATACTGCAGGTGCAACCTGTAATACCAGGGTGAGAAAACATGTTGAAAAATTAAGCGGTTAAGAGGCGGTTTCATATTCATCGTTACACTTCCATTCCTTTGCCTGGCTGCCCCATCGGCACTACTGGAAATGGCTTGTATTCCATTGAAGCAACTAACTAATTCCGTGAAGGATTTGAAGAAGCTCCTCACAGCCACAATCTTGAGAATTTCAAGAGCATTTTCTGAATAGGACGCAGTTCCCTATCCCGTTAAGGGCAGAGCAAAGTGTTTAAACCCAAAATGACTGCAACGAATTATTCCAAAACTCCGTTTTCAGCCCTTTATAAGGGATTTTAAGCTACTGTTGTGAAGTATATAAGTATTCAACATAACTTCTCATTCGAAAACCTAAGGCAACGTAAGCTTTGGTTTTCTGAAATTAGGGGAAGATATGGAAAAGTTGATATATTTTTGCTCAAGTTTTGAATGTTCATGATGAGGATATTTGATATATGAAGCCATAGTAAATCAAGAAAACGGTTGTTGTCGTCCATCGAAGTCGTTGCTAGGTGGGTTTTGAGGATCATCCTTGTTGATTTTCACCCATTCGATGGCCTTTTCTAAAATCTCAGAATAACATTTAGGAGCTGGAATTATTTCTCCCACCCTTTCCTCCTTACCGCTTTCGATCAAATTCCTTGACCTTAGGAATCAACACAGCTATATGAGTCTCCACATGGAAAGTAATTTCATTAGAACTGCGTAGCTCCAATCTAGTTTTACTTAAGAATTTGTATATGTGTGCAAAAATGTTCTTTGTTAATCATATACGAAACAAATATAACATTTTCTAAAAAACGCATTTTATATTTACGATAATAGAATCAAAGGAGTCTTACCGTAGGAACAGTTTCTTCAGCTTGGCTATATATGGCGAGGTTGTATCGATCATTATAGTACTGAATGAAGTTGACTAGTTAACAACATAACTTCTCATTTGAAAACCTAAGGCAATGTACGCTTTGGTTTTCAAAACTTGGGGGAAGATATATTTGTCCTCCAAATCCAGTTTTAGATCCTCACGATGTTCAGTGTAAATGCTGATGCTACCGATGAGCACTCTGGTTACACGGCTGGCCTCATCGTTATTTAGAATTCTCATCAAGTAGAGAGGGTATATTGAGACGTATATTGCATAAACTATGCGAAATATACATATTCGTATATATTCTCGGTGTAAACAAGTCGAGATTATAAGCCTAATCTGCTCCTTATCATCAACTTTTATGTGTAAATTCAAGTAATTTGCCCTTGCAAATGTTCGGTTGCACACAGAGCAACGAATGCACCGCCTTTTTGGATAAGATCCCACGTAAGTCCCGGTCTTTCTCTTACGCTGAGGGTGTAATTCAGGGCCACTCTGACTGATGCTATCATTACCAAGACTTCTTGGTCTTGAAACTGGTGCGACTATTAATTATTTAAAAAAAATTGGTGAGAAAACATTTTTAAAAGAAAAAAACTGCTAGAATAAACGTGACAATGCTGGCTTACCATGGCCATGATCATTTCTAATGTGGTTGCACATCCGCATTTTCGGAGTGAGCCCATTGATATCCACCTTTGGATACTTCGGCTTACCAACCTGACGACCACAGAGGGTATACCCTAGAGATTTGTTGCCGTTGGGATCCTTCAGTCGATTAATTTCAACTCCGTTGCAAAGAAGTCTTCGTTTTAGCTTCTCGATTTGAAACGGCCAGGGAACCACAGAGTCTGTGTTGCCACCACCAGTATCATCGTCACCATTTTCTTCAAGTGTTGAGTCATCGCCAAACCTGTGAAAACAAAAGGAAATTTTTTATTGATCAATATTTGTACAACTATTGCTAGAATAGAAACTTTTAAGCACAAAATCTTACCCATCATTCTCATTTTCACTTGTTGAGTTGGCTGCAGCAGCATCACTAGTTGTAGGTAAACGAGTGAGAACAACACATGGAATTCGACAGTGACCCACAACGCTGTTATCATCCCCACTACCAGCGAATACTATTGAATCAATGGGTGACTGAAAAAGCCTTTCATCTACAGGTCTTCCATAATCCATTATATCTTCAGGCTCGCCCGCATCTAAAGATATGGCATCCAATAAATTATGGAAGGGACTTTTCATTTGGGATACTACAAAAAAAATTAATTAATATGGCGTTTAATTCTTAGCACTCTTAGAGTCATTAGCAGTTTTACTTTACAAATTTTCATATAAATACCTGAGCAGACTCTGCACCTCAAACCTTGACGCACAAAAATGACAAGTCTTTTCTAATGCGGTCATTTTTTTCCGTCAGCAAAAATACTGGACTTTCATCGTTTAAATTGGAGGTCATTAAGTAATAAAATTTACATCCCGGACTCATTGCTTTAGAAGAACTGAATTTAAAACAATGATGATTAAGAATATAAATTTTATTTATAAATTAGGTATACGTATTTATAAATTAATTACATTAATAAAAGATACCTCTTCTGCACCTCAGAGGCCCAACCTTACGGAATGCCCATTTGAACTAACGAACGAATGGGGATTTCCGTTATATGGAGCCACTGTAACTTGGGATTTCACATGGTAGAAACCCCATAACGGGTGTACTTAGAGATTTCAGGCTTTGGTAAGATCCTGAAGAATCAGGTCGTTCAGGTTAAGTTTCGAGTGATTCATGTTGAATGATACAAATTTACGCCGAATGATGACTGGTCCACTCTGGATCGCCCCCACAAGGATTCAATAAACTCAATAACATTAAGTTCTTAATTAGTGGATATAGCCACCAAAGTCTCAAAGAGATCACCAACATTTGCCAAATGCTTATTTAGGTAATCGTGATTCGTTTCACTCATGTTTTTATCATCATCAGAATTTTCTCGTCCATCGATGTAGTCGCTAGGTGGGTTTTGAGGATCATCCTTGTTGATTTTCACCCATTCGATGACCTTTTCTAAAATCTCAGAATAACATTTAGGAGCTGGCTGGAATGACTTCTCCCACCCTTTCCTCCTTACCGTTTTCGATCATCAATTCCTCGACCTTACGAATCAACTCAGCTATATGAGTCTCCACGTGGAAAGTAATTTCATTAGAACTGCGTAGCTTGACATCAGGAACATGATCAGCACAAAGTTTCACGACCGGATTTGGTTACGTTAACCGTTGCTGTGTTCCATTTCCAATAGTGATCAAGGTAGGACTCACTGGAGATGGAAATGGACATTACAGGTCCAAATCACACAGCATCCAATGGATATGTATTTGTCCAGGAAGCACGGAACCATTCGTCATCGGAAAAGCCTTCCACATTTAAAACTTCTAGCTTTACAGACATTTGTCACCTTTTTGTAATTCGTAGACAAGGAAAATACATTTCCACTTCCGATTAAACTGACGCTGTGCTTAGGTTCACTTATGGATTATGTGGATCTATGCAAACAACTGGGTTTCCATAATGACATACAATTACCAAATAGTCACCCGGTGTCAATTTTTTATTCTATGTTGTTTTTTCTCTGCTTCCTCAAATCAAGATTCCAATGTAGGAATCACTGGTTTTCTAACTTTACCCATCAATATTTGTTCTACGTTTCTTTATTAACACGGTTCACTTTGAGCTTATGTGGTTTGTACTTCATGAGAAACGATGGCGGTTGGAGGCAACTACACTAGTGTTTTTGACAAATATCACTTTTCTTCGCACTTAGACTGCGGACATCTAAGTAGCTCTGGAAGTGACTTTATGCATGCAAATCTTGCATCTGTCACCTTTCCGTAATTCGTAGACAAGGAAAGTACATTTCCACTTCCGATTAAACCGACGCTGTGCTTAGATCCACTTATGGATTATGTGGATCTATGCAAACAACTGGGTTTCCATAATGACAGATAATTACTAAATAGTCCCCCAGTTTTAATCTAACAGCCAACAAAACAAAATGTTGATTTTTCTCTGCTTCCTCAAATCAAGATTCCAATGTAGGAATCACTGGTTTTCTAAATTTACCCATCAATATTTGTTCTACGTTTCTTTATTAACCCGGTTCACTTTGACATTGTGTGATTGGTAATTCATGAGAAACGATGGCGGTTGGAGGCAACTACACTAGTATTTTTGACGAAACACACGCAATTGTACACAACAAAATACCGAAACTTTTCTTCGGACTTAGATTGCGGACATCTAAGTAGCTCTGGAAGTGACTTTGTGCATGTAAAACTTGCATCTGTCACCTTTCCGTAATTCGTATACATTTCCACTTAAGGTCCACCTATGGATTATGTGGATGTATGCAAACAACTGGGTTTCCATAGTCCCCCAGTTTTAATCTGACAGCCAACAAAACAAAATGTTGATTTTTCTCTGCTTCCTCAAATCAAGATTCCAATGTAGGAATCACTGCTTTTCTAAATTTACCCATCAATATTTGTTCTACGTTTCTTTATTAACACGGTTCACTTTGAGCTTGAGTGATTTGTAATTCATGAGAAACGATGGCGGTTGGAGGCAACTACACTAGTTTTTTTGACGAAACACAACGCAATTATGCAAAACAAAATGCCGAAACGTTTCTTCGCACTTAGACTGCGGCTATGAATATAGCTATCTATCTAGGTGGCTGTGAATGTCGTATTTTCCCTTCGTTAATTATTATAAACAAGAGAAATTTAATGGTAAGGATGCATCACTAACGTCAAAAAGGAGTATTCAAGTATTTTTTGGCATATGCAATTGTTTTTTAGCTACAAAATATTCTGAAATCAAATTCAAATGCGTTCGAAGACATGCGACGAATTATGACTGGATATGAATAGGAGGGGGTTAACTCTGAAAATAATCCACGTGTTTGCATGCCCCACACATTTTTATTCATTTTTTCCTTCACAATAGTTTTTTGTACTTGGGCTTTTCGTATTTCCACCTATATCATTATCACCTTCTTTGTGTACTCCTAAACGCATTACCGCTGCTAGAAGTTCGCGTTGCATTAGATTAGAAGTGTTAGCTGATGTTTAACATCTTGAGTCATTTGCTCTTGAAGCACAAGATACAATGGAGATGTCCATTCTTCCAAGTAAATCCATACAGTAGTCGCATGTGTAGATTTTGAGATCTGTAGTTGATTCGTTGTAAAGATTGAGCACGAACACGGTTTCCCCCATAATGAAACCAGTGCTTCTTGAGCCACGCTGGAAATTTGGGAAGTATTGCATAATGGACAAAATTCACATCCACTCTGTCACCAGGGAATGGTGTTTCCAGTTGGTTTAGATTTGCATCCCGGAGCAAATAGTCCCCCGCGAATGCATTTGACCTCGGTGGGACGGAAAATTAGCGTTTCTCTCTATTTAAAATCCATGTGTAGCTGAGTTAAAGTGGAGGCAAATTTATCGACAAATGTCATTATATCCTTAACTCCGTTCTCATATTCATCATAAGTTTTAATTATTGACAAGCGTTCAAGAGGAGCTGCGAAAGTATGAAGTAAATCCTTTGAGTAAACATAACATATTTTCAATTGCTTCGAGTTTGTTAGCGGTTCATTAAGTGGTGGCATGTTTTTGGTTTTAATCCACTGATCTAATGCCAGATGGGTGAGTTGTTAAGCGTATGACTCAATCAACCAAGAGTTATGTTGGAGGGTTGGAAGTAAAATGGAAGAAATGAAAGTTTTAGCTTCTTTACTTTTAGAGTCGAGTTCTGATTTAAATTTCTTGTTAGTTTCCGAAATAACTCGGTGAGTTTGCCAATCGACTTGGGTAGTTTTTTGTAAACTTTGAATTCGGTTGAGATTGTTTTAAAATAGCCTTCGACATCCACGTTTAAATTTTAAAACTAACGAAAGTCAAAATGTCAGGCAGTAGATTGTAATGGTAAATCTGTCTTCAGTAAGGTAAATGGTAAGGAGACAATACATATAATATATTTGCAACACAAGAATCTTCATTCTTCATAAAAATTCTTTCTTCTTTTGTCTTAATTCTTTTTAATTCAGCAACCTATACTTTTGAATTTGCATTCAGATGTTTGCCTGTCCAAAATCTTATTTGAAAGCTCATTTTGAAGAAATCAAAGTCGAAATTGGAATCTGGCTCACCATAACAGTCCATATCATTTTAGTCGAAAAGGGCTTGATACTATAATAATATCTTATTGGCATGAACATACGAGATAAAATCTTGAAAGTATCAAGCTTAGGTGTATCGTGGTTTTAATTAAGGATTATTTAGGTAGGTAGGTTGGCATGTATCAAGGTGGCATATTGAAAAGTAATTAGTACTGAAGAATGTCCAAACAATATGTTAAATCACCCATAATTTTTTTATGCGGGGGCTCAACCGTGCAATTAATTTTAAATTATATTTGTTAGATTTGCATTGACGGGTTCCATTGAATAAATACGAAATGGGCAGTAAAGCTATCATTTATATCGACACCTAGCTACAATGAGTATGAGCATGATGTGTGAAAAAATATTTAGCAGAGAAATTTTTTGGAAAAATGGATTTTAAATGTTTTGGTTCACAAGACGATGCATTTCTTAAAAGGTTTCTCAATTATCCCATTGATAACTTGGAAAGTCATTTCCGCAGTTGCGAAAAATTATTTTTTGGTAAGGTCAGTGGTATCTAACTATTATTGCAACTGTCAGGGTATTATTGTTTTAAATTGAATCGTGTTTTTATCAAGTAAGTAGTAGGGAACTAATTTTAAGCATTGAACTTTAATCGGTAATGATAGACGGTTTATACAAATTATTTATCTATGTAAATACCAGCAGTACTACTGTAAATGCTGTAATTACTACATTTAATTTAATGGTAAATAGTATTTAACAGATCTGTCTGTATAGCGTCTGGTAATATATAAATTAATAAAAAAATCAATTCTTAAGTCAATGTGTGTACCAATGTTTAAATAATGTACAAATTTTATTGTATACATAACTGTGCTCATCTTGCAAATATATATAAAGTATTTTATTACTTCTCTAATCGTTGGTTATTATGATGATTAAAATAAAAACAAGCTATTATACAAAAAATATATTTTCGGGCGTTATTTTTTTTATTGTTCACGTGATGACCATATAATGTGGACCCTTGACTGAAACCCATGAACCCCATGCTAACACCTATGATGAGCCAACTGTCATTATAGCACCATCCACCGTTACATTAATCCACCATGTTTTGAATTTACTCTACACCGTTACCACCGTTAATATCTGCATAATATATTTATAAACACGGCTTTACATTGAATGGGACTGGAATAAGTTGCAAGCAATAATTTGGTATAACATAGACTTGATAGACGGTAGATCAATCAGAGGTTCCATGATTTTTCAAAATAGTAGCTAGTACCCATAAATAGAAATTCTCTAGTAAAAACTAGAAGACGAGGAAACAAAGTTATCAATCCATTTAGGCTTAGGCAAAATCGTTATTCACATTCATCTCCCCATCTCTTCTCCTCAGGTTTTTATCAATACATATCTACCGAACCGAATGCATGCTAAGGATACGACTGTCTCTGTACTGGCCCTGTTCCATCTACCCAGGTTGCAATCATTGTATCATAAATTATTGAGCTTAACTTGGTTCATATACATATTCATTACCGTTCTCATTATATTGGGCTGTTAAAACTTGATGTATGGAGCAGGTTTAAGGCGTACCTGTAAATATACTGCATGTTGTTTGGCAAGTACCTAATTACCCCCTTCTTCTCCATTTGAATACATTACAAGTATTTGGCACCTGAGTATTGGTTTTGATATAACAATGCTACGTTGCTGATAGTTTCACTCACTAAAATACTACTCACTTTTTCAAGGAACACGATACGTGTTATATGCTGCATCTACTAGTATGTATTAGTTTCCTATCACACCAATTAGTAATTTACCCTGGTTTGATCCCCGGTCTTGCCGAAGCCCCTGGTTTCGCCAAGTAGAGTAATTTACGTGTCACTTTCAGATTGCCACGTCATTTCTCGTATCTGTACTTACAGTCTCAGTCTCGAGATTTGGGTGAAGACACTCATTTCTTTTGCCAAGACTGCACAACTTATTTAGCTCTTGGCCAAGTTCTTATGACGAATGTGACCATTTTTCTTTCAGAACTTTTGAGACTTCAGTGGTGAGCGGTGACCTCGAAGTTTTAAAAATGTCCTCCCCATGAAATAACAAGAATTCTGTCCTTGTTTCTGCAACTCTGGACTCAAAAGACGAAAAAATGGAGCTTCCAAGATTCCTTGAGAAGTCTGTTGCCAACTTTAGCCAACTTTATAGCTCCTGCTAATAATGCCATTGATGGATTATTCCCGAAGCTTGGTCCCCCCACTGCAGCATTCCTTTCTAAATCCTCCGGGTTCGTTGCTTTTATTCCATTCCATTTCCATGGTGGAAGGTGAAGCTGTATCAAATACACCCACAATTCTGTGTTTCGCGTCCACAACCTACATTGTCACCTCCCGCTATCCGGAGGAACACTTCTTCGCCCCACAAGTGACGACTTCTACGATCCAACCTGCTGGAGCTCAGATAACCTCACGCAAATGAGGAAGAAGTTCTTCTACCCATCCATCATAGGTACTGCATTTTAAAGTACTGCGAAAACCTTGAAAGGAAAGTTAAAGTAATGTAATGTATTTTAATATATTTATATTGATTGCTCAGCCATTAGCTCAAATTTGGGGAGTCTCATTAACTTTCCTGAATATCAACTTATAGACCTGAATGACCTCGGGGTCCGTATGTCGTTTTTCCCAGTGTACTCCAGGGAGAGTTTATACTTTTGCTTGGCCTGATAGTTTACCAAGGTATTACAACTAGTGGTAATTCAGAGATAAATGATGAATTGGAATTAAAAATTGTTTTTTGTTAATTTGAAAGGTGACAAAGGAAAAAAGATGTCCAAGACATGATGGCCTAATCCAAACTTCTTGAAAGACCAGACAACGAAGTCTGACTTTGTTTCGTCTAGGCCAACACCACAAGATCTTCCTAGTAAAAAGTTTCAGGAACGCCACTTCGCCTGTTCTCCAATCATTATGAACGGACACACAAGGTAAGTAACATTAGCTTACCCGTTATGTTATGAGCGATTGAAAAATGATCTGATAGTAAAATATATGTTTACCATTTGCATGAAAAGCTTAACTTGTTTCACTCCCATATTTATTTTCAGCCTGAAATAGAGAACACTGAGAAATGGAAACAGGCTGATGAAAGACGTAGGACAGGTTGGAAAGAAAATATACTTTGGGCACGTTATTTTGGATGGACAGAACCTTTACTATCCACAAAAAAATCAGGCGCTATGTAAGAAATCGCAATCATCTTTGTATGTAAGTAATCTTTATTATCAAACTGTCAACCCATGTTAGTAAACCAAGCCAAGCCCTTCTTATGAATTCTGTATTATATGGTCAATTTGTAGCCAGTGAAACTATGCAGGCACCACAGGCAAATGCATAATCTGTCTCTAGAGTACATATACTGGTGAAAAACGACCTACGGAGTCCGAGTTCGTTTAGGTGTACAACTTAATATTCTGGAAGTTGGTGAACCTCTCAAAATTTGCGCTAATGGTAAGTAATCAATATATTACATTACAAACACGTTCCTTGGTATAACAGTCTTTAAGGTTTTGAATAAACTTTCTTTTCTGTGGTTTTGCAGCACCTATGATGGACGGGTAGAAGAACTTCTTCCTCGTTTGTGAGAGGTTATCTGAGCTCCAGCAGGTTGGATCGTAGAAGTCGTCACTTGTGGGGCGAAGAAGTGTTCCTCCGGGATATCTGGAGGTGACAATTTAGGTTTGGAATGTGAAACACAAAATTGTATGTGTATTTCATGCAGCTTCACCTTCCAAATTGGAGATGCAAGAATAGAAGGAACAACCGGGAGGCTTTAGGAAGGTAGGCTGCGGGGGAGAGATCAAGGATCGGGAATGATCCATGGCATTATTAGCCGGAGCTATGAAGGTGGCTAAAGTTGTAAACGGACTTCTCAAGGAATCTTTTGAATCTCCATTTTCTAGTCTTTTGAGGCCGGAGTTGCATACCTAAGGATAGGAATCTATCTACCCCATGGGAAGGACATTTTCTATACTTCGAGGTGACTGCTCACCTCAAACATCTCAGTTCTGAAAGCAAAATGGTCACCATGTATAGTAATACGTATATTCTTGATAATGATCACGCGATCGGTGAACGTTATAAAAAGAACCTCAGAATTACATTAATCTTTGCCCCTCTTATTAACGTCTTCGTTAAACCATTAAACCAGTAACCGTTTTTTCAACCTGAAAATTAACATCTTCTTGTATCAGCATAAATTTTATTATTTCATGTTTTATTTTAATCACCATGCTAAGGCCCTGTACATTCTCCTTTCATAATGTAAATGGTGCTGGGTAAAAGGAATATATATAGCATTTTTTGAAAGAACTCGCTCATGAATTAGCATATTTTAACACAAAATGTCATAAATACAAAAAAATACAGGTTAAGTTGCATGGTTTCATAACATTTGCACCATTGCTTAGATGCAATTCCTATGACACGATGATACATAATCGTCAGAATAGCAAACTGCTAGTATGCCGGCTAGAGACGTAGCTAAAACAGGAGTAAAAATGCTATAAAACAAGTCAATTGATGTACGGTTAATGCAATAACACGAGACTGCCAGCAGTGATCACCTCAGGCCCGCCCGCCAGACGTACTTATTTTAGTAGTACAGTACTACTTTTCAGCCCAAAAAATAGACAAAAGTAGTACAGTACTACTCTGGCAGAATGTGTCCTACTTGTACTACTTTGAGCCAAATATTCAAAAAATTCAGAATTTTCTTCTAATTTCTTTAAAAATTTCTTAAAACTACGTAATTCAGTAGCCTAACCATTTTTAGCGATTTGTTTTAGCCAGCCTTTTATTGAATTTTCTCTTTGCGTCAGGGGTGAAGTATTGTTATTTCCTATCAACTATGGTTTTACTGCCTATCTGATGCTGATTTGAGTGAAATTTGTATTTTTAAAACGAACGAGAGTACTATTGCGTTTAATTTCTTCGTTTAGTTTACCTCATTATCAGTATCACCCCGTATTTGACTAATATATGCAAACATATTAACACGTATGTATATTTGTTTCAATTTATTTGGGTTCAGCAAAATAGGTCCTGGTGTAGTCACTCAAACAAAGTGTCTCTAAACTTAATTTCAGTAACTTCAATCCTGTCAATATTAATTATGTTTGAAACTTTCAATCTTTCATGTGCTGCATTGGACTAAATTGCAATGTGGCATTTGTTTGCAAGATTTCCGAGGATTTTTAGCTTTTCAAACTAATACTAACAATATTATACGAAGCGTATACATCGTAAAAGCGTAAATGCCTTCAAAAACGGAAATTTTAGCTAAAATTTATAGAAAAAATCCCAATTTATTAAAAATAAAGATAATGTTGCTTGCATTTAAAATAAGTTTCAATAAATCTTTCGATGTTTTGGAAATTTGATGAAAAACTAATTTCAAACTGTGATTTTAACTAATTACTAATTAAGGACAACTTTGGAATTGCAAAAGCGTTATGTACATACGTTATGTATTTTTTAATTTTTTGTGTACTACTTTGAGCTTCGGAAAATCTGGCAGGCCTGGATCACCTCCAAACCCATTTCTGTGATTCCCTTCCTCACATACTTCCTGTTTCCGTCTCCAACAAGATGAATTACAAAATGACAACCCGAATCAGAGTGAAAGCACGTCAGCACTTGCAGAGTCATTACATCATTATCATTACATGCATCTTCTAGTCACAACAATCGTTTTATATGCATTCTTTTCACGAGCTCACGCTACATTGAGTTAGTATGATAGGATCAAGATACAAAAATAGAATGGTAGTTTGGTGAGAATTCAACTGAAACTCAACAATTTATTAACGAAAAAAATCTACTTGTTTTATGCTACAAAACTCTCATGGTAAATATTCATCTAATTTACTCTCACACATTCAATATTTTTACTACGAATTATAATATGACCAGATAAAATGCAGCCAAACCTCAGTAAACCAGTCGTAAATACAAGTTTTAATATTGGGATACACATGTTCTGTTGCAATATAGAATTTACCACCTTAATCGTGGCAAAAGCAAGTAATTAAAATTTAGGTGAGTGCAAACCATGCTAATCCTAATCAAAAATGATGTTTTTGTCCGATGATCTAAAACTGACTTTGTCTCCATTTATTTATATGCTTAGTCCAGCAAACCGTAAATAAAAACAAATATTACTGAATCGCTTTCACAAATTTTACATATGTACACTCCAACAACTGTTTATTCATATTCAATGCGTAACAAAGATAAACATTATGATTCTTATTAACAAACTATACATAGAAATGAAGAGGTTCCAGAAGTTTTTTTGGTCCTCCCTATATTAACAATAAATGGTTACTGTGTAAACCACAGAAGGATCTTTAAGTACAATTGTGATTATGATAAGGAGGAAAGCCTATAACTAAGGCTAAAAATAAATCTATAGCAAGAACTACCCAATCAAAAAGGGGAATAGTAATTCGATTCTGAGAAATAAACAACTTGGTCTAATAGATTAGATCACAAGAGGTTTTCAATTACCATGAGACACAGTGGAAAGTGAGGGTTCAGAACGAGACCGTGATAACTTGACGGAGGGCTCAGTGTCGTCCACCCATCTATTGCCAAACTTTCTACTCTCACGTCCGCCATCCTCAGAATCTGAAAGCGTGGCACGCTTTTTTACTTCTGCTTCATCCCCGCTTTCATCGTAGTCCCTTAATTTAAAACAAGTCGTTCAATAAATGTACCACTGAAAGAAATGTTTTTCCAAAAATTATTACACAATCTCAAGAAATCAAGAAGCGAGTACAGTACCTTGTGTCCTCTCTCGTTTCATCAGAGCCATTGGCAGTAGCTTCAGGCAAATCCTTCATGTGAAGCTTTAAAGGTAACCCACTCTCGTGTTGGTCCTCCCTGTTACCCTTGCGTTTTACTTCCTCTAACTCGTCTTGTCCTCGTTCCATAAGTGCAACACTCAATTCTTCCTCAATTCCCTCATATGTAGGCGTCTTTGCCTGTCCCTGAGGTTCTATAGTCTCATTTCCTGATTGTTCGAAAGATTTATCAGAAAAATCTTCATCATTGTCTGATTTGTGTCCCCCCAAAACCTTGGCGTCAAGAGGTACAACATTTACAAGCAAACTCTTGGTATCTTCCACACAATCATCTCGTTCGGGCAACATACATCCCACCTCAATGCACTCGGGCTCTTCTGCTTTCATCTGCAATAGAAACGAATGCTTAGAAAGGATAACCAGATAATAATGAAAATGTAAGACAATTGAATATGTAAAAAAATATGTGTAATTACCAGATATTCCATTCGACGCATCGTCAAATCCTGGGGACCATCTTTTTTCTTTTCATGAAGCATTTTCTCGTCTTCAAGTCTCTTGGCTTTAGCAATTTTATTCGAGGCCTGTGAGAGCAAAAGTTGGCTCCGTTGATGTCCTGCAGCTGCTTGACCTACATCAAATTTTTGGCCATCGGCATTTGCAAAAAGGAAGAGAAAGTAATCGCGGGCTTGCTGTAATTCACTCGTGGTGCATAGTAAAAGTTTTAGGCTGGGAGACTCATTGGCAAATGTTTGAATTGCCAGTTCATTGTAAACTAAACCTAAATTGTACTTTAATAACAAGTTTGTAGGCTCAATTTGGAGTGCCTGAAAAAAAATGAAAATAATTGAAAAGAAGCCAATAAATCCAATTACCATTTTTAATATCTTAAAGATATAGCCATACCTTCAAAAGTGTAGTTTTTGCTTTGTACATTTTTTCGTTCTTATAGTAAGCCCGTGCAATGTACTGGAGAAGCTCGGTGTTTTGCTGCAATCCAAACTTTTTCATACCATCTTTGTACTTGAAATAAAAAATATTTTTATCACTTGTCAAACAAATCTTCATGATTAGCTGTGAGTTAATGAATTCATTGTTGCAAATCAAATTACCATTTCACTGGCTTTACCATACTCCTTTTGCTCCATATAACCATGGGCTATATTTATCCAAATATTTATTACGTCTGGAGTAGCTTCTTGTAAAACGTTTTGAGCTTGATTTGGACTTGGATTATGATTGGAAATAGACCAAACACCATTTGCAGCCCAAATGTTGTTTGGGTCATGACGAAGGATCTACAAATTACATTGCATGTAATTTTCACCATAGTTTTAAAGTTTATAGTCGTCATTTTATTGTTAATTATACATGAATGAAAATAAAGCTTACTTTTTGGAAAATGCAGAGTGCTCTTTGTTGAGCCTGTCTGGACTCCTCTACATTACGATTTTGAGGTAGAAGCGTGTTAACTAACAAATTTCCACAGGCAATCATGGAGTATGTATCATTTACCTCTTGTGGATTCTGTATAAAAAACCGGCATTAAATATTTAACACGCATATTTGCCTACAAAAGCCATTTCTCAATACGCTCTTCATACCTCAAGTATAAGGTCAAACGCTTCCCTCCCTGCAGTACCTTCCTGATTGTTCGATCTTTTAATGATTTCAAGTGCATTCTTAAACCATCTATCAGCTTTGTCATGTTTTCCCTTAGCAGCAGCCAAACACCCAAGCCGAAAAAAGGCTTTGGAGAAAAACCATGATTAGAACTTGAACATGCACATTTACACAATTCAAAGCGGAAATAAACTATATCAGCTTACTGTCAACGTGCTCAGGCTCCTCTTGCAAAATTTCTTTGTACAACTGCTTTGCCACCCCATAGTCTTCCATAGTTTCGTAAGTTCTGGCCAAGTTGTACGAGGCCCTTAGTACAATTTTACTAAAATATTTTTTATCAGCATCATCCTTTTCAGATTCAATCCTTGCTCTGGTCAGTGCCTTTTCAAAGAGGATCAACGCGTCTCTACAATTTCCAAACCTGAACGATGTTTCAAAGAAGAAAATTAATATTTTAAACAATAACCGTGAATAACATCTAAATGTAGCTTTTGATTTTATATTCACCATAATTCTATTGATCCCATATTGTTGAAGATGTCAGGTAAAATTCGTGATTCATTGTCGTCGTCCAACAGTGTCTGAACAAGGTTATATATCCTTAGACTTTCACGAGGATCATCTTGTTTCAGAATTAGGGCTAGGTCCATCCACGCTCCCACGTTGTGAGAGTCTTTCGTTGTTACTTTGTTTAGAAAATCTTTCGCCATCTCCCTCTTAGATGGATCAGAAGAACAAGCATAAATAGAAGCTAGGCTTCTCAACACCTTAATATTATCGGGCTCGCATTCAAGAACTTTCTCAAAGTACCGTGCAGCCTGTAATAGAATGTGGAATATTATATGTGGACTAAATACAAATGCAAGTAACAAATAGTTAAACATAACAGTTTCGTTCATACGTTTTTTGGGTCGTTACGGTATAGGTAAATTTTTCCTAAGCCATAGTGGGGAAGCACATATTTTGGGCTAGCAATCTTTGTGGATTCGTCGTAATATTTGTATGCCAGTTCATAATTTTCCTGAAAAAGTGATTGAATTGTACTCATATTTGGAGGATTTTAAGGAAGATTCCTAAAAACAAAATTTGTACACAAATGAAAAGGATAGCTACAAACCTGTTCGTGAAAGCAACGTGCCAGTTGATAAAAGTTCTCTGCTCTCATCGGATTTTTGTTTATCACAGGAAAACCATCATTCTCTCTTTGCTGAATATAGGCCCCAATTCTGAATGTTGGCATGCTTAACATCTCTTTATAAAATCTTGTGACCTCTAGCAGATTGTTGAAAATAGAGTCAGCTATATCGTTTTGTGTTTTGACTATGTCCTTGGGGCAATACTCCATCAGTTCATCTGCATCTTTCCTTGCCAATTCTACCACCTTCAAGTACTCCGTTTGTTTGCCTTGTTGATAATATTCCAGCTGCAAGTAAACGGTTTACCGACGCTAGTACATTTTTTCATATGTCAAACTCATGATGTTTAAAAGGGAAGAAATATTACAATCATTGTTAGCCATGTGTTCTGGCGATCAATCCGATTCTTTAAACTCATAACCAATGCAGCTGCGTGCGCCAATCTCGTCACTTCCAATTCTGAAGCCTGGTTGGAAATAAAGGCATTAAAAACTTACAGTACAATTGATAACTCATCCACAGGGTAACCTTTGGTGCTATAATGCTAAGCTAAGATTCCATTACCTCATCAGTATTCCCTGGAGGAATTTCAGTCGTGTCTGATGATAGGCCCTCCATATTTGACGCCATCGTTGATTGTGGTACTGAGTCTGTGATATTATAATGCACTCAAAAACACTTTAAATGATGTAAGCACAAACTTTAATGTCAACACACACACACACACAACGTTCGTATTATCAACCTAATTATGTTTATATATTCTATTCAAATCTGGATGATTATCCAGATTAAGTTGAATGTACAACTCAAAGCACAAACGTGACCTTTTTTACTGAGCAAAAAAAATGTTCCAACTTGTTGCTCTTTTTAGCGAATGACTTCAGACACAAGCGCAATGTCAAAAGATACGGGACCAGAAGCTAAGCTCACTCTGTTTCTCCTCTTGCCTTTCATCAGGGTTTGCTGTTCTTTTCCATTTCGGTATACTGGATGCATGCATTTATGCATTCGGTTCGGGGCTTGTATATGCTTATGAGTGTAAAACGCTTCCTGACGTAGTACGCTTTTCACAGCAGAAATACATGAGTGCTCAGACCGCATGATGAATTGATGTGATGGGTATATAGCAAATTCAATAAATGTAGCCAAAGTACAAGTAAGGGTAGAGGAAATGAGTCGTGTATAGCAAATTTCATAAGCAACCTTATTACATACCGGTGTCATTATCATTCGGTGTCTTATTATTTTTCGACTTTGAGTTTGGTATGAGAACATGAGTCTCATGATATCCTACTCGTATTACAAAATCAAACTTTGGTTTAATGTTCTTACATTGTTTAGGCTTCTTTAAACTAATGTACTATTAACGCGGATAGTATTAAAAAAAATAGAGTTTCATTGCTTTAAGTTTAACACCAAAAATTGTAAATGACTAGTTGGTTAGAAAAAAATTAAATGGAATTAATACTATGCAGCTAATAAAAATGATGACATACATATTATTCATATGTGTGATTGAACAAAATTACATTCACATGCTTATCGCAAATTTTGCGGGTCATCGGTAATGACATGGGCTCAAAAAACACGTCGTAGAGATATAACACGTAGTCAAAGATTGGAAAAATGCAAGAACAATTACATTAATCTCTGGCATTGTTCATTTCTCATTTTGCCCCAGAGTTGACATAATAGCCCAAAATACCAATAAGATAAGGATTTCAAGTTGAATGAATAAATTTCATAGGCTTACATATAAAAAAAATTAATTAATCTTCGTAAACTCAGCGTACAAAGTTTCGTAGTATGATACAGACAGCATATGCATTTATTTTCAGACTTCCAAAATGTAAAATGCGAGTCAATATGCAGAACAACTATATACTTCAATAGGTAAATATTTTCTGCCATTAAAAAATTGAGTGTGCGTAGGAATGTTCTAATATCAATCAAGTAAGGTTGAACTCCTCTTTATGTCCAAAATAATTTTGATGCTCTAGCTTAATTCTTATCTGCATTTTGCGTTAAGTAAATGGAGCCTTTTTTATGTAAATTTACTTGCAGTTTCTATATAAATGTAGTCTGATAGCGCTCCTAAAAAAGCTCAAATGCAAATGGTGCACATGACTCATGTTGAGCAGCTAAAAGAGAGTCACATTACTTGCTATGCTTATTAGGTACTTTGAGACGACAACTTCAATAACCCCATAAAGACTGATTGTTTGTCGAGATAAATTTGAAATGACAAAAATATTGAAGATACCACGAGTCTGGTAGCATAATCTTTTTGTTTCATTTCTTCACAACAAGGCTTTTGACATTGCCATTGAGATTTGTTTAGTAGGAACTCCCATCCCAATGTTTTGAGAAGATTTTCTAATGTGGATATATTGCAGTACAGTTGCTTATGCTAACTGTCCTCGTCACTTGCACATCAAACATACTTTACCGGAGATATGTCCAAAATGTCAGTATAATACGCGGCTGGTGAAAATATGAACGAATTGAAGCCTAACTTTCTCCTGTAGACGCTCCTTCTGATCTCGTCTTGTTTGCAGTCATGCATTTAGAGTAAAAGCACGTGCATGCTGAACCACACACACTTTCATCCTACTCCCTTAACATGTTCTTCTATCCCATTCTCAGTTTCCCCTTCGCTATAGTATTTAATCAGGATTAATGTTTTTATTCAAGAGTACAGACATGAACTACAGTTACGTTACAATTGAGTTGGTTCATTCATGTTTGTAAACGCTCCACCATATATGCATACATTCTTCTTCTGCCTTCTTAATATTATTATTACGGATTGTTTGCCATGAATGACATAATGACAGTTATAAAGGTCTAAAATAAATGTTGTTATTATATGATACGCGTTATGCTACGAAAAGAATTGCTTCCTATTAACACCCGGACAAAAACATTAAAGGGAATGTATACAAAACATTCTCAATTGTTTTCGTTGGTTGCCCTACTATTAAATTTTTCCTATTTCATATAATTTGTTTGGTTGGACTCAACAAGATTCTCATTATGTATTAAATAAATCTACTTGAATAACCATGATGTTTTGACCTTCAAGGCTCATTCTTGAATTATTATTGAAATATCAACTATCCCCCTTTTCAGATTCAGGCTTTGTTGTGGTCAATCATTTTTTAAAGAACCTCAACACTTCTAACCTGACTAACATTTGAAGTCTGTCTGCTGTGATATGGTTATTATGTATAATTGATACTACGGGTGTCAACTCGTAGTATCATCAGTCCAGTGTCATCATCATCAGTCCATTTCATCGTCCAGTGTAAATGCAAACAACATACATTAGAATCATGGCGATCTCACTGTGCCCCAGAAGAAAGTCAACTTCATATCTTCTGGGGTCCTTCATTTAGATACAGAAATAAATTAGAGAAGGTTCAATATAATCTTGTTAAAATTTGCAGTGAAAGAACTGAGTAGTGAAAATTAAAATAATTTATAACCACCAATTATCCTTCAAAACGTCGTTCTTCGCATTGTCTTCCTCATTTCCTATTCTTTATCCCATCATATTTTCGACCTGAGTCAACCGGTGGATGGCTCAATACATTACTCACCAATGGATATATATATTTCGATTATACTTTTCCAACATACCTTTTGTAAAACCGTGGGTTATCAAATCAGTTGCCTGGCTGAGTTTAAATGTTCTAGAATTATTATATGTCCAGGAACAACTACGTATGAATACACTAAATATCAGTTGGAAAATTTAACGTTTAAACATTAGGATTACACTATGCATGGGTAAAACAAATCTGATGAAGCAATGACTAATGTATAGAAAAAAGATGAAAATATGAATAAAAATTGAAATAATGAGTTTTGAATTGGTTTTGCGAAGAACGTTTTTATTATAGAATAGTTTAAACAGCGAAGGAGTTAGTTGTTACACAATGGTAATGTGATGTGATGATGTCGTACCTAAAGTATTTGAAGTATTTTGTCGAATTGAAAAGTCACAAAAGTTTGAAAAAGTTTCTGCTCAATTAAGTAATACAACTGAAATTCATTTTAGTGCATGTTTGAATACTAAGCTAGCAGTAAGTCTATTAAGCTTACTTTCCACACCTTTACTTGGTACAGTACATACAAATCGAGCACTCAAAATATTGTGATTAAAAAATATCCATTGGCAGGCATTAGTGATGTGATGATTCTTCTCGGCCCAGCTGAGTGATTTTTAAAAACTTGTAGAGCCACAACTTTACTATTTACACTAGTATCATAACTTGTTAAAATATGACCCATTGAAAAAGTCATGTGATGTAGTTTCTTAAAATACTGTATACTATTCTATCCTAATATCGTTACAAACTTGAATCAGCGTGATCTTGACCTAGAACGGGAGGGTGATCTTGATTTGGAGCGTGATTGAGAGCGTGATTTAGAACGGGAAGGAGATCGCGACTTGGAACGGGAAGCTGATCGGCTTTTGGAACGCGATACTGAACGAGATTTCGAACGGGAGCCGGAGCGGGAACGAGACCTGGATTTAGAACGGGATGCTGATCGACTTTTCGAGCGTGAAGCTGAACGAGATTTTGAACGAGACGCTGATCTTGATTTTGAACGGGATTTGGAGCGTGAGACAGAACGGGATTTAGAGCGTGATGCCGAGCGGGATTTAGACCGAGACCCTGACCTTGATTTTGAACGGGATTTTGAACGAGATTTGGAGCGGGACTTGGAACGGGATGCAGATCTCGATTTGGATCTACTTCCAGACCTACACATTTATAATTAAAACAAGCGTTAAGTAATGAAAGGATAAAAAGATTCCAAAATTAAATCAAAAGAAACTTTAGGTCACAAACCTTGAGCGAGAACGTGAAGACCCAGAACGAGAAGATCTTGAAGATGACCCATCATCTTCTATAGTTCGCTTGCTAGGTTTCTTATTCTCACGTCCACCCTCCTCAGAATCGGAAGATATAACTCGCTTTTTGCCACCTTCTTCCTCCCCACTTGCACTAGACTCCCTGAAACAAAAGAAAAACATTGCTTTATAAAAACCAGTCCAATTAACTCAACATTTAGTCGTTCGAATATACGTAAAAATGAGCACAAACCTCTTCTCCTTCTTTTTCTTCTGCTCATCAGAGTCACTTTCATCCGAGGAGGAGATAGTAGCCTTAGACACAACTTTCCTACGCTGTTTAGCAGTCAGCCCATCATCCTCTTGTACCTTCTTACGACCCCTGCCTTTGGCTTCCTTCTGTTCACCTTGTCCTCTCCTCCTACGGCTTCGTCCCCGTTCTTCCTTGCCATCCTTATCTCTACGCATCTTCTTCTTTTGTCTTGGTTCTGCATTTTCATCACCTGATCTAGCAGGAGATCCATCAGAAATAAAGTCATCCTCATCCCTTTTGCGCCCACGCTTCTTACCAGATCCCTTGGAATCTGGTGGAGGCTCAACGAATACAAGAACATTTTTGGTCTTTTCTCTGAACTCTTCTCGTTTACGCAACATTTCTTCCATCTTAACGCGTCGTAGTTCTTCCACTTTCCTCTGTAAATATATTTAAAACATCGTTATCAAAACACGTAAATTAAGAAAGATAAACAATTTTTACAATACACAACGGTACAAAAGATTGAAGCCGTACCTGCTCTTCTTGTTGACGCGTGCGGAATGCTTCACGCTCCTCTTCTTGCTTTTTGCGCAGCATTTTCTCTTCCTCATCAAGTTTCCTGGCCCTGGCAACATGATATTGAGCTTGTGACAGCAAGTCTTGACACTGTTGAGCTTCTGCAGCTGCTTGACCAAGGTCATATTTTTGACGATCCCCGTTAATAGAAAGGTACTGAAAGTATTTGTGGGCTAGCCCTAATTCATGTACAGCAGAGAGTACTAATTGAAGAGTAGATTTTTCGTCCCTAAGAATTTGAGTTGCTAACTTCTGTAGTATTAAAGCTAAATTATACAATATTACAGTATCCGTAGGGGCGATGCGGCGTGCCTAAAAATG
Source organism: Orchesella flavescens (assembly GCA_964034955.1). Classification (NCBI taxonomy): domain Eukaryota; kingdom Metazoa; phylum Arthropoda; class Collembola; order Entomobryomorpha; family Orchesellidae; genus Orchesella; species Orchesella flavescens. The sequence continues at coordinate 18,623,297 of OZ035953.1, forward strand.
CATAAAAAAGAGATGTTTTTATAGCAAATGAATGAAAGATTTCCGCTCCCTTAAAACATGTTCAATGCTAAATGCTAAACAAATTCATACCCTTAAAAGTGAAAGTTTTGCCTCCTTCAGCTTTCCACTCTTGTAGTAGGCTCGCGCAAGGTACTGTAGAATTTCGGTGCTGTGGCACTTGTAAAACTTCTTCATACAATTTTCGTACTGTAATAGACAGAATTGCCATAATTTGTAAAGCAAAACTTGATGAGTAACCTCTAATTGTTGGAACATCCATTAATAATGACAAATTTCCGTACCATTTGAATAGCACTGACGTATTGCTTTTGCTCAACATAGACATGAGCAATATTCAACCATACGTCACTGAAGTCAGCAGTTGCTTCGCGTACTTGTGCAAAAACATCTCTAGCTTCATTAATACATCCTTTGTGGGCAAGGATGCAACCGATGCCATTTGCAGCCCAAATGTTCTTAGGGTCAGCACGAAGGACCTAAAAAATTACAAAATGCAAATAATTCTCAGCGTAGTTTCAACAGCGTAAGCATATCACTGCAAAAAAGAGTTGATATTGTGCAACTATAAAAATTACTTACAGCTTTGTAGATGTTGATTGCTCTCTCTTGATGTCGTTTCTCCTTCTCCTTATCACGATTTGGAGTGTGAAGCGTTTGAAGCCATACATTCCCAAGGGCAATCATTGAGTAGGGGTCGTTTGCAGTTTGTGGATTCTGTACAGTGAAAAGAGGAATATACAAAATTCAATTACAAATCGATAACTGCTATGCTGTACTGTTTTTATGTTTTATTCATCAAGATTTGCATACCTTAAGGATACGTTCAAACTTCTTTTGTCCTGGACCCCATTCCTGTTTACTCAAATGCAAATTCCCTATCAGTGACCATGCGTCCGGATGTTCTTTATTTAATTGAAGAGCTTCTTTAAACCAGTCGGAAGCATCGTAGATTTGTCCCTTATCACGAGCCATACAACCAAGGCGAAGATAACCTGCCAAAAAAACATACAAGATCAGATGAAATGAAGATTTTTGTGTGTAGAAATATTGAGTAATTGTGAGTGAGTAAACTTACAATCTACGTAGTTAGGATGCTCTTTCAAAATGTCTTTATACAGTTTCTCGGCCTCTCCAAAGTTGCACATTGCCTCGTAAACTCTTGCTAAGTTATACGAAGTTGTTACTGATATTGAATTGTAATATTGACTATCACCCCTGTCAGATTCAGCCTTTGCTCTGGATAGTGATTCTTCAAAATATCTTAGTGCTTCTCCAAAATTTCCTAGTCTGAAAAACGGAATATATAATTAGTTATAGCAAGGACTGGTTATAAGGATATTAATTATTGTGTAAAAATATAGTTGATTACTTACCTATAATTTAGTGAACCAATATTATTATTAATTTCAGGAGGAACTGGTAATTTAACTTTGTCGTGGAACAGTTTTACAGCAGTATTATAACTTTTTAAACTGTCATGAGGATCAGCTTGCTCTAAAATTTGGGCCAGTTCTATCCACGCCTCCACGTCATCAGGTTCTCTCGTCGTCACTTTTCTTAAATAATCTTTCGCAACATCTCGTTTCGATTGACTAGAAGAGCTAGCGTAGAGAGAACCTAATATTTTCATTGTTTCATAATTTTCTGGCTCACATTTAAGAACTTTCTCAAAGCACTGGGCAGCCTGTAATAGAATAAGAAAAAAAGTAATCAGTTCAGTACTTTCATCACAAGGACATGTTTGATAACATAATTGTTTCATATAAGCGTTTGTTTTCTTACATTTTCTGAATCACCACGATATATGTACATTTGTCCAAGGCCAAAGTGAGGAAGAACAAAGTTTGGGGTAGCAAACTGAGTTGATTGATAGTAATATTGAAAGGCTTGGTCATAATCACCCTGTATGTGAAAAGAACGGGCTAGCTGATAGCAACTCTCCGCTCTCATCGCTTCATTTTCCGTATTGTGAAACGCATGAAGGGCTAAGTGGTTCACTTTTTGGAAATCTTTCTTGAAAAAGAAGTGATCTGCTAAGTGATTAAGGACCATTGGATTCTGAGGATCAGCACTATACGCTCTTGACAAAAGATGAACTCCTATTCGAATTGTTTCTTTATCCCTGATGTTCATGTGATGGACTGCCATGCCGATTAGGGCCCCTACGCAATTAGGATTGATTTCTAGTGCTCGTTCATAGGCCAGCTCCGCTTTGTCCTTGTTCCCAAGCTTCATAAAACAATGGCCTATTCCAACTCGCACATCTGCCGGACACTGAGGATTAGTTCGGAGTGCTTTCTTGTAGAAAGCTAAGGCGCCGCGGTAGTCTTTCTTATTAAACGCAATGCAAGCCTTCCCCAACAAAGCAGGTATACAGGAAGGCGATTGACCAAGTACGAAATTAAATTGCGCATCAGCCTGCTCCATTTTGTCCCCCTCCAACAAGCAAAAGAAGGCTCGACCAAGTAAATGGTTTTGATCGTACATTATAATCTTGTCAGCTGTTGTGTAGAGCACAGTAGCTTTTGAAAAATATTCCTTCTTTTTCTCCTTGACCCTCTCTTTATTCGCTCTTTTGACATAATAGGCAGCTAAACTGTCAAGCACTTTCATTAAATGCTTTTCACAATCTTTGTACTGTTGATTTGCATCCTTCCTCGCCACTTCTATCACTTTCATGTATTCATCATCTCTGGCTTGCCGGTAGAACTCCAGCTACAAAAAAAAGAACAATTTACCGGCATAAACTACCTGCCACTTTCTTAAGTTACCGATCTAGTTTATTTCAAAACCAATCTTACCGAGACAGTGAACCATGTATGAAGTGGAGCATTTTCCTGCTTCAGAATTTCAATCAGATCCGCTGCATCAGGCAGGTTGGACACATCGATCTCAATCACCTTTAGAGAAATTAAATTAAACCATGCATGTAAAATCTGTTGCGTTACAACACCACCTTTTTCTACTAACCGGTAAATAATAATGAAACACCATAATAATTATTACCTCATCCGTTTCCTTCAAAGGGATTTCAATCGTGCCCGACGAGGGCCCCATCAGCATTGGCGTCATTTTGATGATATTTCTAATGTAATATTGCAATTCACTAAGAACACTTTAAAAATCACACTCTTTCGATTTTTTTTTACTATTTACAATCTCATCTACTTTATTAAGGGTGTCTGCTAGACGTTTCTTTAGATACTAATACTATTAACAAATGATTTCTGAATATAAACGTTTAAAAAAATTCCTATGAAGCACTGAGCCTTATCAACACTTGTCACTAAAATTACAACATTTCAATATAAAAATAGACTATAAAATTTTACTACAAAATAGAGTTTTAAAATCTAGTTACAAAAAATTTACTCACAAAACTAACTACTTACACACTAACAATTAATCATTAAGATTAACAAACTTGTTTGGATCTCACTCTGGAGAGAATTTTCGTCGTAGTATCACCATTGTACACTACACTTTTTTCTCTCCAATGAACCCCACTATTTACCCGGTCGGTGGTGATATGGATGCAAATGCATAATATGATAATAGCGTACCTTGTTGGTAGAGCCGGAGCCCCTATATAAAACACTATATTGAAGTGGTGGTATAATACCATACGGCTTAAGAATGTACATAAGAGGTTGTACATAAAGTATATGTGTATGTAGATGTTTGTACTTATGATCTGATGTGCATTTGTGAGTAAAAAAAACCTTTGGTATGTTTTGGGCTTGCTTGCTGTCTTCCATGAACCTACACTAGTGCGTTTCATTGGATCCTCAAAACTAGCGCGTATCTTGTCCCTAAGGAACTCCGCTACTACTATAGGCTGTCTATATCCTTCTTGTTGGATTTCATGGTTCAAGCATTGTCTCTTTTGCATGTGTTTATGAAAGCTTTTGATGGAAATCATTATTTTGTGTGCTAAGCTGTGAGTTCATATATGTATGCACCTAGAATAAAAGTCGTATGCATTTTAGGATAATTAAATTTGGGTGAGTTTTTTTATTCTATTCCAAGCAGTTGACAAGCTGACTTCAAAGGGAATGTAAAACATCATATTCAAATAAAATGTTCAAATGTACACAGTGCAAAAGCCATTAATTCAAAATTAAGTAATAATGCAAATACTAGTTACACAGTTCAGAGATGCAGGCTAAAATATTTGAATATTTCGTTTTTAGTAAAAATTGGAAAGATTTCTATGAAACAAATTGAGAGTTGTCCGAAAAATAGAAATCATTAATCGATAGTATGTAAAAATCTACATTTTCTCCAATAAATTACCACCCCTTCCTTGCACATCATCATCATTTTTACCACCTCATATTTATACAGTTCATTTTATCATACTATAATAACTTTGAAACTGCATAAACCTGGTAAAACAGGAGTGTAACGAACTAGCAATTTAGGATTTATAAAAGGAAACTGATGACATTTGACCTTTAAGATAACATCCAAGCTAAGCACGCATATCATGGATGATCTTCTCTCACGATTGGCTGTCGGATGATATGCTACAAGATATACCTTATGCTTGAAAAAGTGACGGGGTATGACCTTTCCCCCAGGGGTAACTCCAATTTGGTATAAAATTGATGATTCCTCATTTTCCCTATGCTATTGATTGGCGAAAACAGAATTTAAAAAATGTCAAAGCGTTCTCGAATTATCGTGCCCTCGAACGGACCGATCTGAAAACGCGATTAACTAGCAAACAATTGTTAGTTAATAATATTCACAAGCAGGGGCATAGTGATACTCATACGAAAATTTCCTTTCTCCATAGTGTCAAAAATGAAATGTCAAAATCCATTGCCAAGACACACACGAGATTATTATATCGTACTTCTCATTGGAAACCCTACATCCTACAACAATGCTCATTACCAGATACACATGCTAAAGTCTTAGCCAGGTTGAATAATAGACATAATAAATTATATTAGGTTAAAAAATTTGATTCTCTTATTTCTTACAGCTTCTTTTTTTCCTTTATTGAAATTTTTTAAGTACGGATGAAGTAGTTCAAAGGGAAACGCATTTAGATTTTTTTCAATCGTATTCCCATAATTATGTATATATTTTCTAACTGAATGATATGGGAAAATGAATGAAAGGAGAGCACACATCAAAACTCTTAACAAAATAGGTATATTGGGGTTTACATGCCTTCCTTGCTTTCTTGTCTGTTGAGTCTGGTAAGTTTATTTAAATCACTGCGTAAAAGGGAAGGACCTCCTAATTCTCATTCCGTTATCGTGTTTTATGCAAATGATGGATATTATGGTTGTTTCTTGTCAACTACTTTACTACTTCTCACATCTATATATGTCTGGTCATATAGTAAGTACAATGCCAATGTTCTAGCACAAGTCTATAAAATAACATATGTATACTTATATCTTTCCTTACAATATTTCATGACTTCCAACTAACTTCTTCTTCAAGCCAAGCTGGGTTGGGGTTTAAAACAACACTAACACTATGTGGTTGCCTCAAACATCTCTTTCAATTCTCTTTCTCTTGTTCTTATTACACGGCACGGGTTTATTTATGCATGCCAATTGCTGACTTGCTGTTGAGTGGTTGCTGATTTTAACTTTTATTTTTGAGAGTCTGCTCTCATAGTATTTTATTGATTGTTGAAGCTTCAAATACTTCTCGATCGAGAGGATGGAGGGGTTAAAATCCTTCAGGTGTCAAATATGTCTGGAGATTCCGTCCAAGGAGATCTTTCAGTGTAAAAATGGACATAGTATTTGTCACAATTGCGTTGCAAATTCGATAAAGTGTCCTGAATCTCAATGTGGTGTCTTGTTCCGATTGGGCAAGGTGAGGAATCTCGCTTTGGAGTCATTGCTAGATCTCATTGATTTCGAATGCGTGTATAAAGTAGCTGGATGTAATCAAGTTTGCAAGAGAGCAGACCGCAAGCACCACGTCGATACATGTGGTTACAGGTATAAGGCGATGCAATGAAATGAATTAAAAGGTTAAGATGAGTGAGTAAAAGTTAAAAGCTCGGCTAGAATACGCCTGGAAGATATCGTTTCAGTTACTGAAGGCACTAAAGATTGGTGGTGGAGTCCGTGTCTTATGAATTTTGAAAACAAAGAGACTGGCCCACTTTTACTCATTCTTTGTTCAACTAACTCCAAGGATAAGTTGACATCATGGCTGTGCGTGTTACTGTGGGCTGATAGGACCAAAAGTGTTCCTAATCTGTTTGCCGACTTGTCTCTTAAAGGTTTTGACGATGCAGTAAGTCGCAATTACTAATTACTAACTATAGCAAATGTGCAGCAAAAGTAAAAATGGGTAATTGTAAAAATTTACTGTTCTTGTTTTTCATTTTTGTTTACAGACTCCAGAGCTAAAATGCACGCTTCCTGCAATTGACATTCAGAAAGCTAAAACTTTCTTGGAAGAAGGGTTTCCATGGAAAGTCCGTACTCCTTTCTTGATCCAATACTATCTTAACGATGCTGGTGAAGGAAGAGACATTGTGGTAGAGATAACGCTTAAGCGAAAAGATGAACCTCCCATTAAGATTGAAAGGAATGGAAATTGCGAAGCAAACTTCTATAGTTCAACTGGCAGGGAGAATTCTAGATTCAGCACAGAATATACGAATGGTAGGGAGCAAACTCGTCAAATAATGCGTCTTTTAATAAATTGCGAGCTCTAATTTTGAATTTTTTAATCAGGTTTAAACACTTCAATTACTGCATCCTGCTCCACCAGGAGGCCTGGGAGTTCCTCTTCTCCAGCAGTAATTTTTGGGTCCGTAGTTTGTAAAAGTTGTATGAAAAGTCTAATCTGTGGACCAAGATTTAAGTGCCTTCAGTGCGTAGATTTTGACCTTTGTGGACAATGTGTTGAGCTGAACACTCATTCGGAGCACATTGTAGCTCTGATTCGTGATCCACGTCAGAATCCAACCATCAGCCGTATCATGACGAAGCTAACGTAAGATAATTGACGAAGTAAAATATTGAATATTGGAAACAAAAAAAACATCATTCATACGTATATTCTATTTCTAAGAGTCTCCTACTTATTTTAGCAGTGCTGCGAATGAACCGTTGGAAGTTTCAGAGGCAGAAGAAAGTACTACTACTAACAGTAAAAGGTCGTCAGGTAATTAAATAATTATTATTGACTTTTGAAGAATTACATTAGTTTGAGTTAACGAGAAGTAAGTACCGAAAAAGGTTGAATTTGTGCTTAAAAGATTTCCTTTACATCTTTTATAAGAATATGCAGTTAGGCCAAGTCCAGCTCCTTGTGGAATCCACTCCAGACGAAGTGGAAATTCCATTTCCAGTAGTGGATACATTTTTGACAACCCTTTCATGGTCAAATGTGATATCTGTGATATAGAACCTTTATGTGGATATCGATACAATTGCGCTCAGTGTGAAAATTTTGACTCATGTTCCAAGTGTATCGAAAAGGGAGAACATCACACTCATCATATTTTTGTAGTAATTCGCAACGAGGCTCAAAACAAGGAATTGCAGCGATGGATTTCACGGTATTCGATTAAAGACATATGTATGCAAACATGCAATGCATAATAAATTTAACACTTAAAACTTATTTTAACCAATAGAACAACATCAAATCCAAAAATCCTGCTCGCCAACTGGGAACATTCAATGGATGGTAGGGAATCAAAAATATAAACTACTTTGTCCATACAATAGAATGAGGGCAACTCTTTGTCATGTTTTAAGGGAATAACAAAGTCGTAGACTTGGATTTCACATGCGGGCATTGCAGTAAACATCCAATTGTAGGACGACTATATAACTGTTTGACGTGTCCAGATTATTATCTCTGTTCACAATGTATTGATCAAGACGAGCATTCTCAACACCATTTGTTCACTATGATCAGATTTATTGGACAACAGGCACTACTAAATGCAAACCGGTAGCCAACGTTTAAAATGATGAATTTAAAATGAAGTTAAAACATCAGCGAATTATTTGATGTCATTTCATTTACATGATATTTTGTATTGATTTGCAGAAACTCCATAGCTAGAAAATTACGATGTAAATCAACGGTGACCGCTCACAGTGGAAGTTTGGAACTGTGATTCTGCCACTTTGATTTTAAAAATCAACAGTGGCAGGCGACTATGCTATAATATTTGGTTTAGTAATCAATTAATTTATTCAACACATTACTGAAACTTTGTATGTTTTAGGATTAAATGAATACATTTTCACAAATAATTTACATAAAACACAAAGTGTACAGTGACTGAGCAGTTGGGTAATATTTATGATAAGCTTCTATTAATCTTCAGTTTTATGAATGACGCAATTTTTCTAAACATTAAAAGTACCGACAAAATTCATTTCGCGACAAGTGGAAAGAAAAGACCCTCTTTGTGGAAATTAAACCTGTCATTTGAATTTGCTCACTAAGGTGCCTGTCCTTAACCTTCAGTGCCCGTCATGTTCATTCCCGTGGGCTTTGCAGTTGGTGATGGTTCACAGATTATATCTCTCGAAAAAAATATAAAACAATACATAGGCAATAATACAATACGCGGACGAGGTGGGTCGGTTGTAGTGCAGTCCACTTGACAGGCTTCTAAACCAAAATGCGTAACAGATTAGCCAAATAAAACAAAATTTAAACACATAGATACGTAATTTAATATAAAAGACTTACTTGGCGAGAAAGCGAATGATTCACTTTTTGGAAACCCCGACACGAACACAAGTGCTAAGAAGAAATATGGTTTCCACATCATTATGAATAACAACTCTGCAAATGAAGGGTAGGAGAATAATTTCAAAAAATACAATTGTATTTTGAAGACTTAAATGTTGTGTTTAATGTGGTATTCCGCACAGAATGATTTTAGGTTTCAGCTCCAGTCTCTTATATACTCCATTAGTTAGTGCTGAGTCGACACTGGTTTTTCTTCCATTCTCTCTACATCCCTTATGTGAAATGGTATGGTAGCGTTTACCTGTACCCAATTAGGAAGTTTTCAAGGCAAGGTAAAACCTTCAGAAAAAGAAATATATCAGTCGAAATTGATATTGGTAGGTTAACTTACAACCTTGATTTTGTACCGGGATCTACAGCAGCCGGCATTTGAGTTAAAAAATCTCGTTGCATCATCCATTCCTTGGGAATTCCTCAAGATTAAATACACTTATCTAATAAAGATTAATCTTGCATCAATAATCACGTTTTTATTAGTTATTTGCTTATTAAAACTTATTTTAAGATTTAAAGTGATGTATTGAACTAGATGGGCCATGTTCTCATTATCGACACAATTTGGTCTCCGTATACATGATATATTCGAACAATGTGTATTTACACATTGTATTCTAATGAAATATTTTGTGTTTTACAAAAATGTATACAATTTTTCTTCAAGAACAAGTACTATGCCAACTATGCGTACATATCATGCGTGATATCAAACAAATGTCAATATGCTAACACGATCGTGTAGTAACAAATGCCACTTCCGACATAAAATATTGCTGACTTGAGTAAAGCGGAAGAAAATTTGGAAAACACTGCAACACAAATTGGACCCATAAAATATAAATGCAGCAGCTGTAGATTTCCTAATGTGTTGTGAAATCATTGGGTAAATGTTGTACTTAGATAATGAGGTTAATTTGAAATTAGTATTGCATTTCATATAAGAAATAGTATCAAATAAAATGTTGTTGATTTGCGATTAATGTGCAACATTGACATGTTTACGAAGCATTCCTAATTACAAAGTTAGGTATGAACTTAAAATCAACTACAAAAGCACTTCTTCCGGTAAAACTGAATAAGTGAGTTCAATCTCGAATTTCGCCACACCCATTGTATTAATTGGCCAACATTCAAATAACTGAGTCTGAGCTAAACGATCTGTAGTATGTCACCAGACAGATTAAAAATCAGAATTTTGTTGAAACTTGCGTATTTATATTGTGTGTACATAAGAAATATTAAGCTTGAAGAAGAAAAAAGAGAGACTTTTCTTTTTAAAAACTGTAAAATGATTCTACGCATCATAATATTTTTCATATGATGTTCCAACCCCATTTTAATATTGAACGAATAATTACTATGACATGATGCGTGCGTCTTTGTTTAATTAAAATTAATCTGATTGCCACATGATGATACCTAATAACCGCAGAAGACAGCCAGAAGAAGAAGAGCTGTTGTTGTGCAACCAACATAATATCATTCCACATCGAAAGACAATAGCAGCACGCAATAAAACCACGCTTAATAAGCAAGCAATCAATTCATCAGATGTGTGTACAGTGTACTTCATAATTTGGGTAATTCACATTTATGTACTGTATCCTCTTTCCTATGTTAAAAATCTAAGACCAAGTTGATGTCAATCAAAAATGCCCTAAAACCTTTTGATAATTAATATATAGAAAGGTAATTTGTATCTGTTGTGTATTTTCTTGAAGCGTTGGAATGAACATCATGTTCTTCTTCGTGCACGCTGCCATTTCTTGTCAAACTTAATTACGCCTCCTTTTCAACTTCCCAAACGCAACTTCTTCCCCTCTGTCATTTTGGTGAGTTGGCACTGCTCAGAAGGATGTGTTTGGGGAGTCCTTCTCTTCAAAAGAGTGTCTCAGAGTTTCCTCGCTCATGTTTTTGGTTAGTGTTTTAATATTTAGTTTAACTAAACGGTTCGAAATTTTTAGAACGACCACTTGAAGGTACTATCAAATTAAAATTCTTTCTTTATAGCCTAGTTAATGGCAGATTGAAGTGCAATTTTTTGTCGAATTTCATTAATATTTGAATTAAGTAGTGAGTTTAATTTCCTTCTGTGTCTTGTCCTCTCCTTTAGCTTGAAAGCTGGCACTGCACCATGACGAGCACCTGCACCCTTTGAATTATTTTGGCCTCTATGCTGTTGGTAGTTGTGTTTGCACCTGGGTCATGGATGCACATGGATATCATATCTGTTAAAATGCAGTAGAGGTGAGTATCTACAAATTTGTTTTTGTTCTCCATTTGGAGTTTTTCTCATGTAGGTTTCTTGTCGCAAAAGAGAATATCTGTTATATAGGGACTGCTTTATTGTTATTGCTAACTTTAACAGTTCATAATGGTTTTATTATCCAAGTAATTTCGTAGTTAAAGTGATGATAATTCTCTATTTTTTTGGGGATGCCTTTTAGAAATTTCCATTTTATACGCATTGGCAATACCGTAATGTATTTTAACCATGTGTATAATTTTTTTATATTCAAGATTCCAACTACTCAGCAACTGGATAACAATGCTACCACGATCCTTGTGGAAGGTGGAATATATATACCTGACGAAATTCCCCATCATTGTATTGATTGAATTGGTATGCGTTTCTTCATGATAACATTTTAATTTTCGATTATTTGAATGCATACACTATATACATATTACATACTATGGATGGGATTTCATGCTATCTTAATAAATTATGCTGTTATACATGCATATTGAAATCTCCCAAAATCCATATGTGTAGCATGATGAACCTCATTTAACTGCAACGAATCATTCAATCTTGCAGATCGATTCATTCAACCGAAATGGCCTGGGCATCATTACGTCGGACGCGTTGAAGAGTGTCTTGGAGTGATAATGAATCATCAATTACCTAGTAAGTGCATGTACCGTTAGCAGTACGGTGGAAAACGGCGGTTTAAAGTTTTCTATTCATAAGTTATAGACATTAAATACTACATTTCAAAAAGTCTGACGTTCTAAAAGGTAACTAGACTTCAGTGTACAAAACTGAATTAAATACATTCCTGTAACTAGGTCCTTTTTGACATTAGCTGACTTACGGATGCATGTCGCCCTGTTTTATATTAGAAAAACCAAGGCAACTCTTTTTTATAACCCCCGGAAGCAATGCCCTGTTGTGGTATAAATCCTTACAAAATATAAGAGTTCTATTATAACAAATTAGAATAAACTATTGCTGTTTTTCATTTTCCAATACAAAGGACAAATTGAAACAATTATGCTGGGTGGCCAAAAGTATGGTCAATGCAGTTGTTTTACAATATTCAATACTTGGTTTTTCTAAACGTTAACTCATGGTCCTGTTTGGTATGTTGCCATTTTGTGACCATCATTTAACTTCGTAAGTTCCTATTACGTTGGAAGTACGGCAGAGAAGGGCACAGTGTTTTCTCCAATAAGTTCAACATATAATTTATATAGACATTGAAGACTAATTTAAAAAAGCTGAAGTTCTAAAAGGTAGCTAGACTTCATGCAAAAACTAAATTAAATACTTAACAAATTCTCTGTAACTAGGTCCTATTTGATCATAATTTGAAGTCAATTTACCTTCTTATAGCAGGTATTGCAATATCAGGGCAACTCTTTTTATAACACCTATAAGCTATGCCCTGTGATAATATGAAACATAAAATATTTAGCTTAATCAGGATGTTTTAGTTTTAGAATAACATGTTGATGAATTAAGTTTTCATTTTATTGGGTAAAATAGAACCATTTTTCTGGGTGGCCAAAGGTACTGGTCCAACTAGTTAATTTACAATGCTTTAACAATAATCTTACTAATAATACGTTAATTTGTCGTCATGTTTTAAAAATTGTCATTTAATGATTATGGATAATCAGTTGCTTCAACTTCTTTCGGAGTTCCTGTTTGACCAGTATAGTAAATACTAGCACGAAATTATAATATGTTACTATTAATTCATCTGTTCTGGTTTCAGTTTACAGTATGCTTGCAAATAATAAGAGTAATTTTTAATGTGATTAAGCAATAAAACACGTGGTTTAAATGTTTGTGACTTAAAATAGGCGCAAGCACGCATTTGTAACTTAAACATGGTTGCACTTTTTGACAGGCTGAACGTCTAAAAGGTAAATAGAATTTGGTATGCAAAAGTACAATTATAGTTTTTAACCAAGGTGGTATTTATATTTCTGTCGAGTGATCTTGAAGATGTGTCGTATAATCTTCATAATGTATTCTTAGTGGTCATTTGACTCTTTGTTTGCATAGTATTACGTAGACGCCATAGGTAATACGCAATTTTGTTGAGTATTTGGAGTAGTTGGTTTACAATTTTCGATGTATTATATTTAAGAATACGATTTATGTACAAGTATTATTTGTAACATTCGGTAATATTCAACCTTATTAATGCAATTACTTAGACTACCTTATCTGGTTGTTTGGGAAAAACAAATAATTGTATGATTTTAAAAGTGTTCTTTGTTGTTGAAGTAATAAATAAAACTCGCACTTAAACAACTATAACGAATGGGATTTTCTTAGCATATAATTTATTGACTGTTTTTATCAGTGCTGCTTATGAGTCATTGCAGATGTTATTAAAACAATAATGCCTATGGTTAGGAACGTAAACACTACAATTTCACAATACTTAACGTTACACTCTTTTAAATATGAAATAATTAATCGGCTACATTATCAATACATATCCTTAAACGGTTTGATGAGGCAAGTAACGAATTTGTAAGGGCGGTATTAACCTACGATCAGAATTGCACTATGCATAATAAAAAATAAAGAGCATATGCATGATGGAGGCATTAAATTGAACTTGATTCGCGACCCATGCAAAACTACAGAGACACGGATACAATATGTATAACTACTAATTGGACATGGCAATGGTAAAAGAAATTTTATTTATATCGCTCAATAACGGGACAAAGTTGAATCTAACATAGTATAACATGAAAACAGAATGCAATCTTCAATTCACAAAATAGGTAAGTATGTGATCCTTTGAATTTAGAGGTTGGCATTTGCAAATCGGAGTGACTTTGATGGTGCCTTCTGAGCTTCAAGCTCTTGCCGGATCAATCTTCCATATTCTGGGTGAGCTTGACTGAATTGCTTAATGGCTCGTTGTTGAATAAATTCTTGAGCATTTTTCAGATGCCCAGCAATGTTGGCTGCGAGCCGCTTTCTTTCCTCAGTTGTTAGCACTTTATTCCAAAACAGTCCAACTTGAGAAAAGTTATCGTTATCTGCTGAATTATAGCGTTGGACATCTCCAGATAGTTTGAAGGTGCTCACAGCAGCAGATTCAACAACGTTTGGCCCACCAAAACTGTTCGGGAAATAGTTTGGAGCGCCAGCCTAATGAGTAGAATAAAAATTTATATGGATTTTGTTAAGGGTAAGAAATCCGCAACAAATGTGTATTTATTGCAATCCTTACCTGTTGTGTATCCTGGCTCATCGAACCATCTCGTGAGTAGTTCTTAACTTTTATAGTACGTAGAGGGCAGTTGACAGGAATCTGGACATAGTTAGGTCCCAAACGATGTCTGTGCGTGTCCGTATAGGAGAACAGTCTAGCTTGCAACATTTTATCAGGCGACGGCTCAATTCCAGGTATCATGTTAGCAGGGCTAAATGCAAGCTGCTCTACCTCTGCAAAATAATTTGTTGGATTCCGATCCAAAACTAGCTTCCCAACAGGGATCAATGGGAACTCAGCGTGTGGCCAGACTTTGGTTAAATCAAAGGGATTCCACTTGAATCTTTCAGCTTGCTCAAATGTCATCACTTGGATGTACATGGACCATGACGGATAGCGATGCTCAGCAATGGCATTGTAAAGGTCATGAATGGAATAATCCGGATCATCTGCAGAGAGCTGGTGAGCTTTGTCTGCTGGTATGTTCTTAATGCCTTGATCAGTTTTCAGATGGAACTTGCAGTAAACCGCAGTACCTTGAGCATTGACAAGTTTGAGCGTGTGAGAGCTGTAGCCATTCATGTGACGATAGCCATCAGGTATTCCACGATCGGAGAAGAGGAAGCTAACTTGGTGAGTAGTTTCCGGTCTCAGCGTAATAAAGTCCCAAAACATGTCAGGGTCCTGCGAAGCAACCACAAAGATTTAGGACTAATCGCAACTCCTTAATGACACCCAATAAAAGAAAGGTATAGTCAAGTCTGTATATGATAGCTTACTTTCAAATGAGTTTGTGGATTTCTTTTCTGAGTGTGAATGAAGCTTGGAAACAGTATTGGATCGCGAATGAAAAAAATGGGAGTGTTGTTTCCAACCAAATCCCAATTTCCATCTTCCGTATAGAACTTCACAGCAAATCCACGGGGATCACGAGCAGTGTCGGCTGAACCACTCTCACCACCCACCGTAGAAAAACGGATAGCAACATCAGTTCGCAATCCAATTTTTTCAAAGAGCTTTGCTTTGCAGTACTTAGTAATGTCATGGGTTAACTCAAAGTAGCCAAATGCACCTAACAAAACGAAAACGTCATTAATTAGGTTAGCATCAACTTAACAGAAACCTGTACACAAGTTTCTATAAACAAACAGTACCTGCTCCCTTTGCATGAACCTGAAATGAAATTAAGCAATAATGTTTAGCTTGGTCACTTAAACAATTGATGATTTCGTAAAAATGATCCAAAAAGATACACATCTGCATACCACTCTCTCAGGAATCCTTTCCCGATCGAAATGAGCGAGATGCTCAACCAACGTTGTGTCCTGAAGTAACAGGGGTCCATTTGGCCCCACAGAAAGGGAAGTGGTCAAACTAGGGATAGGGCATCCATGGAAGTTGACAGCTCGATCGGGCTTCTGCAATATACCAAAAAAATCTCTGTAGTATGAAAAAAAATGTAACTTTAGAAATTCATTTTCATCAAACGCACTGTATTTTTTCCTTTCCAAGTGCTTAATTGTTCAGCTGCTTTATCCCGACTCCCCATTTTGCGAAGTTTGAAATCAATGCTGGCTAGGCTACAAATTTTGAATTATTAAAACTTGCAATTATGCTATACAGAAAAATATGACAATTTGTTATTGCTCAGATTTCAGAAACGGGAATATAAATATTGAGCCTATCACTCAAAAGGATAAGTAAGAAGTATGTAGTTTACATAACAACACAGACGGAATTATGAGAACTAAGAATGAAACTGATTACAGTAACAAACTGAAGCTGTATTTTGTTGGATTGGTGGTCTGATACCAAAATCAAGTAGGTTAAAACATTTTACTGCAGGAGTATGAATACTTTTGTGAGCTGTCATTCTCATCATACATACCATGCATTACTTACTTTTACAGCATAAATGTGCATAGATGTTTGTTAGATACACTTATAAATATTATGTTGGTACGTACGGAACATGTGGAGATATTTACCAGCTCTTTATCAATGTACTACTGTATGCCATTCTCAATTATAAGGTTAAGCATGCTTATGATATATATGTATCACTTTTATCTATCTCGACTTGAAAAAGTCATAGAACGGTCATTGATAATTATATGATAGTCATGTCCACATT
Source organism: Orchesella flavescens (assembly GCA_964034955.1). NCBI lineage: Eukaryota > Metazoa > Arthropoda > Collembola > Entomobryomorpha > Orchesellidae > Orchesella > Orchesella flavescens. The sequence continues at coordinate 18,639,689 of OZ035953.1, forward strand.
AAATATCTGAGCTATATGGTGGTTTCTTTTACAACTTACCTAGCATCGTATTATGCATACACGAAACTTATTTCTGTGCATTAATATAGGAATAATTTTTTTTGTATAAAATCAAATATTAAAGATATTGAGCAAGTAACGGGCAACTGTTAAACGCTGATAAGGATAGATAAATAAGTACATGGGCAGTCGTAACAGATCACCACAATGTCAATCATTTGCCAACATTTCACTTTAACACTCAGTATAGTTTTTGTTGTTGCCAACGGGATACGTTATTTTTTCACTGTTTTTTTTCACCTTTCAGATTGACGATGAGCTCTTGGATGACATTAAAACTGAACCTTTGACATACTCAAATTCTTAGGCATGAAGTTTGAGTGTATACCAATATAGCTTGTTGTTAATATGTGCAGGTGGATAAGATTTTATGAAATGGCAACGTTTATCCGTTATCGCTTCTGCTGGAAAGTATTTTCATTATTTACTGCATCTCGCATTGCTTAACTGCTTTCATAAACATAGATCGTATCAACATCATCAAAATAAAAATACCCATCTGAACTGGAGTCAACATTTCAATATAAGTGCAATCTAAAAGTACTTCGTTGTTATGAGCCACACATGTTTAATTGATGCACAGTAAGTATATTTAGAACGGTAATGAAAATATGTCAATTATGTAAATTTTGTAAAATTTTTACTTCCCATTTTTTCCCGGAATCTATTACATAATATCAAATAACCACACTCGACAGTTTTCCTTTCAGAAGGTCAGACAAATTACTACTTAATGCTTGAATAGAACAAGTGTATCATAATACTGGACAATCACATGAATGAATAAATTTTGTTTTTGTATGAATATCCCACCACCCTACAATTTTGAAGTTGATTTTTTTATATGTACTTGTGAATTTTTATTTAGACACATTCGTACTCATGTACGTTTCATTTTGATCATCATGACTCGTTTATGCAGACAGGGCAGCACTCAACATACTTCCAAACTCTTGGTTAACTTGAGAAAAGTTGTCGAGAGCACGAGTCCGAATGGATTCCGTTGTAGTTTTCAAGCTTCCAGCAATATTGTCCACTAACCGTTGACGCTCCTGTGGTGTGAGTACCTTGCGCCAAAATAGGTCAAGTTGGGAGAAATTGTCCTCATCACCTGAATCGTTTCGAATGACATCACCAGAAAGCTGGAACTTGGATTGCACTGCAGATGGACATTCATGGGGTCCATCAAAACTATTAGGGAAGTAGTTGGGAGCTCCACCTTGGCGGTTGTCAACTCTCATGGGACCATCCCGAGTATATCCCGTTGTTTTAATAGTTGCCATTGGACAATTAACTGGGATTTGGGTGTAGTTTGCACCCAGTCGATGGCGATGAGTGTCCGTGTACGAAAAGAGACGTCCCTAATGAAAACAAAATTCATGAACTGCCAAATTCTACATCAAAGCAGTTTATTTTTAAGTAGCAAGTAAATCTAATACTTGAAGCATTTTGTCTGGGGAAGTCTCAATTCCTGGAACCATGTTGGCTGGACTGAATGCCGCTTGCTCAACATCAGTAAAGTAATTTTCTGGATTTCTATCCAAGACAAACTTGCCCACAGGAATTAATGGGAAGTCAGTATGTGGCCAAACTTTTGTCAAATCAAATGGGTTCCACCGATATTTCTCGGCTTGCTCAAAAGTCATGATTTGTACGCAGAATGACCAAGACGGAAACTTCCCTTCAGCAATGCTGTTGTACAGGTCACGAATGGAGTAGTCAGGATCCTGCGCCTCCAATTCCTTTGCACGCTGTGCAGGCAAGTTCTTAATACCTTGATCCGTTTTCAAATGAAACTTGCAATAAACAGCATTCCCATCCTTGTTTACAAGCTTGAATGTATGGGAGCCATAGCCATTCATATGACGGTATCCGTCTGGTGTGCCTCGGTCAGAAAACAAGAAGCAAACTTGATGCAACGATTCAGGTCGAAGGGAAATGAAATCCCACATCATGTCAGCGTCCTGTTAAAAATTGTCATTTACATTCTTTTTTTAATGAGAAGTTCTACATTTGCAACAATCATCAATCAATAATATGGATTTCCAATATGGGCAATAAATAATATTACCTTCAAATGGGTTTGAGGATTCCGCTTTTGGGTATGAATAAAACTTGGGAAGAGGATGGGATCACGAAGAAAGAAAATGGGTGTGTTGTTTCCAACCAAATCCCAGTTTCCATCTTCAGTGTAAAACTTCATAGCAAATCCTCTTGGATCCCTGGCCGTGTCAGCGGACCCACTTTCCCCACCCACTGTGGAAAATCGTACCGCAACGGGAGTTCTTTTTCCAACTTTTTCAAAAACACGTGCCTTCGTGTATTGAGAGATATCATGTTGTACCTCAAAGTAGCCAAACGCACCTATGAATCCCAAACAAAAATTTTATTAAATAATACAAAAGTCAATACCCTTTTATAAAAGATTTTTTGTCATAAATTCCATCAGCAATATGAGTTCCGCCTCTCCCTCACCTACTTATTTACATCTATTCAAATTTATTTGATCAATTTGCAAATAGCTTCAAAAGGTGACAAAAACATCCTAAATGTCGTGAAATGTCATAGTATAATGCCCTCATAGAGAAGAGAACGACACCGCCTTGTCACCTAAATTCTAACGGAGCTGCACAATAAATCATTGACTGCCTGTCTATCTGTTAGCGTAATCCAGTGAAGCAATTTTCATTCAAGTTGACATAAAAGAAGCGAGGCTAAAGAATGCCGGCCCGTTTCTATCAATAAACTTTTGTGTATCGGGAAAAGGAAAAACTTAGCTTACGGTATCTACTCATACAATATAAACATAATGCCAAATTTATGAGCAAAAGTTGGGATTGTGATTAATGGCAACGGTTCATGCAACCAAAACCAATTCCTATGCTCATTACTTTTGAAATTAATTATTTTCTTCTCTTGATAATTAATTATTTTTACTGTTTTTCAATAGACTTCCTCCTAATAATTATAAAAGTCATGCATTCAAAATGCAACAATTCATGATAATGCTCAACTAGAAGCTACAGACATTGATATTTTTTACATGTGTTTCTTCTAATTCTTTTACACTGAATTTTCTTCAGGTGAGTTATTTAGACGACTCATCGCACCAGAAAAACCAACAAGGAAAGTGAGAAACATAAATTAAACTGGGACCAACTTGAATACGAATTCACCTGTCACATAATATAGCATTCATCTTTCGCCGTTCAGTGAATGCAGTACAATTACATTTTTTTACATTACACCTTCAAAACCGGCGAGTACAGGATACGCTTATGCAATATCACGACGATCAACCAAGTTGTTTACTTTCAATAGGGAAATTTTACAATCCAAAGCAATTCAATCCAAGAGCATTTTATGAGGCAAGGGACAATACAACAGAGCAGGATCTTAAGCTGACATATTAATGCACTTCTTATTGCCTTGAGGAAGTCCTCAACATCGCATCGACTGTTACGTATTTGCCTATAGCTTCGAGAAGCACTATTCATTATTATTATTATTTTTCTTATTACTTCATATAAAATTCATTTTCCTTTCGTCTCTTCACGACTCAACCTCCTATGTTCATATAAGGCTTGTGTGAAACGTGAATGAGGAAAAAAGGTTTTGCATATAAATTTTTTGCTATAAATGCAGTAACGAAGCGACATGTGTGTACACATGGTGTAGAGACATTCATCAAAAGAAAACATTATTTCCTCTCTCTCTTCTTCTTCTTCTTCATCGTCGTCGTCTTTTGAATCGGATAAGAAAATGTGACTTGCTTGTTGTCTTGTTGTGGGGGCCAATGAACCTCTACATTTGCCAAGCCAAAGCCAAAGCCAAATGAATGTGTATTGGTTCCTCTGCAGGTTATTATGGCACGACGAATAAAAAATAGTTGTAATAAGGAAACCACATTTTGCTAGGTGCTCATGGCACCAGCGTTAGGCAGCACCTCCATATATCGTAAATATATGCATAGATTATTATTGTCTTTAAGGGAAAATGAATGTTGTGTTCACGTAATGGTCAAGTCAACTTTCGATCTAGTAGACTCAAGTGATGAGCGAGACATTCAAGTAGAAGGAAAGGATAATGACGAGTTTCTACTCTGCGACGCTCAACACGAATCTCGTTTATAATCAATGATGTGATGAAGCTCATAGTCCTCATGTTGAGTGGTATAGAAGGGTGATCAAAATCTGAATTTCTTTTTGTGACATGCTTTAATTTCAACATTTAAAAAAGGAGTTTAGAAAAGAAAAATTGTGATGAGGCGACAGCTCGAATTAATTATGAAATCACAGGATGGTGATAATTAAATAAAAGTGGGCTCTAATTTAATGAAAAACCATCTTCAGATAAAATAAAAGAATTGTTTCACATGGAGACCGTAGGCATCGAAAGTTCACTTAATTATTTTTATGTGGTGCTAACATAAGAACTTGCTAGGTTCCCTACCACGTGGGAACGTAATCACATCCAAATCTTACAACAAAATCAGTATGCTTCCACGTTTTTCGTAGGAACCCGCATGCGATATTTGTCATTTTTATTATCATTCATTTCTCGTCATCGCATTAAGTAATTCAAAGTAATTTTTAGAAATGACATGCTGCTCACCACGTCATTTCAGGTGAGACTTGATTACCGCGTATAGCCAAAGCCACAACCGCAGTCTAGCTCGTTTGTTGGCTGGTTCGCTTTTTATGCTATTATTAGTTAGCATTAGCTGTCATTTTCAGTTTAGTTAAATAAACAAATGATTGTATAGTTTCAATAGTTGAACCAAGTTTTGGTTTAGTACGAAGGTGTGTAAACTAAACTAATTATCCCAAATATCCTCGGGCTCATCATTTCTTGGTAGTAGTATCAAGAAGATAAAAAACTAATATTGGATTCAATTCTTCGTCATGTTATGTAATATAGCTCCAGGTGAGATTACGATGATGATGATGATGATGATGATGATGATGACGATGACTATGACATTGATGACTTCTCAGAACTTGAGATAAAAAGTGCATTAATATAGAAGTTATAACTAAAAAGTAAAATCTTTAGAGTGTAGCTCAAAGTGTGTGCTGCTATGGATATATATATACATACATAGATAGAGATGCTATTTGAAGTTATGCACATCTCCACACGTTTTTCCTGTTTGTTGCATAACGTGGATTAATGGCTTAGAAACCAAAGTTCATAATCCTACGCTCGGCTTGCATGGCGGTGCTCAAATACTAATTTTTTCTATCTAATCAATGTTCCAAAATCCTCTCACAATTGTTTTTAAGGCTTTTCAATGTGTTTCGGCTTGAAATATCCTTGCACAAACCAATTAGAGGATACAGCATAAATCGAAGAATTACTTTGTTAATAGTGCCGCACAAAATTGGATGACTTTTATCACGTATTTAATATCACCAAGATGACTTCGATTGCAGAGAGATTTTAATCATACACAGCTAGATATATACGTATGTCATGAAAAGAGAAGGCAAGAAAGAAAAGGTGAAAGAGGTAAAGTGGAATTTCCTCAATTTTTTTACCTGCTCCTTTTGCATGAACCACACGTTCAGGAATTCGCTCCCGATCAAACGCGGCCAAGTGTTCAATCAAGTTGGTATCCTGAAGCAAGATGGGTCCTGTGTTCCCCACAGTCAAGGATCTTGTCAAGCTTGCCACAGGGCATCCATGAGCATTAACAGCTCGCTCAGATACCTAGAAACATTAGAATAATTTTCAATTTCATTTTTTTAGCAAAACGGATTCATGGTTTGTTTAAAGTTGCATGGAAAAGGCGAATGGCCAAAAAAACGTGATGAAAGTCAGGTCTGTCTCAAATAAAAGCATTTAAAATTCGTGTTCGAGCATGACAAAAATACTATTGTCATTTGTCAATCTTCCATCTTTGTCGAATCTGTTTCAGATGCGGAATGCAAATATTGAGTTGGTTTATTTAGAAATTCAGAGGAAGTCAAATGTTCAAATCATGCGTGGTAAATGTGAGGTGAGAGGTATTAGAAGGAAAAAAACCAGTCTTAGCATTGCGAGATTCCGATTTAAATGTAAACCATGGAAGAATGTTGGTATCAGATATTCTAGTTGACTTTTCAAACTTTTAACACTTTCAGTAATTCGAAAATTGTGACAAAAATGTTAAATATTATGGCAGCACAGTAGCTACGTTGTGAGTTTATGATTTTGTGTGGTATGCAAGGTTAGTTGCATATATGTATAACATGTGCTTTTATAAGCAAAACATAATGACAGTTTTACACGCAATGCTTTAAAGTTTGAATTGCTGGTGGGTTCATTTATATTCATGAATTCAACCATTCAAACTATTGACGTCTGACAATATTTCAACCAACACTTACCACGACTTTACATTTACTTTTCTACATCTTCAATCCCGGATGATTGTGTGCCAAAGATTAATGCAGGTCATTCAACAAAAATTCTGAAATAATTTTTTTTGATTGATTAAAGCAACCCATACCTCATTTTTCTTTTGCCAGTCAACAAGTTGATTAGTGGCTCTGTCCCGACTTCCCATTTTAGAAGATTTATCACTTTACCCCAAAACCCGTGAAATTTTTTCCCTTTAAACTCAACGTAGCTGAACCGACTATGTGTGTCTCTTTAAAAATGCACTTAACTACAGATAAACTGTGAAGGTAAGTATGGTATTTCGAATGTGCACTCTGGTCGAGCACTAACTGTGGAGTGAAGAAGCTTGACAGTTTCACTCCTGATGTATACATGCACCAACACATATGGATTGGTTGAGGTTGTTGTGGGTGTTGTTTGTTGCACAAAGTAATTTGCACCATTGTATCTATTGCTATCTTCTCATTCTCATGAGAGCATTACGGTTGTCCACAAAAAAATGTGATGTGCAGCCACATTAAGTCATTTGTGAATCAAGGTGGAATGAATGGCAAAGCTACCTAACCATCATCATCGGTACACACACATAGTTGTGGCTAGTAGTACCTATGTCACAATATCCTAGCAATGCAATTACTTTCCACCCGTTCTCCCTTGCTCAAGTTGTTACTTTACTAGAGAACACCAGAAAAGAACGGTGCGGTGTGCTCTCATGATTAGAACTTTTGTTGAGCATAGTTTTTTTGCGATGCACTTTAACATAATTTGAATAATATCAGTTGGTCTTAGCAGAACTTTTACATAAGCTGGTTCACCTGAAACATTGTAGAATTGAGCGGTGAATGGAGCAAAAAATGTTCTTAAAATTGAACATTTCGCGAATGAATTTCTGCATTCAAAGGATGAAATGTGGATGGACTCAAACTACATACATTATTTACGGCTGTGAATAATATGAGTTATAATTTGTCATGGTATCTTCTCATTTTTAATATTTGTTTTAAAGACTCGCATAATTGCATTTTTGCATGCAAACTATAAAATTAAAAACACATTAGTTCCACTCTCTATCACAGAACCTGGGATAGAACTCTGGAAAGATATTATTTGAAGCATGCTGCTGCATATTACAATGTAATAGATAGTTCATGAATTCAGGTGGTCTTTTATTATATCAACGTCAAGTTTAACTGTTAAACGGATCAGAGCAGCCAGTGTGCGCAAACTTAGCTGTCTTTATATGTTTTAAGAAGCATCCATGACCTTCGATTGAAGAAATGTTATGAATTGTTTGACTGATATTATAGGTATTTTCATGTCTTTAATTACTATATAAATAAAATATTTTTTTCAGTACGAACAAGATTCACAGACATGGAATAACGCATTTTTGATAAAAGTAAGTATTACATAAGATTTAAGTAATAAAATTAATTAAAAATATTGTACATTAAATGCAATTTCTTTTTCCTCTCTCATGTTAAAAGATGTATTTCCAAGTGTCGTTTAGGTACCAAAATTGACTCGATTTCTTCATCACCACCTTAAAAGTTCTTTTACTTGTTTTAGTTTTCATGGATGGTTGATGGCACTCCTCGCTTTTTCTTCTTTATACGCTTCTCCTCGTCTTGGCATTCACAATCATTCAAGTTGTAATATTGTCCGGAGTTGCACGGTCTCGTTTCTCGACACAAACACATGCAGTTACTTTCATCCCAGATTTTATTGGAGTCTGTTAAGCAATGCTCATACTCGTTCCGGTTTTTGCATCTACATGAGCATTCATTCTCTACGTAGTCGTGGAGCACCTTATTACAGTCCTGCAAGTGAGACCAGTTACCAAGTGAGTTTATCTTGATACACTTCTATTTGCGTGACAAATGTAGCATTTGCCATTTCTATTAGCCAACTACCTCTTTTTTTGTTCTACACTGGCATTTACAACTCAGATGACGATCAGCATAGACAATCTGGTCATCTACGTATACAAATGCTGGTCGATCAGAGTCACCGGTGAATGCTAGTTTTTTGATCTGTCAGTAAAAAAATATTCATTTAGAATACACATATTCTCAAGCTGAATCAATGATCCTAGTTGCGTTTGTTTCACTTACGCGAAATTCAGCCTTTTCAATCTTCTCTGGCTCACAACCTAGTAAATCGGACAAGCAGCAGCCTCCACACCTGTAAACAAATCTGGTATTAGTCCATTTTTCCTTCTTTCAACAAAACTAAATTTTTTTTCTGTGGCTATTTGAGTCGTCCAGAAATTGTTGGAAAACTTTAACACGCAAACCAACCTCTCCACACGAAGGCATCGGGGTATGATAAGAATATGTGGCTCTGTTGTGATGGGTATAGGAATCGTTGTCATTTCGGGTGTACAAATATTAAAATTTTCCTCCTGATTGGTTTTCATTCCAGCAATGTCGTTTACACTAATCGTGGTCCTCACTAAAAGGAGAGAAATTATTAATAATCATAAGTGAGACGTTTTGAAAAATTGAAAAATTGAAATGAAATTATTTCACCTTTTCAAAATATATAGCGTCAAGGCAATTCAACTTAATATAAATGTTTTCCTTAAATTTCGTTCGCAAAAACAGGGAATAACTTTCTACGTAAGTAAACAAGTACAGTTATTTATGCAAAGTTGAATCTTTGTAAGTGATGAACTGATAACCTTCTGACATTTCAATAGCATTTCTTGGAAACTGTTATTCATGAAACGCAAAAGCTGTGAGCTGTGACTCGTCCATTTTCCTTTTTCGCCTGTCTATCTATGATGTGCGGGAAGCAGTATATTTATATATTGATTTCATTTTATGTATAACCTTGCTTGACGTCACAGTTGCAAATTCTTGAGATTCAGTGAAAAATGCGATGGTTTAAGCAAAATATACTACACATCTCAGTAATGTGGACCTTTAAGTAATTCTTATCTATGGGATCTTACAATTAAACCCAATTAAAAACAGTTGAGCTCATGCTTGTGTGCAGTTAACTCCGTCTCAGTCTACACTATGATATGAAAAGCACGATGCTCTAACGCGTGGTAAGGCTAACCATTCGTGGCACTGAATGCACACAACCATGAAATTCGGAGTTTATTTTTTCTTCAAATGACACGTTAAGTATCGGCTAAGGCATACCCATATGTAATTATTCTTTCACGAACTGTGATTGCGATTCAGGTATTACTCGACCTTCACGAATGAATAATATGGCAATAATTCATTCACGGGAAATGGTAATATTACCAGGTACTGAATTTTTTCCCACGGGATGGGATTTGTGAATAAGTAATTGTACACTAAAAGTAGGTGCACGCACACACTTTCCAAGAAAATATACGAGGTTGAAAAAGTCATATTCGCTCTACTCACAACGAGGGGAGACTACAGGCAGTGATCCACTTCTTGTGGAGCCCCCGGCCACGTGGGCAGTTGAAGGGGACTCAAAGGCTCCTTGGCGGCCAGGTGTTATGATAACCTTCTCTAAAAAAATATTGAATCAAAGGTGTAATGAACTATCAATGACAATGTGTTGTAAAATTTTATAATGTTGATCATTATTCCATACGGTTTTTTGAATTATAGATGGGTATTCCATTCGTATTATCTATCAAATACTCTTCGTTTGTGGTTGGATCTTTTTTTACTTTAACATTCTGCAAATATTTGCTGAAGAAGCTTGATATATTTGTTTCATTTCCTAATTGAACTAGCGTTTTCAGTGGAATCTGGAAAATAATATTGATTCAATGTAAAATAAATCAGCTCCATTGATTCTATTCCACAAATACTCAGGCTCATTCTTTTTTCTTTCCCACCTTTTTCCAAAGACTTTCGTTATAACGTGCTTTAGCCCTTGTGACCGGTGGGAGAGTGGGGGAGATGTCGGAAGGGAATTTTATTTCATCACCTTCCGGCAACCCATCAAACCCACTGTCATCATTGTCACTATCATCATCACCGACAAGAATCCTATTTTTCCCGCTAGTATTAATTGCACGACCGATTTTCGAAGACGGTGTCGTATCACCAAACGCTAGTTGCTGATTTGACACAGCAAAGTAACACAACAGCACAAGACCCGTGAATAACAGACTATCCTTCATTTTGAAGTTCACTTGACTGGACAGCACAATAAAACTATGAACATTGAACTTTAATAAAAAGCGAAATTCTATCAAAATGATACCCATATACTATTAACCATTTATTCCAAAACGTAAATTATTATTATTTTGAAGAATGGAAGGATGCGCATTAGCACCAGCATGCCGCTGTCTCAAGTGATTTTGAAGACTGCTTGTGTCACTCGTTATATACGGAACTTGAACACTTCATAGACTTTGCACTACAGAAAAGAAGTTCAAAACGGTGGTAGCATTTATAATATATATGGAATTCACATGGACAATCCCCACTAACTTGGACACGTTTGGAGTCTTGCGAAAAAGGAGAGTACCACCAACATTTTCTGTGCAATACGATAACAGTTGGCCGTAGATGAGCATCAGCACCTTCTCCTTTATATGTGGGGATCCGTTGTCCATTTACGTAAGCAGTAAATTACATGGGAAGTCTTGAGAGTTGAGAGCTTTGTAGGAGGAAGCTTCAAGTATTAAACATAAAGAGAGAGAGAGAGACGAGATGCGTGATGAGATCGTGCAAATATTATTTTGCTAGTCCAAAACCTGAGATTGTGCAAAAATTACTTTATCCTCTCGTCCAGCATTGACCAAGCATTCATGTAACTTATATATATATATATCATGTGTGCTTTTTATACTAAAGTATTACTTTAATAATAATAACGTGTAATGCGTTTCGTTATTAGTTCACATGTGGAAGACGGAATTAGGATATTTCAAGGTAATCATCAAAGTGTGGGTGGTTATTTGCTGGGAGATTGTATGGTCAAACCAAGAAGGAGTTTGTTTCTTGGTAACAGGTCTAGTACCATATAAACAATTTCAACATTTCCATAATAATCACTATTGCGTAAATACCATGTATATTTTCTGTTTTTAGGTACATACATATAATACATGAAATAAAATCGTCATCCTTATATCCATTATCCATTGTTAGCTTTGATTGTTGAAAGTACAATCCTTACTTTTGCTTTTGTGGAGTAAACAAACAGGTGTGCATTAATACGTTGTTATGATCCCTTTGTAAACAATGCTTCTATCGTCATTAGCAGCCGCCTCATCCGCAGTATGAATCATGTGGGAAATTCTACAATGATGACATCACAAATTTACAACCACCAACAATACAAACAATCTGTAAAATATCTTCATCTCATTTTCTTAAAATTTGGGAATGCTACTTTAGTCTTTTTCTTGTGATTATTGAGTAAAGTTGATGCTAAAACTATATGATAAATGGAGGATTCCTTTGGAATATGAAGGACGTCTGAATCTAATTTTGCCCGTCATTAGTCATTCCGCTGTGTTGTGATACAAAGCAAATTTTCATGACACATATATAATTGCTGGGTGCTTTCATGTCTACCAGTAATCAGAGACAATGATGATGACGATCATAGCATGTTTTTTGTAATGAATTTTTAGAAGGGTTGTTGGTTCACCAAGAAAGTAAAGTGGTGGTGGTGGAGGTGAATGGCGGTCCTTATGGAACAAATGCTTCTTGCAGCAATGCAGAAGTTTTGGCTGTGCTTCAGCCAATACTTGTGGCTTTGTCAATCTGAAATGTGAATGTATCACAGGTATTTTTATACTTTGTCAACGTTTTGGAAGTTGTGTGCCTTAAACCCCTTTAAATACTGCTAGGATGACTCCATCCTTCATGCATCAACCTGACAAAATGCTTACGTTAAATGGAAAAATAAATTTTGTTATTTCTGACGCGAGATTATTAACTAGAAGAAGCTTACAAAGCTCTTTTATCATGCGAATGGAACGCTAAAGTTACCAGACATTCCAATGTATATGATGCATAGTCGTTAACATGGATCACTCTTTTGGGCGTTTCATAATTAGTATCCATTAAGACTTTTTAGGGATGTAGTATAATATACACAATTGGTATTCAATGCAATATCTATTGTAGTGATGTGGCAATCATAAATACTATCTTGTCATGTTGTATGGAATACGTTGATAGATTTCACAAAATACTTTATAGCTCAATTATGTCCTCCTCCTTTTGACTTTGACTACTTTGTCACTGCATATTAATTAACCAACTTAATTTAAGCAGTTAAAAATGGTGTTGTAAATGTAACCCCTCGGTAGCTCAGTCGGCAGAGCGTTGGGAACAGCATTTCAAGATTGCATTTAACTAGAACATAAGACCCCATGTACCCAAAGGTCGCTGGTTCGAGTCCAGTCCGAGGGAATTTTTTTGTGGCTTCTTTTTCTTTATTGCTATGACATAAACATGATCTTTAACCGGAACAGAAACTTTGTCAAGAATTTTCTCTATTTTAAAATTTGGTCTGTGATTTACATGAAAAAAAATACAGTAGAAAATGTTTGCGATTCCAGTGGTCAAATAATGGCGCTGGAAAATGGTATAGGAACAGGAACTTGTTCGTTAGGTTAACGTTATGTATTCATGCGGTCATGCATCGTTTTTTGGAAGATCAAGCCATAATTACATACAAGCATCTAGTGATTCAGAAACTAATCCAAGTACTTATTCGCAAATGTAGATGATCCTATTTTTAGACCTTTACTGGCTCTAAATTTTCCAAACGGAGGCATCTGGAGATGACTAAAATATGATCCTCTGTACAGTAAATGGAAATGGAAGAGGAGATTTTAGTTCCAAAGTGCATGTATTTAAAGAAGTATATTCTTTTGCTTTCATGACAAACGATCTTGCTGCAACAAAAAGATACAATTCAATGAAATATTATGTTCAACTGAGACAATAGTTGCGTAGTAATTTCATTATTTCAGCCACGTTACTCAATTTTAATTTAGTCCTTCCAACAACTCTACTCTGATGGTCATATGGATGACTGGCTATGAGATATAGTAACCTTCTCTAGAAATTTCACGTATGGAATATTAGTTAAAATCAATGACACTGAATTTTTTACTGAAAACTGTAGTGTAAGTCATGAAAATTGACCTGTCCTACTTTTTAAATTATATATGGGCACCCGTGCCTGTTAACCAACCACCCTTTTAACATATATGTATTTTTAATTAAAATGTTTTCTAGATTTTTGTTAAGAAAACTCCAAACATTTTGTAATTAAAGAATCCTACCAACTTTTTTATTAATATCTGAAAATCATAGTTATATAATTAACCCACACATAAATCTGGTGCATTTTTTAAAAGATTAATAAAATAGCATTCCCGTAGAGTTTCTCACATGTTTTCAAAGGCTAGAGATACAATCTGCTCGAGTCTTCACAATATCTTGGACAAAATCTCTATTATTCCCATTTATAGTGTCACTTTTCTATTAAAAAATCGTAATCCTATAAATTAGATAGCTCTTAGAAAGTACACCGAAAGCCAAACGCTACATGCTGGCTTGTTGCGAACAAACAGCGTTGAACCCCAAACAATGCAAAAAATCCCTCATTTTTACTCAATAAATGTGATAGTAAATACGTATATAACTGATCATATAAAATGCAGATATATCACTACCAACTCAAACACGATTTGATGAATTTTAAACTTAAATTGCAGTTGTTTGGTCGTTGTTTCTCTGTTGCGAAAAACAGGAATTATTCACCGTATCGTTTTAACTGCAACACAACACGAGCCCCTTATACTTTCTTTTTTATTTTAATTCCCAAATTTCCACCAAGTTATGAAACCATCATTGATAACAGTTGGACTTTGACCTGTGCATGACACTATCAACTATTGTCAATTTAAGTAAAAATTGTAGAAATAAAATTAGTTAAGGATTTGAGGATACTTTCAATTACTAGGCGCAATGCACATGGTATTCTGCGTTTCCTATTGATGACGGTAAGTATTTGGGGGGGGGGGGGGGTGGGTTGATTTAATGAATGAAACGTACATTTCTTATTTTTGTGATACAATGTCAAGTTATAGACAGACTAAGTTTTGCTATTACTGTTGTCAGATTTGTATATGAATTGAATTCTTGGAAACGCTTATCATATCTGTGATACTGCGCCCTACTTATGGTTTCTCTGTAAATTGCAAAAACATAAGCGGCATACATATGATAATGGATGCTTCATGGCGCTGGAAGAACGACGGGGAAGTAAGATTTATAATATGTATACATTTTAATGTTTAATTTATCATAATACATTAAGTTACAAAACATGATACTATACTTATCAAAGGTTAATATTTGGCATGACTAAAACATGTGGGAATAACAACGATTTAATTAAAAACCTGAAAAGAAATAAATTACGAGACATTTCATAAATAAGTACTCGGCTATGGAAACGTTGACGTCGTGCTCATGACAAATGGTAGCAGCTATTCCTCCACTTTCTCCAAAAGTAGTTCAAAGTCCAGTTTGTTCCTCGACTCGTCGTTGCAGTAAACTTGGGGATTGCTGTAAAATAATGTGTCTTATAAAGAAAAACTTGTTTAATGTTTTTAAAAACGTGGGATACAGTGTAATTATCATACTTTGCTGAAGGAATTCTAAAAACGTTGACAGTTGCCATGTCCAGATCACTATTTTCACACATAATATCACTCAAAGTTCGTCTTCGAATGTTTTGAAGTTGAGCCCGACTTAAAGAGCCTGCTTGATTTCCATGCGTGAAAAAGAAGCGATCCCCATATTTGGTTCGATAGAATTGCATGGCCTGTGTAAAAAAAGCGAAGAATACAAAGCTGAGCATTCACATTCTTTATGGATCACTCCCAGATTTCCTTGTATAAGCTACCTTAAGGCAGTTGAAAGTGGCTCCAGAATACCCACCAGGAACTGGGATTTCGGATATTCCTCCAGTAAAGAGGTCAATATCTTTTGGTGATTTGTACAGTTTTCTGAGAAGACTCCAAACTTGAGAAGGAATCTCCTCTGGTCTATTATTCCATGTTGTAAGAGGTGAAAGCTGACAAACTTGTCTGTAAGATGTGTATGGAGGAACCCCATGTTCTCTTCCTCTCTACAAGTTAGATAACCACCTCAACATTAACATGTATAAAAACAAACTTTTCAGTTACCAATTCTGCCCAAAAAAGAATCAAATTATACCTGAACATTTCTAGCAATTAAATCACTTCCAAACTCTGCCGTTCTCGGCTTCAAAACGAACTGTGTTAATGCTACTGTGACGTGTGGATCGTACGCTTGTGCATTTTGTACCATTAATCCTCCTAAAATGAGATTATATCCATCTCCATTGTTGTTGTCAAGCTATACCATCAAAATCGCAATCAGCCATTGTTATTTTTTTTACTGTATTTCCTTGTAATTTAAAGCATTCAATGTGAAAAGTATTATATATCAGTATCCCACCTGCTCAGATTCAAAAAAGTTATCTTTCAAAGGATAACTGCCGACTTTAGCTAACCCTTTGTACAACTGGATGATTCCATTGATAAGCGTGTGTCCGAATCGATAGGCAGCAGTTGCAAACGCATGAAAAATGGTTGGATTCAACATGGGATTGTACAACGTGTGATCATCACGTAATTGAAGATCAAAGGCAGCCATAGTCTCATCACCAAGAATAACCGGAAGATACTCTCCATAAACTACATTTTGCCACTCGGCAATAAGAATACGTCTTGCGTTTTCATAAACTTCATCATCCGACCAGCTTGGTCTTCTCTGCTGTACTTCAGCGGCTATACGATTGTGCTCTCGAACAAGCACTTTTTAAAGAAAAAATACATATATTTAAAAAAAAATATTCTATTGAAATAATCTATTATAAAACATTTTACACATGATATGCCTGCCTACATGTATGCATTGTTGTCAACGCCGGCATTTCATTAACTCGCTCATCTCCAGCCAAGTATTTTCCCATAAATGGGATCCTCTTGTTTATCCTTTCTTCCACTTGAGTCACCGTGGGTAAAAGCCAGACGTTGTTTGTATTGACTGCTAATCTTCCTGTGAGAAAACAAAATCACATTGTTGCTCTGATACTTCGGGAAATAAGCATACGCTCGTGAAAAAAAACTGTTCCACATTTTATGCATCTCTGAACACGAGTTGTATGTTATGGTATCTTTAAACAATGTATACCACTACTGCTCCACATATTTTATGGCAATAAAAATCACCATGAAATTGTCATCATAATCATATTGATTGACGCCTGAGACACAACACATACAGACTCTCTTGTAGGTATTCAGTTCAAGCACACTATACCAAAACTATTTCCACCTACCTCCATTGAAAGCACGTAGTTGTTCAGCTCTCTCTGCATCCGAACCATACACCTGAGATGCATCCAGAAATGCAGTTAGAATATTAAACTGCTCTCGAATTCCTGTTCCTGCTACAAAATGACAAAAATAACTTTATTATAATTTGAGCAAGAGGTGAGCAAGCATGCCTATTATTCCTCGTTTTACTCGCTAGTAGTAGTAGTATAAACTGGTTATAGTCACCTGCCAGATCTTCTCATTATCATATTATTCAGAGTAGGAGTAAAAAAATACATAAATATGAGGAGATTACACGTTTTGACTGAACAAAGTCTGTTTTTTTGCAAACATTGAAAGACCTTGACATTTGTGGAATAGATACCTAACAGTTCCTTCCCCTTTGTTCGTTGTTATGGGCATGCAAGAAGGAAGTAAATTTTAACCTAGACCAATTTTTAATTGCAAATTTCTTTTCTGTCTACCAGTCTGAAGTTCAGACTCTCAACTCACGTAAACAATGTCACCATTTTATATACATATAAAACAGGCATGAAACATATTTATTTAAATTAGTACCAGGGAAACAGAAGGGCGTTGATCGTGTAAAATCCATACAGGTTTGAGGTGATGACAGAGTGGAGTAGAATGGATCATTGGATGGGATTTTAATTGGCCAACAATCTTTGTTCCCAAGATCTTTGGTGCAACAATGCTTATCTGTCAATGAAAAACAGATGAGTTAATTTCGATAATACAAAGTGATGAGGTGTCAAAAAAATTAGACTGTGAATACCTCCTTCTGGGGCTAAGGTCATGTCGTGATCTACAAACTGTCCTGTAATCAAAATAATTTAAAAGTATCGTAAAACGGATGAGCACTATTTGGCAATGAAACTTAATATGGTGTTTATGCAATTGAGTTGTTACCAAATTGAGGAACCATATTGGTTATACTCGTATCCGGCTGAATGACATCATAATGAATTGTAGTGCTGATCAATCGAGGATTAGGTAATGTCACACTACTTAAACCACCTCGAGGCTCATTAAAACCTATCATGTTAAAAAACAACAGTATAAATTTATCGCCTATTGATTTTAAACAAAGCATGACTACTACATACCATCTGCATAATCTGCTGGAAGAATCCTATCAAACGATGTAAATGAAGCACCCCAATAAGGATGTTGAACATTGTTGCAAGATCCATCAATGCTTCGAAAAGGAGTTGTGGGGTTACAAAATTTCGATTTCATTTTGCACATGGGTGTTAGGTGACGTCGTAAAAGTCTAATAGCTGTACCCTTTGGAATCCCATAACTTTACCAAGAAAAAAGCCATCAATGTTATATTTTACTTGAAAATATTTCAACAAGCTCAAGCAAAAGTTGGGTACAAGGTAACTTTGGCTCACCGCAACGTCATCAACTCATAAAAATAAAGGTTATAATTGCTTTCACGTCCAATGGCTTCCGTGTCTGGCGTGAATTTTGCAGACGTCCTTGTTTCAAGTTGAAATGGTCTCATCAAGTCCAAACTTTCATTACGTAGCCTGTCTTTAAAATCACTCACCAAATTCTAGAATAAAAAATCACAAATGAAAAAAAAAACACTTTCTCTGATCGCAGAGTCACCAAACCAATTAATTGAAATAAAAAATCATAGCATAACTACCTTAAGTAAACTAGATGGGAATTCTAAATCAACTTCATTCATTATGTCATCCAGCACCTGAGCCCAGGGGTAAGATGAGCCACTCGCAAATGGAACAAAGAACCATGCTAAAATCAGTGCAATGTTGCTTGCCATTCTAACAAAAATTTACATACACATTTGATCAGCATTATACCATCCTGAAAAAAAATTGTGGAAAGTGCACTTAAAGATTTCGGAGCCCTCAAACTAACCTCAGCTTCATCTCCGGTTTTTTAATAACGACAACAACTTTTCCACTAAATTATATGTATGATTCTCACTCAAATTCACTACCAACTACACACAACGTAATGTAACATCCACTCTTGAACTTTAGAACCACATGCAATCGCCTCGTAGTCTTTATGATGACAGTGCCTCAACAACCCTTAAGAATCTATAGAAACTTGGCAAAAATAATATGCAAAAAAAAGGATCATATAACCTTTCAGTTGAGTAAGTAAAGTGTGAATTGAATACCAAAAAGGAAAGAGAAATATGTAGCAAATTAATCAACGTATACCTACAAAAAAAGAGGATATATGTATTTAGTTGTGATACTAGTGAAGAGGAAGAATAATTGTAGAAACTCTTTTAGCCGATGATTGCTGTCTGATTACAAATCTTGTCGTGGTAACTGCATAATGTCCTCAGCCACACTCTCACTTTTATATGGTTTCATTTACTACAGAGAGATCAGGAAAATGCACATATTGTTGATTTATAGGGGGTAGCGCACTAACCAATGTTTTATGAGGATATAGTATCAACCGGATGGTTTTGATCCTTGTCAAGTAAACGTAGGTAACTACAAGTTGCGCATGGTAGTACACATTTTCAGTGAAATGCAAACACTCAAACCAAAACGTGTGTTGGCTTCTACTACAACAGTATCACATATCATAATCACCATCCTCAGCACACGCGGCGTCATACAATAATAGTATTGACAACTTGTTTATGAAAATGAAAAAAAATATCAAATTTTAATTGTACATACATATTTTTTGCACGGATGTATATGTATACATTGTAAATTGCTAGGAGACATATAAATTTAAAATAGCGGATATTCATACTCATTCATGGTGATTTGAGGATGACTAATATTGAATATAATACAGTGTATCTTGTTTGCCTACGTGATTTTATAAGTTATGATATGATAATGCTCATCATTCAGTACACAAGCCAACCAAACATAGTTTGAATATTGATGAATGTTACGGTTATGGTAGCAAATCTTGCGGAGTAGCAAATAGGTAAAGGAAGAAAGAGAGAGATGAGATGATAATATTACATGATACTTATGGGGGTAGATAAGTATGAATGAAATTCATTGTGTCGCTGTGCCGACAATAAATTTACAAATGCAATGCCAAGGGTGCCATCCTGCCAGTGACCGTGTGAGTGAAGAATTCATGACAATTACATTACATTACGTCTTCATTTGAGTGCAAAATATGTTGTCAAATCAAAACAGCAAATTGTGGTGTTGTTATGAATTGCAAAATACTTTTTTTTGTACCTTTCCAAATTTCTCTCATATTTTCTACGAACTGTTCATCTATACCTTTTGTAGCATCAGTGTCAGAACAGGAGGAAGTTGTGTTGTGATTCACCGAATTTTGGCATCTATTAATCCATCAACGTTTAACGCATAAACTTGTTCAACAGTTGTTTTGTATTTGAATAGTGTTGATGCAACAGTAAATATGGTGTGGATGGTTGGGGAGCTTCAAATACTATCTTGAATCTAATATTGTAATAGGGTCAATATTTTGAATTATATGAATTCATGCAGCAGTTTGCATAATTCATGACTCATGGCCGAATTAGATTAAGCTTCCTTTTTAACCAGAATTTCTTTGTTACACTCCAACACGAATGTTTTGTATCTTTCTGATACCTGTACATTTCTGGAACTTAAAAGTATGCTGAACAAATGTTATGCCATTCATATCATATTACAATACAAACATTGACCATCAATGTTGTTGTTGTTAGGCTATCAATAACTTTTTTATTTTGATAGCATATGTGTCATACTGGTTATTAAATATTTAATGTTAATTTTATGTTGCTCCACATAAATATGCAGCTTGAGCAGAATGAATGTTTTGATTGTCCGTCACGTTAAGTTAAGATTAATTATTTACCAGGATGTAAGTTTTTAGTATCCTGTTTCATTTATGTCTCCAGGATTGTTAAAAGCTGCTTTGTATGCAAAATGTATACTTTTTCGTGGAAATGGTTTGGTTTAGGGTCAAGTGGTAACATGAATTTGAAATACTTTTCCAGCAATAACAAAAAAACAAGGTGACTCAACAAGTTCGTATTTTTTCTATTAGAGTTTGTTAAAGTCAATGCGATTTATTTAATTTTTTTTCTACGTTATATAGTATTCTAATTAATATCAGTCTGCGAAATCAGAATCAGATCACAAACACACTTGTGTTCTACGACAATTGAGTGTGTGCATTATCTTTGATATACATACATACATACATAACTACAGTTTCCTTATGCGTTTCCAGCGACACATGGAATTTTTTCGTATAGATATTTTATTTTTAAAAATTTGTTCGATTCATATTTCAAAGTAAATGCTTGTTCATCAGAATATTTTAAGCAAAATATACGCGCATGATATGGTATAAGTATAATGTACATCTCTAAAAAAAATACATAAGTCATGGGACCAGAGAGAATGAAGGATGGTCTTTTAAGTAAACACTAAATTCAATCGTAAGTGCAAATGCAGCCACTAATGCGAAATAATGGCACTTGCATAAACCGTCCCACCAACGCTCACAATCACAATGTAATGCAAAACAGCAACCAAATCTTTAACTGTAATCTTGGCTGAAAGAAAAAGCGTCTTTGGAAGGTAACCTCATTTTACCAGACATGTATCATCTAGAATTTGTTTCATACTTGTTTGACTTGTTCTGACCCTTTTGTAAATATTTTGAATATTATAACTAGCTTACATACTAAATACGGTGCGAAACGAAACCTTACGACTAAAATTTGTGTTTATAAAACAAACAATTCACCCTCAATATATATTTTAATTGGTAGCTTAACGTAAAAAAACTAGAAAGTTTAAAATCAACACCCATTATTTGATTCAAGACGCTCATTTATAAAAAAAAGAAGATTAATACGCTTAAAATAAGTTCAAACTATAATAATAATAATATACAAAGTTAAAACTAAAAATATTACAGTTATCAAGTAATAGCTAGTTGAGATCGGAAATTGGCATTCATAAGTCAGTACATTTTCATTTTCTTTACTTAATTTTTTTGACATGGTTAGAAGAGAACCACTTATTGCAAATTTTTTGACGACTTTAAAGTAATATATTCACAGACTAACGTAATGCTCTCATGTATGTATCTACAATATTTTGAACACTTGTACAAAAAATGCGGTAACTGGTTAAGTTAAGGTTTTCACCATCAATCAATGGGGCTCTTCAATTGACACTGATGAATTTCTTGCTTTCCCATTTGATGTTGACGTTGGGATCACCCCTCCCACTTTGTCAATGTCAGGAAGGAACTTTTCATTTTGAAAGACAACGGTTGAGTGACGTCCATTAGAGGTTCCATTACTGGGCCCCGCAACAGCCAGTTTTTGAGAGGCAGCGTTATGAAATTGCACTCTCTGACGTACAAAGGCCCTTATCAGTTTCAAGTCGCCGTAGAAGCCACGCATGAAACCGATAATGGCGTAGATGTTTTTGATCATGAAGATAGCCGTGTCTGTTGAAAACATGTTCCACAGGAAGAGACGCACTCCGAGGAATGGAATGTTGACCAAAACGAGATGCAACACTTTATATAACGTTTCTAAAGGCACGTTGTAAACTCGACCAAAGTTGGAGGCTGTCAGTTTGTAAATAGTAATGGCAGGAAGCATAATGTTCACTGAAGCTAGGATAATAATGATGTTTTCAAGGGAGTATGGATAAGCCAAATGTTGTTCGGAGGGCATGAGCAGAGACAGGAAGCTTGTCTGCAAAATAAACATGAGCATAAATTAATATTATTGTATTCCACAAGCTTTTAAATGTGAGTTTTGCTAGATTTTAAAATCATTACCGAATCTAATATCTCTAGTGCAACGCTAAATGCCAGAGAATCTAGGTATGCATTCCTAAGGGGTTCCGATTGCGCATCGTGATGAGCTCCAACCAAAAGGGAAAACACGATGGTTGACAATCCAATGCAAAACTTGAGCAATTGTGGTCCCAACACTTCATCATGCCTCAATGTTTGTGCGACACCGGATTTGAAGAGGACGGCAATCTTGAGAATAATCATGAGCGAGTAAAACATCCAAGAAACGTAGCTGAATGGTAACTTTGAGTGGCCAAGAACTCTGTTGAAATCCGCTATTCCACTATCTTCCGAAGTATCACTTCCTTGTGGGGTGGCAGACCGAGTGCCAGAAGCAAAGCTTGCTCTGGATGCGGATCGTCTTTGACGTTGTTTCATTTTATTGTGGTATTGGTGAGCCAGGAACAATGTGAAGGAGAAAAGTAGAAGACAAAAAAAGTCTCCGAGGAACCAAAGAAACGAGAGGAATGAGAAACTTGAGTGTTTGATAATGTAGATGTTCAAAAGAACATTCTGGAACAGGAACACGACGGCTAATATCACCGCGTCCGTGAACCGAAAAAGAGCTGATTTTGTACAGAACATGACGATTTGGATGAGTGTATCAGCTAAGTTAATTCTTCCGGCAGCGTTGAGGAATCTCCGCTAAGTGAATCGTCACTATTTCTTAAAGTAAAATCCTAGGTCTTGTCCACTCCGTACTGATGAAAGGATCACTGTTGTTAAGAGAAAAAACAATTTTTAAAACATTAATTTCCCAGTTACTAATCCAAAGCTAGAACCATCTCAGTCCTAACAGAGCAAAGACAACAAAATAACTCAAAACCAATTTAATCGGTCATTTCAGTAGAAGCTATTTTTAATTTTGCCTTCACCTTTCCTCTCAATTAATGAATATTTCAGAATATTTTCCCCAAAATTAAACGTCGTGCTTGTAAACACAATAGATTCGATTGAAAATACGCAACATTAGAGGTGCATGGTAAAGCATTGATTGATTAGAGAAAACTAATGAACGTGAACGAAAAAAGGTTAGTTTTCCTCAATTTCTAAATGAACATGACAAGTTGGCATTTGCGTCAGAAGTCAACAACCATCTATAATCTCTGACGCTTATATATATTATAGCGAAACTGTTTAGCACGTTCAAATACCCACTTATAACCAACTTTGTCACATATCTTTGCAACCGCATAAATAAGCTGTTTACTACCAACTCTAACCACTTCTTTTCTTTCAAAACAATCAAGTGACAAAAAGTGTTTTCTTTCGTAACAAGCACTTAACCTTGTTTCCCATCCAATCCAGCTCTTAATTCTATTCATTGGCGTTAAACGATAAATGACTTGAATGCTTTCTTGCATTTATTAACTTACGCTAAGAATAAACTCCAGAAAAGTAAACGTAAAGGAGGCGAAATGTTTTGACATCCCATTAAATTCCTCACGGCACGTCACCACCGTAAGTAAACATAAATGCTGTCAAGAACTTGATGTGACACTCTTCAACAAACAAACAAGAACAAGTCCGGATTCCTTGTGGTAGGCCACTGCTACTAATATGCATACGGTCTGGAATTTCATGAGACTTTACGTAATCCCAAACAAAACCAAAACTGGAGGAAGGAATTCCAATGAGTCAGTCATAATAATGCTCATACTTGTAGGCTGGCTTGTAGTTTTACTTCTTGTGAGCTCTTTCAACCAGACTCCGTATATATATAATACAGGTAAACAAACACTAGCTTATCATTATTAGACCCTGCTTTTATTTCTAATTCATGTCAAAAGGGTGCTGTAGACACGAGAGTAACTTGTTGAGATTGTCCAAAACAGTATCAACTTGATCTTTAACCAAAACTAGTTTATGTTTGTATAGCTATAACTTTAACCATATATTGAGCTTGAACCAGAACCCAACAGTCTATGAAAGATGCGAATGGAATGTGCATGAGCTCATAAGCATAATTTCCTCAAACTTTTGTTTTTGTGAACAGGAAGGCAGTACGAGTGCTAGTAGTCAAGTCAAGGCCCACTCACACAATAAACACATTCCTTCTAGCAGTGAACATAGGTTCTTAACACATTTTCCACGTTCAACTCAGCATTTCATGCTAAAACTAATGTATTAACATAATTCTGGTCCATTTTACATATTTTAATCTACTTATATCTCAGAATATTTAACATGGGCTTTACATGTAAACAGCTAGCATGAAGTAGCAAACACACTGCACTAGAACTTGTTATAAGACATGGAATACTGAAGCGGTTCATGAGAGTGATTTATTTGTATTACTTGCCGTCCTGCTTCCTTGGGAATATAACCTACTGCACTCTTTTTTTACCATTTCTTGTACATTCAAATCCTCATTATATGCTGGTCTTTCCTGAGCAATATTGAAGCTAATAATACGTTATTGAATACGCCGAGAAACTAGTGCGTATAAAAAATGCAATGAGACACAATACTGCAATGCAACCACAAAACTAGAGTTGCCAATTCATTTCTTGAGATTTGCATGGTAGCAAACCTCCACAATCAAAAGACAAAGAAGGAAGGTCTTTTCCAGGGGAAAAAATCCCACACATACTACTAGACTAGACACCACTGGACACTATCACCTACACTTGCCACGGATGGATGGGGAAATCCCGAAATAAGACAAGACAAGACGGCTCATTTATCATGTTTGCTCTCTCTCTCAATCTCAACTCCAGAAATTAAGCGATGCAAGCATGCAATATGCGTTTGTTCGCCAACAATGGTGACTTGGTGAGTGATGGATGTAGAGGCAACCAATTGTCTCGAAACAATGAGAACGATGAGTCCAACATTATTTCACTTTTCATATGGATACTATCCACATATGTATTATACACTAGTGTCTTTCACAACCCTTGCCATGTGAGACAACGACAACCATAGGATAGCCACAACAGTAATGGAAGCAAGCCGAAGTAAAAAATGAGATTTACTTTGTAATTGTAGTCAAGGACTTCCGAGCAAAGTATATACCCCTGAACAAGTTTGACTGATGATTTGCACAAACGCAAGTGAAGGACACAAGTGTCGTTAAGAAACGTTTTTATAGCACATACACGAATGAAATATATGGTATCGTCAATCGTGCAAAAAACCAATTGTCAATATAATACAAGCAGTTTTATTCTTTGTAGCAAAAAAGAAACAAATTGCAAAACTTTACTACTTCTTTCGTCTGTGGTCAATATATATCTGGTTCTGCATGACTCCAAAAAGGAACCTCTTCAGATTAGCATCACTTTTCATAGCTCGATTTTTTTGAGAGATTTATGATTGTCAATCACGCAGAGAGACTAAACCCAAGTGAGAAGTTGGAGGGGAAGGATGACGTCAGTTTAAGGTACACTCTAAACGTGCTTATGCATTAAGCACCCGACCACGACAATTATTTTTATTATAATCACTCCATTTCTATCCCGTAAAAACCTTCTCAAAGTTTATGACTAAGAAAAACAACAAAAAGGCTTGTAGCTAAGTATACTAAAAACCCTTTGTTTATTGTTGATCACTTGTCTTATTCTTCTGTTTTATTCCATAAACTATCACGAACACGTACAACATACAGTATGAAAAAAGTCGAGCAGATTGAGTTAGAAACTTGAAAAACAAAAATCTTTATTAAGATACTTCTTTTTGGAGAATAATGTGGAGGAACCCAAACTAAAAGTAAGTATTTTAGTGAGATGCTCGTGCACCAGCATTCATTGTAATAAATTAATGAGCAACAACTCACACAGAGAGACAGAAGCTACGTTCCTTGTGCAAATGTTAAGATTTTGAGAGATAAATGCACATAAAAAATCAGCAGCATCATCATCTTGCCATATATTAACCTTAACACTTTGCTAAAGTTCATAATCATCACTAGCAACAACATCAACCGCATTATTATACATCCTAGTTATTAACAGAATGAATAACGTTGAAAGGAAACCTTTGAAAACTTCATTATCCATTCTATAATAATAAGACTAAGCTGGGCAAATCCAGCCCCCAAAGACAGCATTTTTATTGGATATGAAATAATGATAATAATACAAATGCATATTTATATGCGTTGTGTTGTTGGTGAGTGAGTGAGTGAGTAGGTCTCATGCAAAAAACAAAATTCACATAGTATTTCAATTTCATTAACTTTACAGGTACACAACTACATTTAGGTACGTTCGCATTAGTTTCTGCATCTAACATAAACAAACTTTGCTTTTGGATAGAAACAAACGTACCTACAAAACATTCACACACAATCTTATTATATAACGTAAAGACGTATGAATATTGGTTTGATGCGGTGCGCACTCAAGTTGATTACCTCATCCTTTTTGTTTCTCTCCACGTACATGTACAATGCTATCACAAAAGTGTCTTAATAAAAATCCAGTATACAAGAAGAAGATCGTACGACACAAGCATAACATAACAAAAAAATATGAAATGTATGAGCGATCAAAAGTCTTGGTGCACATGTACTCAATAAAATAAAAGGATGCGTTCTTTTGCGTTTTACATTTTTGCCTTCATTCTAAGAGGGGTTGACATTGTTCTTTTGGATGACGAAGGAAAACAATGTGCTCTGTTGAGCAGTTAGTTATACGTGATAGCATACACGTAATTGTGATACGAAATTTATGGAAATGATTTAATTATTGGTATAGATGCGTATAAAAGGACTAGTCTGGTTGATATGATATATTTGCGTGTAGTTGGTAGACATCTGTATCGTAGCGTATCAAAAGCAAATGAAAGAAAGGGAAAAAAGTGTGTCACTAAAGTCATGACTGTTCTCTTGCTCTTTAATATTCATGGTTCAACCAACCAACCAACCATTTCAGTCATTCATCTGCATAAAACATTAGCATAGCCTGCCAATCCATGCCACTAACACACCACGACATTTTTCATATAATCCGTTCTTTTATATATAAACTCTGGTAAAATTTATATTGCTAACGCAAGTTCGAGACTCAAATGAAACGACAAGTGGAATGGAGTGGTGGAGATAATAATACCAAGTTGCAAAAAGTGATCATGTCAAAACCATTTATGAGAAGTCGTAGAGGATATTACGCATCATTGAACATTGAACACAATATATTATGGGATGATCACCTTTGTTTACATGCGTATGACATGTTACAACATCGTATAAAAACAGCTATAGCTTATAAGTCCTTCGATTGCAAGACAAGTTTTGCAAAAGTCAACGCATGATCATTGACAATGATGATGATGATGATGGTAGGATAGATTTCAATGGGATGCGATGAATAATTAACGGCCGGTTAACGCAGATAATCTATACAATATGAGAAGATACAGAAAGTCCTCTATAATCTTAGCAATAGCGATGCAAAGATCATTATAGGGGTCATCATCATCATCATCATTATCGTTCAAAATTTGATTCTGATAAACAAATTAGGTAAAAATGTTGCATTGAGTGGTGTTGTCAATTTTTACGTTACTCTTGACTGTTATTCCCATATTCTATATCAAGGTTAACGTTGATATAGAAGCATTTTTAAACTTTTAACACACTTGCAAGGTTGTAAATTATTACTTATAACTTGCCCACTAGTAAGCATATCAAACTTAAAGACGCAGTTAAAAGTTAAAAAATTATTGTGATACATTAAATCAATATAAATATATGGACTAATTCTTTTACCCGATATTATTTCTCCATGTTAAAGTTAGCAATCAAGGTACTATTTCAGTTAGTTTTTTTATCTTATCTTATTAACCTTTAAATATTCTTAAATTTAGTTGTTAGTAATTTGTTAATAGCTTCTTAAGTTAAAATAAGCCGATAGGGAAGTTACAAAGCAAAATAAAACAAAAATCACCAAAGTTACACACCTTTTCTAACGACCCGTTTCAAAGTTAGTTCAATTAAGCTCTCCACCAAGGGTAAATGATACAACAAATCTCGGTTAGTTACTACCCAGCACCAAAAGTAACTTTTAAGGGCAGCTTAAAAATGCCTACACACAGCATAAAAATCACATCTTCACAAAAAAAAGTTAATCAAACTAATTCAGACTAATGTAAAGAATAAGGGTAAACTATTACATCATCTGACAATTAATTACTAAACAAAAAAATAAACAAAACATTTAGCGCAACGAAATGGCTGGACAGTAGTATAGTAAATGGTAAATGGCATAGCACCATACTAGCCACAAACTTTTTCTCGCTCACTCTCCGATAAAAAGGATGATACCGTATTTTACGTAGCAGCAAACAGAAAAAAAATCCCCACTCGTCTGTTAGCAAGCCACAAACAAGAGATATGAGCAATCACCATGAAACCAAAACAAATGGTAAGGCACCACAGCACAGCCTCAACTTAACCAAACTCAACCAACACATGTGCTAGTGTATAATACTGTACCCCTAAACCAGTAGTACCAAGCAATTTCCCTCTTCTCCCCTTGCAAATTTTGGGGCAATTAGGAACGTTTTAAAAACATGTGGTATGTAACTGGAAATTTTTGTCCGCACAGCGCAAATAGAAAATCAATGTTATGCTGGTTCTGTTATGTTATGTTGCCACAATTACCTCTCAGACTCTGTCTTTCCTGCCTTTTCAACTCTTCTTAAATGATTTGGATATAATATGATATGATAGGATGAAGACTCCTGCAAAAAGCCATCATCATCATTTAATGCCATGGATAAACTCTGGATGCTGAGCTACTACTACTGTTTGCTGCTGCTTCTGCTTGCTGGAGTGAAGAGAAAGTGGAGAAAAGAGCAAATGATGCTTTTGAATATTGCAGCCCATGAAAGTTTGGATGGAATGGTGGTGGAGTTGGCGAAAAGTGCTGCTGTTGCTGATGCTGTTGGCAGTGCTGGCTAGGTTTGCATATTTTATTTTTTCATTTTCAACTCCTTCCACTCTTGACTCTACTCTTTTCTTGATATAATATATTTTGGTTGGTGTTTCCCTTTCCTTCTAATTCAGAAGGAATTCCGGATCCCCAAAGTGATGATTTTCCTTATATAAGGAAAACTTTTGGTGAAAAAATGTGTCCAACTTGTTCCAAGGGAAGTTGGTTGAGTTTTTTTTTTGGGAGCAGAGAAATTTTCAGTACGTGAATGTGAATACTCATTGGGACACGTATGAAATCAAGCCCGGCGCTGTTACTACAACATTACTACTGCATCATCATAAAAAAATTTGGAGACTGCAAGACTAGAAAACTATGTACAGACTTAAGATATTATAGTAAAAGTAGTGGAGAGAAGAAGTGGAATCAACCGATAAAATATACAGATACCCATACACAGCTTTTATATCATGGAATGCAAGCTTTTTTCCAGATTTTAGAGAATGATCATGATGAGATGGAGAAACGTGTATGGGAAAGAAAATGCCCTATAATCATGTTCCTCCAGCTAAAACCATGCCAAAAAGAGTGCAACTGTGAAATAAACTTGGAGAAGTTTTTTTTCTGCTTCTTTACTTTGCAGGCTATATACTATTTACTTATTGTACCCTCCCTATTTTACCCGATGTACTTGGTCCGTAGGTTTTAGCTCATTTCACTCATATGATGATATGGTATTGGCATGGCATAGCATGGCACAAAACACAACTTAAGAACTAAACTAGAACAGCTCGCAAGAGTGAAAAAAGAAGAACTTACACTTTTTGGAGAAACACATGCATTTCATTGCATGCAACCAAGCAATATCACATCACATCACAAGGCACAATGTCTATATAGGTATATGAAATGTGATGTTGGTGAGCATAACATAAGCTTTAGAGGCTTTCTTACTACGAGACGAGAGAAGGAAAAGAGAGGATTAGGTAGGTGGGTCGGTGAATATAAGTTTTTGTAGATATTTTTTTAAAGAATGTGAAAAGAATAAGGATTTGTACTACTATAGCATTTTGTTTTCAAGGAAACTACTTCTTTCCGCTTGCGATGCTATAATATGCATAGATTTTTGATACGGTTTGTTATTTTAAAAGTGTTTATATCAATCATCTAATCCTTCATCTCATCTTCATCAACATCAACATCCTCAGTCGTTTTCATCCACAACAAAGATCTATCCCTATATATACACATCACATCACATACGGCTACACTTATGTACATCTGTCTATTCTAACTTTTTTTAGCTGGGAGGTGGATGTGGTGGAAGGAACAAGATAATTTGATTATTTTCTTTTGATCATCATATCATCCTATCAAAAAAAAGTGGAATAGGATGTCGAATATGCTCCACGTATGGAAGGAAAAGAACAGAAAATTGATTGCAAATTTGCAACAAAAAAATAACTTGTGTTCACTCACGTCAACGAATATAAAATAAGGAATAAATTTTTGAGAAAGGATATAAAAAACAAGTGCAAGTAGGAGTTTGAAAGGGAGGAGGAGAAGGGAAAGAAAAAACCAACCTAATTTCAAATTTAATTTTTTAACATGTAAAGAATGTATGTAGTGGTCCAAATAGGAAAAAGTCAATACAGTGTCTAGTCTGAATTTTGGAACTGAAAATGCAATAGTTAAGCAAAGGGAAGAAGTTGTTTGCGTTCGGTAGAATAACACGAAATAATACCGTAGTTTTGTTTCCATATAAACTGATTTAATTATTGTCAATTGTATGTTGTAGTGAAACTAGAAATAGATTCAAGTTACAGATGATCTCATTTGGTATCTAATAGTTGTAGATACGTACCTAGATAGTTTCCATAGTAAATGAAAACCACTTACACGAGTTCCGGTAACCAATTCCCTCAAAAACAGCACAGTGATTTTAGATATACGAAAATTATTATGGTAAAGTAAATGATTACTCAAGTGTCAAATAATGTGACGGGTGTTGTGAGATCCACAATCAAACTAATCAAAAAATCCGAAAGTCAAATGTACCTAATTTCCTCAAATTCAAGTAGCTAAGAAAAATTCATGATCACGAAACAAAAGTTTTTGAATTCCTCAAAAAACAGATTACATTTGAGATTTTAGGTTAAAGTTTTATGCACCACTTTTTGGCAGGTTAAATAAACAATGTTTCTTGGCAACTACGTCAGTTAAGTAAAACAAAGGCTCAGTTGGGACGTGTATTTGCACAAAGTAACAGAGTTCATTCGATACATTAAATATTTTGATTTGTTAATACATTCGTAACTAAATAATAAGTTTAACACAACTAACGTTACCCATTTCAATTAAGACTGTCTCTATTGTGACAAGATAAGCAACCCATTGTAACAAAAATGGAAATTAATTGTTGAGTGAGTAATAGGATAACACGTAACCGTTTATTTATAATCCGAAAAAAACTAACGAATTCTGGGGTATATTTGTAACCATTGAAATAAGTATTAAAATATTAGTGTTATATTTATGTCAATTCAAACAAAAAAACAAACACATTCAAAGCGTAGAATTTGAAAGGTGTGGAACGTTTAACTCAAAAAATTGAAATTAGTTGTGAGTCTGTGATTTAATTTCCAAAGTTGGTCAACTATGTTAGGGAATTGCCCATAATATTTGGTCAAGTTGTATTGTAATAGGAACAGGTGAAGGAACCTAATTAGATATTAATACATAACTTAATCTAGTCAGTTTCAAATTGCAAGAATCGAGGTCCGACCAATGATATTTAGGTAAAAATAAATTTAAAAAACACTCTGCTTCACACAGTTAAGTAATTTTAAAAAATATTAATTTTGCTATTAATTTTTGAATGGTTTAGTTGTTAACGGGATTTGGATCTATTCAATTGCTGAACAAAGAGACTCGCTCAAACGTAACGGAAACGCTCAGCTTTTCAACGCCAAATATTAAATACATTCGGAAATAAAGTGAGGTAAGAAATGAGCTATAAAATCTAAACGTTGTTTAATGTGTCTTGCTGAAGTATATGTTTTTTGTTAAGCTAGAATGTTTTTATTTTTCCAATTTTTAGAAACATGTTGCGCGGACTTTGGGAATTCCGGCCTATTAATCAGAAAACCTTAGGGTTTCTAA
This sequence comes from Orchesella flavescens, assembly GCA_964034955.1. Lineage (NCBI taxonomy): Eukaryota > Metazoa > Arthropoda > Collembola > Entomobryomorpha > Orchesellidae > Orchesella > Orchesella flavescens. The sequence goes on from OZ035953.1 coordinate 18,672,329, forward strand.
TGAACGATGAACTGCTTTTTATTGATGCACATGCTCGGGATAAAAACTGGCTTCGGGTGGCCAGTATCCATGGACATGTCGGCTACGTGCCAATTAATTTTGTGGAGATTATTCAAAATGTATATGTTTTCCGCACTATTTACCCCTTTACTCCTTCATGAAATCAGAAACTCTTTCTTTTTGAGGAATGAGTGCTAAGTTTTTAATTAAACCTTGTTTCTGATTTCCAGGTTGATCTTCCTCGACTGCTCAGTTTTCTTGATGAAGCAATTCGCCGAGCAAAGCAAGACAGGAATCGCTCATTGGACTGTTTGCTGACATTTAGAGACGGACTCGTAGCCTCTCCAATCGCTCCAGATGAAATGATATTGCACATGGAAAGTGAGATCAAGAAGTTAAGAGCAAAGTCTATTTCGGAGCTGAGCAACGAAAACTCTAATCTCCGCTCCTCATACCATGTAAGAGATTCTTTGCGAGTCATTAACACTTCCTGCCCTCCTTTTCTACCTGATGTACCTAATTATGCTAAAAAGAATTATACAAATGGTTTGTCATCATATAAATGAATACAGCTGCAGCTAATTAAGCGGTGGAAATAGAGAATGGCAGATTTTTTTCATGTACATTTCGTTTATTCATTTGGATAAATAATTTGCATTTTGTTTTTGCAGCAAAGCGATCAACAAGAAACCTCTTATGCTTCAATAGTGCACGCTCCCAAAGTCGTTAGCAATCCTGGAAGGATCGATACGGAGGAAACTGGGTCACCTAAAACCGGATATCATTCACGCTATCATCAGCACCACCCGGAGAACTCTCCTCACTTTCCAAGACATCAGCATCCATATGAAACAGAATCCGACATGGTTCCATCCCCCATCGTTCCGGAACATAGGACAAGCCATAGTCATAGTCACAGTCATCATACCCACTCCGGGAGTCGAAACAAGTCCCGAGGCGAAGGACGAAAAAAACATAAGAAGCCTCCCGCAGTCATTCCAACGACCATTAGCAGCATTGAAACTCAACCAGCTCCACCACCACCTGCCAGCTACCCTTCAGCTGTTGAAGTTCAGAGCGATTTTCTTGAGTCTTGTGCGGGTCAGCCAGGTCTCCTCTCAAGTTCTGTGCCAAGTTATCCCATTATTGAGAGTGGGGAGACGCCAGTGATCTTGAGCACTATTAATTGCGATAACATAGAAATTGTGCATCCACCACCCTTGTCAAACAATGATCTGGACACTATGCAATTTTTGCAAAAAAGTAGCCAAGGAATTGATCATCAGCCAAGCTCCTTTGGGATCCCGGATTTGACTTGCCAACCAAGAAAATGGAGCATTGCCAGTGGAGATAGGCCAGTTGATCCAAAGCTAATGGCAGGTGAAATGATTGATGTTGTGAGAAGTGCCACTGGATTGAGTCACAAAAAGTGTCAGATGGCGGCCCAAGTTGTTTTGGGATATATTCAGGTAGGCACTTGTTTTTTCCCACATACTATTTCGAACTAATGTTTTTTGTGTTGGATCATCAAAATTCACTCAAAATATTGGCAATGATTCAGGAATGCATCACAGAGTTACCTGTCTGCCTAACATCGCTAATGACACATTTGGAAAATTCCAAAGTTATTAGTGAAAATCCGGATGTTATAGCACATAGCTCGGATACGTACAACTTCCAGCGGATTTTTAGGTTCCTAAAAACTTGCCAGGCGGATGAACAACAGAGAAGTTGGGCTTTACATGAGGATGAGTCGGTGATACTAGACCATCTTATAGAACTCAACCAGATTCTAGTACGTTTTATTTTTTCATTTCATATAAAACAAAAAATGGCCCCATGCTGCAATAAACCGGATTAAATGGTTATATTCTTTTATCGTTATGCAGGAAGACGCTGATCCCAGTATTTCAAAGTATGCCCTTGAGCAAGATAAATACAACACAGTGAATACTTTGGTGCTTTACTATCAAATGGAAACTAGGTGGTCAATTCGTTCCAAACTCATTGATTGCTTCTCATCACTTTGCAAAATTGACCTGACAGCTTTGTCTGTATTACTGAATTCCATCCTGCCAATGGAACTTGCGAGGTAAGAAACAAGGCTGGTTCCCTCTTAGCCCCAAGATCTTCTTAAAGAAATCTTTTCAGTAATGCTATCCCTGCTTGCAATCTGTAGGGAAATTCGGGAATCTCTAACCGATCCCACGAGACTATGTCAGTGTGCTTCACTGTTGTTTCTGGTTCTCCAAACTGGGGAGAAGCTCCCCATTTTCCATTACGGTACTTGTAAATACCAAACTGGTTATTTTTTTAATGCAGGCCCATTATGCGTACTTAATATTTACAAACATTTTTTTTAAATTTAAATCCTGCAGAACATTTGGGACTGGATTTTCTGAGTTTCGTCTACAATGTTATTGAGGCTCCACCGGATGATGATGAGCGAATAACGGATGTGTTTGTGAACGTTGTGTTTGCTCTCAATCTGCAATTCTCCAGTGTGGATGATAATCTAGCCATTATTGCATTGTCGGACCGACACAACGCCAAAGTTTTCACTCAGAAAATTATTTACTACTTGAACCGAGAATGTAATTAACAATTTTTATTGGCACTAATTATGGAAAGTTATCAATATCGATGTGTACTTATAGTTTATATCTAATAATTTGATTTTCTTAGATGACCCAATAAACATTCAAGAACTGGAATACATGGAACTATTGAAGAAGCCACAGCATTCAGTATTTAAAATGACGAAGGACATTCTTTCTTGCAAGCGAACAACGGATTTGTTCTACACAAATGACATCAAGGTTCTCATTGATATTGTTACCAGGAATCTCACTGATTTAGGGCCTGGGGAAGCGGTAAGCATTTCAATTTTTATCATATTTATTTGCCAATTAATGTATTTTTTTCGCAAAACAACTTTCTTATTTACTTTATTTTTTTATTTTTTTAGCGGAGAACATCGTATCTTCAAATGATTCAAAGAATCATTCGCAACTCCAACTATTCGCAGCATATGCATCGTATTGAAGATCTACGCAGTTGCTTGGTCTCAATATTGACGGAAGAAGACTTGCAAGCCCTTCCGGATCAAATTGTTATTCGAGACATGGCAAAGGAGTTCTCGTTTCTGTTTTAAAGAAAAGTATTTAGTTCTGTTGATATTCCAAAACAAAAAAAATGTTACACGTGCCATAAAAATATAGCACTCCCTTTAAAAAAATTCATGTTAATCTAACCATTCCAACTTTAACTGTCATCATATAATATTATTCCAAATTATAAAATGTTTTCCGTCATAAGCACCTACCGAAAAAGTTGTTTTAATGCAAAATATATATATATATATAGGAATATATAATCTACAAGATGAATTAAATTATTGTGAAATTCCTTTCAGTCCAAAGGTAAAACAAATTGACAGCGTTTATTCACTAAATTATCATCTATAGTAAAAGCACAGCTTCTTAAGTAAGAACTTTGACTCATGAATTTTATATCCCTAACTACTTTTTCCCTTTCTTTCCCTTTTTACCCTTTTTCTTCTCAGGTCCAACTTTGACCTGAGTAGCCAACCGTGCTTTTTGCAAGGGTGTTTTACTCCACCAACTATTCCACAATTTCTCTTGCTCAATGAATACAGGATCATATTCACTAATGTATTGCATAAGTTTGCTCATGGTGATGTAAACCTTGCCAATTTTGGTGAAACGAACGGGAGCCGCTCGTCCTAAATGTCGCCAAGGGTCAGTATCCTTTGACGTCTCTTTCTTTCGCTCAACCAAGTCTTGGTGGTGACCTTCAACGACGTCCTTACAAGTCTTGCTGATTGCCCCAGTGGTCCATCCTTGAGACAGCTTTGCAAGCAATGTGTAGTTGATATCGGGGTGGAGAAGCTCAGCTATTGTTGCCAAGCCATCTTTCCATATTAAGAGACGGGTGCCGTAGTCGGCTGGAGGAATGTAGAAAATGCGCTGATAGTCTTTTTTGAGAGCCTACAAATTTAAGAAGGCCAAAGGGGATTAATTATTACAACCTGTTGACGATATTATGGTTTGATTAGTTTGTGTTGGTATGAACCTTAAATGGAGCTACCCAAGGTTCACTACTGATTCCAATCAGGAGAAACAAATCTTCTGGGGTGAAAGTTTTTAAAAACTTTCCAAGCTGCTTTTTTAACCGCTTTGGTTCATCATGATTTGTCTTTGGCACTTTTTTCATGTAAGTTCGCTCACAGTAGTCAATAAGGAATACAACGGGTTCAACCACTTTGCCCACCTTTTGAATCAAGTGCATCAACATTTTGAGACCGGGCTTACCTGGATATTTCCCTGGGTTGAAAAGAAATAATAGATATTTAATCAATCAAACGTGGCCATATTATGTATTAAAACCAACTCTTAAGCTTATGTTTTGAACTGACCAACAATGTTTGCTGCAGTTAAGTCAATCAACGTTGCATTCAGCTCAGTACACACCATATTTACTAATGTCTTCTTGCCGGACCCTTCTGGACCAACGATAAGCACAGATTTTGTGAGAAATGGGGCCACTCTGTGTATATCAACTGACCCCATTGGTAAAATACATACATCTTTGATTGCCCTTATAATATCTCCAAATGATGGATGAGGATTCACATCTCCAGGCATATAACGTTCTTCTGTCTTATTCTCAAAAGGGTGCTCAGCGTGGTAAGTACGGAGCTCCCCATTTATAAAACTGGACTGAGAAATCAACCCATCCATGCGTACTTTAGGGTAATGGCGAATAATGTTATTATGTACAAGTTCTTCAAATAATGACTCCATCGTGCGATCAGGAGTCAAATCTTTTCCCTTCTTTTTCTTGCCTTTTTTGCCTTTACCCTTTCCCTTCTTTCCTTTCCCCTTCCCTTTACCTTTTTTCCCCTTTTTTGACTTTCTCTTTTCAATAACTTGTCTCAAATATTCAATCTCGGATTTCAGAGCCGTATCAACTTGCTCCCTTATTTCTGACTCGACCAGTTCCCGTTTCTCCCGAATAATGTGCTTTTCCTCATAATGCTGCTTTGGATTTTTCTTGGTGTCAGTGCCCCTCCAAAATCTGTTGTATTCAAAGTTGGCTTCTTTGAGCTCATCAAAAAACTTGAGAGGTCCTAGCGAAGGATCCTCAATAATGTTGGGCCCTCCTTTCTTCGCTTTTGCCTTTGCTTTCGCCTTCTCCTTCTTTTCTTTGTCTTTTGCTTTTTGTTTCTCTTTCTTATTCTTTGCTTCCGACTCCGGGTCTACAATTTCCCCCTCTTGCCTTTCTTCATCTGAAATTTCTTCCTGGATTAACATCAAGAGGGTGCCACCAACTTCCGGTTTGGGTATGTCAGGAAACTTCCCTGTCCGCTCTCTTACCTCTAACATCCAATTTCTTATTTGAAGCTTGATATTTTCAGCCATCTCGGGTCCTTCGATTTGAAGCAAGCGATTGTAAAGATGAACTTGTGCATCTTCAAATTGCCGTTGTTGTAACTTTCTCTGATTTCTCCGACGCTCTTCTTTAGCTGCTAACTCTGTCCTTTCTTTTTCACACTTTAGTCTTGAAGCGGCGAATGGAGAGTCCTTGGTTAGATGCTGGGATCTTATTCCAAGAAATTCCATCTCTGAGTTTCTAATCTTTTTTACTCGAACTCTGGCTATAAATCCACGAACAAGTTTTTGAATATGGGATGCAGCCACATTAGGATCCATCCCGACTCGAATCTTTCTAACCTTCTTTCCACGTTGCTTGAGTAGTTTTAGCTTCTGTTTCTTTTTCCTTTCTCGCCGTTGTTGCTGTTCCTCTTTGAAAATGTATTTGGCAATCATTGCTCGACATTTTCCTTGGCGGGCTCGTTCCATGATTTGGAGAGGTGTGTTGATATCCTCATCATTACCATCCTCCTCTTCATCATCTATATCTTCTTCCTCTGCTCCGTCTCCAATTAAAGCAAGTTGGGCTGCAAGCTTTCTCGCCATTTCTTCCTCCTTCTCCTTTTTAATTCGTTCTCGTTCCACAACGTTCCAAAACCATTTATCTCGCGTGACTTGAGAAGGCGTTGGGTCATGATAATAATATTTGGGGATGGGCATATCTATTTCGATGGGAAAGACGCCTTCTATCATTGCAAACTCGTCAAAGTAGGAAATTTCAGATTTGTCACAGAGGAGGAGCTGCCATCTCAGCTCCAGTAAATGGGAAATTAGCACGTCTAAAATTTTCTTGACAACAATTCGCTTTTGAGGATGAGTCATTTGATCATAAAGCAGGTCAATCGTTTTATAAATTTTTAAATATTTATAAAACACATCGACAATGGTTTGAAACATCTTCCTCAAGTCACTCCCCGTGATTATTCCTCGGTCCTTTTCTTCAGCGAGCAGGTCACGAATGTCTAACATAGCTTCAGCCCAAAGATAGTTGAAATAAGCGTGAGAAGAGAAGATGCCAGTGACCGGAGTTAGCATTGGTCGCCGTCCTTTACCAGCCCCATGTCTTCCAGTACGAGGTCGAAGAAACCTCCGACCTTTGGTGGTTACTTTGTCAGAATCGGAGGATGATGCGTCATTATCGAATCCCTAAAAATTGGATTAAAAACAATATTTCTAATTATCCATTCTCACAATGACAACAAACAGTAAATGGTAGTGAGTTATTAACTTACAGTAGCGTTATCATCAGAATATCGTTGTGATTGGGGCCCAGATGATAAAACTTCGACTGACATTTTGACTTTTGTCTTGCGAAAATGTATGAAAGTTGTGTTAAGTTCTTATTAATGTTGAGTTAAATCATAGCTTGTGCAACATTTGTTATTTTCAACACACTAAGAATGTTTTACATTTCGTATATTAGTAAATAAAATTCCTTTTGGGATGAAAACTAGATGTTTTCAAGATACAATATTTATCGACCAAATACACCTATGCAATGCAGATATGCTTGCCTTTGTCTCTATTGTAGAAAGTACTTTTGCATGTCTCCCCATTCACCATCTAGGAACATTTATGCGATTGCACTTTATGTATAATATTATGCATACATACGTCTGTCTGGAAGATATATTGAATTAAAAATATTGTTAGTTTATATGCCATTCATAAGACTCCGACAGTAGGAATATTTAGAATTTTCATTTCAATCAGCCAAAACACCTTCGCTTCGGTAATTACAGTTTTGGTGATAAAGCGTCAGAAAACAGTGTCAATAAAGAGTAAGAGAAGCTATACAAAACGTAAGTGTTTGCCTGCAGCCTGTTAAAAAACTCCTACAAGGGATAATTATGGGCACCGTGAGACAGCTGCAGTGGAGTATAGAATGTAGCATGTGTTTGAGTATATCATATCATAGGCGTTGTTTTCCTTCCAATGCATAATTCTACCCAACCCATGTGTTTTATACACTGACAGGAATCAATGTACTTGAATACCAACACATGTATGTAATGTAACCTAAAAGTTTAGTTACCATTATTTATCTAAAAAGCTAACGATATATTTTGTTAATTAACCTGAAAATAAAGTACTAGTCCAATAATTGGCTCATGAAGTGTATTAACTTGATAACTGTTTGACAGAATATCAGGATGGCAGACACAGAAAAATGGGAAGTATTAGCGCTGGTAAGAATATTTTTCATTTACATTTAATCAGGACAAAAAATTCTTTTAAATGTTTGTCACTGATTGAACTAATTCAAGTATGTTTAATACTACAGCAACAGGAGTTTGATTGGGTTCTTCAGCATGAGGTTCCAGCTGCCGTTAAGCAATTACGGACAGTTGTTGAGGTACATATTTATTAACTATTTTCTTCTCTATCATTTTCAGTTCAAAGTTTGTAATTTTCAGGAATACGGGAATATGTTTGTGTGATCCAATACATAAGTGTAAAAATGTAATGATTTGTTTTAATGGGCATTTGCAGGAATGTGCTCGTCACTTCCCACTATCAGTTGGAAAGATTGTGACGCCTCCAAAACTGGAAAAGTTTGTGATGGCCACGGCATCCCATAATGCGCAAGACAGTATTAAATGCATTGTTACAGTGCTTGGAGATAATATAACGAACGCTGTAACTCATAAATATCACAACTATTAATTTAGTAAATAATTTTTCACTCTACAATTATTTTTTCTTTCAATACATCCACAGGATATAACCATAAAGCTTCACAAGAATACATCCCAATACCACGGCCAGCTTCAAACAGAATGGAAACTTCAGCAGACGCAGGATGCCGCCAACCATTTGCAATCTTGTTGCTACTACTTAGAAAATATGGATGATGGTACTGTGAAATCGGCGGAAGAGGCATTGCACGCAATGAACACAGTTCAAAGTTTTCTGAGCAAGGGGAGGAACGCCCTTATCATTCCAAAGAAGCGCACCATTGATGATTTGGTTTCTAGTCGTAACATGGTAATAAGAAAGAAAACTGTCATGAAGTATGTTTATGTGTATAGATTTCAAGAATATGTTTAAAAAATGGTTTTTCAGAAATCTCTCATTCCCAACCTACCTTCCGATCTAACTGTGAGTTTCTACATTCAAGGCCACAAGCTAATATTTGCAGTGTATTTGCTAAGTCAATCTCAGGGACATGTCAAGTTTGATACATTCCAAGCAGAGTGCTCTGTTCCGTGGCTAAGTGAAGTTATTGCATTATTTTCGGATGCACTTCAGTTATGCCAGCAGTTGAAAGATAAGGTACGAGTGTGATTGTTTTTTTTTTGTAATTAGACTACAGGAATGTTTCTGTTTCATGCTCTTTCTAATAAATTCCATTGTCTGGTTTTATTACAGATTACAGTCTTTTCCCAGTATAAAGATGCAAACTTGCTGGGCTCTAGATGTATTTCTCCTGCGTCCTGGTAAGCCAAATTTTTATGAAAGAAATTGAGTAAATTTGAAAACAAATTGGTATCAAAACTAAATGTGATCCATTGTTAACCAATTTATGAGAGAGTCGTGTCGTATATTTACGACCGATTCTATATGTCCGTTTGTTCAATTATCCGTGAACTTATAACATGATCAACATGAACCTTATCAATTTCCAAAACTGATCACATCATGTTTATATCTCTGTTCTCAGGGACATTGACAGGAAATCGCTGAATCTTCCTGCGTCAGAACTCTCATAAATATTTTTAATAACTATGAACTAATCTCACCTCTCTCTCATCATTGAACTTGGTTGTGTGTACGGCATCTCTCATTCTCAATTCGGCATTAGTTCAAAATTTCAACTTTAGATGATGATGAAGTCTTTGGTAATATAGAACAGTTACAGTTTTCAAATTTTTATTTGTGTGTGGAGTCCCGTACTCTAATTACCATTTAGATATGTATTATTTTTGCTTTAGCTCTGTGACATTCCATCCCTCATCATTTAAAAGTAGCCCTCTCTAGTTAGCCCAGTACTGTGAAGCTTTAGCGTACTTACTTATATATATGTTTAGATTGGTGTTGCATGTTTCAATATTTTTACGTGTCAGTTTAAGCGGGACATTGTTTCTTCGTAAACATTTTTGCAATAATTTCCCTGTCACCATACCAAACCACTGAAAATTTTATATGACGATGCTCACCAAATTTTTTGATTATGATATGACCAAGCAATAATATATATATTTCGTTAAGTTGCTACCAACAATTGCCTTCCAGTATACCCAGACCTACTAGCATGTGCGCTGTATTAATGTGTACTTTTATATGTGATCAATCATTTGCCTACTGCTTTAAAAAATCATTTGTTTCCAGTTTTACTAATCCCCAACTATTATATGTATTTTCAGATGTGTCAATAATTCCCGTTACTTGGACCTTCTTCAAGATGTTATTCACCGTGCTTCGTTTATTATATTATAAAAGTCGTGCTATAAATATGTACAGTGTTCCCATCTGTTTGCACTAGTAATAAATCATAGAGGTAGGTGCGTCATGAATAGTTTTCATTAGCAATTGTATTCTAATCTAATCACTTCTGTGCTGCTATTTAGTAAGTGCAATATCAACACCAATAAATAAGTTAGTTGTTCATTACGTGTTAAAATTGTTGAAATAGATTAATTTATTGCCTTATTAAATTTTACTTATATTGTCTAGTTGAGTAGACCATTGCATTGTTGTTGTCAATCCAGTTAATCCGATTTTGATTAGTATTATCTTCTAGTTTCCATGCAGAAAATGTTTGTAGCATAACATTTGAGATCCAACAATAAAATGAAATTAACCGCTCACTTGCTCATCCGTCATAACATTTTATTTTAACCGGTTTATATCAATAACTATACAATACATTGTGAAGAAAGCCCTTGCTCATTGTTAAGTTGGTATTGAGATTTAAAAACACTTCTTGTGCAGCAAGCATCCGTTTCAAATGAAATATTGAAATTTATGAAAGATCCGTTTTCACACATTAACTGATGGGAAGAAACGCTAAATAATTGCAATAAACCATATCATCAATCTTAATGCCAATATTTCTTATCAAACAATAAATACATCATAATACAATTCCACACAGTGGGAGAAATTTTTCTTACAATGTCTAATGATTTTTAATCTAATCAAAGCTGAAAATTTCATTTTTGCGGCAGAGATAAATTGAAAAGCATTTAGTGCCCTTTCTTTTCACAGAACCTAATGAAATGAAAAGAAGTTAGCGACTTTTGTTCATAATTTCTTCATGGTCACCTTTTGAAAGCGAGTATATATTATAAAACTCCAAAGACTTGTAAAACTATATTCGATTGTTACTAAACTAGTTTTTTTTCTCAAAGAAAATGGAAAGTTTGGATTTAATCTTGAGTAACGTGCCTGCCTATATCATTTCCAATTTGGAGAGGTGGATACGCTGAGATATTTCATAAATTGTATTACATATTTGTATTTTAAGATGGGGGTTGTTGAGACCATGTCAAATATGGAATAGAATCTGGCCTACATACTTGAATGAAAAGTTTATTCTTGTCTTGTGTTCCAGAACTAGGTCACTAATAGATTTGATGCTGAAGTAACATTTACCAAGTTATGGCGGCACTCCTACATACATTTTCACCCCATTCCGGCCCATTGTTGTTGTTACCTTAATTGTGTCTGCGTGACATTTTTCATTTCACTTGTATCACCACTTGTATGATCATCATGTAACTTAAAATGCCTATACTAGTGCCAGCCTTTCCTATTTATAATTACTTTTGGTATAGAATGAAAGTAATGTATGCCATCAGCATCAACATCAGCATTTTACCTAATTTCTCACAAGATGCTTTGTAAACGAATGGATCAATAGATGGATAGATAGATAGATGCCTTACTTACTTAGCATGGTTTGTTTTTGGTTTGGTTGCTTCATCAGAAGAAAAAAAAGGAAAACTGGATCACCGCGTGCTTGCATCATGCATGTATTTATCTTGTCCCGAGGCAAGGTAACCCTTTCACTGACTGCACAGGTATGTAAATCCGTTATCTCTCAGGATGATTGAATAATATAGATATATTGGCTATTGTTCACCTTGCCTGATCTGGAAGTGGATGGATCCTGCTTGATTCTGAGATTGTTGGTACAGCATTGGCAAGGTGAACGGGACTGGGAAAGACAAGCACGTTTCCCTTTTGCAGACTATGCATACCCATTCATTCTTGCCGGATGCAATAATTTTACAATCTGAGAGCTGAGATGTATACATACACCCAAGGCATCATTAGGCAATAGGTATACAGGTGAAATATGTATTTGTAAAATTCTTACCTTTTGATATTTATAGCTTTCCTTTGTTTAGCCGGCATGGTGAAAATGATCTGACTGGACTTGACAATATAGCCATGTATTTTCTTAGTTATCAAAACTAATAATATGCTTTGCTTGGCATCCATAGCTCTATGCTCTACTTTGATTATGGTCATCTTAGTTTGCATGAAAAAGTGGACAAAAAGGGTTTCCAACTAGTCAGGGCCTCTTATTTACTAAACACAAGTGATTCTAATCAGTCGTCAAATGTGCTCAGACGGCACATTTGAGTTGAAGTGAAATTTTACTCCATTTAAGAAATTAGTTCAAAGTGAGAAGCAGTAGTAGCTAGTGGTGTGTTCCTCCGAATTATGAAGATTGAGTGACTTTGTTTTTACTTGATTCGGAATCGAGTTGAATTTAGGGAACATTTTAAAATATCATCATTACTTTTGGATCAGCATCTGGCATTTTAATAGAGGGTGCTTACAATTTTTCTCAGCTTGTGATGAACTGATTTTCCATCAACATTTTATATACCAATGGTGTAAAATGAGTTGGAATCCAGTGTTAACGTTTTGTGGAACTTGGTTATTTCTGGTTACTGTACTAAATCAAAATGGGAAAGTATGGGGGCAACAAGATACAATTGGTGATGACGGAACGCTTTTGCAAAACAACTCCAACTCCTCCTCATCTTCCCCCAGTTCAAGTCAAACTCATCAGCCAGAGAAGTTAGATCATGAAGCGTGCCCTTGCATGGCTTCGGCAGAATGTCCTCGGATATATGGATCCAATCCTTTAGATTTCACTGAAATTGGAGAAGTTCAGCCTTGTCAGGAAACTGGATTTGTTCGATGCTGTGGAGTTTCTGTAAGCAATCACATCTTTTTTTGTTTTACTCACCTTTCCTCTTTCACCGTGTCTCTCAAATATTGATATATCTATTGGGAATTAGAGTTGGAATGCAGAAATTGAGAATGTTCATCATGATCATCATCAATCAATGGCAATACACAGTTCGTCCAGGTTACTTTATGAAGTGCTGAGTCGTTCTAGAAATTTGTTGGGGGTGACGATCTTCCATAAAAATTATTTGTAACATCTGGGAACAATTTCTATTAATTATTTGGCTCCTTCATTCTCTTCCTGGTGCATGGCACAGGCACCAACTGTCTATTTTCTCGACAGACCATATTGTTCATTTTTGGGGGGGGGGGATATGACTTGCATTAAATTAAATGAAAATTGTTAGCAAATTTAGGCTAAAGAGAGCAATAACGACTTTACTTCCTTTTCATAATAAGTGGAACAATTAAATTTGCTTTGAGCCAAAGTTGAATATTAATTTTGGAACATATGGCAATATAATATATAGGACAGTAATTATTGGAAGCACTTCTTGTCATTTTCTTCTGCTTGGAAACTTTTTAAGGAAAGAAAAGGTACGGATGTGCACATGATTGAAGCTCGTGCATGAGGAGTCAAAACTAATTATGCATATTTATCTGACATGAGCCAAGGCTGTCTATTAAAACCAATAGGTTAGTTTCCTTGAAAGCAATATTACACCGTACCAAATAATATGATTCAATATGTTTGGAATGATGGGCGACCTGGTCAATTCATTTAGATGTATCCAAATTCACTGAATCAAATTTAATCGAACAGGGATCATAAATAAATAAGAAGTTAAGTTTGAGTAAATTCTGTAAGTTGGCGAGTTCGTCTTCATGTACTACCAAAGCAAAGATCTACTGCTTTTCTGACCAAATTGGGAGGGGGGAAACTTTTGACACCGTTGCGGAAAAGTTTTGTCATTTATGTGGGCCAAGATAAGCTGAGAGGATTGAGCATGTTACTCCAAGGTTTTGGTTTGAATGGTAATAATTTTGTTGCAATTTAGCCACAAACCTGTACCAAAACTTTTCTTTGATAAAAGTTGGTATAGGCATGAAAGAACTGTGTATTGGATAGAAAACCTTACCTCATAACGAAGTGCATTATATTTCCACGAATGAAATGGCAAAAACCTACCATATACATATATCATCAGCTTTAATTCTATTATGACAAGTAGGAAAGGGATTGAAAGATAAGCAGGCGAAACGAGTGGTTGGTTTAACTCATTTTTTGATTGCATCAAATCATATCACCTTCAAGTGCTAGAGAGCCGAAATGGTTTTTGCAAAAGAGGATCGAGAGAGGTAGGGCTACCTTGAAAATACAAACCACCATCAATGTCATGCATGTCATCCTCGATTACACCGAAGGAGGAGAATTTGTACTCAACTTCAACTTTTGAGGATCAACCCACAAGTATGTACAAAGAGCAATAGCAACTTGTCGCGAAACTGTTCAACCACAATCTCCCGTCATTTTAATCCCTTTACTTGTCTCCTGATTTTGGAAATGGGTTACCAGAGTGTGTGCTTTGGTTGGTGGTTTTTTTAAAATGTGATTTGGATTTAATAATAATACTACTACCACCCATAATAATATTGATATATACTCCAACCCAACTCCAGTCCACTCACCGTGAATCCTATCCAAGACATTGGACTCAGTGTATGGGTTTTGTGCAAATCTTGCAAAATTCACTGGGTAAAAACCTTCCGGGTAAGACGGAAGACTAGGTGGTTTCTCCTTTCCTTGTGATATGATATGAGGGACTTTGCATAACATTAATTTTAAAGCTTTTCAATCCCACTGGAGGGTTTGAAATGAGGAATAATCAGGGTAAGAATAGGAGGTTGTGAGCACACAGTACACTTTTCCTTTTGCTGAGTGGACTTGAACAAACTTGAATCTTTTGTTTGCTCAGATAATCTATCCGGTTGGTAGCCTTCGGGCAGAGTGGTTTGGTTTGGTATGGTTTGACTTGGGAGGTTTAAAATGTCCAACCTTTATATATCATCCCACGGTCCATTTTCTACATCTGGTTGTCGTCATCTCATTGGGAATGAAATATATATTCCATATTACAAGTTGAACTTAATCTGGCCAATTTATCACTTTCCCTACCTAAAAGGCAAGTTTCTTTCTAGTCTAGTGGTGGCACTTATATAAAAGGATGTGTGCAAATGGGAGCTCAAGCTCAATGGTAGCACGTGTGGCTACCAACTAATGCTTACGTAACTTACGTTACGTACTACTTTTGGGGGAGTGCAATGGTCATGCAATTGTCGTGTGCGTGTGGTATGGTGGTGTTCACCATTAAATCATGTCATACAACTAGGAAAGAAAAGTTTTTGAATCCATTTCGGCCACATGTTTTTCACTCCTCCTTCTCTAACTATGTCATTGCCTGTGCTGCAAATGACAGAGACAGACAACTTTAAAAGGTGATAGCCAAAAATGATCCACACTTTCCCCCACTGTCGTCATCATCATCGTAGTCTTCTCTTTCTCTCTCTTAACGTTTCTAATGTCTCCATATTTCATCACAATAGGGTTCCTCTCACCTGCAATACTTAGGTAAAATGTATTTCTTTTACATGGTCATGCATACTAACACCATCACTATTCTTCTCATTCTTCGGAAAGGTTTCCCTCTTTTTTATGCATCCCACGTTTCCAATCTATTCTATAAATACATACGTAAGAATAAGTGAGTGAGTGATAACAGGCCTCCTCCATTTTTTTCCTTCCTTTCACTCCGAAGGCTGAAGAGGACGGACGTGTTGTGAAAAGAAGAACGGAAGTGGTATGGTTTGCTTGTAGTTGTGTAACTTTCCATGATATATTTTCAGTATACAATGGAAAACTAAAGGAAACTACTGTTATAATATATCATATTACTGAAGGGATTTAAAAAAAAAAGAGAAAGTGAAGGTTACTTCATGTTACATGTCTACTTAAATATGTTATTAGGCAAGGGAATAATACACATTCATATTATATTACTTATGCTGCTTTTCAAAATCACCCATCCTTATATAAATTCTGGATGTACATCCTTAGCCACTTAAATGCATTCATTGTAATTTCCATGTCGTATTATTATTGTCCAGCCCCTAATATAACACGAACACCATATTGTCATTAAATAAATGTACTTTTGATGTTTTTAAAAAACAGTGGAGAGCACGTGGCTCATAAACATATACCCATGAACAGTTTGGAAGTCACCAGAGCTAAAGCAAACCACTGACATTCACACACATTATCAATTTTCACCACTTTCTGGTTTGGGTAGAGGAGCATGACTCTCATTTTGTTAGGATGGGTGATTGATGGTCACCGAAAAGTATTCCCTAATTGTGAATATTGCTAGCAATCACTGGGGCTGAGTGAGTGGGATTTATGCTGACGTTTATATGTATGTATCTATCCATATGAATAGTGTAGCATTAGCAATGGGTAAAGAGAGAAACGAGTTGGAATGGAGGATGGAATTGAAACGTTGTTTGCATTTGATTGCAGAACAAAGCGTTCATTATGCAAAAGTTTTTCTCTGTGTAAACGTATACGTTTGAATGTACAAAAATATGTATGTAGTTACATAACGGGGAGGGTATAATATGGTATGTAGATCATCTAGAGTTACTGGAGCAGCATGCGTTGCAAAGCACACAAAAGGGAAAAAGGGAGTTGGAGAAGTGAGCGGCGTTGGGAAGAGGTTTCCTTCAATTTCTCCAACGACCTTGTTCAATTTAAAATGAGATTTTCCTTTGTATTCGCCCCAATGAGCTTAGAGGTTTTGGTGAGTATGAAATATGTAGGAAATCAGTGAAAACACTCCATATGCATTACTGAGCTAGAATACTAGTAGTAGTAGTTGTAGTAGTAATAGTAGTGTCACTCCATTCTAGACGATTGTGGTGGATGTGGTAATGAAATAGGTTGGTGTTGGTGGTGATGATGGTAGGTAATATTATGTGATGTGGCATTAAAATTTCTGGTTGAATTCCCCGAAAATTGAATTTGCTTCCTCGCTCTCTCTTTTCCATAATTTCCGAGAGCCAGAGGCGTAATACCAACAAGAAAGTGCAGCGTGCATGCATTCACTCCTGTTATTGCCACGGCTCCTGCTGCTGCTGCTCATCTCTTTATGTACACAACTACACACAATTGCATATTAGGCATCTGCGGATGAAAGAAAACGAACAGTTGATGATGTGATGATGATGTGAGAGGAGAAGAAAAGCGTATCTCCACTTTTTTCTACCTTTCTTCCATAAAAAATCATTTCCTCCTTCCGCAACATGAGCTGCTACACTTTGATGAAATTGGTTTTTTCAATGTCATATTATTCCCACCTATTTCCTGATAATGTTGGTCGATCAATAGCAATAGCATGTGTGTGTGTGTGTGTTTGGATAGGATGTGTACTAGTGAGAAAGTTGGCCACAAAAAAAACCGGACGGACTAATGAGCATACCTCGTTCTCACTACAACTTTGGTAATTTTTTGGGTGATTTTTCACTCGATGAACAAATGCAGCAAAAGTCAAGTCAGTAGTCTAGGTGGGATTAAATAAGCTCCAAGGCTACGCTCCCCAGGATTATATTTTTATAGGAAAGTTAGCACGTGTGTGTTTTTCTGACGTGTAAGTATTCTTCCATCTCACCATCTCCTTCTAGATTCAATTCAACGTGGAATTAATAGGCTATATAAAAGCCATGATCATTTCCTAATCTCAGACTTTCAGTGAGGAGCAAGGAAACCACAACTACCTTTCTTACTGACGCATAAAGCCTAATATGATGGCTTAAAACTTGCCAACATTTATCTTAATAGGTTCCCCACAAATGACATTGTTCAGAGGAATCAAAAGCTCAAAAGATGGAACAAAGTTTAGTTTCGTCTTTCTACTCGTTTCCGACCCTGTGAGGGCATTAGTAAAATGTTTATAGGATGATGATGGCCACATAATCATATCTATCATATAATTATCTTTTTCAAGGAAAGAGGAAGAAAACTCTTGTTTTCACAATTATTACTGTTCTCTGGCCCATTTTAAAGCGATTTCTATAACAAGATATGAAAAAGAGACGAATATTTTATTCACCTTTGGGACCATCCAACCAACCTAATTCCAAGTATAGTTTACAAGTAGGCGGGTGGCTGAAGTCAAAGTGGCTATGAACACAAACGAAATGAAACCTTTGAAACAAAAGGAGTTTATGTTTCTTGCACACAAAAAAATTCCATACTGCTTTAAATTGACAAGTTGCCATCTCCAGGAGATCTCACTTGCTAGTGCTAGTCAGCCTTTAACTCAATAACGCTGAGCTCCTTTTCCAGACAGGATCCATTTCACACATGTTCATAATATTATGTTCACCTTGAATGAGAGGTTCAGATTGGAATATAAAATTCTCAATCAGAAGAGGTAGATATCTAAATAATAGTGGGGAAATGCTACGGAAAAGTCAAATGGGGATTAAAATAAAAGAGATTAGGTTTTTGGAATGCATGGTGACGGTGACGCATGAGGTTATTCATTTTTTCTCCCTATGTACATGAAACTGAAGAGTTGACTGTACGGATCGGATTGGATCGAGGTCTTTTACTTTCATCAACAACAACGCAAGGTCATCGTCCGATTTCTGAGGGAAATAACTTTGTACTCATATTTTCTTTTTTCTTCTTCATCTCATTCTCTTTTTTCATATTTTTTCATGTTTCAAATATTAAGTAAGTCAGTACAAAAAAAAAGTTTTGCAAAAAATACATGCTTCTAAAAAGGTTTATAGGATTGCCAGCAACCGCAAAAAAAAATAAAAAAAATGGGGGCTGAGTGCCAATTTTTTCCTTCTTTAACTCTTTCTTTGTAGTAGACAATGTGTTGAGTTGAAAAAAGTATTGTGGTTTATTATATTATCAGGAAAGTTTGTAAGGAGAAACCACAACCGAAACCAAACCACTCTTCACAATCCAAAAAAATGTTTTGTAGCAGTCAGCATTCATTTTAAGTAATGACGTATGTATTTAAAGAAGAAAAGGAAGGAATAAATTCAATATGTTCACTCCCATGAAGATTTTATGTTCTATTTGTTGCATCATTTTAAGTACATATTATTATCAACAGCTTTTAGTGCAATTTGTATGCCCACGTGTGTGAGAACAGTCCATTGTACTATTTATCTAATACAAAAGAGAAACCAGCTAGTTTAAGAGAAAGTTCTTCCTGTTTATTGAAAGAGAGAGAGAGGTAGTTTAAGAATCATGATGAAAGTTGCATTAGTCTTGATAGGTATTGACACCTATGAATCTAATTACGATGTTAATTGCCTCGAATAACTTGTTCCCTAGTAAAAGTTGGAAATTAATTTTTTGAGTAAACTTTTCATCCTCCAGGTTTTAGTCAAGTCACACTCGACTCTACCTGTAGTAGTCAACTGTCAGGTTTACAACATGCATGGTTTCATTCATGGGATGGAGGCTCATGCTGGGGTCTTTCTTTCACTTGGCTGCAAACAAAAATGATGTTGTTTGGTGAAAATAAACTTTCCCATTTCCTCCCAGTTTCCATGTTTCAAAGTGATGTTGACGATGACGATGATGATATGATAGCAATACTGACAGAGGACAAGGAAAAGATTGAAGGTTTTTCTCCCTCTAGTATTAAGATACGCTAGGCTACCGTTCGTTTCAGGCACATCTGGCTTCCTGTGAAAGTATGCATGCATGGAAGTGTTGCATCAAGCAAAATGAGTTGCAAGGTCGAACTTGTTGAAAATCAGGAGTTGGAGAGAAGGGAAACTTCTCAAAAGGGTAAATTAGATTAGCAAGAAGGAAGCTGGAAAAGTGCAGCTGTTGCCCAAGAAATGGAGTAGTTGAGACTTGTTAATTTGAGGCGCAAACTACTCCTCCAGTCATCCATCCTCTGTACATTTTTGTTGAGATATATTTTTTTATAGCTTTAGCTATAACTTAGGCTATAGCGGCCTAGAACTTAGTTTTTACTTTTAGGGAAAAGGTTCCCACGCGTGTTCCATGCTTTTTTACGTTAACATGGCTCATGAAACATCTAAATACTTTGGAAAATTGGGTTCATGGAATCACATTTTCTGGAGTGTGTACTCGGATCTCGAGTTTGATAATTGATCAAACATTTAAAAGGCTTTCGACTTACGAAACTAATTATTTATGACGGCGTGAGTACTTATGCATATACATATGAAATGAAAATAGTTTGATATTAATTTTATAATATCATATTTTTACTTTCTCTTCCGCTAAAGCTAACTTTTCCTTTGTGTTACTTTCAACTTATTTCGGAGGAGCACATTTTAAACCAAGGTTTTTCTCTAGCCTTGACTTGAGGAATTAAGGGAAAATAAACATAGGTGTGGTGACACAAGCATACTCTAACTGTATTCCAGAAAATATTGTAAACCTCATTGATGTAAATCGACTTACATTGCATTACTACGCAGCAAAGAATTTTGACGTATGTAATTTTCCGAGATGGATTGAAACTTCCAACTCTTTCATCTTCGGTGTGCATGGCCATTTGTATAGAAATGGGATTTAATGAAGGAAATCCCACCTTTGACATGAAGAAGATACTAATCTAATTGAAATGGTGGAATATCATATCAAATGTCTTTTTTTCATTTCAGCATATAAATTTTCCCCAGGGAGCTTGCACTCCTCACAAGATGCAAATAATATTATTCGCTGAATTTGCTTATTCCTTTTTTAAATGAATCATGAATGACATTTCTATTTTTGCTAACTTCAAGGTAACCATAGTCCAGCGTACGGATGAAAGTCTGGAGGCAGGTGGTGCTGAAGATGAAATGTCGGAAGGGCGACATGAGACATCTGAAGAACATGATACCGACTGGATTGTAGTTGGAGAAAGCCAAGATGAATTAGCATTTGGAGAAAGCCCTTCAAAAACAGAGGATGAACATGATGCCAGCACTAGCTCTACTGATGATAAAAATCACCAGAATCATGATGATTTGCATGAGTCTCAAAGTCAAATTGAAGAAATACAGTTGGGAGCTGAAGCCACAGAGCCATTGCCGTCCCAGCCCAATAATGAAATTCCAGACGGGGATTCCCTCATTAACTCTCAAGAGAGGATGGAAACAGGTAGCAGTGAATCTGGTGATATTTTAGTTGCTGCGGAATCCAACCAAGATGCACAAACTGTTATTATCAAACCTACACGAGCACGAAATCCCAAGTTTCAGAGAAGGAATCGAGTAACTCCTACATATCCAAGGATTTCAGAATCATCATCATCATATTCATCCTCACCTTATTACTATGTTCCTCAAAAAGCCGAAGATACGAAAGCAGAGTTTACGCTCAACCAAGATGGGATCAGTATCGAAGCCCTTTCTGAAGTAAAGACCCCAGATACGAGCAATATCGTCTACTCTCAACGAGTCACCAATTTTTCTCCTTATCGGAATCGTGCAAACTCTAAACCTGCCGTTGCTCCAACTGTTGAACCAAAAACTGATGAAGAAACAGTCAAGGTTACTGAAAATGAAGAGGCTCCTGCTACTACTACTGCACCTACAGGAAAATTTCGTCCAAGACCTCCAACTCTAAGAAAGAAAAGGCCATTTGGTTCATTGAGAAATCCATCAGAAACACAACAACAACAAGAAGAGGATCTGGGGACCAATAAAGAAAGTTTAGAGGAAAGTAAGAGCAGTACATCTTCCCTATATGGAGCATCATCATCATCATCTTCTGGTCAAAGCCCTGGTTCTTCTCTCCACGTGGCGGAGCCAGAAACAGCTGAGAAACCTCTGGAAGAAATAGGTGATGAGAGGAGAGTGGTGTCAAAACTTGTAAGGCCAAAAGTCGCCGGGTTGAGTAGAGGCAGGAAAAAACCTGACATTGCCATTTCTCCTATCCAAGCTAGTACCAACTCCCCAGCCGAAAGCACTGAGTCTGATGGCGTCTCTCCAACTTTGGACAATGGTGATAGTGACCAAGATAAAGTTTCCCTACTGGCAAAAGGTTGGACAAAGGATGAGCACAAATCAAAAGCAACAATTGGGTCAGAGGGAGAGCAACAACAGGATAGTGGAGGGGCAGATGCTAACTCCTCTGCCAAAAAACTTCATAACAACAGCCCAACAGGGAAGCTCACCCCATTTATACCCAAAATCCGACCTTTCAATCCTAAACCTAAAGATATAAGTAATGAAAATAACAAAGATTCAAGTTCCGAGGCTGAGCTTCCAAGTCAAGTGAGCATTGGTGGTGATAGCTCTCCCGCTACTGATGAATATGGTAGTACAGAACCTGCTTTAACTCCTGATGAACTGACAGTAGCCACCACAGAGTCTCAACCACCAGCAAACCGAGTTCCATTCAAATCCAAAGTTATAATTAGGAAAGTTCCAATAAGACGGATGAAACCTATTAGTCAAGAAGTAAATGAGGCGGTTACAAGTAGCAGTGTTGATAGTAGTACGGAAAGCAGTCCGGTTTCCCAACCAATGAAAAGGATACGGTTGAGAAGACCCAATAACTCGGCCTCACCACTTAAAAATAATATACAGGCTACTTCTTCTCCTGAACAAACTTCCTTGGACTCTGTTCAAGAATCAAAGCCAAATGATGACTCTTCAGTTGCCCCGAAAATTGAGAAGTTGGATATTAGAGCGAGACTCCGTGGCAGAAACCGTACTAGCAAGCTTGCATCTCCAGCTCCCATCATTGAAGCAGAGCCAGAAAGCATGAAAACGATTGTAGATATTGAGCTGGATCAGGACAATGTTAAAGTAGAGGAACCTAAAGAGCAAGTTTTTGTTGCAACTTCCCCATCTCCTCCTGCATCCGATAATTTGAGCCGACCTCTCATTCAAAGGAAAAGATTAAGACGTCCAATGAACAGATTGGCTGCATTAACAAGGCAAGGTCAAAAGGCTAGTGAAGGAACACAAGTGGAGTCAACCGGAAATGATGATAAAGCAGCGGATGTTAATGTTGAAGCTGTTCAGCCCACTCTACCTAAAATCCCTCAACAGCCTAAGGAGGAGGAAACCAGTATTGTGAGTCCCCTCAAAAGACTGAGAAGACCTCCATCAGCTAGATTGACTTATAATAGGCAAAGCGTTGAAAAAGAAAGCAAAGATACTTTGAGTCCACCTACTCCAACCCAATCTACTCCAGAAATTGATGAGATAACCACGACCGAAGAGCCTGTACAAGTAGAAGTTAAGCCACTGCGAATAAGACAAAGAATCCCATTTCCTCGGGGCAACGTGAGAACTACTCAGCGACCATCTCCAAAAGTTGTTGAGAGCATGACACCACCACTTGAAACTGTTCCTGAGGAAGATGACTCCCACACATCTGAGGCACCTGTGACGGTTACATCCACATATTCTCGAATTAGAGTCAACAATAAAAACAGTTTGCTCACCCGGGCAAAACAGAGACCATCACCAACCTACAAAAAGACGTCCACTGTCAAAGCAGAAGAGGGCCAATCAAATCAAGCAGAGCCAGAAGCAATCTCCCCTACAACTGATGATTCCAGCTCTCCATCCATAGTCAACCAGAGAACTAGATTTGGTGTAAAAACCCGGTTGGCAACCTCCTCCAAATCAGTGACAACAGCAGCCCCCAAACAAGAAGCAGAGGTTGAGGTTGATGCTGATGTGGATAGCGAATTACAAAAACAGGGTCAATTGAGTCAATTAAATGAGAGTTCCCAGCAGGATCGAACTCACGTTCAAAGAAAACGAGTGGGTATCATCCGTAGACGCAAACCACAAATACAACAAGATAATCAACATCAACAAGAGGAGCAGCATCTGGAAGAGTCATCTTATTCTAAAGAGAAAAACCAGGTGGATCATGTTTCCAATGAAAACCAAGAGCCTGGAAGTAGTCCAGCACTTGTATGGAATTCAGAACACGTTTCATCAGAGGAAAAAGTTATATTGGAGCCTATTGACACCACCACCACCTCCTCTAGCTTGCAGTCTTCCTTGCTAAACTCAGAGCTGGCGGAAGAGCAAAGCTCTGGACTCGCAAATCATTCCGCTGATGAAGTGAAAAACACTGCCGAAGATGGTGATGATGTTGATGATGATGATAATTCGCCCAGCTCTACCAGCAAGAAGGAGGATGATGACGTTGACAATGATACTGATAGTGAAGATGATGATATGGATGAGGGATATACTAAGGACAGAGTAGTACAGCAAGGAAGTGTTGATGAAAGCGATTCCTATGATTTAGTTTTAAACCAGGAAGTGCGTAAAGAGTTGGGCACGCAAGTCACGGACCCCAACCAAGTCCCACACGAAATCCCGTCTGAAAACTCTGACACTTATGAAAGCGGTCCTGGAGAGGAAGCTCATGATTCATCATCATCATCCTCATCCTCTGAAAATGATGAGGAACTTTATCCACAACAGCATCAAGCAACCAACTATAACTCTTATGACGATTCTCAGAAAAATTATGATGGTGATAATGAATCTAAAGATGAGGACGCTATTGACATTCAGCAAGAGTCTTCCTACCCAGATTTTAATGCAAATACGGAGGATACCCAAACCA
Source organism: Orchesella flavescens (assembly GCA_964034955.1). Taxonomy (NCBI): domain Eukaryota; kingdom Metazoa; phylum Arthropoda; class Collembola; order Entomobryomorpha; family Orchesellidae; genus Orchesella; species Orchesella flavescens. The sequence goes on from OZ035953.1 coordinate 18,696,590, forward strand.
GACCTGGAAACTTGGAGGGATTTGAGACGCTAGAGTTAGGGACACCAGATTACGATCCAAATCCATACAACTTATATAATTACTATGGCTACGGAGACGAACGGGAAGAAGAGGAAGGAGAAGAAGAGAGTCGAATTCATATGAAAGTTCTTGATGAAACATCCTCCAAGCGTGTAAAGGGAAAGGGTAACCCAAGTCGAAATGAGGACAAGCAAAAAGATATTTCACTTACAACAAAGACGCACCCTGATCCAAATTCCTCTCAGGAGAGACCCGTTAATCCTCTCAATAGACAGCGACCAAGTGAGAGCAACAAGGACAGAAATAAACGCATAAGATTAAAATTACAAAGGCCACCTTCTCTCTATCTAAACAGCACGGAGGGTGATGGTAGTGATGATAATAATAGGAAAGTCACTGGTTCTCTAACCCCTGCCCCATTTACTCCTTCCCTACAAAGCCCAAGACCTACTTATGCAGGACATGATGCTCTTTTGGAAAGTGTGACCCAGTCTGCTGGCTCCCTCAATTCTGAAAATAGTTCTCACTCCCCTGAGTCTCAGGAGCCGATTAGGTATCGTAAAAAGTCTGTGAGTATCCCAACAACAACAACAACCCAATCACCTTTGGTTGCAGAGAATAGGAAGCGGACTCGTGTCCGAGTCAAGCTTGTCACGTTGCCCACAACCACGGTAGCACCTGCTCGAGCTCATGATGATGATAGCAATGAAATGGATGTCTCGTCATCTACTTCTGGAGAAATTACTAGACCTGGACACGCAACGTTTAAATTTCCTCCTTTCCAAAAGTCCACGTTGACGTTGGTTGCTACAACAGAGTCACCAGCCAAAACTGAAGAATATGAGTCTGTTGTTTCGTACAAACCCCAAAAGTTCAATTATAGACGGCCCACAACCGCATCCACAACAACAACAACCACAACGACGACGACAACGACTACTACTGAAATACCACCACCAGAAGTAGATGTTTCATACGCAGTTGGTAATGAGCATAAACATAGCGGTTCGGAATCCGTTTCATATGACGAGGTTGTCCCAACAATTAAAAATGATAAGTATTCAGCAACATCCAGACCAAGAATAACTCCTCCTGCGAAATATGACTCGAAAAACAGTAGGTTTAAGGTGAGCGGATTGACTCAAGCTTCCAATTCCAATGCCAATACTCATCCATCAAAATCATCCAGTGAAGTTGCACCTTCCACAAGGAAGCCACCTCAACAGAGAATAAAAAGCCCAGAGCAAACTCGCAAAAGGCCATCATCATATGAGTTGACGACTACCCAAGCTCCCATTTTTCATCAACTACCTGCCACAACTTCTGCTCCAGTTTATGTTAATCAAGAGTATCAATCACTTGGAACTCAAGAGCTGGCCCCGCCAATGAGACAGACTACTCCGGTGTATCAGCCACAACAACAGCCCTCCTCATTTGTGAAGATACCTGAGGTAACACCGGTTAGATTAACAACGCAGTATGATGAAGATGATGATGATAGCAATGAAGTGATTGATCATGACAACGCCAAACCAGAAAAACTTCAAATTGTGGAGATCCGCCAACAAGAAAAAGTGAGCCCGAATTCTATTTCATACTATGAGCCTTCTCCACCCACTAAACTTGGTGGGAAGAAGCCAACCTCTAGTGTTTATGCGGAGGAAGTGGCGAATCAAAAGGGAAAATATTCTTCGAGATTCAAAGTTCCAGAAAAGTTTAACGCTAAAAAGACAACCTTTCCGTCTGAGCCACCACCACCAACCAAGGAGAAAGCTGTGGTAGTAGAAATTAATGAGGATGTGGGAAACAGCATCAAAATAAAAAATAATCCTTCGTATCAAGCTCCTCTTGAGAATACTCCTAATTATCCTCCTCATCAACAGCCGCAGCAAAATCTGCAGTATCAATATCAAGATTATGATAATCCAATGCATACAAACATCGATTTCGACTTTGAGCCAGAAAAGCCTGTGAAACAGCAACAGCAACAACAACAACATCATCAGCAACAAATACAGCAGCAATATGTTGAGAAAGAAAGTGTCAAACTTGAGCCAGAAGTTGTTCCCGACATTAGAGTTAATGTGAGACCATATGAACCTAATAGAGAAATTAAGCAAATTGCCCCAACTCCTTTGAGTCAGCCAAAATACCAGGAAGAACAACGGCATCCTTATACAAGCCACTTTGTGCCAACAACGGAAAGCCCTTCTTCATATCCGTTTACTTATGCAATTAAAAACAGCCCATTTGGACCCTTCCCTAGTGCTGAGCATTGGTCAGGAATTCCAACAGAGAATAGCCCAATACTGCCCGAACACTTGGAGAAACGGAAGCCAACTTCTTCCCCACTTCCCATAAGATTTGAATCTTATGATGATGACTTTAAACGACTACCAGCACCAGTTGAGCCTCGACCCATTAGCCCAATTAGACTTGAGCCAGATTTTCAATTAAGACCCCAACAAGTTCTATCAAACCAGGGGATTAAGAATATTATGGTTTTTGAGGACGACGACGAAAGTTATGAAGAAGAAGATGAAGAGCCTATTCGTCAACCACCACCAAGACCTTTGCCTCCAGTTGCCCCGACTTTGATTAGCTTCGGAACGGATTTCGATCCACCTGTGGAGCAAGTGAGAGCTCCCCAACCAATTCCAATTCTTCATAATATGCATAACCAGAACGCTCAGCATTATGCTATTAACGCTCCACCTGAGCCCGAATTTATTCGTGAAATTGTTGAAAATCAAAAGGAAACGTTTCCTCCTCACCAACTTCCCGTGAACTTTCTTAATCGACTTCAGCATCAACTTGGAATAGCATCGCCGTCACACCACTTGCCACTGCCACCACCACCACCTCCGACACAAAACAACATGGTAATTAGAAGACCACAAGGAAGTCATGGGATCGAGCTTCAAAACAGCAATCCTGCGATGCAGCAACTATCACCACCAATGGAACCACAGCCTATTAATATACAGCGTCAGCCACATCAGGAACCTGTAGGGAATGCGATCCCTCATTTAATGTCAAATACAGGAGCTCCAATCCAACATGTGACGTACGAGATCAAGGACGGTGAGCTGATAGCTCATCAACTACAGTTGCAGCAACCTGGTCAGGTGGGTAACGAGCAGTCCCTTCATCAACAACCAATTCATCAACTTCATCAACCAATTTCACAAAATGGTAATAACAAAATGCAGTTCCCAGAACACGGAGCACCGTCAGTTCTGCAAGAGCAACAACAACAACCGCAGCAACATAATATTCAGATTCAGCAGGAAATGATCCAGCAACCACATAAAAGTCCACAGCCAATGGAACTTATAACTATAAAATTGGAACGGCCACTGGAGCAGTTACCACCCCATCATAATGTCCCACGGCCTATGCAAATTCCCAATGACCTGCCCGTTATTGAAAACGGATTTAAATTGGAGCCACAACCATTAAAAAATGTTCAATTGAATCCTGCTGATCACAATATTGTGGTGAATGTAAATGGAAGACCGTATGATGCTCCTCCACTCCAACAAATCAATCAACATCCCAACGAAATGAGTCAACAACAACAACAGCAGCAGCATTTCCTAAAACCGTTTGAGCACCAACCGTTTGATGAGTTGCCGATTCGTGGAAATCAGCAAGTGTTGAAAGGCTTCCCACAACCAGGTCGTCCTATTGACAATTTCCCAGATGTTGCCTTTGATGGACATCAGGTTGTGAAAGGTCGTGAGCCTGTTGCTCAACCACCACCACCACCACCAGGCTCAAATGAACAGGTGAAATTGGAAGCCATAATTAATCAAGGATTCCCTGATCAAATTTCAATCCGACCTGGACAATACGGACCGCCACCAGCCGCTAACCAGCGCCCTGCTCAGTACGTGCCCTTCAACATGATGAACGAGAGACCTAAAAGAAATGAGAGTGAGAAACATATTGAAATGCAACAACAACAACAACAGCAGCAGTTGCAACATCAACCTCAGCAATCTCGGCCACTAATCCATCATCCTCAACAGTTTCAAGGGCCAGTCAAATTTGGAAATCATCAGTCCTTTCGGCACCCCATCCCGGCCCCTAACTCCTTCAATGCTCCACTCCATAATAACTCGGCTGGAAGTGGCTCTCCGCCAAACTTTCCCCAACCGTTTCCTCATGGACACAATGCAAACTTTAGAATACCTCCGCCAAATTTCTTCCCTAGGCCAAGCCACCACAGAGCCCAACCACAGCCTGGACCTCAGATGATGTCAATGCCTGGATTTCCACCCAATGGCCAGTTTGGCAATAATGGTAACCCACACTTGATGCCTCGAATGCGTAATCCAAATGCGAGAACCTCCAGAGCAGCAAATTTGACTGTGGAAGATGAGAAAGATGACATGAGCAAAGAACTTAAGGAAGAGATGGCTTCCGGAAGGATTGATGACGCTGCTGTGGAATTTGTTTCGGATCAACAGACATTCATCGAAGTAAAAAGTACAGAGAGCAATAAGAATGAACAATCACAACAAGACCAGATGCCACCAAAACCCGAAAATAAAGAAGATAGTGGAAAGGGCAGTGATGTTGCCATCCTAACTCAACCTCAAAACAGTAATCCATCAGATTCTGACGTTGCTGTGGCTAATGAGGAGATGAAAGATTCCCAAATTGTAGCAGGTGATGGCTCGTTTTCGCAACGAAAACAGCGTGAATTGAATCTAGATGTTTTTCTACAACAATCTCAAAGCAAGGAGGAAAGCTTGGGAAAGAGTGCAACAGTAAAAGAAGGGGGAAATCAGCATGAAGACATAATTATGGAGGAAAGCGTGCGAATCGAACACTTTGTGCAGGATAAACTACCAGGTATGAATGTTTTACTGTACCCACTTGACTTTTCTACGCATCAGTCGAGTTTTGTAGAAAAGTAAGATGATTTCTAAAAATGACGAGGTCACTTTGAAACAAGAGTGAGGTTTCTTTTAACCAGCTCAAATTTCTTTTATTGAATTACTGGCAACTTAAGAGATTTGATTGAAGTTGCTCTCCAAAAGAAAGCTTCTGAAACTTAAATTGTTTAAAAGAAAATGACTTTCTCAATTTAATTTGATTTTTGCAACTGTCCTCATACATTCTTGACGATATTGATAAACAGATTTGAACAACTAGTTGTGTCTCATTTATTTTTATCCCTCCAATTTTATTTGAGTTAACCCAGTCAATCCTTTTTCTCAAGGTGTACGCAATTTCTCACAAGTTTTTTTTCCTATTTTTTTTTCTACAGATTCCAGAAAGAGTGATCAAGCTCAAGCAGAGTCAAGCGCTGATCCTTTGATGCCGACAAAGTGGAAAAACTTTGGAGCTGCTCCAATCCCCTCTGAACACAAGGAAGATGGGAACCGAAAGGACAACAATGACTCTAACGAAAGATTTGCAGTTTCTGGGTCTCCATTAATATTCATTCCTTTGAATATGCGACCACCAAGCAGCTCTACCAACAACCAAGAGAAAAGAACCTTGACAGACAATAAGAAGGACTTTATGATGATGAAAGGTGTAAAGGAGAAAAATGATTTGCAGGCCTATTTTCCTAAAGTCAAGCCAGGTAAAAGTGAAAAGGGAGCACAAAAGCCGGCTCAAGGCCAACTGGCTAATAATAACAATCCCGGAGAAATGCAAGAGCAACAGGAATTTGTTGCACCAAAAGTAATTCAACGAGGATTCCATCCCATTTTACCATACAGTGAAAAAGATCCAGGACCAATTGTCATCCCAATGCTACCCAAAGTAGAAAAGTTTTTACCACCACCAATGGATCCTATGGAGGATGGTGGGAGAGTTGAAAATGGAGCCTCTCTTCCACCCATTTCCCCAATGAACAGCAATCCTATCGTTGCTGGAGTTGGAACAATGGGTTCCAACCCATTTAATCAGTTGCAAGATCCTATGCTCTACTCCTCAAACAAACATATCAACCACATTCCAGTTGCTACAAATAATTTTAATACTTTACCAACTAACCAGCATGCACAGCTTAAAAGTATCACTTTTAATACAATCACTTAACCAGTTCCGACCACCAACCTAATCCAATGCTCAATCATCTTAGAGAAATTTCCTATAGCTATGTGGATAAGCATACCAAGGGCTGACATAGGGGCAGAATGAGACTTAAACTTATTTATTTTATTGCTAAACTTTTCTTACAAATTTCGTTCTTTGTTGTGATGTCGCTCATTAAGTAGATGAAATGTGAACTTGGCACACTGCCAATTCCATTTACTATACAACTAAAATTATACACATCCGTTTGCATGATTTGGATGAAAAAAATATTGTCTTTCTTAATGGGTCAATGTCATCATCATCATCACGTTCATTGATCGATTTACAAAAAAAATAACTCCACTCTTTTTTATGTGGAAAATAGAGACAAATTATTCCAAAATGTATTTTAATGAAGGAGCTGATGCTAAATTTTGAAGATGATGCATAGTTACGGTTTATTTATAATTTATTCTTTAATTAACTAATGGAAAGATGGACATGTGTTCACCCAATATAATACTCTTATTTTTATACAATGCTGAGCTTAGAATGATGAAAGTGGCGCTCATATTATGTATTCTGTAAGTATTTATTGAAATAAATTTTTATTTTATATTTATATCACTTGTGCTCAACTGGATCCATTTCATCCATCTTCCAATGGTTTGCAATTCTTGAAAAAACCAAAAGAACCAAAGTTGCATATTACATGAACGAAGTATAGCCATGTCTGAGTGCATATGTCTACCAATTTCCAATGAATATGGCAAATATTATTCTTCTGGTTCAGAAGCAAGTTAATAAGAGTAATATGGGTTCATTGAAAAAATAAGAAAATGCTTGGAGGCGTAGTATTTTATATTACTCCTTTAAATGTAAGATTTTTTGATTTCCATTGAAAAGTATTCAGCTGTGAAGGATACGGAAAAGACCGTGGAAACAGGTGGCGATAGTTATGCATCAGATTGGAAAGTTTTTTCTTAACAAAACAAGCCCATAAAAGCCTTTACGCATAATGAATCATCGACAACTGCGGAGTGTGTATCATTCAAGGAATCAAAATCACACATCAACGAGTAAATACACACACATATATACATGTGTACAATAAGAGCATTATTTGCATCACATTTCTTTACCGTTTTTTTACCTTGAAGGATCGTACTGTGCTTGGCTGTATTCATGGACATGCTATGGTTATGCATTAGATGAAATTGATACTAGAAATCCATGGGGTATGGTAATGAAATCATATTATGGTGATCGTTGTTCCATACTGGCTTCCACGAAGAAATTAATCAACATTATTTGCTTAGAATGATTTTTTTTAAATTTCAAGAAAGTTGGGCGAACGTTACAAGTTTGAATGTAATTGATTCCAGGTCATTGAGTGTATACTTCGTTACATTTTTGGAAAGGGAATCATCCCATTATCAAGTCTAGAGCTGTTCTATTTTTAGGGTAAATGCATACATAAGAAAAGTAAATACACAATACATTTCAATCCTTTTTGGCGATCTACATAAAATGAAATTGTATCTATTTATTGCTACTCCGTCAAACTCAACTACAGCTCCGCATGTCTCTTCCCAACTGCATCAAATATTAATGGGAATTCAATGGCCAGATCTTGATTATCTTTTATTGATTGCACTGTGTGAATCCCACATCACATCGTCTTGATATGAAAAGATTTTATGTTCAAGTACTTTAACATTTGGCTTGACGTAATCTCCAGACAAACAAACGATCCAGACATTTATTCCCTTTATTGCCTCATCCTTAAAGTAGTTAAATTTAAGTTAATTCATCAGGATTCTGAGCCCATTTAGACAAAACAACGACTAAACTGATGATGCTGGCACTGATAATGACTTAAAGAAAGGGATAAAGGCTTGTTATTTTGAAGTACATAAAAAATGCATTCAGACAGCTCGTTTGTAAGTATGAGACATGCAAGATTAGATTCTCCCCAAGCCTGTGAAGGAAATAAAACATGCTTCCGAATTTTTAATAATTTTTTTTGTATTCTCATGCGCATTTCAGTGATGCTAATCTTTCACTTGTAGGAATGACAATGACAAAAAGAGATTAAGTCGTCTAATTGTAAAACATAAATGAGGATAAAAGGTTAAGCTTAAAGAAATTAAGATCGTCAAAAATAAAGTTGTCATATTATACGACCTATATAAAAAATAAAAACAGTTGGCGATCTACAGGATGACCATCCATCTTTTGGTAAGTAGATAGTGCGTTTGAAGTTCTAAGAAGTAGTAAGAGGAAGTGTTAACAGCGTAATTTATAGGATATGTGATGATGATGGGGTTGCTCAACAGTTCAGTCTTCTCTTGAAACAAATTCAAGTTAAAACTTGTGTGCTAAAAATTTATGGATGTCGTTGTATCATACCAGATGCATTCACCAGTGAATGAAAGTTCTGTAAAACATAACGAAATCATCATCACATGTAATTGCATTTGTAAATATGACATCATTTTCATAACATCAAATACGCGTAGCCATAACCTCCTAAAAAGTGATAGTGCTAATGCAAATGCTTGTGCAAATACACACTGGAGAGTGGCGAGTTGTCGTAAACAACACGGGAAATTGGAATGATGAAAAGGGAGACTGTGTTCTGCATACATACAAATCGATTTGCTTGACTGATAATTCAAAGCTGTGAGCAAATTTTATGATACTGAATGATGCAGCTGAGCCAAACAAACCTAAACTTCGTTCTCATGCTTGCTCCGCTGTCTTGAATATGTGAACGTCCTGGACAGATCCGATTTAAGTCTCAGTTTTTTTAGTGTGCGGAGTTATAAAATGAAGCAGTATTTTTTCGTGGATGCAGCTCAGCATTTAATGCTGGGGAATGAGAGCCAGTCATGCACCTCTTCATTTCGTTTGCTATTTTTGCGCTCAGTATAATTTATATGGATGTGTATGCCTGTGCTATTGTGTTTTCTTTCCCCATGCACAATATTATTGAATATTTTTGCAAAGCAGACTTGAGTTCCTTCATTGCCTTTTGGCTTGAAAATTTCAAGGTTATTCAACTAACATTTTCTTCGAAGGGGAAATGATGAGCATTCCTCATCACACAATTGCACGTGTGATAGATAGGGTGGTGTAGTTTCAATCTTGAATGCACCTATTTTAGAGACACGTTGGCTTTAGCATTGACGATTTGGGTTTATATTTAGTAGGCTGTCCATAATACAATACATCAGTAGATTTTTCTTCAGGCTGAAAGTTCTTGGGAAAACTTATTTCGGTTTTCTTGTACAGATTTTTAGGCTTCTTTTTATACAGAATGGACGTACAATCATCATAGGCTGGTTCTAAGATGCAGTTGGTAATTAATAAGTCAAATTTCATTATTGAAGCATTCTTTCAAGTAACAAACAACATGATATTTGACGTACCATATAAATCCATTAATACGATTAACGTATTATTAAATGGATATGACATATTCAACTGAATCTGCCTAACTAATGGTATTGCAAAATTTCTGTGCAAACGTTGAATCACAGAGTAGTGGGTGGGGTTATAGTAGTGAACTATATTATACAGTATCAGCATCCCCTTTCTGAGATGATGACGTATTGAAAAGTTTATTCGGATCGGATGTTTCGTCAAGTACTTAAACATTTTACATTTTTTAAATTTATGTATACGCACGTGTGACTTCTTTCTCATGTAAACTTGAGGAAATATTGAAAACAGAGATAAAAGAAATGCAAAATGCAGTGGTCTCATTATTGGAATGCAGGAAATGGTTAAAATGGAATGGAAAAACCATTATAAATGCAATTTACAAACAATAAAATACGAGCAGATATTTAGTTTTCTAGGACAGCATAAAAAATTATATCCTTCTTTTGAACTAAATTATTATTGCTGAATGCGCTAGGGAATTAAAGAAAATATAGTCTAAAAGCGACGTAGAAACATATACCAGCATCTTTCATCAGTTACCCGACAGTTATAGCGTTAAAAAAACTCAAAGTTGCGTAATTTCCATTTTTTGTAATCGTCAAACTTTTGCCAAAGCAGCTCCACTTTCTATTATTAAGGTCAATCCAGCTGGGAAATGTAAAACCAATGCTTGCTATTTGGAAAGAGTCTCATAATGAGTTATTGCAATGATTAATGGCGTAATTATGAGCATACTTCTCGCTTCAGCTTAACTTCAGCTGTGAAAAGTTTTTGATAGATGTATAAACACCATTGAAGCATTAACACAGAATATTTGTGTTGGAACTAATGACTGTGAAATATTATTTTAAGAATCATTGAAGCATTTACATTTTTGTTCATCTAACCAGAAGCTTAATGAATGTCCATTTTGTCGCCTTGTTTTATCTGCGTCGTAAAAATTAACGAAGTTGTTTTGCTTATGTGCGTGTCAATATGGGCATTATCGCATTGCCCCAAAAATAGCTCGTTGATTATGTTACGCTCTACGCTACGCTGGTAAAAGGCGTACTTTGTGTTGTTATAAAACATCATTAATGATGTTAACCAAAAGGTTTGTATTTTTGACCAAAGAGAAATATTTGAGCCTGCAAGAATAAGGTAGACAAGCAAAAAGGAAGTTATGATGAGGTGCCAGTTGTAGGACGCATAACTACATGCGGTTGTTACTAGAGCAGGGCTGCCATTTAGCTATTGCATAATCCAGTCTGCATATTTGTATTAGATAAGATAAGTTAATTAGCTTAGTTTGCCCCATGGCACATGGTCAACACAGTAGATAATAAATATAATGCGTTACTGGAACTGGAAAGAGCAGGGTTTCAGACGCTTACCTTTCCCAGAGTAGTGCCAAAGTCGTAAAAAATTTGTTTTATGGAAGTTGTAGTAGGATGAATCAAAATAAAATATGAAACTGCTGATTTGTAGACTAAAAATATTAAATCTAGATGATTATTGATGTGTTACTAAAGTCCAGATTTAACCTGTAAAGCCACGATTGCAAAATTTACAAACAATTAAAATTAACATTCAATAAAGAGTGCCCAGGTGTGAACTTCAAGGACGAATGCTTGCAAAAACATGTTTCGTAGAAACAATATCTTTAGTGTTTTACAGACATGAAAAGAAGTTCTTTATTCCAAGAATACAATTACAAATCTATACAGTAGACAAAAACGCTAACTTTTATCGTCTTAACCTCATGAAACAAATTTTTATTTCTGTTTACACATAAAAAGTTGACCCTTTCACAATGAGTTCAACACAAATCTTTTAAAGCTTTAAACTTACAACTACTACCTCAGTAGCTGTACCTACACACTATAAACTTGAACTTAAGTGAACTGATATAGAATTTCCCAAGACAAGACAGCAATATGAAGTAAAATATAAGAATTACAAAATATAATGTGTGTCTTTAATGTAAAAAGGCAGCTATATCATCATGTAATTTTGTACAAAGTATGGATTTACAGAATGAATGACTTCAAATGAATTGTAACTCTTTCAGTATTCAGTTCTTTAGTTGATCATTATGAATGACTTATCAGCCTTAATGTTCCAGATGATTATAATGAGACATTTGTTTTGTATTTATCTAATGATAGGTAATAATATTACTATTATGTATTTTTCTAACGTACTCAACCATATGAAAATAAGGAAATATCTTAAGCTGTCAAAGTCAAGAAGATGCTTTGCTTGGGACGCTATTCTTTACGAAAACACTTGCTCAAGACACTTTTACCGTATCTCCACCACATTGCGAGCTTAGTGGTTCGAGGAACGTCGAAGTAAATTGCCCCTTCTACCCTCCGCTCCAACTTGCGCTCATTGGCCTTGAGCTTCTGGATGGTACAAATGAGGAAGAAAAATGTAAGCATGATCGTTACAAAAAGCACCACCACTGGAATAATAAAAACAATGGTATATATTAGTTAATCTGTGTGTATGCAATAAAAAACGCTACACTTTGTTTGCGTCAGTACCAAGAATTTATTTTTATGGACAAACGCGTGGTAATGACCTTGTTTCGCTTTGCATTCTCGTACCGGCCTACCAAAAGTGCATCATCATATCATAACATATGAATATATGACATATATATGATATTTTTATTGTCATGATTTAAAGTTTGAATGCGTTAGAAAAATTTTGAACTGGACAAAACAAGGCTGCAAATTTCAGATAGGTTATGAAACTTTCAAAATAAAAGCTTTTTCTTCTCCTTTACAATTATATGCAGCTATGTTTTGATCGAAATGAAGGTCATCAAAGTGTATTATTTTTTTTACTTTACTGTTGTGGTGCTTTGTAGGAACTATATGAAAGATTGGCGAGTTTTAAGAGCAACATTGATTGAGTTTCTACTTTTTGGTTTCAAGCATCAAAGACTTCTCAAACAAAAATATGTGAAAAACACTTACGTTTGTCGTTCTCAATCGTGTTGCTAGTGTCAACCTTCTTTTTAGTGGGAGCTACATGGTCCTGATCATCCTCAGAAGTTGCCCGAAGAGTGGTTCGTTGCTTATGAATTGGTACACGCGTGCGTGGACGACGGGTCGAATTCTTTGCCCTTGAATCAAACCAAATGATGATTAAATATGTAGCTTTTGCAACTGAAAACACGGCACATCAAACACAAGCCAAATTCACCTTTGACAGGAAGGCTTCATATTCAATTGCATTTTCTTACGACTTCTTATCTTATCACTATTACTAAACAAACTTTCTTTTCATGAAGGTTACCTAATAAGTACTTACTTGAATTTTTCTGGAAGAATGATAGGAGCGGTAGGCTGTGTTGTGTTGGATCCTTGAAGTTCATGAGCTAATTGGGTGGTTCCATTTCTTTCAATCATTTGCGATGGTTCCAAGCTCGGCGACAAACCACGGTTGGGATAAGGGACACCCTCGAGCATTATTGAAGTTGGAGCACATTCGATGCAGTAAAAACGGACCACGGTGATCAACGCAACGAGAAGAAACACACACCTCATGATGATGATGATGATGATGCCGGGAAGTGGGTTTGAGATTGAGAAAGTCAATTTAATCCTTTAAACAAATACTGCTTTAAAATTTGTTTTCAATCTGAAAGGATCACTTGGCTAGTCTTTCATTTGTTTCTGCTACTCAAGTTAAATCACAAACAAAACCTTATAGCAGTAACAATTAGGTACATGTGGAGCTGAGTGGCTTGGATTGAATTGGAATAAAAACTCAGCTTACGTTTTCCCGGTCAACAAAGACAAAAACAACTTTTTGATTAAAACAAGGAATACAGAGGACTATTGACAACTGATGTCTGAAGTGGAGAGAAGCAGAAGGCACATTGAGTTATGAAGTGTGTAACAATGTGCTTTAAATGCAACCTCAATCAAAGAGCCTCTTTTTTTGGAGGTAGAAAAGTCGTGTATATCCTGTCATGCATTTTGTTCTGATTTTTTTTGACAAGATATAAGGAATAAGACCATATCCGCTTTGGTGTATTGTGCACGTCGTTTTTTAATATGGTTAGGTATCTTCTTGATGGGCTTATACAACATTACTACTTGAACACCCTGTTAATAGTGGCATCATATTATCAAAACATACTAAATAACAGTAGAGCACATATTATATATATATATATTATGTCCATGATTCATGGCCATGTCCCTTAGGTTCAAATACCCTCGACTTCATCGTCATTTTAGCACAGTGGTAACACATCAGCAGCTTGTGACCAAGCTGAAGACAATGCTGAGTTGAGATTGTGAGTTTTAATTATTGCATTGGTGTACATGATTTTCACCCGCTGGTCCCATCTATTTCCTTCTTATGTACAGGATATATGGACATGCAAGTCCATCCGAAGAAATAGACAGGTTCTTGCTGATATGCACAATACATGTTTAAAAAATTGCATGCTATTTTAGCTAAATAAAGTCTGGAGAGGGTTTGCAGTTTATCTTCGTCTTTACCATGACTATCGTTATGTAACTTGAAGGGGTACGAGCAAACAGACTTTATGAATGTCTGAAACTGCAGGACTAAACTCTTGTATATATGTACTTACATAGCAAGAGCATAAGTATTATGCATTTTGAAGAAAAAGCTTTGTGGTTGTCCAGTTATACAGTTTTAAATAGAATCTGTTGGCTCTCAAACTCATAAAGCTACTTACGTAGACACAGCCCTACCCTCAAATCCTCATTATGCTGGCGTAGTATTTGAGAAAGTCAAAAATATCTTTTGTTACGCAACTTTACAAAATTTATTGGGAATACACAGTAGCTAAAGTAGATTGCTTTACATTTAAAATATCCACAGCATTCATTTCGAATTTCATGCTAGTTATTACACTTCTCGTAATAAAAAAATCTGGGTCAGACCTGACGCAGTACAAGTACTGGAAATGGAATTCTAGATGCATTTCTCTTAATATATATGTACATACATATATGTATACGTTGCTGACATGTTAATATAATAATATGTTAGTGTACTGCACATTTCAAGTAGGGGGGTAATAATGACATGACTCATTCACTTCGGACGAAATGTGTTTACTGTTGTTCATGTAACTCAAATATGAGTTTAAGACATAAAAATTTAAGATCCGTATGCACCTGCAACTTTACTGACTTGTAGAGTGAGACAAATGGGCCATGAAAGGCCATAAACTGTGGAAAGACGAGTCCACATCTCACCAAAAAGCACATTTCATATCATGAGCATTGTAGAAATTAGATATGGTATTAGACAGCATTGCTCAGGAAGGAAAACAAATAATGAGATAAATAAGTGTTTTGGTGACATAACATTTGTTTTCCATTTGATCGAACCTTTTTTCATGCACGTGTTACCATCGTCAGCAATCATTCTTGGTAATTAAATACCATTATCTTATCCAAGAAATATAACAGAGTCTTCAGGTTTCTTGTGAGTAAAAGCGAAACTAGTTTAAATCGTACAAATGTTTCTTTCATACGTCAGCGTTTTTGAATGGCTACTTTAGAAAAACACCAACTCATGCTCAACATTGATTCAAAAATCACTAATAGAAGTAGTGAGTTTTTGTTTACATTTAAATTCAAATCATATTGAATGGAAACCTTCATTTCAATCATCACAACATTTTTTATCGGTATAGGTCGTGGTAGGTAATAGAGGCTAAGCCGGCGGACGACTGTTTTTGGAAAATGAAAGTGGAAGAGTAATACTTATTGCGCACTTGAGAATGTAAAATGGACATTATGCAAGGAGGATACATGGGATTTGGGTCGACATGGACCCACATGAATTATGTGAGTACTTGAACTTGATGTGCTTGGTTTTTACTCAGTAACACATTGCATCAAAGTACAATGTTGATAGAATTGCACGTGATAATGCTCACTGGATGAATAGATTATGTTAAAATGTACCATAACACGATTTATACAAAACATGACTTGAAATGAGACGAAAAAAAGTGCCACAACTTATATAAAAGATGTCAATATTTTTTGCGATGTATAAAATAACACTTACCTTATAGTATCTGCCTGTATTTCTGCACCAACCATATGTAGTACTTGATGCGAACCCAATGATGAAATACCTGTTTCCTCCTTGAGGTTCAAATTGATGTACAATTCAATCAGGGCTGTTCTTATAAAAGGAGAAATGAACAAATACTACTTCAAACATCCTGGGATCCAAGAACCCAATAAGAATTAAAATAATCTTTTGCGTAGTTTTCTCCACAGAACAGTGAAAAGTACATTGATAATTGAAAAGGACTTGATTTTGTATGGGAGTCTTATTTGTCATCATTAGTCTCTTCATGTGTTGGCGTATGACTCGGCATAATCAGTCATCGAAGTAGAAAGCTGAAACCACCGGGTTCATTCATACGTGCATTGTATCGTCGGCATAATTTCTGTGCAGCCGTCGTCGAGTGCACGATAGTTGGACTTTATTTATTTTTCTTTTATGATGATGGAACTTACACAAAGGATCATCTTTAAACTTAAAAAAGCTTTTCCCCTTAGACATTGCCAATTCAAATCGAACTCAAAAAATTTGTGACAGGACATGTCCTTCATGCTCAGATGATAGCGTATATATCAATCCATCCTGTTACATCTACAGCATCTCGAAATAAATGTTATATACTGTTATCTCACTACTGTAAAAGAAAACAGACCAAAATCTATTATTTGATCCAGTCAAGCCCAGTCTGTTTGTGGAGACTCGTCTAGTCCAACCACAAAATGAAATTGGAAAGGTGTGCAAAGTAAACCATAAGGGGCAAATTGAATGTACTCAACTTGTTTCCTTATCACAGCTTTGAGAAAACACTTAATGGCTTTATAAAAATGGCAAAACGTACGGTTCATGAAAAAACTAAATGGGAATGTCATTTCATCGACTAAATAGTGTAAAAAAAGAAAATGAGCTGACAGGAAGGGAGTGACGGTAAGAGTGTTGTCGATTAAAGGCAAGGTCACTCCTTCGATTTAAAAATAAGCCGCATGTATCATCAATAAAGGGTAGCTGTGTTGTTTTAACTTAAAGTTTATCCTTGCTTCACACTATAAGTCATTGGTTACCAATGGTACGTATGGGTCCTTCCAGGATTTACGATTGTTATCAAAAATATTATCGGGTGAAAGTGCGCATGACTTACTATCTTTATTCCACAACAGCGTATTGAAATGGATACAACTTAAAGCCAGTTTAAGTTTTTAAATGCTATGTATGTAAAAAAGTTTATGGGAATGAGAAAGGCCGTTCCTTTCCAAGTTTCCTTAGAGCCAAATGAAATGATTAGAGAAAGTTGAATACTGTTTAATTATATGTAGATAGTACCCAAAAATAAAATAGCAGATACATAGATGCCAGAGGTATATGCATTTTCACAGTTTTTATTCCATAGACACAAATAGGTAATATGAAATTGCCAAGTTTGAATGCTTCACATATAATATTTGGATATACTTATCAATGATCATATTATAATGGTGATGTTTGGACATACCACAAATGTAAGATCATGTATCATACGTTGAATAATGTTGATAATTAGTACTATAGCTTCAACCCAAAACTAAACATCTACAAAGATATTACTGTATTACCCAATACCAGAATATTTTAAATTCATAAAAGATACTCAGGTAGTAAGAGTGCAGATAACATTCTGCATTCTGCAGTAAAACGATCATTAATTCCAAACTACAATAGGAATTGTAAAGCTTGTGCCTTCTAAGGCAATAACCTAGAGCATTCACAACTTTCTCCCAAACAAAACTTGGCATTTCTTTGCAAAATCATTGCGGAATGATTTAGTGCATATCTCCCGTAGCTTCATTTTTGAGATAGTAAATCGTCCCATCCTCAGTGTTTCGTAAGATAAGTTGGGGATAGTACAAGGGGTCACGTGCTGCATACATGGGAGGTGAATTGGAAATTATAGTTGGAAGGTGTTGTGGCACAGGACGAACTCGTTTAAAAGCCTTGTTTAGCCTTCGAAAAAAGTTATTAAGCATTAAGAGGAGGATGGTGATGGTAAAAGTTATAAGCAAGGTGAGGAGAAAGATCTCAAGGACGCCTAGAAAAAAGAAAATAAACAATGCAGGTGTATTACTTTATGACTGTAACGAATGAGGAAACAAAGAGCTGATCTGCACTGGAAAAGAAGAATTGGAAAGTGGATGATAAAATACGAATAGATGTACATGTACTTACGGCAAAACCTGTTAAACTTCGTTTGATAGTTTTCTTGGTGGAGGACAGTTAAGGAAGTGTTCACAGCCGGGGGAGGATACTCTGGGAGAGTGTGTTGAGTCGGGATTACGAATGGTTTACTGGAAAAAAAACAAGTCCAAATTATATGTTACAAATCTTCGTTATCTTCTTCTTCGTTTCCCTAATCCACAATAAACACTATTTTAAAAAACCAAGAGGAAATACTAATGATTAAACTTACGGAGTAGTGACTTTAAATGTGTCCACATCATCCTCATCATCCTCATAGTCAGCTTCAGGAGACGATTTGTCATTCCATGTCCAGCTTTCCATGAGAGAGTTCTCACGGGTAGGAGATTGCAAAGATTTCCATTGGGGCCAAGCTGCACCGTTGGTGAAAGTAGAATTCCATGCATTTTGGTTGGCGGGTAGTAAATTTTTTAAAATCAGTTCGATGCCAAAGGTGCTCTGACCAGCCACGAGAAGCACAAAAATCAATGAGATTTTCATGATTTTCTTTACAAGCTTTTTTATGGGACCCTTTTTTCGAATGGCACGGTATTTCTTGTTGGAAACTGAAAATATTTTAATCAGAAAAACAAACGCTATATTTAATTTTTATTCTGCTACTCAAAATACTTTCTCTGTCTTTACTTCAACTGGTAAGACAGCAAGTGAAAATTTGGGAAATTGAAATAAAATCTTACATTTCGTTCGAACGTTGTAATGCATAAGATATCAAGAAAGCCCTGTGTGGTGGGTAAGAAGATACGTTTTGGGGGCAAAGGGCCTGAGATTAAGAAGGAGCAGAGGAGATGTCAAGTGCATGAACCAAAAATGCCGAATGATTTGATGGATTGGTTGGTTAGCATTACTTATTTGGATGCTGTTTGAATGTGACCAAATGTATGTACGTCGAAAAGTACATCGATTTGAATACACGGACTTGTATATGTGAATGTACAAAGAGGTAGGCATGTCATTTTTAGCATCTTTTCCATTTCCATCTTCATCAATATCAGATCATAGCCATCAATTTACTTATTCGCCATTCAATTAGCACTATGCATATAATACCGGTGTTTTCCTTTTTTCGTCAAGTCCGGATCATCCACATCCTCCAGTGTCTTCGACTCAGAGTACATATATCTTATACACGCACGAGCAAACAAATACAACCCAGGCTGTGCTCGTAGGTTTTAAATGCGAAACGACGATGAGACAGACACAACAGAATACATGTACTTAGACGGGATCCTGGTTGCAAAAACAGACAGTGCATTTGAATAACCACAGGGATTTTAATGGGTATAATATATAATATCTACATGAGCTGGGTTAGTGTAAGTACTTTAACGTAAGTTTTAATATGGCATGGTATCATAGTATCTAAAATACAACTCCTTTAAGAGGCAGCGTTGAAACTAAATCCTAGACCCGACAAAAAAAATCACATGCGACTGACTTAGGGTAATCAAACTCCGATGAGGTTGTTTTTTACTTTGAACCACCAATTTATGCTTTTCAGTTAGAATCAGTGTTCGGCACGGCAATAATTTAAATGGCCGGCATTGTTGTGATTTGACTAAATAGCGAATATGGACGGCAATAATGGTAGTTTTTGATAATATTTAATTTTATATGGCGGGTATCGTGTATAAAAGTATATATCGTATACAAGTATATATGCTGCGATAAAATCCATTCGTCAATATTGTCCGTTGTAACCGTCAATATTACCGGCAAACATCCGGATACTGGTTGGAATAGATTCATTTGGATGATTCCAGCTTCTAATCTGACACCGGAGTCACACATCTGAGGTAACATGCTTTTTGAAGCAAATAGGAACCGCGTGGGCAACATCTTGGTGTCTCGAACGAAAAAACAAGACAATGAAGTCTCTCCATGTCTCCACTTTTGAAATGAGACATTGTTGTTTTCGTCAACGGGATCTTTTCTGAAATATGCGCGTGGGATTTCAGAATAAACCCGTGCAAATTAAATGGAAGCTCATCTTACTTTGATGTGGTTGGGGCACGTACTTAAATTTAGTTTTTTACTTAAATTAGGAGATTTGATTTTGTGCAATCTCTGGAAAAAATTTCTCTCATTCGTTTGTATCTATGTCTTAAGATTGCGAATTTTAGGCTCCGTATGCAATCATCTTTCTACGCTGAAACTCCAAATCTCTGTACAATCGTATTCAATCAGCACTGAAACGAGGTATCTATTATTTCATAAATATAGTGAAACTGTTTTAACCAAAAAACAAGGTGATCATTCGGTGTTTTGTAATGGAAGTAATGTAATGCCAACGTCAGAACGACTACCCACACAAAGGTTATGATTGTTTCTCCAGTTCAATACATTTAAATGGTTCAGACATGATATCAAAGATGAATTTAATTAAATGCCGTGGGAAGCAGTGTTAGGTATTTAGCTCGAAATGAAATGCAAAGGTAAAATTTGGCACCAATCAGCACGCATAAGCGTTTTTAAAATCACAAGCAACACAAAAAAACCTTCATTTTAAATATTCAAGGTACAGGTGTTCTTTTTACAAACAAGCATACTAATTTCCTCTTGTCATTAAATGCATTTTTGATTTATTAGGTTCCCACCTACTGAAAAGGCATTCAAGAAACGTCTTTTCTTTTTCCCCCGTCCTCAGCGAGAATCAACAATCTCATAAAAAATCATGGTGAATTCTCTACAAAGCGATGTCCATGTATTGTACCTAAATTCTGCCGGACTGGAAGCAGAACCAAATTTATTTTTGGCTGGTCTCCCTTTATTACCCATTCAAAATTGCAGTATAAACATGCTCATTACTTTTGCTAAACGTTGGATAAGTACTTAAAAAAGTATATGTGGTCTGATACTTGCAAGAGCTGACACATCATGCTTATAATACATTACTTCATTCCAATGAACAAGCAAGTTCATGCCTAGTTACTCAGCCTTCTCCCTAGGTTGTCGGACTTTATCTATCTGCAAAAAGCAACGATGAGTTTATATAATCGTTCTGTCCGTTTTATCCTTTTGGGACCTTAAAATCAGTCTCACGCGTATTCAAGTTTACACATAAATATATACATTAATATTTCACAAATACGGCCAAATCTTTCCCCAACATTGAGTACGGGTAGTGGTCACTCTGTAAGCATCATGTCATAATAACTGCAGTGACATATTCTATTTATACTCATAATCCTAGGAATCGCTATTAGAAAGATTTAGCCACTACTTACTGCAAGACCTGAACGCTGATACGGTAAAAGAAAGTAGTGCATTTAATATATAAGTATGCTAGGTTACAAACGCATACAGTTTTTTATGGAAAACAATATGATTTTTTACCAACTTTATTTTGTAGCTTTAATCAAGATAAACTTGGACATTATCTACTCCAATTAAACAGTTAATTCATGCCTTTAACCGATGTTCCCTCTGTTTGTCAGTTCTACTTAAGCTAAATCCTCTGCAGCCAACATTATTCCATAGCATCGTAAGTAATGAATAAGCATGAATTCACGTCTATTCATCCATAAGTGTGAATTGAATCCTCCAGTTTTTCTTTCCTTCAAAAGGCTAACAAAAGTGTTATACTTTCATCACATAACATATTTAGTTATAAATGCATATACCGTGTGTACTATCCATATTTTATTTTCAGCACCTATGTGGTTGTTTTATAGGTAGTTTCATGAATACAAAGAAATCGTCAAAAGCTATTTTTTTTGTACTTCACTCTTATTGTGGCTAAAGTTAGAGGACAGCTAAAGGTTAAGCAGTTGTCAGATTTCGTAAGCAATAACAATAAAATCCTCGCTCGGCGATCCTCTCTTATTTCTCGTCTATCTCCCATTCTACTTTCTTTGTCCATCTACCAGACTATATGTTCTTACGCTTTGCTTATAGGAAAATGTTTTCTTCTTCTTCATCCTCCTCCTTTTTTCTTTGTCGATATGAAATAAGTTTGTTGGGAAAAAATAAGCTGGTAAAAGAGTTGAGAAGCGAGGAGTTGATAGAATATACATTGCATTACATTACATTTAAAGGCTACGATAAGTTTAATATGTAACCAAATGAAGTGGTGTGTGTGGTGGTTGAAGGGATATCAACACCAAAGAAGAAAAATTCACACAAACATGTAGATATAAGATGTAAGTATTATTTCGGTGGTTATTAAACTAAATGACATTTTCCCGAATCACAAACTTTATTCCAATGCCTGAAGAACGACAGTGCTCATTAAATTGGCACAATAGAATGGAATTTCATGGTCCGTATCTCACGATGGTCACACGTAACTTCTAAATCTAAATTTTTAAAATATCCGACCACACAGTAGCTTTATGAAGCCACCCATGCCGAGTTATATACATACATTAAACCTTGAGCATTTTTGAGAAACTTCAAATCCATTCGTATTTTTTGGAAAAACAATCCAAGATTCCCATTGAAAAGAAGCAACATATTTTTAAATCAAAACACTGGTGCTGTTTAGTTTCCAGATATGAATTTTGACATGAGTTCACATTACATTAGATTTGCTTGACATATTCTTTTTCTTGAAGTTATTGAACCAGAGAAGGTCGACAAAAATTACATTCGGATAAACAAAATGAATGATTCATGAGGAAAGTCATATTATATGTAAAAAAAACAAGATACACTTACGCTTCCCATAACAGCATACATTTCCAAGGTTGCTAAATGGATCAATCCTTTTCTGATCCTTTGTTGAAATGGAACAAGATTGGTTTTTGCAAGAAAGAACTAAAAGCTTAAGCTAGAAATCGATGAGATAAAGTAACTTAGGGGCAAGCTGAAACAGAAATGGAAAACACAAAGCAAAAGCTTTTGCTATATTAATCCTGTTGCTGATGTAACGATACGATATACGATACCAATACTATACCTTTTTATGCTTACAAATGTGATTGACTAAATTCTAATAATACATAGTATATTGCGCGGATAGACTCGAACTGAGAAATCAAATATTTTTTGTATTTGTCAGCAGTTTGCTGGAAAGAGCTCTCTGACTTCAATGAAGCATACATGTAAATTGAGGAGAAGCGGATAGTAGCCATTGGTAATTTTATAGGTACTTACGTTTCTTTTATATTTTTGGGAAACGATGAAAATCAAAAAGTTAACTTTACCTGAAAAGGTAACCCCTGGTTTTTACTGGGGTCATACTAACCATCTACTTGGGAGATCTGTAATTTCTCCCTTTAACAAAAAAAAGTTGAGATGATTGTTGGGACTGACAGGAGGCTGAGGAAAAAGTTGTTTACGGGGAAGCTCGTGTCATACTCCTTATTTTATGAGTGCCGTACCTACCACCCCCATAATCGTCATCTCCATCAATGAGCTTTTCTTGCTGATCTCAAGGCCAAAATGCAAGTGAAGAAGAGGGTTGAGAAGGATGATGATGCTGATGATTATGACATGATAATAATAAGTAAATATTGGAACATAAGAAAGTTTCCTGGATCTTAGAGTGACATTCTCAATCCAAGTCCAACTTTTGCTACATTTTAAGAACCCCCTTTTCCTAAGCCAAACAAAAGGAACAAAGAATCTACTTGGATTTCTGTTGAGAGGGCTCTCCTAGCTTTCGCTTTTCGGTGGGTTCGACACTGCAGTGCAAATTCCAAGCCTCTTGCATTCTTTTTATTTGCTTACCCAAGTTGCGGCAGGACATCTTATTTATACCTATCGACTACTGGTGACTGGAGTGATGTTGATGATATCAAATGCACAAATGGCAAATGGAATTTGTTGTTGAGTTGAAGTATTTTTTGGGACGAGGAGTTGGCGAGGCAAAGCGCTAAATGATTTTCTTCAACAAAAAAGAGTTTATGAGTGCATCCATCGTAAAAATGTATCTTTGTACTTTCCATTACATGATGTTGACGTCATGCCATCATTTTTCGGGGAGAAATGAAGTGGCTAATGAACCAACTTAGAATATTATATACTTATATGAAGTTGATAAAAATTCACCATCCTTTTCGCTAACTTTTAAGTATCCAGTATCAAATAGCTTCCAGTCTGAAGATATAATATGGCTTAACGATGACAAACCTTGGCTTTTATTTTTTGTCAAGTAAGAAATGTTAAGGGAAAGGTACAAAGTTCATGCACAAAAATATTTTCATATCAAATGCTTAGTCACAGTAGCAAGTTTTATTTGAATGCCAACATGTAGAGTCACTCACTCAGTTTTCTGACTAAATAAAAAAGGGATAAAGTGTCATGTTACAATAAATTTTCAGCAGGGGGAATAAGTAATATATATGCTTATACAAACGCTCACAGCTTCTTTACGTCTTCTTTGTAACTAGGAACCATGAAGTTGTGAACCATTCGGAGATTGCATTTTAAACACAGTGAACTCCTTTATCCATGTTTGTAGGTGGAGAGTTATAAAACAGCATGGGATCCATGTGAAATGGGGTTCATTTTATGAGATTTTCATCTAGATTTGATATTTGATGGTGGTGCTGGGATGGCTGTCTTTGTACCCGTTAAATTTTATTGTAAACCAAGGCGTACGTGCTAAACCTCTCATCCTGAGTTGGACTAAGGTACATATTCTGAACTCCCCTTAAATATTCATACTGTCAGTAACTGACCATTTCATCACGACCATAAAAATTTCTGTGCGAGCACCACCACAACAGCTTGTATGAAATGAAGTGAAAATTAGGAGACGATGGACATCCGATTATCTACAGTCTAGATCAATGCACTTTAGAACTTATTTTTACCCTTCAAAATCTCCGATAATGAAATGCTAATATATTAATATTTCTGCCGCTGTAATCAACCGAGCACTGAATGCTTCACGATGATGAGATACAGCGTAAAAAATACAGAATGCCATCCTCGCTCACAAATGCCATGTACATACAACAACTGAATTCACATTGCTTTAACATTTGCTAGCCTTTAAAAAACTTCAATATTCTATGCTTGATGTTAAGGTTGTAACTAAAACGTATGGTTTTCTCTCTTTCTTTTAATTTTTATAAACTATTTTTTAGCCTTTTAAGGATGTGCTATTGACTAAACAAATATGTAATAACTCATTTCAAGTGTTTTTGTGTTGGTTTAAAATCAATTGAGCTGAACAAAATCATAAAAATCCAATATATTTTTTGTACTTATACTTTTACAGCTTTTGGCTAGTTAAACAAATCTCTTCAGTTCAGCAAAGAATGGGGCCTGAGTATTAGCTACTGTTTCGTTTTGTTAGCAAATATTTTCATGGTTGCTAGATCAAATATACACGCTGTCGACAACAGCTCATTCTAGACAGACAACAAAACTTCAGACGTTCGACTATAGTATAGCAGTAAATATTTATTGAATCTGCTTTGTTCATGTTATATTTCATTACTGATTAGATAACGACTGATATTTGACATGATAGCTATATTTAGTGGTGACTTATATAAAATATTAATCATGCTTAAACTTTTGAAAACAAAGTCATAACGATCGTTTGATTTCTTAATTTTTATAGACTTAACAACATGATATTAGTTTTCAATCAGGTCGCGTTATCGCATCGCAGATATATTATGTTAAAAAAACGGTTGTGTCATCCGCTTCCTACACACTTGCCACGAATTTTGTGCTGTGTTAACATTAAAATCGTTTTAAAAATACGTAAACACTTCCAAGTAACTGAAGTTTGTTTTCAAACGGGTACATCTATTTCATCAGTTTTTGAAGATTTTCATCCTTCCCTTGAAATATAATATTGGATGCTATGTGATGATATTTCAATAGATTAAATTGAACAGTTGTCAAGGACGAAGCTTAAAAGTATACATCTGACACCCTACCACTACTACCTACTTTAGTTGTTGACAAGAGCAAGACAGCAAACGTCTGGATAATATGCGATAAGGTTTCTTAATCCCTTTGAGTTGGTTTGGCTGCACAATACAGAGTGTGTGAGTAAAGGCATACGCAACTCATAAATTTTCATTTCACTTCGCTTCACTATGTTATCCTTTTCTGCACATTTACTTACGATTAGCAAAAAGGCCAGCGTTGGAGCGAATGTGCAGAAGAAGTCTGGATTTCTACGTTGGAAAACCCTCTTGTAAGATTTTGCAGGTCTTGAGCCATGCCATAGGAATATACAAAAATATTTATAAGTCATAAGAATAGACTGGAAGATGACTCACCAACTATCGTTTTCTAGCAATATCCAACTAATTATGAAGCTATCATACCAGAACACACATTTTATATTTGTCATAATATCTAATGTCATATTGTGCATGTCAACGTGATGGCAAGGTTGACAAGTGAAGAAATGGGTATCGATAGTCGCTAAGCTCATTTTTTACAATCATTGATGTGACAACGAGAACACGCTCCTTTCTGTTCACTGTCATTTTTTGTCACCATTGCTTTCATAATTCCATATATTATGTATTTTGCGCAGGTTATAGCACTAAAATTGAGGTGAAAATGGGATGGAATCTTACCAAAAATTTATGAGACCCCAAACAACTAGCATTTGGTTGGGTAACAATCGAACGTATATCTTTTCATTTATGATTATCACAATCCTGACGATACAGGCAAGCAAACTATCTCAGAATAATAGAGACTTTTCATTCTTGAATCAATGCTTGTGTAATCCTATTTTATCAGTTTGTTCAACAATACAGCATGATACATAGTATGTAAATAATACAAGTGTGTATTTTACTTATGCCAACTTTCTCTTTTGAAATTTATGAAAGCGTTCCCAGCTCCGTTTTTCTGAATAATTTCATGAGTTGTTTACCAGCTGGGAAAATTATGCTCATCATCCTAACGCGTGTGTATTTTACTTTGCCCCAGTTTCCACCTGATTTTTACAGTGAATGGCTCAGAAAATTAGTGTTGTGTTGTGTTATGATACATACGTGTGTGTTTTCAAAATATTTGCTTCAGTGAACCCTAGTTTGGTTCCTGCAAAAAATATTATTTGTACAGTTTACTCAAGTGTACGGAAAGGGGTTAAATCCAGATTCAGTTGTGTCTAAATATCCATATTATTTCCAGGTATGTTTGGTGTCACCACCATCATCCATTCCGTTGTTTGTTCTTTTCGTTGGAGAGGATGTAAATGTGATTGTGAATGGTGAAAATATAAAAAAAATTCGTTCCATCATCATATAAATGTTGATGGGCTGAGATATGAGATGTGTGAGAACTTGAAAGGGAGAGAGAGAGAAGCGAGGGCGAGGGGTGCTAAAATAATAAGAATATAATGAGATTCATTGGAGCAAGGACTTTACTTCTGTTTGTGGAAACTTTGGTGCTTATGCCACGTATGAAAAACTTGGACCATTTCTTTCCTTCCTTTTCATCGTCATCCGCCGTCGCCGTTGCGTTTGACATGGCTCTTATATCAAATGCTCTGGATAGCTTTGCTCATAAAGGTGGAGACAAACATAGCTTTGATCTCGTCATCTGTCTCCAACACTCTCACTTTTCAGGTGGGTTACTTTTATTATTAGGTATATCATTTCAAGATTCATTGAAGATATGAAAGTATGACAGATGGAGGATGAAAAACCAAATGAAAATAATGATAATTCAAAATAGAATAATGTAGGAGGGTTATGTAATAATAATAATAATAATAAAAGAACAAGATTAGATTTTGTGTTATTTTTATCCTCAACTTTTCCATCAATATTATTCAAGTTCCTTTCATGCTTCATTAACTCCAGGGTTCGAAGACGAGTTTCTAGATCAAGTATCAGGATTCACTGCTCAAGTTACTAATTGCTCCAAGATCACACCACCACCGCCAACAGACATGCATCCAATAATGTATGTTATGATCCCTCAAAGTAAAACTGGGATTGGTGATATCCTTGAACAAGTAAGAAAAATTAATATCCGGTAGTATAGGTTAAGCGGCTTTTGGTAAAACGAAAATGTTGTAAAACGTTGGATTTTCATGGGAAAACATGATTCAAGCTTGTTACGTAGTTTTCACAGTCACTCAACTGAGCGTTAAAAACCTGTAATCTAAACCACGAGTCTCAAAACTTTAGAAATTTATTAAGTTCTAAAAAAAATCAATTATGTACTCGCAGATTTCCAAGGTTTACCATCTTACCAAAGCGACATTTTACTCTACCGTCAGTGCTCCACTGTTGTGGATGCCTTTTTTTCTTGTTATATGGCCGGATTTTGATGATTACTGTGGAGATGACTCAACTTTGCAGACACTAATACGAGCTTCCATTGCTAATGACAGTGTGCTCAAAAGTTTCTCTGTGGATTCTGACGTCTACATATATTTTGGGAGTGAATGTGCGAGTCCCAATGAAAACGAAAAGAAAGATAATGTTTGGGAAATGTACGTTCTCAAGACAGAATTGATTACACAGAAATTATCACCAGATGGGCGGAAGCAGGAGCCCCTATATGATGGGATACTGGGAAGAGTTCGTCGTCGCATGAACTTGAACCATCTCACAATTCGGGCGATTGCTTCGGTATAATAAAATAAGAATGTATCAAAATAGGAGAAACTTTTGTTTGCTTTTCATTGCTCCTTTCATTTTTATAATAGAAGGAGATGCCACTATGGAAACTTTGACATTGAAAAAGGATACTGCAGTATTAACTCATGTGTAATATTTTCATATTTTTTTCAGAGGGATCCAAGCAGTTTCCTAGAAAAAACTGGATACGATGTATTTGATCCATTGGACATTGTGGATGGTACTCCACGTGTAGTTTTTAAGGAGTTACAACAAGCTCTCAATTTCACGTAAATATTTGCTTTAATAAACACTAACAAAAGTTTATTGTCATTATTTCCTATCATATGTATATTTTTCTCCAGACAAAGCAGAATAGGATGGTAGAAAACAAGAGTATAGAAAAAGTTGTAGGGCTTCATATTTCATTAGAATTATAAAGTTCTTTTGAGTGAAATGAAAACCAGACAGAAGCTGAGGACTAGAGACAGAATGGATTGACACGTGTAATTTTAATTAAATGTTTTTTTCTTCATTCATTTATTATTCTTATTTGGTAGTGAGGAGACAATTAACTCAGACTGGATCAGAGCACACAAGAACGGGACTTTAAAGGGGATGACAGCAGAGCTCTTCAGGCAAGGATTGGCAGATCTCTTTATAAGCCCAGCAAGCCTCCTTCCTTATAGGAAAGTGGAGCTCAGCTTTCTACAACCTACCTATTCAAACAGGTGAATGAAATAAGTTGTAATTTTTACCTTGAATATTTTCTTATTCATATTGTGTGTCTGAATGACGAGTTATGGAAAAAGTTAAGGTGCTGGAGAAAGTCATTAGGAAGCTCTAATGAAACCACGGTTGGCATGATACCTACGCACCTGGGTAACGTCTACACGTGCCAATTGTGAAATCTGAAAAATGCCTTAAACGACACAACGTTTTCTGTTAACATTTTCCAAGAAAAATATCAAGTATCCGTTGTTTTTGTTTCCTGCTATTTTGCTAGAAACGGAAAAAATGTGTACAGAAAGCTTCAAGGGTTGCAAATAAAATTAACATGTTTAAAAACTTGCAGTTTTTTCCTTTACACTTGAATCCAGCTGGTGCATTTAGGTGCTAAGGAAATCTTGATTGAAAGAAACGTCTTAATGTTGTTTACTCAGAATTCAATATGAATATGTGCTTTCTGGTTACATTTATCATTTTATTTTCACAGCCATTTCCCAAACTGTTGACAATAACATTACTTGACAAATATGAAAGGAGTTCCGTGGCTAAGGATTTTAAATGGCGACGCAATGAGTTTATTCATTTATTTTTATCCTACGTTATTTTCACTATACCAGTTTCGTTCAGTTTTTTTGACAAAATAATAGGTTATGGTAGGAAAGTCTGGCGAAATCCAGTTTTCTTGGAGCTTGGAATTATTGTAAATACTCTCGTTTCACTAAAAAAACAACCAATTTCTGACAAATAACGACAAGACAATAAACTCAATGCCAGTTTTATATTGAACTTATGTTTAATTCATGACTGTGTTAACAGCGTCAACGGATTTTTCGTTCAGCCAGCCGCCAGCTCCTTGCGTGATATTGTGATTTCCCCTTTCTCCTTTGGACTCTGGATATCCCTTTGCGCTACCTACATAATCCTCATCATGTCCATCCTCTTTTTTGGTCGGCAATACCGTAAAATCTATACCGCAATGTATGAGGAATTCCCTGAAAATGATAGGAATATAGGAAACGAAGTACTTTTGTGGGCAGTTGGAGCCGTGACTCAACAAGGTGAGAAAAGGATTTCTGAAATTGAGATGTGCAAACTGTGAACTGGACATTATTTGCATTGAATCGTCGCTCACAGCAAACCACCCACTCTCCATGCTCATCATCATGCACCTGCATTTGATTCCACGATCAATATTATACTACGCTGCTGCATTCATGCTTAAATGATGATAGCTAGATTTAATTTGGGTGGAGAAAGACACGTGATGATAATTGGCTTTGAGATAGTAAAAATAAATAAATGTGGTATTGTTGCGCTAGCATAAAATTTGGCTGACGTAAGCACTTGGTGTGGTAATTTAGAGAGCATACAATTAGGCAAATTGTCAGAATTTTTTTTGTCGTATCTCCACTGCTGTAAGGGAATCGAAGTGAAAGCTCAGAAATTTGAGTACGTAGTAGTAGTAGACTCAAGTCTACATTTAAACTAGCTTTTGGTTCTCTTATTTCCATCCATTTTGGACTGCATCTAGCACACTTAATGAACACATTTGAATGCACTCTGTAATTTCAGTAATTTGAGCTCATGCCTACTCCTTTGGTTTCACAAATACTTTCTTTTCTTCAACAAATGTTTTACTTACGAGTCCTGTAACTACATAGTTTTAGTAGCTTGTGAAAACTGGGATGTATGTAAGGAAGGATGCACGCTGAGATTTTGGGATGGTGGTTGGGTTTTTTACGATTATGCTAATGTGTGTTGCTATGCCCTTCTCTTGGGTTTTGTGGCAACCCATTGATTACGGTTAAACAAATTGATTCTATCTATTCCTCTCTTTGTGTAGGGTGGTACATTCATCCAAAATCGAATTCAACGAGAATGGCATTCACACTGGGATACACGTTGGGTCTCGTCTGCTACGGAGCTTTCTCCGCCGCTGTCGTCGCGATTCTTGCTGTGGAAATGATTCCCATCAAATCCCGTACAGATTTGTTGAACAGCAGTCTTACATTTTATGCGGACAATGCGAGCAGTACGATGGCCTACATTGTGGATGTAATGAATAAAATATGCAATATTTTAAATAGCCGTAGCCCTTCCCCCACACTCAACAACTATTGTAAATCTTTTTGTTGGTCCGTAGTATTTGCAAACGCATACAAGTATCAGATTTGGGAGTCGAGTGAATATTAAAGAAGGCGTGTCCAGACTGAGGAGCAAGGAACCCAGCTGTTATGTCGCTTTCCCTCACTACTTTTACCTTAGCGCTGCTACTATTAACATCAGTGAGTCGTGGATTTGCAATCATTTATCTGTCATTCCTGTAACGACAACGGGGACTCCTAGCTCCATGGTTGTTTCAAGGGACTCCCCTTATGCTGAGCTGATGAATTTCATGTGAGCTTTTTGATTTCCAATTTTGAGAATAATTTATTTATGCAATTAAATTCGGGGAAAGATGGAAAATTTTATTTTTTTCTTGTTTTTTTCTCTCAAGGATTCTGAAAATGATTTCAAGAGGTCTTAATTACCGCTACGTGCATTTGTACAATGAAGCAACGACGTGGAAGTGCTCCAAAGACTCTTCCCAAGTCTTTCATCCGTTGGGTCTCAACGACGTATTCACAGCTGGCTTTATTCTTTTTGCTGCAATCGTAGTCTCATTTTCTCTACTTGTGGCGGAGAAAGCGTACGCTAGGAGAATTTGGAGTGGTTTTAAACGAACGAGCAAAGATAAATCATTGCGGAAGACAAGTGAGCTACAAACTTTTGGTGGATTTTATTACTCTTGAATTTTTATTGGAAATCTAACACACTTGCAAATAAATGAAATACTTGGAATGGAAATAGTGCTAGTACATAAATGTATTTACTTGTTTTGTAGTTTACGAAGAAAAGAATTGAATTTATATTTATTACTTTCCTCATCGATTCCAACGAAAACCGTGAAGTTGTGAATTAGAAAAGGCAACAAGAAGTGGAATCGAGGCATATGATTTTTTGGGACAGAAAGACAAATGGATTTGAAACCTTTCCCGTGTTTACAACAGATGTGAGAAATACACCATTTTTATTCACTACTTGGTGAATAAGTACGCATATACATAACGGTGGTGGTTGAGCTGAAAAGTAAATTTACGATGCTGACTTTTCATGATGTTTCCCTATTTGATCATTTGTCAAAGGCATGCAGTGCAGCGGAGTTGGTTCTTTTTTTAGGCTTCAAATTTAATTTGACAGGCTGCAAACAACGTTTATGTTTCGGATTTCTTTTATAAAGATCATTTCATCGAAAGACATTCTTTCTCGCCAGCTGCATGGCTCCCCTCATTGTTTCCCGGGAATCAATACCTTCCACATAGTTTTCTCAGCATCACTGTCTCATGCCAATGTATGCCAAAGCTTTGTCTGGAAAAGTTATACAATGGAGAAGGCGCGCGACCTTGCTTTTCTCATTTCCAATCTAAAAATGTAATCCTCAGTTCCGGTTACTAACAGTAGATTCATTTTAAAAGCCAGAGAACAGAAGAAAGAAAAAGAGTCAAGTGGCCCGGTTAAAGAAACCTTTTCAGTTTGCAAAAATAAAGGAAGAAAGTACATAAAAAATATTTTCCAAAGTTGCTTACAAAAGGAGGAGACCAACTTGAGTTGAGAGGGAAATTGCTTTAAAATGCGTACAAAAGCCCGTCTCTGTAATTGAATGACCTTCAGCTCAAGTCCGTGTGTCTTTCTGGAACATAGCATCTCCAGTGTTTATTTCATAGGCATGCCATCACTGTAGTTTCTCAGAAAAAAGGTAATTACTTTGTTCTCCTTGTTCACGAAAGGAAAAGGTAAGTTGCCTATTTCATTTGGAGAGGAACGAGTTCCAATGCAACATAAATTATATTAAAATGGGCGCGTTGACAAATTAAATGAATTTTATGTGCGTATTTGAATAGATGATGATGACGATGAGTGAAAAACCGCTACTCTTCCTCAAGTGTAGTCTCCCCTTAAAATCGGTTCATTTGAGTTTTTGACAGTGGAGATTATAAATGATCAAAAGTGGGCTTACACTTGACTATGGATGGTCTGCTTATGCCTACTGTACTCCACTTTCGGATTCCCTTATTTGGCGGAAGTAAAACGGGAAATTTGACGTCTTTGATGATCCTTGACAGAAGTAGTTCACGAGGTGGGTTGGGAAAACAAGGGATAATGTGAAAAACAAACCTTTTGACACTCCTCTCTCTTTCCCTTTCCAACTCTACTCGGATCACTCATGTGTTTAGGACTGCGGTGGGGTTTGGTTTTGTTTGGAAATGACACAATGCATGATGATGACAATGACCCAAGTGTGTAAAGCATCAAGTTTATTTACAGTTTGCATACGTGCCTTCGAACCTTAAAAAACAGTAGCAGCACGTCCACCATACTAGGCACACATGATTTTAAAAGAACACCATTTACTTACCATTGGCCTCCATCAATTTTTTCTCTTGTAAATCAACAAACTTGTCAAACATTGTTTGGAAAGGGAAGAAAGGATGAAGGATTTTTTCCCATGAGTGACATCATACCAGGAAAGAAACTATAGCAGCGTGGAATATCATACCATGAATGATGCCACATTCCCTTTATTATGAAACTACCATACTACTTGCCTGACACCAGTTGTCTTCCAGCCTGATCTTTTCACACAATTATTTCCTGTACTTTCCCACAGTTTTTCTCTCTCTAAAACCTAGGAAAAAGCAACATTCAACATTGTTTTTACTAATTCAGAGTATTGCCAATGTCAAACGTTTCTGTTTTTTACATTTTGCAACAGCTTTTTGACGAAAATTCATATAATGTATCTATTCTCCCAGTTTTTTTAAAAGTTTGGGATTCTGACAATCAGCCTCAAAAAAATTGGGATGTGGAGTAGCATGCATGGCATCACTTAATTTATTATCAAGTTTTGAAATGTCAAGTACAATTTCGTAATTTTATGCATATTTTATGAGACACGTGAGAGAACATAAAAGTATTTTGAGTCGGGATGAGATGGGATGATGCTAGCCAACCAAGCTTACGCGAGATGGTAAGTGAATGAGTAAAAGTTGAAGCTTGCAATTTGCTCCTCTGTTTCACTCATTATGTATGGATACACGACCAACACAACGCCATTTAACTGTCATCAAGTTAGTTTTTGTTCGGTTGAAATAGAAATGAACAAATCTCTCGTCAGCCAGATCACACGGCTCAACGCATCTTCCTTGAAAAAAAAGTTTTAAGCTATTTTTTGCATAATGAAAACTTGCGTCGTTATGAGATAGCTTGATCTTGATATTTTACTTCGTTCATTCTGAAGCTTTTCTTAAAAATGGGGTTGATTTGTATTCATTTTCCATTCGGAAATAGTTACATTTATGCAAACAACCTCGTGAAATTTAGTGACTGACTCTACCCATTCCAATAGATTGCTTGTGATATTATGTATCTGTATTTTGCATAAATATCCGTCATCACATCGCCACATTTAAAAAAAATAAATAAGTAGTTTAGCCATAAAGATTGAATGGGGATTGATACAGTAATAAACACTTCCTTGTTGTATGGATTCATCTCCAATTTGCGATTCGTATTCAATCCACATTAACCCTTTTTGGATTGGAGTGATGGAAAAGTTTGGCAAAGTTTTGTAATAACCAAAGTAAACTTTTCGTTTAATTTGAGTTGGTGCAAGTCGTTCAAATAAAGATTGGAGAATAATGACAATGACAATGACGTCAAAATCCTTGAATACTTTATTGGGAAAAAGTTTTCTATTTGAGGAGTTCTACAAGCGCGTCAGAAAATCGTTGTTTTTCTTATCCTTGCTAATACATTTCATACCCACTTAATTTTTGTGTTCCTGCTGCATCGTCAAATAAGTTGGAGCTGATGTTGATCATCAACATCCTATTAAGTTGCAACTACTCGGTTAATAAAGTGACCACTGACCTCCAACTAATCTGGACATTCTTCAGTTGCCACTTCCTCAAATTCCATTTGATAGGTTTATGCTCATAGGAATTCGTTTGATGTGGTTGCATTCTTGCACACAGTTTATGAATGTATTGCAAAGTTAGAAGTTATCACTATAATATTTTGAAATTATATGGGATTCATGCACATTAAAAAACTGGAAATAATGCCTTTCTATATTTTGTTCAATGATCTTCACGCTGCACTGCTCTCCTCTTTCCATTTCCCTTTGAATATAATATGTTCATGAAGCGGAGCAAGAGGAAACGCTGACAGTGGCCGCATTTTAGCAAAGCCACAACATTTATTATTAGTCTCCCGTCATCATCATCCTGCGCCTCCACATTTTCAGCAACTCTGTGTATACTCAACGTTGTATTGTAGTGTTTGGATTGCTGGATCTGCAGTATTTGTTAGATCTCTGGGGAGATCATTCCACCTTCATTCCCCGAAAGACCTATTGTTTGTATATGACGGTTTGAGTGTGTACAACACAAAGACAATGATTTACAACAAGAACTTAACCTTAATGACAAACAATGAACACAAAAGAACTTACATATTTTCTGGTATACTTTCTATTTTCCCTAAATACCACATCAAATAAGGTGGAAACTACTACTTACTCGCACCTAACCAATGAAAAAGAGTCAGTATTGGCAACAGACGAAACTTTTGAGGTGGGCTGTCCCTCCCATGTTTTTCTATCAATTACTTGCAAACAATGATAACTCACGGATTAGAAAGTCATGAAAGGGGATTGCTGTGCTTAATGTGTGGGATGAAAGCAAAGCGAAACAAGATACATTTTATAAGTCCCTCTTTTCTCCACTCTCCCGTGCCTTAACTTTCTTCACCTCCACCCTTATATGAAAAGCAGTATCGTTATATACCGATTATTTTTCTCTAAACTACGCATTAATTCAACCTCATCTGTTTTTACTCCCATCTCATTAATAAGATAACTCCTTTTGTTACTAAAGTATAACAAAAGTAATACACATGCACCATGAAAAAAGAAGAAAAGAAAGTTGTCTAACGTCTCATTCTCGTTATATATCTAGCTCAAATAGTTAGTTACGCGTTGAGTGGAGCAAATATGTGTATTTATTCAATATACATATATGCATCTTGCGATATTATAACCAGATCTGTTTTTGTGTACAATATCCCGTTTTACTTTTCGACAGATTACGCAAACTGCAAACATAACCTACATAAATAACTAACCTACATCTCATCCATCCTTAGAGTGAAAAACTGTTGCGTTGCTCCCCCATTGACAGCTCCCATTTCATTCGAGTCAGTCAGAAGAATGCATTCATTTTCTTTTCAGAGCTCATTAACGAGTCTCTAGTGAGACGAATTTCATGTCATGCCAGCAACAACTCCAAACTCTCAGGCCTGCCCAATTCATGGCATATTATGTATTATCTGTGAAGCGAAGATTTTAATGAGAAAAAGATTAAAAGTAGCGTACTGTACATACTATGAAGGTCATCATCAAATCATCTGCTTTAATGGGGCAATAGTTAAAACCTTTTTACAGGGAAGAGGAAAGATGTAATCCGTCTCATCATCTCGTTGATTGCTTTTACCGTCGAAATCCTGTGAAAATGCAAAGTATGGATGTACTTAATTAGTCGGTTTGGAGAATTAATTTAGAAGCGGGGGATATTAACACTCTCACCTTTGTTTCCATGAAAATTTCATAATTACCCATAATATTGATGAGTAAAGAAACGCGTCGTTGCTAGTGGATATGGATATATCCCTTTCACAAGCCTTATGTATACTACACATCAAAGGTTCTAGATAAGTAGTTTGATGAGCATAATTTTTCTTTGTTTGAAATGTCATTTTGAGCCTTTTCACTTATAGCTATTTAATATAAAACTTGTTGGGGCATAGATAAAGTTCTCATTGATGTAGCTCAATGTTTCTTCTATAAACACACGATTTTATACATTTCGAGAGAACGAGAAGGCATCTTTTTTCGTATCATGAATGGGTTCTTCATGTTCTTGCTCATGTAAAAATATGTCATTTGTTGAGTTACGACTTTTTTCTTGTGCAAGGCACACGTTCGATAATGTGTTATTGCTTCTGGCAAAAATCCGTTGGGAAAGAGAGAGAGATTTTATGGACATGAGTTGCTTGCGTACTCTCCTTCTGTTCTGCTCTGTAACTGACATATTTACGAATCTCGTTCTCATTGCCAAAACGCAATGTCATCATCGTCATTTCTAGTCATCTCTTCCAACTTGAGAGTTTGAGAAGATAAGTTGTCTCAAGAAGGTCCTCTTGGCACGTACTTCTTCGCCACATCATACTATCATATCATTTTCTACTCTTACATACACATTATATTACTTGAATCTAAAATGTCCATATTAATGCTTAGCACATAGACTCCATTACCCTTTCAACCATGTGAATTAGGTTTTCATTGACTTCTCTCCGTGTTCTGTGTCGTTGTAGCACGTTGTATGATAAAAAAATTATTGTGTGAAAGTCATCCATGCCATTTTATTTACAATTTGAAGGAGGAGAAAGTAAATATGTTTATTGTATACATAGCCCGTAGATATAATATACATAACAACATTGAAACCGTTGTTGGAATGCTTGTTCTATTGTGTAAGCCGGAAATCTATAAAATGTCAATGT
Source organism: Orchesella flavescens (assembly GCA_964034955.1). Lineage (NCBI taxonomy): Eukaryota > Metazoa > Arthropoda > Collembola > Entomobryomorpha > Orchesellidae > Orchesella > Orchesella flavescens. The sequence continues at coordinate 18,734,284 of OZ035953.1, forward strand.
TTGAATTATAAAATTTCGACAGAAAGTCATGTTTGGTTAAAGTGGAAGACAGGAACATATTGGTTGGTACTTTCATACAACTTCCCAAACAGTCATGTTCTTACATGCCATTATTCATGCCCATCTGCATTCATTCACAATGTTTAAAAAAATTGCTGTGGGTTCCAAGTAAAACAGCTGTAAAAAATACAATGTATGAGAAAGGAATCTTATGTTAAGAAAGAGCTCCATTCTTCGAATTTTTTTATACTCAAGTGGTCATATTGTATGGAATGGAAGTGCTAATATAAACTTATGAAGGTTGTAATATTCCATGGTTTCCATGGTCGGTGCAACATGCTTTAAACATACATTCTTCTTGAATAATGGGATGGTTGACGGTTACGAATTGATACAAAGGAAGAATCATGTTCTTTCACTCACACATTGGAGCTTTCCAACCAACTTCCAAAAACATTCAATCATTTTCTATTCTCCCTGTGGGAATTTGCTTTATTGCATCGTTACATTGAGACGAGTGAAATGTGGATGTTGAGTCAACGTCTTGATGTGGATGTGCAGTTTTAGTAAACTGCAGACGTGGTGGAAACACTATTATTATCCTTTCCGAATATAAAAACCCATCAGTCAGTATCAAACACGTACGTTGGTCGTAGGCGGCATAATATCAGGAAATATAAAGATACAGATGGGATGACATGCATCCCGTTAGATCTTGATCTTGCATGCATTTTCTTTGATATTTGATGCCATTTGGGGCTTCGGGTTATGAAATGCTTCTTCAAGTGTAATGCAATTCAGGAGAATCAAGCACTTCCAAATTGTAAATGACTTTTTATTTTATTTTTCATTTCATAACGTATCCATATGACTTGCATACTGTAACATTATTATGCATCAAAAGTTAAAAGAAAAAAAGCTGTAATATCAGCTACTGTCTGCATCCTTTGTATCATGACATGATAGCCCTTTAAAGTTTGTAGAGTATAAAATATCTTTAAAATACTAAAAAGAGCAATACTAGTGACGTTGGGGTACATTTCTTCAAAAATTATCGACTTGTTGTATAAGAGCGACCCCTAAAAGTTGTGAATGAAACCAAATCATGGTAAATTATTACATCACGTATTTTGTGACAGTCGGTAGAATGAAATATGATCGTTGCCCTCCTTCACAATAACCGTGTCATAGTAAACTGTATCATTAAATCGTTTGGAAGATTGCAGGGTTTGAAATCATCCCACACAACAAACCCACCAAAGAATGCAACTTCAATGCGGTAATATATATTATATTGAATGAAATTTATATGGTTGAAATGCAACACGCAATAAAGTTGCTACGTTGCTATTGTATCATCATCAAAATCAAACGACTTTTCAGAAATGCACCCAACAACTAATATGGGTTGCGTGGAAACTGAAACTATATAAATAAATACCGACATCGTATGCGAATTTAAAAGGATTATGAAGTTTAAAGGATGAAATAGTAAACTTTGATTTTTTCCTCGTTTTGTTATGATGCTATGCTGGAAGGAGATCAAATAATATAAATATAAGTGTCCACGTGTTTTGTCCTAGTGTACTTTTTCTGTTTGAATTAAAATGGTAGCAAATGTGGTTACAAGTAATGGCAAGTTTCGGTGGTGCTAATGGTTCTTCTACTCCTCTTTAGGTTCTACTGGCTTACGTTTGTTCTGGATTATTAGGAAAAACGTTGCAAGTATAAACTACATATGTATTGGCATGTGTCAATATATAAAGCTGTTAACGTGGGATGCAATGTGATAATTTACTGAATGTGAGTTCCATCCACAGCAAAAACACATATATAAATGCAAAGATGACCTTTTTCGTATTTAATCGCCCAGGCAATATACAGAACTGAATCATTATTTACGAGTTGAGCCATTGGGATATATAGCAAAAGCCCTCCATCAAACTAACGAGGAGTGTGTACATAAAATAGATACACCCATGCTCATACGCTTCAGGTTTATTAATCCTATGCGGCGGGCTTCCAGTTGATTGATTAATGAAACTTGTAAAAAATGCCCTTTGAGCTGCATTAAAGCGGTCATGCTGGCAAATATTTGGTTGTATTTGATGTCTAGATTTTTTTATACTCTCTGAAATAAAAGAGGGGGAAGGAAAATAAGAGTTACAGAAATGCAGGTGAGTCAACAGAAAGTTGTAGGTAGGCTCAATATCTATGGAGAATTACAAGGAATTTGTTTTTTCTTCTTGTCAAGGTTGTCGGAATGGAAAAATGGAGATGCGCAACCAAAATTTGTGTCCAATGTATATAACATAACGTTCCAATTTTATGGTTGCGGTAAAGGGATAAAAGTAAATCGAATTTGTGAAGGTGGAAAATCTATGCAATTGGATTCAGGTACGAACGAAAGAGAGGATGAACTTTGTCTTTCCGAACCACAAGCATGGTATTTTCGTAGTAATAAATAAATGATCATAAATATTGAATGTTTGTGTGAGTAACTAAAAGATGGAAATTGGGGGAAATTGAGGAAAAAATTTTCCTGATAAACAAACTTCTTCTCTTTGATAAAATAAAATACGTAGAACAAGTCCTGTCTGCTAAGTTGAGGCATGGCACAGGTAAGTTAATAGATAAATGTTATTTGAAGGACAAAAAAGGAAGCGAAATTCTCTTTGAACATTACAAACAAATAATTATCTTTTTCATTTCAATACAAACTGTGTGCTTATTTTAGGCTTATGTACATAGTCAAATTTGTTAATAAATACAAAAGTCTCGTTCTGTCAGTTTACAACTGTTCAAAGTTTGAAAAGAAAAGTTTGCACTTAAACCACTTTGTTTTGAATGAAGTTATTACCTCCAAGATTCTCCAAGAATTGAAACTCCAAGATTCTCTTTTGTGACAAAAAATAAATGCACCGCTTCCACTCCTTCATTTAATGGAATATTCAGGAAATGAAGTTTTGTGACTGGCACTTTCTTAAAAAGTCTTCCAAATACACGGTGAAATGTAAATTATGCTGGTATATCTTAAAAGGTGGAATTTATTTACTCCAAAAATAAATTATATAAATAGTTTACCTACGCCTACTATAAAATAGAAGATTGAAATCTTTATTTTTCTAAATAATTTTTCAAGCAAAACAAAAAAAACTAGTTTTTATGAAAACAAGTTATAAATTTCAGTGTGTTTGTAGTTCAAACATTTCCAACTTAATTATATTACAGCCCAAAACCTTTCCGTTGATTGACGGAATTCCACTTGATTAATTTTAATATTTACTCCTTCTTACATTTTCATTTACGCTCCTTTTCATACCAAGCTTGAGAAATGTATATATTGGTCAGAAAGAAGGAAGGATTAGGAGGATGATTGTGAGTTTGTACTGAAGCATGAAACGGAAACATGGATAGGGTAGCAATTTAACACGAACAAAGAGAAAGCATGTGCCAATTGCATCCAACAAACAGATGCAACGTTGATAAGAATGTACATACAAAACACACAACAAAGTGCAAACTAATGGATCCCAGCCTAACAATGAACTGTCTCATTCAAGAAAGGAAAGCCGTCTTCTCCTTCTCCATTCTTCCTCACTGGAATCACTTCTTCTGCTACTACTCCTACTACTCAGCTTCTCCTTTCCATCCCGAAGTCGCAGTGGAAAAAGGACCAAGCGGAAATTCGACATGCCTGTTGCATATCTTCCTAGCGAGTTTTCTGGAGAATACAAAAACTTGAAAAACTGGCTTAGCATCTAGATGCTACTGTTTGCCAGTATATACATAAAATATCATCAGCAGAATCACAGTCACATAAAGTATCACAGCATTATAAATGCACTGGTTGTTTGCAAAGTGGTTTTCACAAAACTATTTTTTATAAACCTGTTTCCATAAAAGTGCAACACTAAAGTCGGAGCAACTCTACTCATTTAAAACTGACGGCTCACTAGTAGTTACTATGCCTTTGCTTATTATTCCATATTATATGTAGCTTTTAGCAAGGAAAGATGAGAAGCAAAAGCAAGCAAACAAAGCACACAGCTAACGCTACCACTGTGAGCGTTGAGGAGCATGGCATGAAGCACCAGTTTTTTAGGAACGGGAAGTTAGTGAGTGAGAGAGTGAAAACGACGATAAAATCCTGAAAGCATCCAGAGAGCTACATCAGTCGGGAGCTTCTTGTTGCGAGAGACACTTTCGCTGCCTCTTCCTCTTCAAAACTCTCCTTGTCGTCTCTTAATTCCAATACAATCTCTCTTTTCCCTGTCTTTTTCAAAAAAGGCATGAAGTATACAAACGGCTTTGCCCATCATTTTACTTAAAAAAAGAACGTTACAAAGCCTAAGTCAAATAAATCCGGAGTAATCGTCAGTAACAAATTTGTCTTCGTTTCGATATAGTAGTTCCATAAATATTTAAGAGAAAACAAGGGAACAGCAACCCATTTCACACAGAATTTTTTTCATTCGTCATACAAATAAAAAGGAATGTAATAGCTCCAATAGTTTATACTAATACTATTTTCCATGCGAAATCCTTTCGAATCTCCTTCAAACAAGTATTAAAAGTCGGTGAGGACTAGATAAGATACATATTTTTTCTTCTTCTACCTTTTTTTGACATTTGAGAAGGAAAACAAGTGGAAAAGGAAAGAAGAAGGGGAACGAAGCGGAGGCAAGCTGTTTTCTGTCTTGGAAAGTCAGAATCAGACTCAAAGAGAGAAAAATAATCAAACAAAATTTCATGGCACAAAGGCCAATTTTTTTACTCCTGTTTTGTTATACAATTTCTTTCTTCCTTTCATAAGATCACATCACACATCGCGTTGAATCTTCATGAACAAGAAACTTGACTAGACTAGCTTACTTATATTCCTTTACAATACATAAATACCTATATATCTTACCTTGTCAAAAAAAACTGCCAGGGTTTTTTTTATATATATTTATGAAGCGATCGGAATACGGTCGTCCTCTGGGTTTCTAGTGAAAACCCTTTGTTCAACACACTTCTTCTTTAACTGGCATCCTTCTTTTTCTTCCGTAATCCCGTCATTTGCCAAAAAAATGTATACTTCATCGTCTCAACTTCCTCAAAACTTGAATTGAGTTTGCAAGTCTCATGTTTCATATTTCCCCGAGAAAATCAAAGAAACCCAGTAAGTCCTGAAGTTGTAACAAAAATCTTAAGACAATAAGACAGCAATACAAAATGCAGCGTGTGAGTACACATGCTGTAAAAAAATTCCAAATAAAAAAAAAGATTGTGAAGGTTACTTCATGAAGCGTGCAAAGTTTGCTTTGTAGATCAAACGCTCTATTTGCTCTGGTGACTTGGACTTAACAGAAGTATTAGCATTTCCTATCAGTCAATATCCAAACTTTACAAGGTAACCAATACAAGTGAGTACTACCATCAGTTCACCAGTTATTTGAAGTCAGTTGGTGGGAGCAGAACTTGAAAAAAAGCTGTGACAAAAAAACCAAAAGATGAAGAAGAAGTGTGAGTAAAGACGCACAAAGAATTTATGCATTATGCATGCATGTGCTCGTTGCTTAACTGACTTAAGAAACATTTGACGCCTACATCACGTTCTCGCCTCCGTCTCTCTCCAGCAAAACTGAGTTGTCTTCAGGTGTACAGATAGCTGCCAACCCAAGTTGAGTTGACAACGACAACGTTGAGGTGATAAGAAGAGCAGCCTCGTGCAGTCGCTATTTTAACAAACTGTTTTTTTGAGATTAAGAGAAAAAAGGTAATTAGTGAGGTAATACCAAAAAAAAAACAATTTGATTGTAATGAGAATTGAGTGCAGTATTATCTCATCACAGTTCTCATCATCATCCTCGAGTTATAAGACAGTTGTCAGTTCTCATGTTTCTAGGTTCGATCAAGTTTTAAACAAACAAACAACAAGCAGTTTTCTAAGAAATAAAAACCAGTCAAAATTTAATTGAAAATTCTGGTGTGTACTTGAAATATATTATACAAGCGTGCTTCTTCTGCGTGGGCTCCATGTTCCTTTGAGTTTTGAGACATACACACACACATAATGGCGAGTTTGACAGAGCTACTATAAAAGAAACTCGTATGAATTTGATATCCTTCTGTCTAATAGAATCAGAACGGAAACTCAAAGGATCAAAGCAAAAACTTTATGAAAATAATATCATCCTCCTCCTCATAAACTAGAGCATCTTTCTTGGAATGAAAGCTTGCCTAACGTATGCAGATTGACAATTATCGTATTATCAAAGTAAACCCTACTAGCTAGCTAGTCGTCATCCAAGAAACTGCTGAATGTTCCTTTAGTAACTAGGGACAACAAAGGGACAAAGAAGTAGTAAACCAAAATAACAAAAACAAGTGAATCCGACTCTGATTCAAAGACATTTACTTGATCAAACAAATAAATACAGCAAACAACCTACATGCAGAACCACCAGCCAAGTAATAAACGCATCAAAAGTGAGTGAACAAAAACATCCAACATCCGACATCCTTCTCCTTCATCATCATCATGAATTATACCAACAGGTAATAAAGAGATTTGTTTCTAGATATTACTGCTTACTTCTTTATAACCCAACCACTATTTCTCTGCTTGGGTTTGCTAAATGTACCTGAAATTCCCTTTTTATGTCGGTAAAGTTTTGGGTGTTATATGATACATGTCATATGATGTTCATCTCCACCATACCACCACCACCTATAAAATTACTATTTGCTTGTATACACATACATTGTATGTAGTATGTTATTGCTTTTTTCGTATACTTTCCCCCGTTTTTATGTGCAGTTTGTAGTAGTGAGTCGTGTGGAAAAATATTAGCATTAGCTTTCGCCAGAACATTTTTACTTTGAAAGTGATGCTCAATCCTCCTCATATTTCTATCCAACAGTGTCTTATCATCTCTGCATTTTGGCATCAAAGCAAAAGGTATACATTCCCATTGACATCACATCATATAATGGGGAGACAATAAACGTGTTATTGTTTCCTCCTTTTTTGCAGCATTCTTTAAGCACCCACTGAAATGACTCGAGTTTTGTGTCAATTTGCTCCAGATACTTACTTTTGTTGAGATGGAGAGGCTGAGATAAGGACGATTGCAATTTTTTTCTCTACCATTTTTCCGGCCGATTTACAGCTTTCTCCTCCGCCTGTCCTTATCAGTTAAATAGATTCCTTCACTTGAGTCTCTCGTTCCCGATCTTTTCACATTTCAAAGTGGATTAGGATGATGCAGTCAACTTTTTTTTCAATTCTTTTCTAGTCCATCGTTGGTTTATTTCCGCTGTTCCCAAAATTGCTGCAGTTGGATGGTGGTGGAGTTAAGCGAGTAACTATGAAGTTGTTTTCGTTGTTGGTTGCTGTAGAATTGTAACCTCGATTCGGTTTACATTGTGTAAATATTGTTTTATTCATGTGTGTAGGCACCCTACCACTTGCGTAACTAGTACAATATTCATGGAAACTTTATATTATTGTCTCTATGGGTGAGACGCTAGTTTCTCAGCAATAATGTTAACTATCTATGCGTTTCCCATATTGACATTCAGTTTTTGCAATGTTTTTCCGCATTTTCTATTCCTTGGCAAGCAAAAATCAAAATCAAGGCATGATGTTAAACCCCTCTGTGGAATGTACTGAAAATCCATAAATTCATTGTAGCTTGTAAATTTGTATTATTCCACTTTTAATCTTTGTTTCGAACAGAGTTCATTATAAGCTGCAACTGTCCTAGGAAACCAAGTTTTAGCTTAGCATGTTGCTAAATTACTAGTCTTTTATCATCCTCTCCCGTCGTTATTCGTGCTGTAATGATTTGTATGTGTTTAATGGTCTGAAAGAGCAAGAGAATATGAGCATTAACTATAAATTTAAGTGTGTACACAGTGCACACAGTCTTTTGCAATGAGTGCGAGTGCATAGCATCATTATCATCAACTCAACATTTGCAGTGGGCCCTCGAGAATATCACTGTCCTTTAGTACTATTGCTACACGTTTTAATAGGCATTTACCATTTCCCGTGCCAATGTTGAAGTGGTGAAGATGGATGTTTACAACAAAATTACTTAATGTAGGGAATAACCGTGCGTTTTACATCCTCATCACAAATCCTGTCATTACTATTTGGATTAGCTAGAATTCGGTTGCCTGTCGAAATGAAACCCTGATGAATTTTTATAAATACCGACTATTTTATAAGCTTCCAGCACTTAGGATTATAACATCATCATCACAAATATACATTACACCCCAGCATGTGATTAAAGTTTAATGTACTCTCACTGATCGGCTTTGCGAGTAGAGTCAAAATCTGTCCTGTCTACCACCATGCTTGCCTGCCTGGTAGCTACATTTTGCAATACATACCAAAAGACTGATATTACACGCTATGAGGAAATCATGTCCACTTCAAGAGAAATTCATGAAAATGAAAGTACAGGGATTGGATTGGATTGTGAAATAAGCCGCAATAAACATATAGCACAAAGTAAATGGACACGGGTAAATAATGTAATTATGCCTAAATGGTAGGGGCTTTGTGGACCAAGTTTGGTGATCTCATGGCCAACGGAAATTGGTGGACAAGAGGTAAAAATTCATGCGGAATAAAAGTAGCATGATTGTATGTAACGCATGCCTACATACTCACCTCAAAGCAATTGTGGTGCGACTTAATAAATAAAAAAAGGATTGGACATTCATGAAGGTATAATTAGGGATATAACTAAAACTAATCCAAAAGCTCGATTTTCCAGAGCACAACACGTTTATCCTTAGTTTGTCACGACACAGGCTACCATGTCACGCCTCCACCCGTTTGCAATTGTTATTATTATATTTGAGTAATTAATCTAAGTAAATAGGCCTTTCGCAAGGTCACTCATGTTGACATGTCCATACGTGTCTACATGTATTGACTTTTCTTCAAGGTAGTTTTCTCAGAACAGGCTAAGCCTTTCATTTTGTCATCTCATCTGGCATTTTCTCATTGGGATAAACTATAGGAAGAAATATACGTATATGTCAGTTAAATAAATATAGTTGAACAGGTGTCTACTTCTATAAAACCGCTATTGAAATTATTTATTAGTGCCCTTTATGGTCATCATATGATCATCATCACATCACTATCACCCATAGATCCCATTTAGTCCCATATAAGAGTAATTACAAGAAACGCACGTGTGAATCGCCAAATGTCTTATCACGTCACACGCGTTGGATTTTGAACAATCCTAGCCAAGTCCTACAACCCTCCTTTGATCTCCTTTGTTTGTTTCCCTAAAGTTAAAGTCTTTGTAGACAAAGGAGTGGGATGTGAATAAAATATTGTTTGAATGGCACTGACTCTACTGCTGTGAACTTATTCAAAATTGCAACCATGTTTGTGTGTAGAACGTGGAGAGTGCATGAAACTACGCAGCATTTGTAAGGACGATGAAAAATGAAGCTCAAGTCAGTGTTTTCGCAACGCAGTGCATTTCTCACTACTTCTAGTTCGTCTTCCATCTGAAAGAAAACCACGCGTCGTTTACTAATCTTAAGTGGGATCCTGAAGGTTAGTGCAAATGCACAATATTATATTCGGTTGGATAAATGTTTGAAGCAAAGAGAGAGAGTCAAAGTGAGAATGTATTTTAGCAGAAAAACCGTTACAGAGCTAACATTTCGGTTCAAAACCAACCACATCATCCACTTTCCCACGACACTGCCTCAAACCATGCTATGCATTTGAATGTTGATATTATAATTTTTTGGGAGAAATGAATGCTGAAGTTGGGTAGAGAAGAGCAGCTTCCTATCTTTGATACCGTTTCCATTATTATTATCATCATCATCGTATGCATTATATTATAACTAACATGCTCATAATAAAATATACCTTCACATTATACCTTTGATCTCGTCTGACATGACACACATGCTCTCACTCCTTTTTACTCTTGCTCCATCTCCATACTCCAGGCCATCCTGACATGACGTGACGTGTATAAGATACATAGAACGTTATATAACATTGAGGAATGGCGCTTTGTAATAAAAACAAAATTAATAATTGAAGCACCACATTCCTCATGCTACTTCTCCTCTCAGCAACTGCATTGTTTAGATAGGAGGGGTATTTGCTAGGCTGTGACTTCAAAAATATGAATGTCTAGAGTCATTGGAGGCCGTAAGAAAATGCATCATGTAAAATTCGTCAGTGTAGTATTTTAAAGTAGTTTAAGTGCTTTCTCGGAAAATACTCTGGAGAGGCACACCACAATTCCGCAAAGCAAGGACGATAACCAGTTTGTGAGCTAAACCCAAATTCTTGAGGAAGGCCGTCTTTTTGTTGTAAAACCTGGTAGACGTCCGAAATTTGGTGAGTTCTTTGAGGATGTCTATCTCTTTTATGTATGTTCTGAATGCATTATTACATTTTAATTTCGCCTAAGCGTACGCAACAAACCTGGAAATTGCAACATGTAGCTTATCTTTTTATATTCTGGGTGCTAACTTATGTTTTCTTTTATCGAACGGAATGGAAAACAGTACAATATGGGGGCAGAGAGAATTGGAGAAATATGTTGAGAATGCACAATGTTACATCTTTTTTGGCAAATAATCCACAATGTAAAATATGCGGTTTTGGCATTGAGGCTTAAAGCTCACAAATTGGGTAGCTAACGTCATTTGTCATAGGTGCTTCTGGGAAATGTTGAATATTTAGATGTCGAAAATTTGGCAAAAAAGCCCAACCCTGTTGCTGTTTTTGCCTTAGTAATTTCCGGAATTTACAAACCGAATCGCAGTTATGGAAAACTTTCAGCATAACAAATTAATTCTCATTGTTTTAGTTTTTGCTTGTTGCAGCGACCATTATTTATTCAAACCTAAGTCGATGATTTGAATTAATTTCTTTAAAAATGCTGAAATAGCACTTCACTCCTCCTTTGAAATTGAGATATTACTAAGGAAAGGATTTGGATGTAGAACTGCTTCAAGCAAGCAGTCATCAAGATATGGGTCACTGGATGCCACTTAACTTAGAATGTACTTCGTTTATAATTTACATAAATAAAGCTTAGAAATATTGTTTACAATATCCGCTTAAACCAATAAAATTTGGATAAAATCAAGTGGCATTTCCATTCCACTTTCCAAATGCCATCTTTTCTTTATCAACAAGTTATGTATGTACACTCAAAAGCGGGTTGCATTTCAACAAACAGCATAAGTAGCCATATGAATCTCATACCCTATCCACCACCCACATTCATTTCACCAGACATTCCAAATTATGCAATATTTTATTTGTGTATGTTTATCCTACCCATATTTTCGGGTTTCAAATTTAGAATTCTGTTTAACAACGATTTGTCGGTCGACACACTAAATTGTTTTGTATGGAGAGTTATGTGTACCTTAACACCAAAAAGAGAATGAACAAATAAACATTTTTCTCTCTACTCTTTGAGAACAAGAGACTGTCCACATCCTCATAAAAGTGTTTATGCACACTTGTTTATTTATTTTTAATGTACAACAAAATAACCTTCAACTTACGTCCTAGTCGAGCGAACTAATGGATTCCATTAACGTAGTTCATTCAAATGTGTGTATATTGTTATGTAAATTGCATCAAATTGTATAAATGCATTCTGTAGTCAAAAGTTTTCTCGTTTGTTCTAAATCAACGGGAATATTTATTGAAGGAATGTATTATTCATGGCATGTGACAAAAGTTCTCCACCATAAAATAAAAATTTTATTTAGCCATTTATTATTGTACAATAGTTCTCATGGTGCATAATTTAGTAATGTTCAATTCCAATTGGATCAACTTTAGTCATTCGAATTCCCTTGTTAAATATTCTCTTTCGCCAAAAGTTTAGTTTAGTCATGTAAACATTTCTTCAACTGTCCCATCATCATCATTAATAATTTTTTCCAATTTTCTAAGTAAGTGAAGATGGAATGTCCGATAGTATTTTATTTGCTTAATGGAACTCGTGTGCAATTTCACTGTAACCTTTCATACGACTTGTTTGTCTTCTATTTTAAGAAACCATCAGGCATGATGTGCTGATGTATATTATGTTTATGAATGTATGTATGTCTAAGTACGCCCAGACAAAGCAGCTCGATATGAATTTCGAAGCAAAATATTTTTAACAACTGTCATTCCGCTTTTAGTGAACAATGATTGGTAAAATACGCAGTGCTTCTTTAATTAATGTCAAGGGATAAGAAAGGAAGGGATTTTGAAACCTCAAAGGGAAACTTTTATTTTATTTTCTCATTTTGCGCGGAATTTTTTTGGAGGTATTGAGAAGAACAAGGGAAATATGCGTAGCCATTCGACGAATCTATTTGATTGCCTTATCCTTTCTCATCTTATTTTCAGTTGAGATATACGTATTACGTATGTATTGCATGTGAAAATAACAAAGGAATATAAAACGGAAAAATGCTCTTTTTCTGCGTCATCTTTGTCTCCTCCAAAAAGTCTTCTTGCACTTGAATCCTTTGCCAAAAATGCAGTCAAAACCAAAACCACCGACAGCCACCCATCGTTATCGTCACCAGCAACCTACTCTTTCTCTCTCCGAAACAGAATGTGACTGTGGCACAGCCTCTCTACTCTAAAACTTATTTGAGTTGTCCATGGTTATCAGGCTGTAAAGTAGGAATGGTTTTGTTTAGCTCGACATGCTGTGGTAGCAGTGTGGTGAAATGTATTATGAAAACTGATTGTGAGAGTATGGCAGCAGCAGGGCATGAAGCTCTTGCTGGATGTGCTTTTAGACTATTGTCTACACTCACATTTATTATTCTATTCACTTCTATTCGTATTCAAAATGAGTCACATCTACATTTCCATTTCAAGCAAAAAGTAGTATCATCATCTTCCATGTTTCAGCTATCATAATTTTCTTGAGGCTTTTATCATATCTTATCTCCTCTCTTCCAAAAAACTTATATTCCATCTTTTCTTGTGTATCTATGCAAATGAACGAGAATTTGTGTAATGAAAGACATTTTTTGGGCTTCATGATACTTAATCTTCCCTCTACGTTTCCTTTTTCTCCTTCTTTAATCCAACTCTTAACTTAATTTATGAGAGTAATTTAGCGTAAAGCCCCCAAGAATATGAGTCCAAATATGGATGCAATCTGTGATAGAATTAAAAAAAACTGGTCCTTGTCATCTCATTACGAACGTAACATGTGAAAAAGAAAAATGTTTGCTGTTTAGTTACAAAACATAAAATCGCCGAAATGGTCAAATGTGAATATTAGTTTTTACCAAAAAAAATAAATTTCTATCACAACATAATAATATTCATTTTTTCATCTCGTCATCAACCTCACCATTGTTATTACATGGTTATGATTACAAATGAGCAAATTTATAGGACACACTGGTCTGGAGCACAAGTAAAAGGGACAAAAAATTTCAATTTTTGTGTGCAAATTTAACAAAACATGAAGGCCACGGTCATGATCATTCTCCAACTGCATAATAATCATGTTACGAATGTAACACTGCAGATAAAACGTAATCAAATGGCACATTTCTTGTGACGTGATGAGAATCTTCATGGCAAAAAAAATGAAAACCAAATTGAAATCTGAATTATGGAAAGATGACAGTAATTTCCCTTACACTTACACACTCTCCGTAATCAAATGAAATTGTAAGGAAAGCTTTGAATAAGTGACGTGTTTGCTCAGTTCAGTTTCTAGGCTGAGGAGTTAAAGAGACAAAAAATTAATCAGAAAGGAGTAGAGTGATGCGTGTCAACAACCATCAACTCTCAATGTTTTTATGATGAACATGAATGTAACTAATAAAAACACATTTTTATGGGATGGGATGAGCTAGTAAACAATAGTAAACGCTTAGTAAAACTAACATTTTTGTTACAAAATACATAACATTCCCCTTTTTATTCGTTTGCTCGAACTGTTGGAAGGAAAATGAAGTGGATTTTATGACCTGTACGACACTTTACTACGTTTTTGTTGGACTTGTTGTCGCTTGCTCCATTTATTCCTCTCTGATTCTTCCCTTGTGTTTGGCTAATCAACTGGTTGAGGAGCGTTATTAAAATTGTGGTAGAGTCCCAACAGAAAAACTGACGCAGCGTGCCTACTTCTTCTTTTTATTATTATGCCTAATAGTTTTATAACTTGACATAACGTTTGCTCATTTTCATCATGTCTTTCATTTTCATTTTATGTCATGTCATGTCCTGTCACGTTAAAACAAAGAGGGGGATTGGAGCTGGAAGACGAAAGGGCAATAAGTTTCATATATCATTCGAAACACAGCCCACGCCTACATCCTACAGTATATTTGGAATATAAAAATTGGGAAAGCGAATTACCCTAATGATAACTATTTATAAGTTGTGGCATTCTTGATATCCCAATATTGTTTCAATTAGATATAAATATAGGACTTATTTAGAACGAATATGCAGCTAGTTTGTTTGAGATGATAGTGATTAAATAAATGTACTTAAATCTCTTGCTATTCCGACAAAACAATCCCAAAGAATAGAATCATTAATCAAATGTGTCTTGATTGCAGTTGCTATTATACGATGGTGTTGCACGTGACACTGAGCCAACAATAATATTGCATGTAAATGTAAATTCTGTTTGCCAAATGCGGCGAACAAACGGACAAAGTCGGATGTTCTTATGTTGACTGTCATTTGAAATATTATCCTGGTGTTATCCCTAACGTTGTATTGTCCATAGAAAGTTGTCATTTGGAAGTAGCCCTAGGACTGAATCTCATTTTCCATTAGAGAGTTGAACCTCAAACGATTTCTAGCTAGCCATGACCATGTGTTTTTGGGTGAACGTTGTGACATGCCTACACTGCTATTTTAATTGGCTATGCATAACCTTGTGACTTCTCAGCTTGATATGAGCTTCGGAAGTACCCAGGCCTTTGTGATTAACTAGTTGGTATATGGTCACGAAATTCTAACTTGACTGGAGGAGTAAGATAATTGAAGGGCATCTTGCTTGCTCCACAATTAATTGTCACTCTTTCGCAAGAAACAACTAGAGTACTAGACTACCCACAGTTGTGATACGTTGCTTGCTGATTTTCTCTGGTTGGTTAGTTTTTGTAAAGTCAAACGTGTGTATTTACAAGCGCCACGTCCTCTACTGTTGGCCACCTGCTTAGCTTCACACTTTAACAACAAATGATCTTGAAATACAATGAATGTAATGTCGTCGTCCTCTGAATAAAAATGAAATAACATAATGAAATATTCATTCCTTCTGTAAGCACAACTGTAAAAAGTAAATATTTTCGAGATGGGCTAAAAGTAATCAATTTTCAACTCAACGAGATTCATCATCTTGTGTATTTTCTAAACGAGGTGAGCCATTGCATACTCACATGCACACAGAATGCAGGAATTGACTAAATGGAGGCACTCCATCCAATCCACCCAAATTAAATTTACAATGTTAAGCTATTCAAGTGATGTGCTTTGCAAGGTCATTGAATGAGAGCGTGAGGGAGGGAATTGCATTGATAAGGGAAAGTATGTACTTTTGCAAACAAAGTTGAGCAACATTGGCAGAACGCAGCAACGACGCTTTATTTCCGAACTAGCCAAGGTTTCTAATGAAATGCTAAGAAAACTGTTAAAGAAATGGGGGAAATGAAATGCATTCGTAATGACAGGATGCACGAAGATGCCATCACAATCACCATCATCAGCCTCTTCTTTTACCGATTGGCAAAACTTACAATGCACCACTTTACCTTGGCATTACCAGCAACTCCCTTTGCCCATAGCGTTCTTTACTTTCCCTCATTAGGAATTCATTCACCGTCTTTCCACCTCCCGTCCCATTCATCAGATTTTTTTATGTTATAGAAATTTCATCGTATGAGCTTTTTATTCATTCCTTAGTGACACAGGGAGCAGGCGGAAACCATGACGAATTGAAAAGTAAAGAAAAAGAAGAGATACATAAGTAAATGCAGTAGACATGAACGTTGCGAAATAGATATTACCTTGAAAAAATGCCCGCTACCCACCCGTGTGCTTTTGTGTTACGTGTTTTGCCGTCCAAATGGTCGAAGATATTGAATAAAATGCTAAGAAAGGGGTTAATTGTTACGGAAGTCTACAATATAAACATTAGGAAAGTCTTTCGTCTGTTTCCCATTTGTGTTGCAACCATGAACTCCCGTTGCCCTCTTAGACTCACGTTTCCCCTTTGAGTATGAGGAAACCTTGGCGTTTGTGAATACAGATTGTTCTAAATATAAATTTGTATGTATTTTCGTAGACAAAATTGTAATTAAAGGTACGAAGGCTCTTTTCATATTTCTTTCATCTTGAATAGTTTGACGTTGAGAAGGTTCGACTATATATGTCGGTTGTGATGATGAAACCATAATTCTGCATGTTATGTATCAACATAATTTTTCATTTCCTAACTACCGCCAACCTTCCCCTTTGAATGAGTGGGCGTTTACTTCGAAATGTTTTTTATTATGTAGATATATCTTTCTTCAAATATTTCATCCTAAGCAGCATGAGCGTGTGCAATTTTCACAATTGGGTGATGAGACTTTGAGACAGGTTCATTTTTCGGCAGGATATTACAGTTTATGAATAGGTGTTTAGTAGTACTTCTTTCAACGAACATTATATGAGGAAACTGTACATTTACATCTTAATAATATTAAGTCAACACTGCTTACCCTAATATTATCCCGTTTGATGAGAAACTTTTCGTATTCTGTGAATTTTTGTGGTGTTTTTTTAGAACAAGTTATCCATTTTTAGGAATTGGACAAGTAGCTTGTTAAGTTGAAAGAAAGTTTTTATGTGAATCTATCCAAATTAAGTAGGATTGGGTAAACTAATAACTTTCACTGGTTATGCTGTCATCATCATCATATCATGTTTGACTAGAGTAGGCAATAGTTGTGAAAACATGAAACAATTCATTACTGCGCGTTAATCAGCCCAGAGCATGTTTCGAGTGAAAAAAAGTTGCAAATTTCTAAGCCATTCTTTCTACATTCGTGAGTGTGTGTGTGTGTGTGAATGAATCCAACTCATCATCACGATGACTTTTTTCCTCTAAAACTCTTCAGTCATCACTCATGCATGACACTACTCTGATCTTTTGCAAATAATATTCCCCCAGCGGGAGAAGGAGAATGTGAAGATGAGCCAAAAAAGTTTTCCCTCTTCTCATTTGCTGTAATAAAGTGCGAGTGTTGGGTTAATCATCTTTTAGTGTCTGGAATTGGGAGAGAATATAAACGTGAATGTGTAAAATATGTCAATTATCTTTGACTAGTCATCCATCATATAACCAACTTTTCTTTCTCTGCAATTCTGCATTCTTTACTTGTGTATATAAAACTCTGCTCTCATTCTGCCATCCTCATTGCATTTCAGTTCAACACTGTTTACTTACGAGTACTATGTAGCCCCTGCGTTGCGAGAATTACAGTGGGCTGGTTGGTTGGTTTAGTTTATTGAGGTGAAGCTTGTACCTTTTAGAACACCACTTACTCTATCATCAGCCCCTGATTCAAACAACTTTGATACTCCAAGTATTCTCACTCTTTCTGATTATCGGAGTCTCAAATTCTCTACATTTAACCGCTAGCACTGAGCTCTCTCATTTTCTCAATAACGACGTGTTTGGGCAAAGTTTGTGTTAGCTCTGGTATATTTCTTTTTTTAGAGTTCCTGGTAACCTGCATAATTATGATACAGTATTGCATTTCGCCATAAATACATTTTGATTATAAAAATCGTCATTATAGTCTGTAGTCACGTTGGCTTACGATTGTGAAATTGCCAATCAATGTGCGAATTTTCATACAATTTAAAGGAGCAGTACACTTATATTATTCGAGTTCAAGTCACATGATATGAGACGATGATTAGAAAGAAACAAATTTTTGTGACAGGTGTCATTGACGGGAATTAATAATAATGTTATTGGGTTTGCTATCACTGATTTTGGCCAGTACTTGCTTATATTGAGTAACTCAATGCTCCATAAAAACTGTAGAACACGGCAAAAATGAAGTGACACATGACACAGACATACTGGTTACCGGTTAGTATGCCACTTTCATATTTTCTGCATTGACTTTTTTTAAGCAAATAATACAGATAAAGTGTGAGCCTGTAGTAGAAGTCACAAAATTTGAAAAGTGTTAATTTGGGACAGGAAATTGCAAATTTTTGAAAGTTAAACGTTGACAACTATCATTTTTTTTGGCAGGAATTGTTATGTCTTCCAAATTATGCAAATCATATTATGTCTGAATATCAGTCATGTTATGTAACCGACTCATTTACGTCATCCAATTTACATGGATTGCATGTACCAACTGGATCAATAGTTAGTTGATAATGCTGTTCAGTTAATGATAGACTGCTTCCTATCTGTTCCTAATTGATTGTCTAGACAGGCAATGATAACGTTTTATTGGTTGAGACGTTTCCAATCTTGCGATAGTATGATAACATTTTAATTAAACCTTGTACCAGTTACATGAAGCAGTAGTAGAGGAAAACGACAAGTGGACGATTCCATTTATTCCACGAAAAATAATGTCAACTTCAATCTTTTCAAAGAAGGAACACATTTTTGATTCAAAGAAAATGTTAATTTAACATAAAATGACTTCAAAGAAGGAAAAATCCCAAATGACGTATTTTTTTGCTTGAGCAATCGTTTTAGAATGTTTCTAAAACGTTGAAAGGAAACACCGAATGTTCATCTTAATTTTATGTCGATTTAACATAAAATGGTATTCTTGTTTTAATATATCCAATCGTTATTTCATCTCGTTCTCCAAATAACTGGATGCTTTCCAGAGGGATGTTGTATGCAAAAAAATATACCTCTAAATATACATCAGTGTCACAACTCATAATTTGATGGAGTGGAGCTGAAAGTGCGTTAAAAGTAGCTGCTACCTCTCACCTGTAAGTATCTTGCAACATCAGACATTTATTTACGTCCAAGGAATTTTTTTCAATGATGCTTTTGAATCTCTCTGGGAGTAATAGTCCATTCAAAAACTGGGTCATCATCATCATCATCATCAACATCATCATCGTCATCTCACTTTCTTATCTGAATGAATCCACCTTTTTATATTTACACCAACTGCTGCAATTTCACTCTACACATCAGTGAATTCAATAAATACTCGTTGAATAGGGAAGCACCATACCACACCACAAAGAAGAATGGAAGGAAACTCAACAATTTTCTACACCAAAAGCGTGCATATTATGAAAGGACGACGTATGCATGTACGTGTGTATCGTTTTTCCCTGCCACCTTATATTATTCTTCCGCTGAAATAACAAAAACGTAGAATTCTCTAAGGAGACAACATTTTCACGGTGTCTTACATGGCAACCATGATAGTAGTAGCGTCATCAGCAAAATACCAGTGTGATATAGTGTGGATGATGTTATCAAGGAGAAAGACGAGAGAGAGAGAAAGAGAGAAAGAATTCTATGGACGACGCGTTTTTGCGTGAACGCAATAAGACAAAATTGCGTCTAATATATCAACGCTTATCTTTATGCAACACTTCACGTTCACGTGCGTATAAGGTGCATAAGACTAAACTATATAAGACCCAAGTAGTTATATGCCTGTTGATGTATTTTCTAGTTAAAGTGAGCACAGCTGTTTTCCATGAGCATTTCTTTCTTTCTTTCTACTTTCTTCCTATTCATTTGAGTAGGTTAAAGAAAAGGGAAAGATTAACCTATGAAACTTGTTTGTCTGTCCAAATCCCCATTGATCCTTTCTTCAATACTATTAGGATTTTTTTCCTATTCATAAATCCATTGGTAGTTTGCTCTCTGGTAAGGTATCATATGATTAATCAATTTTATAAAAGAAACTCTGAAAAATTTGTGGGCTCTACTATTCAATTAGTCAGTGTCACCAGAAGAAAGAGGAAAGATCATTCATTTCATGAACTCTTCGCTCCTTACACCCACCCTTTTTAATAAATGGTTATTTGAGGCTTAGCAAAAGAAAGCAATAAGTAATAGACGGTAGTATCCTATACAAATGTGGTCTATGCTACACAAATATATACACAAGTGAGTAGAGTGCGTACACCATCAAAGAATATTATTAGGCTTATTACCATTCACAACTTCTCCAAGTTTCCTGCAGGGCATTTCCCCTATTGTATTGTGTCTCACTCTCCCATTGTCAGACAGTTTATGAAGGTATATAGAAATATAGACGTATCCATGAGTACATATGTATGCACACGCAGAGAACGAACAACTTTCTTCTACTTTTTTTTGTCCTTTACGCAGTCATCTGTGCCTCCATTTCTGCCCCCATTAATCCGGCTATAAATGAAAAGGAAAAAATCAGAGAGAATACAGCGAAAAAAAAGACGAACAGAATGGAACGGAAAGTAGGAAGAGTTCGAGTTGAAAGAACTTATCAGTAGACATTCATTTTATTCAGTAGGCTCTTTCCCTCTTGCTCTCTCTTTTTTTGTAAAAAGTCTGTAGGAGAGGAAACACCAAAAACTTTTACCTACTTCCTGAAGGGTCTCAAACAATTGTGCTGGAGGAATGTGAAAAATTGGACAAAGTTTTTCACTCCCTTTGAGTGTTCACTCACTCTACGACTCATTCAATAAATGGGGAACTATGCTACACATTTTTGTTCCTTCAAACATTTTTAGTTCCTGCACATTTGTACTTTGTACTTTTATATATGAGATACGCGGTCAAGTACAATGAAAAAATGGTTAGAGGGAAGTAGTTTTTTAAAGGTGAAATCCAAATTATACCTACGTGCGTACGTTATCTTAAGGCCTACCCTTAGATACCAAAGACCCTTCTTGTTTTGAAACATGTATATAATATGTATATTAGGTGCGTAGTTATTTTTTTTAGCTCGGCACGGCATGGGACACGGGAAGTAATAACATTATCAAGTTCTAGCTTACGTAATCTACATTTTACAACTACACACAAGTTTCCTTTGATGACACGCACGTGCCTGGTTAGGGCCATGCATGCCTAGAAGATTTTTCTATAGCCGTCTTCATCCACAATTTCCTCCCCTGGGACGAAACCCATAAAGTTTTTAAGTTTCTTGGAGAGAAATGAGCAACATGACAAATTTGATAAGTAAAAATGGGTTCTTCTCAACCAAAAGCGTGTGTAGGTGGGCATGTATCATATAAAATGAGTAACTTGTTACTTCAAAGAAATTGCTTTCACAACTGATGTCTGTCCTTGTCCATACGCAATGACGTGCACAGCATGAACGCATACTTATGATATGACAGACGCAGAAAGTACAAACCTGTACCCAAATAAAATGTCAAATCTAAACAGGCGTTCCCAGTATAAGCATATGCGAAACCAGTGAGATCCTTTCAAGGTAGGCTATTTTGGTACGTCTGGAAAATTATTACTAGGGATTCTCATGGTTAGGATTATAATTTTTCATTTCCGTTATAAATCTCATGTCAACAAACAATTGGCATAGCATTGTTTGACCAAATAATTAAAAAACAAGAAGGTAGACAATATGTAATCAATTTTTGAATTTATTTTCACCAGCGTAGAAAACAAACAATTTTGATGGGGATGGAAGAATATTCACAAATGGATAAGTTAATTAACGAGATTGCGGGGGATATAATGGGAAGCGTAAAAGCAATCCTAAATTTCCTTTCATGAGCCGGAAATTAACCTTAGTTTTATTACCCCAGAAAATAAACAAGAGATAAGTGAGTGAGTATTTAACTGCTTAGCCTTCACAATCAGACATCCTCAGGGCAAATATATTCCGGTATTAAATCCATAATTAATGCCATAAAATCTACAAGGATGAGTAGAACGATGGGTAAGCTTATCTAATGCAAACATAGCAAGGTCGATCTTACCTCCGCTGCAATATTAATTTGGTTTTCATTCCTTTACTTCATGATAACTTCCTCCAACCGACTAACCAATCTATTATTAATGAAAATGTATATCATGTAATCTCAACCAAATCTGTGTAATGTCTGTGCCACCCAAACAATAATCGTTTACACATGTGTATTGTCACCTATCTAGACCGAATCCATTTCCCCTCGAGTCTGATGATAATAATATACCCACCTTTCTGAAAGCTATTGTATTAGAGCCATAATTCATATCCATTTTATGAAAGATACTAAAGAAAAATGGAGTTTTACGGTAACGGAGCGGAAGCAAAAAAACCAAAGGAGAAAGTTATGCAGATGTTGGGAGGAATGAAGCTCAAGAACAAGAATAAAAAGTTGGATTTTGCATGCTTCCCATGTCAGTCTAAGCTTTTCTTTTCGAGGTGGATTTTACGCAATTTCCTGATACGCACGGTGCATAAAAATTATCGCAAAGGACTCAACCAACTGGAACAATTGAGGAGTGAATATAACTATAAGGATGTGTGTGAGTACTACAAAATATATTCGTCTGCTCCAAAATGAGATTCAGGAAGGAACAACATGAAAGAAGTCAAGTTTCAAGCCTCCAAATCTTCCTTTATTATTATTCCGTCTTTACCTATTTTCGTTTTTGCACAAACTGCAAAAGGAAGGAAAAATAAGGACATGGCTCAACTCAGGTCACAGCTCTCTCTCTCTCTTTCTTTCTCTTCTCCACGCATAATACATTCCTACATCAGATAAGAATGTGTAAGTAAAGTAAAAAGGAAGGAGCTAAATGTGCAAAATAACCGTAAGTCATACATGGTTACTTGCTCACGGCTCACGCACACTCGATATAAACGACAAAAAGGGATGCGTAAAGAGAAAGAGATGAGATGGGAAAGGGAAAAGGAGAAAGTGAGAGAGATCATAATGGGACAAACATTCATCTGAATTACATTCGCCTCACTAGTTCACTAGTGAATCTACTTTACTGCTACTTTTCTCTCCACTGTCGTTCTTGTCGTCAGCATCATCCCATTCAATTCTATTTTCCAGCTGTGTGGTTGTTCCATTGGAATTCTAAGGTCTTGGTCTTCCCTTTCCCTTTTTCTACCTCCAACCTAGATCACTGTCTTTTCTTTCCCTTTGACTCATTTTTTTCCCTAGCCCTTTCATTCCTGATCCCACATGCTATTTACAAGAGACAGAAAGAAGAGAGTTGATATAAAAAAGGAGGCTATCATATCAAATTTTGTTCGCTTCGTTTGGCATCCGCTGTGATGCTGAGTTGAGGATTTTTTTTTAAAGAAAAAAGAAAGAAGGGCGACAGCTGGACTTCTTTGAGAAGTAGAATACATATGTAAAGATTTCTATTGATGTTACCTTATAAAAACTAACTGTACAAGGAAAGGGACGCACATATTATTTTTGATATGGAAACCTCATTCCAAAAAACGAGAAAGTATATTTCTCATGTTCATTATAAGGAGGAGGCTGGAGAGAGTGAAAAAGTTGCTGTTTTTTTGGAAGCAGATGATGCCATTCTAAAGTTACAAATGATATCAAAAAGTATGACAAGAAAGACATTGTGCGTAAGTATATGGTTACGCATTGAGTATATATTCAATTCAACCTTTCAAAACCAAGTCTTGCCATTTTATGGATGTATGGATAGAATTTTATATTTGTGTACGTGCTTGTCACAATGCGTGTGTTTGTGCGTAGACATCTATGTACCTACTCCTCTCGACAGTTTGGCAAGAGCTATTTTCGAGTTCCAAACGGAAACACTCTCACACACACATACACAGCACAATATTATTATTCTGACTGCGAATCTGTGCGTGAGAAAGCGGAAACGATGATGATCATGATGACGATGATGAGAATGAAAAGAGTGTAATATAATGGGGGAAAGTTTGAGATCTCTGCAGGACACACGATAGATGAAATGAAAGGAGAGAGGCTGGCGTTGGCAACTTACTATTTCCAAGCCTCTCCTCCTTGTTCTAAGCCCATGGTACTAAAGATTATGTTCCCATTACTGCCACCTTCTACTCAGAGAATGGGACATTGAGTACAAAATCCGTAAATTTTACGCTCCTGAAATTCCATTACGAAAGCAACTATTCGCATTTAGCCCAGCAAAGAAATATAGGAAGTGGAAGCGAGATGAAAATGAAATGAAATGAGTTTAGATTCCGTTCCTTAGTCTCATCTCTTCACCCTTTCTCTAATGTGTGGAAGTCTAGCCGAAAGAAATGAAAATTATGGTGGATGGAAGTCGGAGTCCTACTTTGCATATCACATCACATCACGATAATGGCCTGATTACAAGGAAGAAGAAGAAGGCCGACCAGATTTATCCTCATTTGGGAGAGATGAGAACATTGTTTCTTATGGGATAGTAACTCCCTCAGACATAATTGGACTTTGCTAGCTTCAGTTTGGTGTATAATTGTTGCCGTAATTATGTGATGTTCATGTTCTCCTTTCCAAATTACTTTGTTCCTGCATAGTTATTAGTTAATTTGAGCGCTAATAAGCAGAGGTTGCAGTCATGTAAATCAAATGCCTGTTTTGATTGTGAGTAGTTTCCATATAGTATTCTCACCTTCATTTTATGAAATCATATCAATTTTATTCCAGTACGTCATGAAATGATAATAATAACTTGTTTTTTTTGGTTCACAGTTCCGATATTATGCCACCACTCAACCCCTGTATGCCCAGAGGAGGAGACGGATTGGATGAAGAAAAGCAGAAAATTATTAGATGGATAGCATACAAGGTGAGCTAAGTGAATGGTGAAAAAAATTTATTTATAATGTATAACCTTATTTTCAATGGTAAGCTATCAAATAGGCAAATCACAAGCCAGTATGGGATTAACTTTGGGAACGAAAAGCATTCATAATAGACTTCTGCATTGGTACTAACCTTAAAAATAGTTTTAAGCAGAAACGCTGCAGAACCAAAAGTCATTTTCCCCATTATCATTGACTTACAATTAGAGGCATGGTGCATTGTGCTAGAAATAGACTAAGGAGGCAGCCTCAAGGGTGTAATAAGGACCCAATAAACTACACATCATAAGTACTTATTCCTTTCCTACCTCTACTTTCTTTCTTCTTTAAAGGTTTCATAACACAAAGGACTAAATCACAAATTATAAGAAAACCTTTAAAAACCTGCACTACATAAAATTTAATGGGTATGGGGTGGTAGACGGGTAGAATCGATAAAAGTACATACATCCATTCATGTATTCTGCTGCTGCAAGTAATTTGTAGGAGCATTGTATTCTATAATAAGGATTTCCAATTCCGTTCCAAATCAGCAGTAAAAGTGCTACTGATCGGTGTAGTTTTCCAAATTGCTTGTCGGGTTGGTTGGGTGCTTTCTACACGCGAATCATAAGAGCTCCAAAATTTTGTTTCATAACATGGGAAAGTACCAAGAGTATTATTAATTCTGTAAACTCCATTGTTGACATTAATAAGCCCACATGATTCCGGTGAAAGGAGTTAGATGATGCGATCATAATTTGTATAGGGAAACGAGTAAATGGATTTCAGTTCACTATCACTAAATTCAATAAACTTGTTTAGCAGAATTTAGTCAAGGAGCTGAAGTGAGAAACTGCAAAAAACATGACAGGAAAGTTAAGACAGACACAAAAAAATGTTCGTTTCCATTAAGTGACTCCATTCTACTCATTTTACCGGAAAGGTATTGCATTACAACTGATGATGATGATATGTATAGGGAAATAAGTACGTTAACATCACTATAATATGATATGAGCACATTTTGGTGTTGCAGCAAGTTGTAACTTCATTAAATTAAATATCCTTCGGGACATGGCTGTGGTTTTTCGGCATTGTATGCTGATGCTTCTTGTCCTTGTGGAGTGGTATGGCAAGCTGGTCATATCATAATTCACCCTTTTATATGATCAAGTGCAGCGAGGGAATAATGGCGTAGTGAAAGAAAGAGGCTGAAAATGAGGAGAAAAGTGCAAGTCATAAATGGAGCATCACTTCAGGCTGTAGAATCATTACGACATTTCCTTTTAGGGTTCGCTTTCTCTCTCTGTGTGTGTGTGTGTGTGGACACTATTAATGTATGTCTGCCTTTTTCCCCTGGTTGAGAGAGAAAAGAGGAAATAAAATAAAAATTGAGGCAGCCCTGCAGTTTGTTCCAATAAAAAAAGAAATCGTGACTGGTCTGGTTTGATGATGTTAGGTCACTTTCCTTTCCCGTTTTTCTGCCTTTTCTTCTTCCTCCTGTTTAGCAATTCTATAGCCAATTTGAGCCAACTTAGACATACACCAGGGTCATTCTCGTGGTCATGAGGAAAAAATCACTTTGACTTGTGTGATACTATAAAGTGTGCAGAAAATGTTCACTACTTCTCTTGTGACAAGGGCAACAAAAAACATGACCACGTCCAGCTAAACTCTTGTGTCCTGCTAATAATGAACTGAATCAACTTGATGCACTCCACACGCCGACAATAATGCCACTCTCTTGTCCAACTTGCTCTCACACTCTCTCTCTCTGATCAGATCTTTTTATTGTCAAGGCTGGAAATGAGAAGGAATGTTGAATGTGTGGTTGTAAGCTACACGGTATGGAGGAGAGAAATGGATTTTATTAGTTTGACTTTTGCATTACCATTTGGACTCATGGCTTCCTATTTGAATGCAACACAGATGGACGCTCAGTTTTTTTTGGTTTTTCTGATTGACTTGTGTCTGGCTACTGTTTCACAACCAAATGCTAGCCAACCAAAAATAGGATGAGGTGGTAGTGGTTTGGTTGCCAATATTGAATTTTCAACATGACATGTGGAAATCAGCCCATAAAATAAAGAATGTTATGTGTTTTGTTGTGGGGTCCTTAATGGTTCGTTGTCAGTTAGTTTTTACTTGGAATGTTGAATATCTTTACTTTCATATTGACTCGTGGATTCTGCTACATTTCAGCAACAGCTTCATGCTAACCAGATTTCTTGTTTTTGAATATGTGTGGTGTGAGGTTATGTTTCTATTTCAGAGAAATGTCTCACTACCATTTTAGTCTTTCGAATCACTAGCTCACATGTAATAGCCTTTCTTAGAAGAATTGAGTTCCTTTTTGCTATGCAATTTCTTTGTCACCTTATTTCTCTTTTTTACCAGCTTTGTAAAATAAAGGAGTTATATTGTATCACCATCACCTACTGGACAAACCACCGAATTGATTATTTTAATGGAAGAGTTTCCCAAGAAATAAGATGGATTTTTTGTTACAAATAGAAAAATAACTTTTTCCGGTTTCTAAGATAACCTAAATAGGCAGGAAGAAAAGTAGGTAAGGCAATCCTTCTGTTGATATTGCATTTCACAATAAATACACACATGACTTCACAAAGTCTATTGTAATCTCAAAATCACAATAAGCTTTTCACAGCCAATCATCACATGCGAACGCCTACATATACACGTACGAGAGGAAAAGCTTTTATTGTATCAATATCAATACGAACATCTACTCACTTTTTTCTGGCACTGACATGAAGTAATAATAGCCATTCCATTTTTGAGTTTCGTAACAGGTTGGATGTAGGGATATAACTAAGGTGCTGGAAAAATTGGCATAATTTATACTCCTCCTATCCAAAAATATAAACTAACCTATCTTGTTTTAATTTCCATCTCAGATATTTGGACCTACCGTCGTGGCAATAGGACTTATAGGAAATGTCCTCAACCTAATCGTCCTGACGCGACCATCCATGAAGGGTGTCACCTACTCTTACCTAACAGGATTGGCATGTAGCGACCTTGGAGTTTTGCTATTCGCAGTGGGAATGATGGTAAGTTGGAGAGAAAAATAGAGAATATGTTATCCTTATCATATCATGCTCATTCGTACAGTTAAGCTTGTCATGTGCTATATTTATAAGCTTGTTACTTTGCTTTCTCTTCCGTTAAATTCATATTTTGCATTATAATTATCACTACATTCATAGTGTGTACACGTGGACAGCTTTACCTTTTAAATTTGTCGCTAGTCTCACTATATCACGTCATCAGCAATCATGCTTGGATAGTAATAAAATATCATAAAGCCATTTACCTCATGCCTCACTGGAAGGCAAGTAAACAAGCTAGGCTATTCCTCAGTATGGAGTATGGATGACATCACGTAAAATTAACAGAAATTATTAACGGGCTGGCTCATCATAGGCATCATTAACGGCTGGAGATTGGATGAGAGTATCTCTTGTAAGCAATTTCTAGAGAAGAGATCATAACATAACGCCAATGGCCGTTATGATAGTGAGTGAGTGTGGTAAGAGGTTAAGGTAAACTGATATGTGGTGATGGCTACAGTTTCAGTTGTGCTTAGGTAGTAAACCACCTTATAGTAGGAGTGTTCCTGGTTCTAGTTACTAAATATATCCTATATACATCGGAAAATTAATGGTTTCCATATAGATTATTTTATGGAAATCAAATTTCTCTGAACTTGAACTATGTATGTGATACAAACCTTCGAATCTTGTCATCAGACAAAAACCTCGGATTTGAAAGCAACCAGACTAAACCGACGTACTACGACGTAATAAGGTCGCGCTTAAACATGCGTAGTTGTGTTGTAAGTTACAATCTGTAATATACATAACATTTTAATATTTTTAAGCAAAGAAATGAATGTTTGGAAACGTACTATACTGTCAACTGTCTGACGAGTCCCATGAATGTTGTGTTCTTGGAACATTGAACAGAGAGCTCTAAAATGTGTAAATTTACAAATCCCGTTTCTTCACAGTTGGTCGACTAACAAGTAGAAAGTAAAGCTCAGCTTTCGGTTTTGTTTGGTGGCCTACCATTTCTTCACGTATGTATTGATGTAGTGGCACAAGCACGTTGCCATTGTCCAAGTTTCGACAGAAGTGGGGTGGATGGAAATTGAGCATATTCACGCAGCTATGCACTGTTGAGCACGTTAAATACTGTTGGGAAAACGTATACGTCACGACCTTCCGAGGAGGGACAAAGGAAATGGTGTCATTGGTATCACTACCACCACAATTTATCAGTAGATTGTAAATATTGAGGGAGGAAAGTTGAAATTGTCAAAAATAGCCAGTCTTCTCTCCATCCATTATATTGATCAGTGGCTTGACTACCAACATCATATCACAAGTTTCTCATTATTTTGATGGATTGGACTAAAATCAATCTGATTTGTGACCACGCATTCACAAGATATGGAAATGATAGCAATAAATTGAT
The DNA here is from genome assembly GCA_964034955.1 of Orchesella flavescens. Classification (NCBI taxonomy): domain Eukaryota; kingdom Metazoa; phylum Arthropoda; class Collembola; order Entomobryomorpha; family Orchesellidae; genus Orchesella; species Orchesella flavescens. The sequence continues at coordinate 18,763,570 of OZ035953.1, forward strand.
AAGGCAGTCAACTCTATATGATATTACGCCATCCTTTTTATTATTATTTTATTATTTTCATTTGAGTCAAGCAAACCCTTCCAAGTCAGAGAGCTTTCTCTTTGAACGTGCATCAACATAGTCTGGATCAAATGAAGCGGAATTATAGGATATTTTTCTCCTTTCCCTTTTCTTTGAAAGGATAAGGAGTAGCCACTGAAGTGGAATTATGGAATATCTATATTTTTATTATTTTTCATAGAAAAGCAAAGTATTGCGTTGGACAGACAAATCCAATTTAACAAAATGTTATATTTATGTAATATGGGATGTAGACAATATCATATGGTTTGTGGTGCCCATTCGACCGTGCATGTTGCATAAGTAGCTTGATGCGAATTGATGTCGTTATTCCAAGCTTGTGAGCACTTCTGTACTTACAAGCTTTTTGAAGTAGTTTCTTCAGAAATAATAATACTTTCGAAATATATTGGATGTGTCTTGACACGACATGACATGGAACAACCATGGCCTACTTCGAATTAACGTAAAATCAAGAAGGTTTTGAGGCTTTTTCTATTTTGTCACAACGGAAGGGAGAGAACGTGAAAAGTAAGGAGATTAAGAGTGCAGCAACATCCTTTAACGCGTCGCCTCCCAATCAGAGTATTCAGCCTGGAGTTAGCTTAACGTAAAATAATTTTTGGGTTGAAGGGAAAAAAGCTATAATATCCAATCGAATGGATTTGCGAATGAGTGCACGAAGCTGTTGCACAATGCATTATTCAATATGATAGACCCAATATCCCATATGCTGTTATGTGTTTGGCAATTTTTCCACCACCACCACAACTTGAGCTGACTCCAACTAGCTAAGACACCTTTAATACTTTCTTCTTGCGAACAAGGACTTCTGCTATGTTACACACAGTTGAGACGATGACATGAAATTTCCGTGCCGAGAGCATATATTGATGGCTTTTATATCGAGTTCATAGAAGCAGTTTTGAAAGCTGCCATGCAACCAATATAATTACTTATCCTGTCTTAGAATACCATGGCCCCCGACGTTATATTTTAATCCAACGTAGGTCGTGACTCACCCATTCTTTTCATGCTCGTGGGGGTTTCAAACGCCTCCATCAGTGCTAATGGAAGATGAAAGTGGCAGCCAAAATATCATAGCTTTTATAAGTGCTTATAGGTCCAAAAAGTATATATTGTGTTTTTACGCAGGGATATTTTTGCGTTGTAAAAAGTAAGCTTTATCTTGATTCATGATGGTGGTAGATGACTACTTTAATAAAAAGACATCTGCAGTAATGTAACATGGGGATGATGATGATGATGATGACGATCGTGCTTTCGTGGGATGTCATGCAAAGCATCAAACGAAAAACACAAGGACACAAAAGTAAAGTCTCATATTATCCTTGACAGTGGTCTTCGTACTGTGCATTGTGCAGGACATCAACTTCAATTTTTTTTGCAATTCATTTCTTTCTCCACACTTTCAAAATCCTCTTTTCAGTTGCCTTGCAATGCCATTGTGCATCCTTTATCTCACCGGATATGCCCAACTTTGTATCAATATTGTCATTGCATTGTGCCGGATTACGTTTTTACATTTGAAGTCCCGGATTTCAGCTACGACTACGCGGTATGTTTTTGGCAAGATAAAATGACCATGAGTAAATCCAACAGTTTCGCTCCGTTGTGTTGTGACTACTGTGAGCTCTTCCATTTCCTTTGAGAAATTCAACAATAATCCTAGTCAATTTTTATATAAAAATTTATTTTTGTTTTGTGAGTAGGTGCTTTGCATACATGTTTTAAGCTATACATAGATATAACCGGAATTAACAAGCCACTTGGTGATTGTGGTATGGTATGGTGGCATGATGAGGATGGAAACTGACTATTTTTTTGTTAGTCTTCCAACATACCAGCGTATTTGAATTGATGTAGAAACGCAAGATAAAATCTTTTCTATCAGAATGAAACGCAGATGCCTTTTTTTGTAGGCTCTTACATACTTCCTTTTTTTGTGGAATGTATTTACTACCATCATGAGAAGAAAAATGGACTGTATTTGTATTAGGAGTTGGAACAAAGCTTTCGCATAGTTGTGCCGTATCATTATTTTTTTCTGTTGTTAGTTATATAAGGCAAGTGGTAAAACTGCTTGGACTTTAGGATCGATGTCTGTTCAACCTCAGGGTTAGATCCAGTTTTAATAGGGACAGAGAGTGACATTTTTTAAACAAAAAAAGCTGTAAAGTTCTCCGGCTTTTAGTTATTTGTAGGTGGGATACTTTTTCTACTAACATGTATTTACTGCAACATACAGGATCGTCCTATTGTAAAGCTAACGTGATGTTATAAAACTGCTTGTTTTAGATATTTACTTGGAATCATATAATTTTTATCTTCAGGTAGGGCTTACCAACATAACAGAAACTAATCATAGTACATAATCTCCTTAAAGGTTGTATTACACTCATTTTCACCAGAAATGCCAGAATCCTTCACAGATAACTGTAAATTTTGCCAAGAAAAAAATTATCAACACAATCGAAAATTCGTTCAAAATATGACTACGAACAGGAAATCACATCCAATGGATTTTTCATGCACCTTTCAGTTCACGGGGTGCATCTCATAATATCTAGAAAATTGAAAATTTTGGCAATTCTTGATTCATACGGTTCAGGAGCTTCTTGAACTAGATGTCCTCAAAAGTTGATTTTACTCTCAATTTTACTTACCATCCAAGTTCTAAAGAAAGCTAATCCTTGAACCTGATATGAGCTCGAGGTAACAATCGATCGAAGTAGTTGTTGTAAGCCACAGAGGAAAAGTAATTATAATCATAATCGTCATCATCATACTCTTGCGTAGAGGCATTAAACTTTCACATCAGTCTCTAAAGGGATTACGTTCAGCATACACCTTACGTCCCAATTGGAAAGTTTTGTTATCAAATGTCATTTTGAAAGTAGGCAATGCATCCAATGCATTAATCTTGTCTTAAGAGATTTATAGCAGAAGTAAACTTCCTTATCAAAATAGAAACTTTCTCTTTCATGGAAAATTCCAATCACCTATATTTCGGAAGCTAAAATATATATAGCATAAATGTATGTAGTATTATCATGCCATCGTCACCGTGAGGTGTTTGATGGGAAGCGATTTTGAAGGATCTAAGTATAAGTTTAATCTGTCAACCGTATTAATATATTCTTCTCTACAGTAGTGTCACGTTGGCTATGAATAATACAGATAGGGGGAAATATGTAGGTATCTTTAAGTCTTCCTATCGTAACAACAATTTACGTCATCTATTTACAACATCATCAGAAGCTCTTTTCCAAACCAGACAGACGAAGAAAAAGTCGGCAGTTATCCACATCGCTACGTCGAACACGACATTGCTTTAGGATTAAAAAGTGGCAGTAAGTTAAACTTTAGTTCTAGGATATTTCGTAGCAATTTGAATCCTTTAAAAAAAACTTAAGTTGTAAAAGTAACTTTACTTCCCACATTGTTTAATGCTGCACTTAGTTTTATCATAAGCAGCCCATCAGATAAATTTCAGTGAAATGCCAAAGAGAAATCCTTGAGCTTAGAATTTTACTTTCTACCTTCCGTTCCAGGTTTTAAATGGTAGAATGCTCTTGATAATTATAATTGAACAATAAAGTAAAGCAATGTAATTTGTGCATGGAAGCTCCGTACTTCAAAAAAAATGCATTCGGTATATAAATTATACATGCATATTAGAAGCCAAGCATTAAACATTGAAAAGTTATGTCCGGACGCGTGTGCCTGATTTTACGCCTCACGGGAATACCATGATGATATCACTGTGTCATGGAAACCTGATGCCAAATGCAAATATTTTTCTGCCAAAAGAGTCGAATGCAGTCACAAACTTATTTTGTTCTTCTTCATCATATTACATGCATGTACATCATCATCATCTGCATTGCATTCATTTATATGTGTATTCCTAACACACACTTCCAACACGTAACTCTAGGTCGCTGTACTTTACAAACACCAAAATTGGGTTGTCGCCAAAGGTACATAGCATTATGATATATGTATATGTATATAAGTAATTTTATACAGTTGCATGAAGTTTGCTCTGTGTTGCTGCCATGCTGTCTGAAACAGAAGAAAAACAGCAGGGAAAAAAAGGAAGTAAAAGCCGTCCAGTATTCCATTGTGTGTGCATGAGCGTGAGGTTTCAAGGGAGAAAGAGAATCTTTGACGGTTAATGTTGATATTTGGCTTGTAGTTCGTACTATGTTTGAGAATAAGGGGTGCTTGCTATACGTAGAAATATTTGGTATAGTTGGAAAGTTAAACAAAATGACACTGAGGATGATGACGTGTTCAATCAAACTTTTCCGGATGTTGAACCCGTTTGTTCAAAAAACATGGTGAATAATAGTGAAAATTGGATATCAAGTACCATTATTCACTTTCCCTACTTATTTATTCACGTTTAAATTTGTGTATTATATTAACTAAATAAAATCATTTCCTTTTTGTTTACAGATCCGACAAATAAACCTGCACTCAGAGAAGTCATGGGCAATGGCATTTTTCTACAGCCACCTGGAAATTCCAATGGCCAACATGTTCATGGCGTCCAGTATTTTCATCGTGGTGTGTCTAACAATTGACAGATTCATTTCCGTCTGCCTCCCAGCCCGTTTCCGAAGCGCTCAAACTTCCGCTCGACCTGGAATGGTTATTTTCTTGTGCTACTGCGTAGCCTTTGTAATTTCAGCCCCGCTCGCTTTTCTGAAACATGTTTGTGCGATGGTGGACCCATTCACAAATGAGACTCTCTACAGCTCCCCAGAAAATACCAAGATCACTCACAAATACGCATGGAAATTGTATATAATCACGGAAGAGATAATCATTCGTTTTGGTCCAGCAATTATTCTCGCCTCCCTCAACTTCCTCATCATTCTGAGGTTTAGGCAGATCACGAAAAAGCGGCGTGAGATCCTCAACACGGGAGGAGATGCTGCAGGCAATGATCAGCTCCTTCTTCGTGGAGAACGAATATCGAAGAGGATTTACAAGGAAGAGAAGCGGTTGGTCATACTTCTCACAGCTATTGTCGTCCTATTCTTTATTACCACCACGCCGGTGGCCTTCCTTGCCATCTTTTATTCGGACAAATGGAACAAAAACTTTGGTTTCCAGATATTCCGTGCAATGGCTAATGACCTGGAGCTGTGCAATTTTGCCCTCAATTTTTATATCTACTTTTTGTGTAGTAAAGAATTTAGGAAAAAGTTTCTCAGCTTCTTTACAATACTCCTACCCCAAAAGGCCAAAACAAACATTCAGAGCATCACGTTGGAAAATGTAGCCCATAATAAAGTACCATCCACACTCAAATCTCAGGGGAATGATGTGTGAAATCACTTAAAGTAAACTGTTGCATGTACCCGTCTTGCCCATAAACTAGATGTATAAGTTTCTTGTCTGAACTTTTTTTTATCGTCTTGCCCTCTAATTCAATTCTACCAAGATATATAAGTTAAGTTGGCACATGGTGTGGTGTTGGGGTGGGTACAAGCATAAAGTAACGTGACATAACGGTCTCTTGTATAGAAATATTTGCTACATGCCCTCCATTTTATTGTACACTCCGATTTTTATAACCAAATACATTACATAAAGAACAAGAAGAATAGTTTGAGAAAAAAGTTTAAACGATTGTAAGTATTGATGCGACATGATGTTGACGCATTTATGTGTTTATTTGTTAAATTATTATTGATATGAACAGTATATTACTATGTATGTACTTATGCATTAAATTTAATGTACATAATAATATACGTATAGAGATAGTACTTAATACATAATATATAATGTAAAGCTTGGAATTGACGTTGTGTATCTAAACTTGTACGTAGCGTAGTATAAAGCAAAATATGTAAATTCATTCTTAGCTATAAGCTTAACTGTAAGAAAACTGCATACAATTTTAACTGTAATCTTTTGTGGAACACTTTAACTTGTATGTTAACTATATAAAGTTATCTCTCAAATTCTTTGTCAATTGCTGCAATAGATTTTTCTCTTGTTCAACTTGTACCTTAAACAGGATAGAAAGTGGGATTATTTTAATGGAATGTTCAATTTTTTATATTTTTTGAAGATATACAATACTGTGTTCTGTAATTTATAGCATTGAGGTCTATGTTATACTTTATATTTAGGGTATATAATATGATGTGTAGCTAAATATATATTTGTCATCACTAATTATTATCATCATTGTTGGCATTCGAAATAAAATTAAAATTAGTTACATTATTTTTTAAAAGTTAGCTTTGCAATCGCAAAACTCTAACCAGAAAACTTCGTCGTGCCAAAATGAGTGTATTTTGGATAAGTATATTAAATTTATGTTCATATAACCGTTATATGAATAAATGATTTGTAAATATATGATTGGTGTATTTGACAGAGGGGGAAATAATGAAAAATATATTTTAATGTCTTTTTATATGCAAAAAACGCCAGATTCTTGTTCACATGTCTGAGAAAATGTATAGAGATAAAAATTATTGAGATATGACTACTTAGGATGTGTAACTTTATTGTGTATTTCATGAATTAAACGTAAGATCTTAGATTGTCATCGCGATGTCACTGTTTTTGGATTGAATGGATTCAAACAACTGATCTCTGTCTGCAAATTTGAACCTTCGGCACACATTCTTTCGGCGACAATTTAAACGAAGGTGTGAGTAGAAAACATGGGGCAAATAACAAAATTAAATTGCTTCCTTTTCAAGCATTGAACTTGTGATGATGACGTATGTAAGTAAATGTGTATAACGTATTAAATGCACGCGCATATATATTACATATTAAATACGAGACGGATCGCAAATACAAAAACGATATTATGATTTTTACAGCGAAATGATGAAAGTATTGTAGTCAAGTATTTTTCGAGGTCGGAACCAAAGTGTCGCTTTTACTGTTACGATGCACATCACGATTGGCATAAATTTAATTTCATATATCTTCAGCCTCGCAGTAGACAGATTACGGCACGGTCGGTCGGCGTTCTTTTTATAAAATAAAATAAATATAATATGGACAAACTTCTTCCTCTCTTTATTAAAAATATTTACGATTCGTAGCTAAGGAAAGGGCGACTATGCCTTTCCTATAAAATATGGTGCTAATACTATTGTAAGTTTTTCTATTTCTTAATCTGACTCAACGTGTCCATTTCTCATGTCTATCTAGCAAGTACCAAATAATGTAATTGTAGATTACTTCTAGAAAAATACAAGCGAGTAGCTAAGCAGCATACTGGTATGCTACATGATATTTTTAACATAAGCTTAAAAGAAAAAGCTTTGTTGTCATTGTTCATAGTCAAAATGTTATCTTGACGCCCATAAGAATTTTAGAGAATTGTTAGATATTCATGAAGGTATGTAGGTATGTAAACCGTTTCGGTGATGATATAGATTGGTTTGTACGTACTGTAAAGATTCCCTGAAGGACATTGATAAAAAATTAGTAAAACAAAAAAGCATGTGATCAATAAATCAGAAACTAATTTTTATGAACAATATACAACGGAATCGGGCTACATTTAATAACTTTCATTGGAATACAAGTGTTAATTTCTAGGATTTCTTTATGTGTTGGATATCTACTATACATTACATGTGTATTAAAATATTATGGTGTTCTGAATGTGAAAACTTAATTTCATGTATAAAAATCAAAGAAAAATAATAAAGTGAGCTTAAGGCTGATGATTTATTGTATTTGATTTTTAAGCAATCCCATTTTATACAAATTGAGACTGCATGATTTTCGTTGGGTAAGGTACATGGAACTTCTCGATTGATCCGTGATCCAACTAGTTCTTAGCCCCAGCTACAATCTATCATATCTGACCATCAACAGATATTGAGTCGTACGCTCTGTAAAACCTGAGGCTCGGCTACTTCATTATTATTTTACTATGAATGAAAGATACTCTGAGACTTAAGAGATACGCTTTACTCCCCACGGTAGCATTGAAACTGCCTGCAGCATGTGTACATTTACATTAGCAAGAAATGGAGGATAACAAAATTTAACTTGGAAGTCAATGACTAGCAAAGATCATTGAATGACAATGAAAATTGTGTGTTGACTCTGGATTCCTTATATGCACTCTCCCACATATGCATTGAAAAACGGTAACCGTGTCTCCATTTTCTGTGAAGACTGATCTGGTACATTAAATAAGACTCAAAAATAAAAAATATATGAGGAACTTCATTCAACATATATTTTATTAATCTATCCATTATATATGAATGTGTATGTATGATGACATGATGTTAAAACATTCGGCCTTTCAGCAAAATACGACCAGCCTTATTACTACGCAGAGGAGATTTAGAAGCATTCACTCAAAACGGATTACAAAAATGTATCTGGACAACGTATCACATCGCAGGTATAATGCATACTATATGAACTGTTTGACAATTTTGCATAAAATTCTTGTGTTTTCCCTTCAGAGTCCATTCTATATCGTTATATATACACACAATGAAGTTCATTTAATGGAGACTGACTAGCCTTAATTTTACATGAATAGTCATTTTTTGAAAGATAAATATTTAAATTATATACAAATAGGGATGGCGGATGCTAAGTAAATCAGTTCCTGAAAGAGCGTAGATATCAGAGAAGAGGCAAAGAAAATACATGTTGACTTTTAGTAAAAGTCGTTGACTATGCTATGGTTTAGGAGCTTACGCAGAAGGTAAGCTATGATACGCTTGGTATAAGATATTAATAGATACTGAGAATAATGAGATTAGGGGCGTTGCCTACCAAGTTCCTGTGAAAAATCTTTTTAAATGAATCTATACTCCAGCTCATTCAACTAGCACTTAAAATTGGTTTGGCTGACGTTTTTACTTGCATTCTCATACAGACCCCGAATACTTTTGTAGGGTATGCTTTACTCATCGTTCCTTTTCAACTTCTCGTAGTCAAACCACTGTATTTTTTAGTTTTCTGATATCCTTAAAGTCGAAATTAATTATTGCAAACTAAATTTTTATTATGTATCAGGATTTAAACTATTTAAACGATATTAAATTATAACAAACTGAAAAAATCCAAATACCATAGCCAATCGATTTTAGTATCCAATCCAAATATGTCTGACAAAAGTCTAGTTATAATGGAGACGGAAACTGCTGCCGAGGATGATCGGCGCTGTGTTGGAGTAACGCTCGAGGACCCTGCAGACTACGATTATTTTAGCCAGCCATTGATCGCTGTAAGTATATTAAAAGCTATTTTATTAAGTTCAAAAGCAGTACTGAATTAATATTTACTGATATTGAGTGATGTTCGAAATAAAAAATGTGTGTTTTCTATCATTCTAATCAGGGAAATATCTGGCCAATGATATTCAGTTTCGTCCCAAAGTCAGAGCAAATGCCAGCACGGTATGCAAGCCCAATATTTGATGATATGCTGGGATATAAAAAGGCAGAGGTCCTGTTTCCGGATGTAAGCTCTAAATTATTGTCAAATTTTAAACTTGCATTTAAATTTCAACCTGCTATAAAAACCATTCATGAAACATCTTGATCACTTGTTATTCTGCAGGTTGTTGGTGTACTAATTAAGACAAAGTATTTGCCACCCTCAACCATCCTCCAATACCGCTATGTAAGTAAGAAAGTCAAGGAAAATCTAGACAACACGCTCACCCAACAAGAACCTACTTGGATTAACAAAGCATTCGCATTTTATGATACAATTCCACCCAAAAAGTACCATTTAGCTATTGAGGGGTTACGTCAACGTCTGCGCAGGTTTGAAACGTTTTTATATGAGCACAATGGGAACCCCTTCATTACAAATCGTATAGCCATCAACATCAAAGTTACTGAAGATATGTTCCACAACATTTATAAGCTCCTCGAAGGATTTGGTCACCATTTACACAAAGTAGTGTTGAGCCTGTTTTTTCAACGCAATCCCTCATCCCAAATGGAGTTTCTCATCCTTACACTGAAACAGCTACCAAATATTCGTTCCCTGAGCTTAACACTTCCAAATCACATTGACAATCTCAACTTTGAACTGTTACCCACTGAAGAGTTCCCTTCCCTCTCTTCGCTTTCAGAGTTAAGCATTTATATTGAAAAATTTAAAGACTTGGAGACTGACGACCGGATGCAACCCTCCAATGCTTTCATAAATTCATTTCTAAGAGTTTATGGTCCGCAGCTGAAGACGTTAGTTATTCCCCCTAATTACGTAGCTGGAAGTGATCGCCAAGTCCACTTTCTCAACACCCACTTAAGTAATTTGCAGCATCTTGAAATCCTTCCCAATTGTGACGATCCATGGTATTCCTACCATGTCTATGATGCGCTTTTGAAGCTAAGTTTGCCTAACTTGGAAAGCTTGACACATGGAGATATGGATTTTGAAGAGTTTGATGAAGCCTTTCCGTTTACATTGACATGTGCTAGAAGTGCTATACGTATGAGTCGCTTTGCAAAAACTGCACTACTTGACAAGATAAGAGATCAACAAGAACAGCAGCACGGAACTCATTTGGGGGTTGGTGGTTTTCCAAAATTGAAAAAATTGAGGGTGTGCACCTCAAAAGTTTATTGCAACAGCGGAATCTGGGATGTCTTCAGTCATCGGTTTACTGAGCTTCAGGAAATCCTATTTCAGCCAACACTTGATGGACATTGTGACCAGCATCCAGAAATTCCAGAAATCAATGTTCTCAACAATTACTTCAATATGTTTTCCAAACTGCAGAAGATTACATGGGGACGGCGTCCTTGGCACATGGGAAATTGTGTAAAAACAGTTTTCACACGACGAAGAACGCTTCAGATTGTAGTTCCCCCAGGGGGTCCCTGAGGCTTGAAATAGTGGATTACACAACGGTTTTGTTATTATTATAAGATTAGTTTAGTATTGAATATGTTGATAAAATTTAGTTATGCGTTTATATTTATATAAGCTCAACTTACATTTTTTATAAGAGGTCCAATTTTACAAAGAGTTTGATAGTTATATTGTTTCTGTTGTCGAGTAACATATTCATTTAACAAAATATATGTTTGCGTTTTCTGTACGATCATCAGAAATTTAATTGATTGTACAAAATTAAAGCTAATTGACAATGACATTGTAATCTAATTATTCGTTTGTTTTAAAACTTATTTCTGGATGCATTTCTATTACATTCACATAAAAACCATAACAAGGAAGGCCTTTATAGTCGCCCACATCCACTTTCATTCAAGCAATGTCTCATAACATAACCAAAAACTTTTGACGTAAATTACTTCATGTTACCTTAAATGGATACGTCATAATTAGCCACAGGCACGTCAGGATAATGCCAAGCATATGTAATGCAATAATAGCAACCGCAATGCCGAGTCACCCTATAATCTTACTCGGTTTAAACATTTTTTATTGCATCCTTCGAAACTATTTCATCAGTAATAATGCTAGAAATATACAAATATATCTCCATGTACAAATGTATTGACTACTTTTACTGTGCAGCCTGCTTCTCAATACAAAGCTTAAAACCTCCGCATGGGTGAACCGTTAGGCAGTGCTTGTGAATAATTAAGTAAGTATAAATTAGGAAACGACACAATTGACAAAAAAAATCTTGATACGGCTTGACACATCCTTGGGTTTATTGTTCCAAGTAGCACATTACTATCAATCATCCGGTTAGTATCTGGTATTCAAGAAGCAAGCAATGTTTTAATAGTGCGTTGTTGACAAGGTGCATCGGAAGTGGTTAAATGATAAGCTTCAGTTTCAGCTGAGATAAAGCAACATTTGACTGACCTATATAATTATCAATATTTATAACCAAAGTCCATGCTAGCTAAAGAGAAGCCAACGGCTTGCACCACAACTTTAAGAATTCCATATTAATTGTATGCACGTGTGATGTGCAGTAGGTATACTAGCATCAAGAAATTGATGTGCAGTTGTGGGAGTGCAGTCAATGCAAGCAGTCCTGTCCAGAACAACATAAATATATATGTAGGCACACTGCAATATACGTCTCACTTTAGAATTCAATCTTATGCCCCAACGCGTCGACTATCAACGCTTTGATTATATAATATCAACGTCAACGAGCATGAATTCCTAATTACAAGTTGTCATTTTTGCGTGTGATAACTTGCTCGAGGTTAAGCAGCTGTGTGTAGCGTGTCAGTAAGAACCTCGCCATTAATCAATCGAAGAAAATTATTTGCACGTGGAATGGCACATGCTTGCTTTACCGGTATCACTTTCTGACAATCTGATAGAGCAACTCGTCTTCTCTTTCATTTCTGTCTTGTCTCTTGGTGAGGACGTTTTGTTTTGATTCTATCCATATATCTCACATTCTGATCAAAATATATCAACCAATGTACTTCACATTATACGATGATAGAGAGAACCTAGTGTTTCTTGTGCATCGATTGTTTGTTACCTAGTGAATTTATCAAAGTTACTTTCATATTTTATCCTCCGCAAGTAACATTCGAGAGTGTGTTTTGTTTTAAGAATCCCACACCGATAATTTTACTTGGAGGTAAGGAAGTTATACATTATCATTATTACGCAGTCCTTTTTATTTCGGTTATATGTGTAGCTTATTGCGAATATTTATTATTAATCTCTGGGTAAATACGGCATAGCTGCATGAAGACAGCCAGCAATGAAGACGTTTTTCATAATTTTTAACCACATAGTGCATCTGTCACATACATCCATTTAGGATGCCTATAAAATTTCATTTTTATGAACAACTTCACCAAGCTTCACAATCTCTTGCGGCACAACGCTAGCTCTGACATTCATAAGATTTTGAGTAGGAAAGGTCGTCCAGACATTCAAAGTTTTTAATTCTGTGGGTGGTACTAATAGCCTGAAAAGAATTTTTGGTTTCGGAGTAGGAGCAGTGCACTAAGAGTCTTGACGTAAAAACATATCTTTGACGATATCTTTACAGCATTAGTACAAAGTACATGGTAACACCAACGGCAAGAGCAAAGAGATAGAATAAAAGCGAGTCAAGTCAAGAGTCAGAGTGAGGAGCATTTTCCGCATAAAATTTTGATAGTGCTTTTTTTACAAGACAGAATAGAATGGTTTTTTGGGCAGGGCTCGCTTGTACTTACATGTGTTTTCGTACCATACCGTGCATTACATTTCATTGCATTAGTTGGCCAACGTGAATGTTTGGCTCTTGGCATTTGGTGTAGTCATTCATTTCGTATGATATGTTAATTAATGCGTTACGCGCTACAAAAATATGTTCATATAGGTACATACATAATAATATTCACGATAGTGTTATTGATGATGATGATGATGATGATGATGATACCACTTCTCCTTCTCTTCTCAGCCTACTCATCATGAACTTCAAATGAGAAAAATAAACAATCTCCCTACTAAAAAAATCGGAGTCGTTCGGAAGCTAACTAAAAAGTAAGTAAGCCGGAGGGTTTATATCAATCACAATCAGAGTCACGAGGGAACGCACAGCTTCATCCATCACACATCATTTACAGACTTCCTGGTCGGGGTACGAAAGCAACGTTAATAAAAACATCAGGGTGCAGAATAGGGATCCCTAATCATTATACACAGCCCACCAGTCGTCTACTCCTTCAATTGGTTTCATTTCTCATCCAGAAGAGTTTTCTGGGAGTTCTCATGTGAGACAAATTATTAGATTTATTAATACGCCGTTCCCATCCTCCTCTTTATCATTGATTGTGTTAAAAAATAAAAGGTTAGAAACAAGTATGCATATTTCTTTCCTTTGAGATATTTTTGGGGCGTAACGAAACATTCATGTTCTTAAGATAAAGTTAATTAGACTCTATAAAACATTGGCACGTTGTGTTGTGGTTTGTCAACCATCAAGTCATCAAGTCAAGTTCATAGTATTTTATTATATAAGCGGTATACAAAGTGCATAATTATAATATATATGTTTAGTGAAGGGTGATCGTTGATCGTACGTCATTTTCCATTGCCTCATCATCAACATCACATCATCATCAGCAGCAAGAAAATCTACACTAAGGCAGGAGTAAATCGTAGTAAATACCACACACGGCGTATTGCATTGCAGCGCATTTTGCATCCATGCAATCTGACCACAACAGCAACGGTTGTGTAAAACATTTATGAGTAAGTGTGTAGATAGGTACTCACAATATCCACTCTATGACACTAGTGCTTTGGAATGCATGCGCACCAATGTTTCACATTGCTCCGTTTGTTATTCTCTGAGTGGGGAGCTACCGTACCTTTTCAAACCATTCTCTTTTGCTTAAGAAAAGTGAGAGATAAGTGTTGCAGTTATTAGAGTGATAGCAGACGAACAAAATCATTTCTTCGGTTTGTTTTTTGGTGAAGTGACCTGATTATCAGTGTAAATGTAAATATTTGTATCAATTTTTTTTATTGATTCATGACCTGACTCATTGTACTCTTAACGGAGATTGTTGTTTTGTTGAAGGAGGAGCAGTCGTTAAATATTTTTTACTTGGGGAAGATTCCCCTTCTCCATCATCTGACTGATAGATATTCAAATGTGAATGTTTTCCTATGCGAGATGAGCAGCAGAACAACTGCAAAGTCTGAAATTGTGTACTACTGAAGGCTAAATTGAGATTAGTTAAATTGTGTTAGGTGGTGATTGTGAAGGAAAGGAAAGGGGTAAGTGAAGATAAGAATTTATTCAACATGAAATTATTTTTTGTTGTTGTTTGTTTAGTGTAAAAAATGTGGGGTTAACAGGAAGGATGTTATTATTTTAGTAATTAATAACTGGCTAATATTTTTGTTTAGGTGTCAAGTGTACAGCTGACAAGATGAGGATTAATAACGGATCTGCTAAGAGTTCCACTAAGAAAGTGGATTTGAACAGTAGTTCAAACATGGTCAGAACTCCAACGAGGAGACAAATAAATTTGGATACTTCCGTTGAGTTGAAAAATGCGTCTCCTGAGCAATACAGTGGTCTCCCACCGTCAGCAAGGAGGCGACTAATGATGGATGATTTAGGGAGAGGGGTCAATGACTTAAGAAGTCGACGAGCTTGTACTCCTGGGGAACGATCAGTTGCGTCATCATCTCAGTCCCATAGCTCATACCATTCGCACATGTCCGTGTATTCTCAGGAAGGAAGTATTGCCGGCAGTCATTTGTCCTTAAACCCCAGTTTGATGCGGAAACAGAGGGAGAATGTCCGAAGACAAGTTTTCAGCAATGATGAACCCCATCCTTATGGCTTAGAAAGTTTGCCAATGACCCCTGCCGTTTCCACTAGGACACCCATCCAAACAACTCCAGTGTCATCGAGAGTTGTTCACCATACGGAAAGTGTTCGTGAAAGTGTCGCAGCTAATGGATGCACGAGTTCATCGCGCCGGTTGGAAATGGTGGAGCAACATTCAAGTTCTACCACCGTTAAATCTGGTCTTTCCCAGCGGAAAATAATCGGGAATGACTCTATGTCGCCTTATTCATCTGACTCAGATTGTTCGGATGCGAATGCTACCCTGGAAAGAAGAAAAACCTCGTTCTATGTATTCACCTGGGCCAAGAAAACTATCAGGGCAGCCGAGCAAAAGGCCAAGAATTGGATCACATCATTTTGTAGCTACATTTACATGTATTTGGTTTGGGTAATGTATGCGGAGAAGTGGTTTCTTTATGATAAGCATCAACCCCAAGAAAATGGCGATGTCAATGCCAATGGAACGCAACGGCGTAGTGGTGCTTTCAGGAATTTCTTCACTTCGGGAGCTTCTTCCTCATCCTCACAGTCAGAATCTAGCAGTGGAGAAAATAGCACGAGTAGATGGAAATTTTTGAATATCTTTTCCAACAACTCACAACAGTCGTTTCTAAATTTCCATGCGGAAAATAATGACCCTGAATACGTACCATTTGTGCGACCTGGTGTGAGAATGGTTTACAACCGTCGCTTGGAAGATAACAAAAGATACTTCATAAAAGTTCGTAAAAATCTCATGATCCTGTTTTGGTCGTTCCTAGTCATTTGTCTTTTGGCACTTTTGTGGACCTATGGTAAAATTACTTTTATATTTATTTAAAAAATGTTTTCTAACTATGAAATCAGCCATTAATGGATGGTAATGTTTGTTTAAATTTAATAGGCAACTACTTATGGGAAGGTGTGAAGTCGGTTGGTGATGGTGTATGGAGCTTAGTATCAAGTGTCTTTATCTACTGGACTAGTGTTGGCAAGACTACACCACCACCATCCCCACCCCCAGCAGCAGCTATTGTATGTCACTTTTCATATTGATTGTGTCTTTGGCTATTAATAATGTTTGTCCTTGCTATAACCATAACCGTTCCACTCTATTAAGGTCCTGGTATCATCAACTGAACCGGAAATCCAGCCGATAATTACCGCTCTGAATCCGTCTGATGCTGAAGCCTTGGCTGCCTTAAAATCTACTCAAATTGCTATGCAAAAGGCTTGGGAGTTGGAAATGGGAATTATAAAACAAACCCTAAATGAACACGGAACTATTCTTCACGAGCACAGTACCCGCTTTGATTCCATTGAATCTGAAATTACCAAAATATTTGCGGCAATGAGCGCAGCTTCAGCCAAGGAGAAAACTGTGGAGCAGATTATTGAACAAGTTTTGACTGTGTCTGTTGGTGAAACTACTGAAGGAAAGACTGTGACTCTGAGATCCATGTTTAGTATCCTCCATGACAAGGTTGAGCGTGAACGAATTTCAGAGTTTGTTGAAATTAAACTTAGATCTTTGTCCGAGGACGTGGATAAGATGGGTCACCAATTTATTGGCATAGATTCAAACATCGGAGTAATCAAGGCAGATTTAAGTGAGATGGGTGCTAGTGTTAAAAACCTGGAGAGTGTTGTTTCACAGCAAGCAAATGCTAAAATAGAAATTGATACGGTGAAATTGGAGGAAATCATGTTGCCTCTTCTTGTTACCGAGATTGAAAAG
Source organism: Orchesella flavescens (assembly GCA_964034955.1). Lineage (NCBI taxonomy): Eukaryota > Metazoa > Arthropoda > Collembola > Entomobryomorpha > Orchesellidae > Orchesella > Orchesella flavescens. The sequence goes on from OZ035953.1 coordinate 18,780,660, forward strand.
CAAGTTAGTCTCTCGTGCAGCTCAAAGAAGTGCCCGGATGATCACCCTTATGCTGGATTATCAGTACAAGACATTGAGTTGATGATTCGGCGTGCCATTGGAATTTATGATGCGGATAAGACAGGGTTGCCAGATTTGGCGTTGGAGTCTGCAGGTGGATCCATTTTAAGTACAAGATGCACAAAGAGCTCAGAGCTAAGAAACAGTGTAATAAGTTATTGGGGCTTTCGATTATGGTCACCACCCAACACTCCACGTACTATAATACAGGTAAAAAGTTATTGATAATTATGGAAACCGTGGTATGAGATTAAAAAGTATTTAAAATATTCAATGTGCAATTAATCAATCATTTGTTTTGTTGCATATAGCCTGGAGTGGCACCTGGAGAATGTTGGGCCTTTGAAGGTTCCGTTGGTGACGTTGTTATTAAGCTAGCTGTATCCTCTATTGTAACTGGATTTACATTGGAACATATTCCTAAAAAGATTTCACGATATGCTCATATTGATTCAGCCCCAAGGAATTTCCAAGTTTTGGTAAGAATTAAATTAAAATTATGAAGCAATGAAAAAGGAGCATGAAAATTTGCTTTCTACATTGAATTTTTTTAATGGTAATATTTTATTTGCAGGGATTGATGCACGAGCACGATACTGAGGAAGTTCATGACTACGGCTCATTTACATATGAAGACAACGACGAACCGCTTCAGTATTTTAAGGTTTCCGTGAGTTTGCAATACAGTTATATCCATAAAAAATTAAACTGCTTAATTCTTGATAGTATTTTGAGACCATTAAATTTGTATTCCATTTCAGAACGCGACTACGAAAGCCTACCCAATCGTTGAGTTAAAAGTACTTTCTAACCACGGTAATATGAAGCATACATGTATCTATCGGTTCCGAGTTCATGGAGCTATTGACTTGTCCCGATCTCACCTTAAGTCCATGGAGGAGGATAAGGAAAACACCAAAAAGTGATGTTGCCTTGTCAGCAGCAGCCCAATACCACGTGTTCCTTATACCATGCAGCCATATTTTTTTATTTTGTTTCCTTCAGAACCTTTAGCTAGTAACAGTTTGGTAGGAAGGAATTATTATTTGCATATTAGCTCACGTCTCATTCATCAGTCGCTTTTCCAGTTACTTTGATCCATTGTCCCCATACCTTCCATTGTTCATTGCTGACTCTTTGTATATTTAGGTGTAATTAAAAAATGTTTGTAATAGATTACGTAAAAACCAAAAAAAACCAGGCTAGGAGGCGTTATATTTAGCCCAAAGGTTGGTCGGCATTTACATTGAAATCCACCTGGATTCCAATTTATTAGCTATAAATATTGTACGCAATGCAAGCAGTACCAAAAGATTATCAGTGGTGCTGTCTCGTTGTTTATTCGTAAAGCTAGTTTCGTTGACAGCTAATGCCAAATATGTATTATTATTTTATTTTATCCTAATTACCATTATTATTATATTATTTGTATTCACAAACAAAACAAAAACGCAGGAAACGGCTTTCTAGAGTAGAGAAGGGTATAGTTATTTAGTGTTAACAGTCGATCGATCGCTGTTCAACAGAACTAATGTATTTTATATGTGCGGGTCAGGCGATCACATCTCAAGGATAAGAATTTGTAAGCTCTACTTTATTACCGAAATGAAAGTTTTGTTCCTAAGCTAAATGTTATTGAAAAAAAGTATGATCTTGATTTTATAAATAAATGATTGGTTTCAACATTTTAGTAAACTACCAATTGTCCGCTGTTAGTTTCTTTCTCAATCAGTTTATTTAATCATGAAGTAATCATTTTTCTCATCCGTTCGTGTTCATTTATTTTTATTAAATCATAATTCGTCAATGATTTAGGCATACATAGGTACAACATGTGTAATGCTTTTCATTCATAAAATATTTTATTCATACAATCATAATATTTTCTGTAGGAATATTTTTCTGTGTGGAGTTTCTGGTTGCTAAATAACATTTTATAATATATTATTTATCCTATTTAATACTTTATTTTTTCAGACTAGTTCATTGGAAAGTTGATGAAAATGGGGAGGATTAGGGGTATCTATTTATATCAATACAAACAAAACAGAAGGACAGAGGAACTAAAATATTATTAAAATTTCTTAAACTTCCCATCATAACTTAAATTACACTTAATATTTAGCTAAAATTGTACTTTTTATTAATTTCATTTGATTTTTTTAATGAAAATAGTAAAAAATGCATAAGTTTTGGCTCTGTGATACATTTTTTCCTTTACTTTTTCGTAATTATATTTAGTTTTTGTCAAAAGCGTCGATTTCAAAGTGATTGGTTGTGGTAGTTTTTAAAAAGTTTTGTTCAGACTTTCGTCAGCAATTTTGCTTGGTACACATGTTTCAGTTTTAGTAATATACAAACTAGCTAATATTTTTACTAAAAATGCTAAATATGCTTCTTCTCCTCTGCTTCTTTTTCTTTTTGGATGTTTCTTTCTTCTCCATTTTGTTACAAAAGCAGTAGCTCTTCAGCTTAAAGTCAGGTATGCACTCACTCTGACCTTGGTAACTGTTAATCCTAGTAATATCTCCTAAAATACGTTCCGTAGAGTTTTGAAATATCCTTATTTTTGCTTCAAAATGTGCTTTACTAGGACTCGCCTCAAGGGCCACGAGATAATCCTTATAATTAATTAGTTGATTAAAGTTGTTCCAAATCTCTCCATGACCTACTTCCCTACCATATAGAAAGTTGGAAAATTTGAGGGTAGCACATTTCCCAGACTGTATCACAGATTGCAACATGTAATTAACATGAGCTACGACAACATCTCCAAGATGGGAGGATAGCGTGGACGCCTTGCTAACAGCGGGGGTGACTCCACACATACAATATCTCTGAGGAATTGAAGAACCTTCACAGGTCCGGTTACCAGGAATAAATTCAAAGAAGGAATAACGGCTTCGGTATTGAGGATTAAGTGGTCCACTCATTGCTGAAGAAATTCCTTCAGCCACAGTCATACTATTACTACTATTTATACCATAGATTGTGAGATTATTAATGGGCTCATTAAAAAGCAACTGTATATCCAACATTTGGCTCAATGTTTCTTCACGTGAGAGGGAGGAGGTTAGAGTACTACTAAGATTCGTTGAAACAACAGTTTCCGCATCGTATAAAACGTTTTTAAGCGTAGAGTGAAGGTCGAGGGGTGAAGTAAGCTGCCTACTATTTCTCACCAAATTTGCATGCCACTCTGGATGTCTCTCTTTGAGATATTTTGGGAGGCGGAAGTAGAAGAAAGGTAAGCTCTCCTCGTAAAAGCCCAAGAAAGTTTCACGAAAGTTTCCAAATCTATACCCGTGATCACTCATGAATATTATGAGAGTGTTGTCAGGATTGGCACTCGCGTTAGCCATCGCAGAAGAAAGTAAGTCATGAAAGGCATTGTCAGCCGTCTGAAATAGAGAGAAAGAAAGAGAGTAAAACTTGGAGTTGAAATTGGAAGCGGCTTCCGCTCTGTGTTCTCTTTTTCAAAAGGACAAATTAAACTTTTTTTTTCTTCTGTGAGGCCAAAATCGGTCTCTAATTACCTTCAGTCCATTAAAGTCATCGTGACCGATGGAAGTAAACCATGAGAGGAGGAAGTAAGGATAGTCATGGCCCATTCTGAGAATAAACTTTTTTATAAAGTTGACTTGGAAATCCGTTGGGGAAATCCCCCCAACACAGGAAGCCTTTGCGGAATGGCGATACCATCCATAATGTTTGTGTATTGCAACGCTGAGCGGTCGCAAGTAGTAATCCGCTGGTGGCTCAACGAAACCATGCTTTACATAATTAAATATCGCAATCCCAGGTGAATCCTCGAGAAAAGCTGTAACATAGTTCAAGTCACTGTAGTTTTTCCAAATGTATGGACAGTCATCCAGCTTTACGGATTTGTTGGCCCAACATGAACTATAGTTGTTCAGCTCCATTCCAGCAAACCCAGCCTGTAAAAGTTATATATACAACGCGAGAAAGAGATAAAGGCATCAATAAACCATTTTCTTTTTTGGTCAGCAACTATTTCACGAATGCAAAAAGTTTTTTTTTTGGGAGAAGCCACATATATCTAACAAATGCACTTCCAGCTCCGTTCACTTCATACCATTATGTTGGGAAAGGTATTCTCTCCTACTTTATTGTATCCTTTCATCTCCACAAACTCATGTTTTTGAAGAAATTCCCGAGTCTTGGGAAGAGAGCGAATCATATGCATTCTGGAGATGGAGTCAATACCTTCACAGAACAAAAAGTTAGACAGAGTCAGATATAGAAACTTGTGTAACTTGCATTGGCATTGACATAATCATTGCATTTTAGAGCATATACGAAAGTCATATTCATTCATGCCCAAAACACATTCCCAGTCTTACCGATAACAAGAATACTTGGAGGGTTTAATAATCCCTGGCTCCGTCTCCGATCCCAATATTCCGATTTCCTTTTCACATTCTCAGACTTTTGATGGGGTGGCAGGACAGTTCCATGAAATTCAATGTTGCCTTTGATCTTTCCCGTCCCTTGACATTCCACCTTTATGTAGGAGCTGTTAACTATTGCCCCTTGTGGTCCCTCAGGAATGTGATGGCATGTGCTGGAGTACCTGAGTCATTCAATACAACAACAAAAGTTCTCATTACCTACATATTATGCAGCTTCACAAAAAAACGAATGGCTTCTTCATGGACAACTGCTTTTTTTTATACACGTTGAATAATATTATTGAAGAGTATGCAATTTGATTTGATTTGTTGACGCAATCTTCCGGTATTTCTAGACTCTAAATTTGCAACAAATTGCATAGTACAATGGACAACGTGACGTGACATGTGCTTGTAAATTTTTTTTCACATAAAAAAATAAAATTCCATTCTTCATCATCAATCTCATCTCTGGCTAAAAGGTCAGTTTATTTCATTGTTGTTGGGTTTCGTTGCTTCCATTTTTATGCATTTCATCCTCTCATCAAATAAGTAAGTACTCAACAATGTAAAAATTGATGTGTGCGGTATGAACATTATGGGAAAGCGTGACTAGGTTAGCCATGAAACAATCTATTGTTGAGTAGAATAGGCTCAATCACAATTCTCTTGAAGCAAATCTCACATCATAATATCATCATGATTGTAGGCGTGCTTTGCTAAATGTCATGAACGCGTGCACTCATGATTATTACTTGAATTCAATGCATTATTGAAAGATTTTACTAATTCGTGCATTTCAAAATTTGCATGAAAATTTTTTTCCAAGTATGTACTACAAACATGTGCTCTTTCCTTCTCAAACATATACTTCCTTGTCAAGTGGACAAAAATTCTTGAGCTCATGGTTTGTTTTTCATCGTAAAATTTTATCATTTGACTGTCAACTCATAGGTACAAAGTTATGTTGAAGAAACTAACAACGCACATAACATATTATTGTTTAATTTAAGTATATGCTATGAAAAATTTTGGGATTTTGTCAAGGACTTTTATCCTCTTACCTGTTGCTTCTAAACTATCAAGAGTTAGATTCGCAAAAAGATAATTTGTATGCACAAATATTTTATATATCTATATATTTGTCTGCAACTTTGTGCTTGTTGCAGTCGTCACACACTCAAAAAAAATAATTTATCATTACCCAAAAATAAACGACAATTGCAATTATCATTGTCTGTGATTAAGTACATTATTGTTGTCCTCAAGAGAGTGAGTTGACTACATGTTTTGACAGAGGCTTGGATTTGGATACAATGAAAGAATGGGAGTTTTTTTTCTTCATGAAAAATAGAAATGATTTGTGAATACAACAAATTTTCAACGTCATTAAATCGTTAGCGTACATAATTCCTAGTAAATAAGTTATCGCAACATATAGCAATCTATTTACGCAAGTGAAAAATGAGCAAGAATAAAATAAAGTTTTTCCACCTACTTGATTCCCCAGTCTGCATCCTTATCATATTTGTCAGGTCGTTGTTGGACGCGATGAATGGATCGGAAGCAGCACTTGGTTTTCTGTGTTTTCCAACTTTTCTTGAAGTTGTCGTCAATAACAATTTTCTAGAAGAAAGTCCCACAATCACATTACATTACATTACAACCTTTGATTGAAATTTTGTTCCAAGAAATGTATTGAACGGAGGATATGTCGTATGGTATCATGGGGCTTCCAATAATATAATATAAGATTGCACAACTGGTAGCCACTCTCCTATCATTTGATAATGTAATACTCTTTTGGGGCAAAGGTACCACCAACCTGATCTTCCAATTTTGTAAGTCTTTGGTTGCACTTCATCGGCTTTCCTTTCTTGAGAAACTTGGTAACAGACTTGTCAAAGGCATTCATTTCCATGATCTTACATCCTGGAGAGTAGACCAGGTAGTCTGGGTGGGTTTCCACTTCCCTGAAAATATGGAATAGTGAAAATGCATGTGTTTAGACATGTCTGACAACTCTGTAAAATATATTGTGCTCAATATGTCTTTTTGACATGTGATTTCTCTGAATAAACTTATTCCTTTCCCATGTGATGATGCCTCAAGTAATTTAAGCTCAATGTTTATTATCTCAAACATTTCAAATGAAAATGTTCTCTCCCCTTTGGGCTGCAAAGGAACTTTATTTTCTGCATAAAATATATAATGTAGCAAATACTATGCTTTTGAAGTCATTTTATAAGGTTCGCCTTTTAAATTTGAGCATCATCATCATTATAATATCCACTTAGCCCAGCAAGACTCAACGCTACTTACATATATTATGCTTCACAGATTTAGTAAGAGTTTTTAAAAAAATTAGGTATGTTTCCACACTTTAGCCTTTTGATTATTTGAGCCCCGACTTGACTCCCTTAATTCAAGCTCACGTTAACTTTTCCTCTGCCAAAAGTTTTGGAGAGATTCAAGACTCTATATCATCATTTTAGAAACCATACCTACCACACTCCCATTTCGTTCGCTTTGCTCATGAATCACCATCCAATTTTCCAACTGTTTCTCAAACCCTAATAATAACTAGCTACATAGGTATGACATCAAGCCAAAGCCAGGCTCCACAGAACTTTTGAGCTGACTGTTTGACTTGACAGTATCGTTCACATGGCGTATGGGAGCAAAACATTTTTTTTCTAAGTTAGAGGAGACATCCATCTTTTTTCTGAATATCAAATGGCACGCATCACTCATTTACTACCATTAGATTTTGAAACCGGATATCATTCTGCTGTCAATTACCATTCACCATGCATCCTCATCTTTCTACAGGCTTGCCTCAGCGAAATTGCGTTTGTATATGATGATGATACTAGCATAGTTGCTCTGTGGTGTTGTAGTGCGTACATAAACAAAGCTTAACTTCACTCATGTGCTCACTCATACAACTTGCTTGCACTTGCTCTGAAAAGGCCCCCGACGACCCGTGAAGCTAATTCAGGTAAACAAACTTTTTTTTCTGGTTTCCCTTTCAACGGCCCTTGCCTTGATTTATTCACACAGCTCACGTTTCCTTCCTAAACTCTTTTTGCGTAAACGCCTTTTCCTCTTTCTCTCTCACTCCCTGGCTACTTTTATATACCATAGACATAGACTAACTTTTCCCCATCTGCTTGATCTGACGAAAATGCAAGTGCTCGTAACAGACATCCTCTCTGCGGATTCCAATAATATAAGTTTGGCATAAAATATTATATCGAGTAAGTAATTTAGAAAACCAACTATGAAAAATGATCTCATATGTGAGAGGAAGGATGTTGGGATGAAGAAATATATTATACATTATGTGATCTGCGTTACTGTGATTTCCAAATGCAACAAATGCAGCATCATCATCAGCATCAACTAATATCAATACATAATATGATATTTCAAACAAGTCAAGGCTTATTCTGACATGTCGTGAAGGTATATATGTAATATAGACAAGTTCATAAAGTATTTCTCATTTTTCATGAAATTGAAGGTAACATCAATAGCAGAAAAGTAATCCCATCATATGTATCATCATCATCATACAACATTCCATTTGTAGTTACATAATTTTAACCATACGCATCATTATCCTATTTGCTGCTCATGACAGCAAAAATATGAGCGCATAAAATATTACATTCTACAAGCATCATATCATATGGATCCATTGATTTGGGCGGATCACTTCCAACATAACAGCAACAACGTTACTAAATATGCGTACATGTTTCTCTCGGTTGACATGTCATGGGAAATTTTTGTAGTGTTCTTTCATAATACAATTTATTATAGCCTTTGTTGTCTATCTGAGTTGCAAGGATTGGGTATATATTAAAGCCGACATTCAATTGAAAAAGTTTTTTTAAAGCTTTGCATTTCATATTATGTCATGCCCACAATAATTAATTCCTTGATGTTTGTTGCCTTTGATGACTCTAATATTTTCAGTGCACACATCACATAATCCTACTGAATACCTTTGCACATTATACGTAGGTACTATATAAATATTTTGATTGGAAAAATATTACTTTGTTTTGATTTCATTTGGTGCCGAATATTAAGTCGAGTTGAACAACGTCAACTCAAGGTTACTGTATCATCAAAAACCAAATAAAGTACCCAATTATGTACATAACGTCATAAAACACACACTCTCTCTCTGTTTAATTTCCAACTTTGAACTGCCAACTCTAGTGTGATTTATTGTGTGATGAAAGGAAATCAGGAGTCGCATTTGATGTGATGTGATGTGACGTGAAGGACCAACTTATAAATCCATTAAGTCTCCCCAAAGTGACGTACTTAAAAGGACACCGATTGATTCCTTCATTTTCTCCGTAGATGAATAGAGTGTCAACTTAATTGAAAAAAGAACATTTTATAGTCTTAAAAGAACCAACGCTCATAGAGAATCCTGAGGGAATAGCGACAAAGGAAGAAAATAAATGTAATTTTTAATTCCTTTTTTAGAATCAAGGCGATACATAGTTTTTACATGCTTTTATGTCTTGACATAGCATCACATCATATGTTAACATATGCTTAGGCATTTATTTTTTACCATTTGTCCTCCCTAATAGAAAAGTACAAGTTGTAGAGTATCTACTTTGACGCACTTATAGTCATCCATCCATAAGGATTTTGGTATTGATTCTTTTGCAATGTGCAAACAACTTTCGATTTGCATTTTTGTACAAAAATGAGCAGCACGCTGTTTATCATCATTATCAACAATGGCCCTGCGGACTATACATTTTTTAAGCGTTTTAATCTTGACGTAGGTATCTCTACAAACACACATGTATGTGTGTATATATATATTATTGTTGAAAGAGTGCATTTTGTCCTCTACTTCTACATAATAATTGTTAACAAGTAATGAACACTAATTTAGATACGCATAATTATCATGATGATGACAAGTAATTACTTAACAGAATAAGCTGTCCGTGTATTTAAAGGTGTACATGATTGCATTATTGCGTATGTACATATGTATGTATGCATGTGTTGTGTACTCCCTAGAAAAATCTATAGCGGCTAAGATAAGGACCCTTTAAATCAAGTATGATCATGCTCATGTCATTAGCACAAATTATTTTTTACGTGCTTCGTCTTCTCCACTTAAAAATGAAACTTGATCATTTTGAGTGCTGCTCTGGCTCTGGCCTGATCTACTCTTGTGCTCGTTTAGCTTAACGACGCTAGTAAAATGTCATCTACTTGAAGACTACTATGAAGCAAAAACAAACTAGAAAGTAAAAGGTTTGACGATGGAAAATACTAAAATTAAAAAGGGTTAATAACCATTTATTCATCAATACCTTCTGTTGTTCCAGATTCACAGTATTAAATCATACCAGGAGCATTGTGTAATAAGTCATAAAAAGGAAACTAATTTTGACTGAGCTAACAAAAAAAACAGCAAAAAATAAAGGACAACACCATTTTTGTATATAAAAACAACAAGCTCATTCAATTCATGTCGCATCATTGTTCATGATGATGATGATGATGATGATGATATTATGACAATATTACACGCAAAGAAATGCTAAGCCCTAAAAACCAATGTTGTGAGGAACTTCATGAGGACATTAATGTGGAGATGATAAAATAAAAATCATCCTCAGCCAGACCGGCCACTTTTAGCTTGGCTTTTGTTGTTGGGGCTAACGTGGCGTGGAAGAGATGATGACGGCAAGAGGCAGTGCAGAGAGCCCATTCATTCAATGAATTCAATTCAGTCCTTTTAATTTATGATGGTTTCATTTATACTGCTGCTCTTATCTCACGAAAATTCCAAGTTGAAATTTCCTTTTTCGATATTTTATTATAATTACCTAATCTCTTTCTTTCTGATGTGATGCAATGGCAATAGTAAAATGGAATAGTCTAAAAATATCATGAGTTTCGTTCGCCAGCTACTTATGTAACGGAAATGGTAAGCTGCTTACTTAATTTAATACACTTTCAACTTTTTAGTCAAGCACGTGTGCGAAACTACTACTAACAATAACAATACAGAGCCAGTCTCTCTGAAAGACCTTCCTTCCGCAATATTTTACTGAGCTATTTTAGGAGTCTACTGAAAACATAAGTAAAGAGCTGCTGCTCGTGTGTGTGCTTGACTGCATTATAGTGAAATTGTCAAAGCACTCAAGACAAGAGAACAGAACAACAATTGACTTTTGAGGTTCTAGTTTTGTGTCACGTATTAACTCATTTTCATGCTATTTATTCTAGCAACCACTCTCCCATTACTCTTCTCCTTGTACTGTACTGAATAATAGAGAAGATGAAGACACATTAAAATTTGATTTTTATGTCCTTTGCGAAATTCAATTTATGCTGTGTTTTGCAACACATCGATTTGGTTCGGTTTAGTTGAGGCTTGGCTTGGTTTCACAACATAACATACCATCTAGCAAACTTGTGTGTATAAGAAAATATATTCAACAAAATTAGTTAGGCTGGGAGGCTGAGGTTAGTGCCGTTAGTGGTCTATTAGAAACCCTTTGTGACAAATTCATTGATTGTCCAATCCGAAAGTATCACTTTTTCCTTGACGTTTATTGTTGGTCCCAAGTCCCAAGCTGTGCGAATCAAGAAGCATTTTTAACCTATTTTCTAAAGGTGTATGATGTTACCAATCTGTCAGTCTCCATTCTTTACAAGGACATTGGCTAATAATGTAATACAAAGTTATGCAGTTGCATCAACAGCATGTACCGACCGACCGACCAACCGATGCAATGCAATGGTCTATGAATATTAATGATGTAAAAAAAATGACAGTTTTAAAAGTAAAATGAGCTCTTATGTAAACTAGCAAAAGAGTCATGTCAACCCCAAACCTGTTGGTGTTGGTTTGGTAACCAAAAGTCATAATCTCTAGATGAATCTCGTGTGGGGCATCCTTATGCGTCTGTATTAATGCTCAAAGATGAAACAGTTTGATTTGAATTTCAAATGAGCAATTAAAAACAGATTTTTAATCTGTCATAACATCCATTTATACACTGAACCATGTTATTAAAGTATGCATGGTGGTGGTGGTGGGTCTATAAAATTTATGTCATTTTTTGCCATTTCCTTAAACAGTAAAGAAATGGCTACAACATACTTTCAGTTTTACTTCCCCTGTGCTCATGTCCATGTCGTGGAGACGGAGAGCTATAAAGATGTGAGTGAGCACGTCTGCATTTTCGAAAAAGATTGAGATATAAATGACAGGAACTGTGGAATAACCATGGATTTTGTTCTCTTACACGCTTTAGAATTAGAGGGGGATTTTGCACGTACGTACTCCTGGTATTTTGGTATGGTGTGTGTGTTTTGTTTGGATATGATTCATATAATAATGGAGGATGTGATCGTAAAAATTGATTCAGGTGTGATGTTGCTGACTTAAGCATTTTGTTAGTTGAATGAGAGCTCTTTTTGGATAGATGAGAGAGGAGTGTGCAATGTAATTCAATTCAATTTACTCACCATAGGGATGACGCGATTCCGGCTGCTGATGATGCTTGGAGACAACTGGCATTCTTACAAATGATGGGAAATGTGATGTAAGGCGATTTATGATGGTATAATGGAGTTACATAAAAGAGGAGAATGGTGACAGCGAGAAGAAAGAGAATCGGCTTTCTTCGAACACGCTCCATCAACGTAACCCACTCGGAGCCCATTTTTCTTTCGTTGGAGTCTACAGCATCTGAATCAACTAAAAAACTGGAGCTCCTACTTCTCCTTTGGAAGATGATGATGATGAGGATGAGAATGGAGAATAAAAATGATTTTTATGTCGCTGATGATTATGTTGCCGTCGGCTTTTCTTCTCGTCCCCTTCCTTTAGCTTCTTCCCCTTTCTTTCGATCCCGTTCAGATTTTGTCGTTGATATGGCACGGACAATATTAATTAGCTACCGCACAACACACCAACCCACTAGGTTTATTACCTGTTGGGCTTTTCCACTATCCAGACAACTACATTCAAAGTTCTGACGAAGCCTTTCTTTATTCCTTCCCCTTCTCATAATTTTGTGTGCTCTACTAATTAAATCATAGTCATCATCATCATCGTCATCATCATTTGTGAGAATGGGATTTCATATACAGTCATTTTCTTGAAGGTACACATATTCTTCTCTGCAACTACTTTCTTCCTACTCATAAGTTTGTCCAAATGGTTGATACCAAATGAAAGTATGTTGAGAAACTGACAATTTAATGCTAGTCTTCTGTGTGTGGCTCTGTTCGTTCGTACTGGAAATGCAGTCAAGTGTAATGTTGACGTGTTTCAATCCAATCCATTCAGCTTTTCAATCAGTCTAAATGGATTACTAATCGTATGTATAGGATGGGGCTTGGCTTCCTTGTTGCTGGAGGCAGCACAGCTTGCTGGAAATTGAGATGATAAGAACAGTTAATATGTGTGGGCTCACGTTTTTGCATTTTTGCATAAATGCAAAACCAAGTAAGAAATCTACATGCGAATAAAATATATCCAGATTGATTTAATTAAAGAGTGCTTTATTATATAAGGATGCACGACCGCAATTATATTTACTGACGAAACTTGTCGTCTTCTACCAAGAATTAGGCACCTACTTAATTGATTAGATAGAGGAATCGCTTGCTTAAAAACAGGAATGAATGGCGCAGTAAGAAATGCAACGGACGTTGAGAACACGAGAAAAATCATGTGATGCTGTATGCATGTAACTCACTTTACATAACACGCAAAATGCATTTGTTTCGGAAAGGAGGAAGAACAATTTTTTTTTGCATAACAAATCAATACATTTGTTATTAGTGATTGAGAATTTTATGGAATTATCTCACAACACGTGTGTTCCATGATTTCTCTCCCGGATGTGAGAACAGCAAGTCTATAATAATCAATTGGATTGGGAAAGGAAGGAGGGAAGTCAAGAAAGGATGAGATATTGAAGACACTCCAGGTTTTTACTGCCCCATTTCCTCTTTGTTCAAATAATAATAATAATACCATTGCATCGTAATCATAATACTTATAACTTCCCCGCATACATACCGATATCAAAGTAATCCGGCAAGAATACTTTTTATTATTATTGTACAATGTAATCGTTACTGTTGCTCACCGTTTCTTTTGTGGTTCCGTTTGAGTTTAGTGTTGGTATGTTACGAAGCAAGAGAAACGTGGGGAAATAATACAACTCCCTGGATGAGATCTGCCTGAAATGATGATGATGTGCGAGTATGGCAAGCGATTGCTGGGGAAAGATAAGATTTCTCTCGTCTTCTTCTTTCCCAACAAAGTCGGAAAGATATTAGTGATATTGAATCTTTACATTCTTCATCTCCCACACGACACATATAGCATATTAAATCATGGTAGATGTCCAACAACAACACATATGAAGTAAAAAGTAAAAACTATCCTAGGATCCACTTTCTGGTGCTGCGGCACTAGACGCAAACACAAACAAAGTATAAGTAATTTCACTGGGAAATTCTAAGCCAGCTTTCTTAGTTGATGAAATCTTGATGATGATATGTTGTTATGCTCAGTCAGCACAAATATAAACACTCACACAAAATCTATGTATGTATGGGAAAAATGTTTTTGTAGCGTTGCTATCCACGTTTTTTTTCACTCCCCAAAATACAATCTGGTTTTGGACGATTTTTCTCTCATTTTTTAGAGTTTGCTTTGTCTGCAACTTAGTCTGACCATAAGATTCTGTTTCTAACACGATTGTGTACAATTTTTTTTGCCACTTCAGCACTAAACAAGTATCACAATCTCTCTGGTCGCTCACAATAATAAAGGGGAACTTGACCAGGGGGATATATAGCTATTTCTTCCCTGGTAGAAATACACACAAATACCAAAAATGCGAGATTGGCGATTACTTTTTATAGATAGTGAAAACCTCGGAATTTTGAGTGTGCGTTTGTGTAACGTTAAGCAAGACCTGGGAAGAAAAAAATGTGTTTAGGATGTTTTTTTTCATATGAACTTGGAGTCTAGCCTAGCAATGGATTGCTTTCATGATGATATGATGATGGTAGCGTGGTTGGTGATGATGATCATGATATGATGTTTTCTGCGTAAAGTACAACTAAGCACTGAATACGATGGAATGAGTTGCAGAGAGAAAAATATGTATCAAATTCGTGATCCCTCTGTTCTCTTACTTCTCACTCTCTTTTTTTAGACGGTTCAGTGTAAACTGCTAAATGGAATGACACTGGTTGTTGTTGACGTTAGATTTGGATGTGATGTGATGTGATGTTACTGAAATCAGCTTCTGCAAGTGCTCCCTTCTCTTAACTACAACATAACATAACGTACATAACGTCGTTGTCCCAATATATACATACTTTGAGGGCATAGATGAGTTTTGAGATTGCAAAGGCTTAGTGCACAAAGCACTTATTACTTTTAAAAAAACTGCTTCTCTCTCTCTCTCTACTCCTTCTCGCATGCCATTGCCATATGCACGCTTGTTTTTGTGAATGCTTAACTTCAACTGTAGCAGCAGCAGCAGGCAAGATGCCGGCGTGGCAATGTGGCATGGTAGAGGTTGCTATTTGTAAACATAAAAATCCAAACAGAAATAATATCCCTTTTTGCAGTGCGGTTGCAGTCGTTTGCTCACTGCATATTGTCAGTGATACATAACTTCTGGCAGTCGTACAAGACGAGATGGAGATTGGATAGATAGATAGATATATATTTAGATAGATGTATAATGTTCAATGCATTCCTATGTACATGCCCCATTTGTGTTGCGTGTGTGACGCACTTGGGCACGTACATCCGTGAATTATTATGTAGTTGGGGTTATCTAGTCCAAAAAATGTACTAATCAACCAATATATTATATAACTTACGGCGCTCATACGTCTTGGCTCATATTTTGCAAAATAAAAAGGATTTGAAAGGTTTCATACATATGTTCAAAAAAGGGACTTGTTTCACACAGTATCATTACGACTACATGGAGAAATCCCCCAAAGACAAGAGCAATTCTATTGATTTTATTATTATCCATAGCATCCGTAACTGGAAACTGTGAGGATGCATTGATGCATAGAGTGGAACAAATTCATTGGAGATAATATGAAACACGAAGGAAGAGAATTTCCATTAGAATAGTTTTTGTCTCAAATTGTCCCTTCATATGGAAATAGATAGGTATGTAGTATGTATTTATATATTTATAAAAGCCTGTTATTGAAAATGTTATGGGTTTTTTCCTCCTGATTAACACGAAAATTCCACTGCGGATTCTGATTAAGAGATTCCACATTTATATTTGCAATAAGAATCATGTCAGTTGCTCATTTAGATGTGCACATGACACGTTCCGCAATGAAATAAAAATGAAACAAATGTGCTGCTAGGACTTTCAGTATTTCATATGCTTTGATTGTTTTTGGCGAAACGCCTGGTTTCTTGTTCCGTGCAATTGTTTTCAAAGTATATTCACAATGCTTATAAATGTTCAAACCCGCAGAGACAACGTTGAAGTTGCTATAAATATACAATAAATTAGTAAGGCTCCGTAAAAAAACAGTTGTGTTTGGTTTATAGAGTGACATAATAATAGAGATACAAGTAGTTCTTCCTTTTAGCATGATTCCATAGACAAATAAAATATATTTCCAATGGTGAACTTTCCTTGTATTGTACTCTGTTCTGTTTTGTCCCTACTCCAATAACGTGTTTCGTTCCTGCCGTCTCCTCATGTAGTTATTTGTTATTATATAGTTTTTTTTATTTTCAGGGTAAAAAAAATAAGAGCAGACAAAGTGCAACAAAGTTTGAGTGAGTGAGAGTGAAGTGAAGGCTTTAAGTATAAAAAAGAAGTATGGGAATGAGGCAGCTCCTCCAATGGAGTTGCTCCTCTACCACCGCTGAGATTTGTCTTTGTTGTCGAGCAAAATGTTTTACAACTATGCAGAGATTTCCTCACAAATACATACATACATACAAACATGCGAGGAAAGATGGGTTTGGCGTGGCAAGCGGTAGTTGGTTCCGCTGCTCAGGTTTTTTTCCTTCTTGAACCATTGCTTTCCCATACTTTTTTTTGTACGTTATAGATTTCAGCATTAAAGTATTATTTGGTTTAGTGAGCAATTCCAACTTTTGACTGGCTCTAAATTATCGGGCAACGCAGGGAAAAACTGATATGTAAGTACATACTTTCTTCCAAAGAATGGCATGGTGGGAGTAGATAGGAGAAAAGAAAAAAAAGTTTTTCATAATAGTAATAA
The DNA here is from genome assembly GCA_964034955.1 of Orchesella flavescens. NCBI lineage: Eukaryota > Metazoa > Arthropoda > Collembola > Entomobryomorpha > Orchesellidae > Orchesella > Orchesella flavescens. Next base: position 18,797,447 of record OZ035953.1, read on the forward strand.
TCCTGATGCGATGTGTGCCCTTGTTATGGCTAGTACTTGCACGATTATCCATCAGCTCAGTTATGGCATGGTTTTGTGTGTGTCTGTGTTCTCTAATGTTCGAAATGGAAGTGGAGACTAGAGGAAAGGAGCAGAGCAGACGGAGCTGAGAGAAAGAGAAATAAGTATATTGAATCGGTCTCTGAGCACAAAGTACAAGTTCATTCAAGACATAAAACCCATGAAATATCGAGTATAAAATGGGACGCAATGAGGATCTAGTGTGACGCAATGAGATATAAAACAGCAGCACTACTACTAACAAACTCCAAACCCAACGATCCGATACGTTTGGAATATAGGAGCGTTACTTATTCGTCCTTCCTTTCTTCAATAATTTATTTATTGTTCATTTGCTCTTTTCCTCATAATATAAACACTTTTTATGTGCTTGCTTACTTTCGTAGAAAAGAGAAACTGCTTGTGAAATTCCTGCATAATATGCATTACTCCGACCAATAATAGTAGCTTCACAGTTGGGAGATTCATTTTATAGAATTAGTTTTTCGTATACAATGCCGATACATTTCGAGCTGATGAAAATACTATCCATTCCACACTTTTCCTAAACCATTCTATTGTTTTCCTACACGTTGTATCCTCAACCGGTTTGATACTTCTCTGTGGCCAATAATCATAAAAAAAATAAATATTTGCCTTGGTATTCTACTATCCTATTTCTCCGTGACATTTCTATAAAGCAAATGTTTTCATATTGGGAGCAAATGCATCAATTTATGGCAACAATTCGTAGGTTTTTCATGGGATCAAGAACAAATAATACAAAAGCAATAATTTATCTTGCCTAATATGTCCACTTGGGGTTTGTAAACATTTCTACGTATAAGTTCAAAGTAAATTCTGTCCCCCGTAGGAAAATAGCACAAGGGTTATTTTTTCAGCTGCAATCATCACAAAAACAAAAGGCTAGCAATAGTTTGGACCTCATTAACATCATTATTATCTTTTGAGTTTATCCAAATGGTGCACTACACTACAGTATTGCACACATTTACGCCTAAATACTATCAGAATTGGAAAAAGTATCTACTTAAACGATCAGTGAAGTGGAGAAAAGGAGAATGTTAAATGTGGAATTGCACCCATGTCTAAATGAAAATGTGTTTAGGCAAATTACGATAAACAGAGGATAGGTGATACGAATACAGGATTTTGAATGGGAAAGTGTCATGATATGAGTTGGACTAGATGAAATCAGGTGGAGAAATGCTCATGTAGGGAGAGAATACAGAGCATGTATCTAAATTGTTCTCTGATATTAGATTACTGGTTCTTTTTTTCTCTGGAAACCTGAAAAAATATATATCCCAATACTAGTTTCTCCCCATTTCCGGAATACTGGTTTCACAAATGTGTTGAAAGGAAGTGAAAGCAAAACTCACATTTGTGTATATTTCACGTGTATGTATCTTGGGACACATAAAGAATATATATATTATTTTGGAATCATGTAGAAAAGTTATGGGGCATGGTGGCATGGTCTTTTTTAGAATAAACATTTCTACATATAAATATGAAACAGATTTTGGTATCCGATAAAAGTAGGAGGAAGATTGTAATGATATGTGCAAGGGAAAAAGTGTACTTGCTTTACAGCATCAAAACTGCTATGTTCTATGCTGCTTCTTGTCCTTTTTATAATGCTTTCATCCAATTTCCCTTTAATCTATCAAGTTTTAGGTGTTTGACTAATGGAATGCAGAGCTCGTCCTTCAGCATATACCATACCATACAACTGCAGTATAAAACAAAGTGCAAAATTGCTTTGTTCAATGCAAAGTGCAGAAGCCTGCAACGAAATTGTAAGCGGGTGACACGGATTTATTTCCGCAACATGAAACATGTTCCTTTCTCTGATACCACGTAAATATTCAGATTCTGACTTGAAGCTCTTTTCCTCTTGTCTCCAGAATTTGTGGTGAAAGTGAAAGATGAATGGGATTTTTTAAACTCAAAGGAAGATAATAGTGATCATCCTGTCAATTTTAATTGTATAGCGCTTTATTTATTGCAGTCACCATAGTCCACGACGTATGTATTATAATGGAAGTTATCAAACGGAAAAGTAGAGCTTTTTGAGATACACTCAAATTTATAATGCAAGCAATTAATCTTGGATCTTCCAAAAAATAATCCTATTTTATACGACTCCACTCAACCACCACTCTAGGAAAGGGATGAAACATGGCAATCAATGTGTTCTTAAGACAAGTAGGTGATCTTCCCATGGAAATAAATGTAGAACAAATAGAGTACATACATTACGTTTGTCAAAAAAAATATAATTTACATGTTCATGGAAAATTGAAACCCATATTTAGTTACTATATCTAGCAATTCTATTTATTTTGTCAGGGACACGATCCCGAAGTAACCTTTGACTAATGTTATTTATGACATATAATGTTTATGTGGACTAGCTTAGCATTGATGTATAAATCATTGTGATATTTAAAGCGATTAGAAGATCCGTCGTTTTCTGTGCTGAATCGACACTTGACCATGCTACAGATTAAATATAAGGTTGAAGGTTGCTAGTTAATTACTTCCTGTTTGCGCCTAATTGACCTTACATCAGCCGTGCATGCTGCACTGGTGTGCGAATAAAATAAAATACTTTGGAGTGTGCCAAAGAGTATCCACACTGTAAAGCAAATGACGCTATACGTATTTACAGCGTACAGAAACAACCTCTCACACAGTCTGGTGCAGGGCGGGTGCTTGCTATTAACCCAATCCAGATTAGATATGAAATTATTTTGTTTCAATTTTCTATGCTGTAACCCTGTCACTCCTCATTATTTTATCATCATTCCACTTCTTCTACATGATTCTGTATCTTGAAGGAGTCATATTTGTGCAAATGCATCATTATGCTATAGACTGTTTCCTTTCATTCTGAAATTTGAATAGCATCCCATCCTTTACCCAGTGGAATAAAGAGGCAGATCAAATGTCTGAGTTCTAAGGCAACAAGTTGGTTTTGCTTCTACTTTAGGAAGTTGTTCATTATCTCCAAAGAGAATAGAAAGCTTCTTTTATTTTTCTTCCTTGTTTAGTTCTTTTGTCGTACATTGTAACAGCAGAACCTTTATACTATCTCATTTGAAATAACAATCTTAAGACAGGAGTAGAATCATCTGGACTCGGGAGAAAGACTTTGTAATTTCATTAGCTCACATTTTAAAAGGGAGGCTAATGAGAATGGTACATACATACGTGCTCAGATCATGTTGCTTTAGTTATCAAATAGCCCATATTCTTTTGCAATATGTGAAAACAATATTTTGTGCCTCACATTTCCGAGTAAAGAAAATACAAAATAATAGGGTCTGATGAGACTCGAGTAGTTTCAAAAGGGGAACATGAAGAATAGAATAATATGAGAATGAAACACTGCAAATTTTCTTTGCTATGCTCGGCTCGAAGCCGAGTTAGGATCCAACCTGATTGAAAGTGCTCCTAGTAAAACAACCAAATTTGATGCACATTTGATAGGCTGTCTATTGAGAGTATTAACAATATCTTATGTTAACACTATCTTGTACTCATATCCTCCATCCTAATTTTATAAAGTTAGTGAGTGTAGGCGTATGTATATGTTCTGCATCAAATTTTCTTTGCTGCTCACCTCGTATGAGAGAGTAATGTGACGTCTTGAAAGGAGAAAAGATATTAGTGTGCTGACAACCTTGGACAAGAGTGAACAATGTGCATTACTGCATTAGCATCAAACTCCTCAAAAAAAAATTTGTACACCATGTCATTTCGCTTTTTCCTCTGGCATCCTTTCGGTCCTGCCTTATCCCATGTCGAAGGAGATAAACGACAAAAAACATCATACCATTTTGCATTTTAAGCTTGAATCTCATTTTTCTGTCACGTCGAGGATTTCACTTTCTCCTTTCTTGTGTTTGTAGTCTACAGTCTACAGTCTACAGAAGTCTCCTCAATACATTTTTCCTACCTATTCAGCATAAAAATATTTGTATGTATGAAAAATAAAATAGCGGATGAGTTTGAGTTTGAATTTGATCAGTAAAAAAGGAGGAATAAATATAAACGGAGAGACGAACAAGTGTAAAAGACCTACGGGAAGATTTTCTTTCTTTTTCTCTTAAATCCTGTTTCTTCGAGTCTTCTTCATGTGACAAAATGGTAATGGTGTACATTGGATAACAAGAAAAAGGAGCTCACTACTTGATACTACTAAAGCTCCCTGTTGGAGTGAGTGAGTGCGTAGGAAAAAAGAAAGAAAAAGAAAGTTCGATTTCCGCTCCTCCTCTCCACACACAATACACCATTTTCACAGACATAAGACGCCCGCTTCTTCTTCTTCTTATCGTGGGTTGAACATCGAGACCAACTTTTAATGGATGTCATTCCTCATTTTTACTCTCTTTTTCTCCTCCACTTTTGCCTTTTCTTGGTGTTCCCAATTTTTTTTGCAACAAAAATGGGTACATACATAGCAGACACAGAGGCCCTAGTGCTCACGCTGCATGAATGACGTTCTCAAAATAAAAGCTACAAGGGTGGGAGGGACGACACTGGCTCTCAATAATAAACGTGTGTGTGTGTGTGTTCGTGGTGTCTGTGTGTGTGCTGTAAACATGGGATTCCGTCTAAGAGAAAAAGTTGTGACAGTAGGTATTAGGTGTTTTTACTACGTATTATGTATATTATATTCGTACATACTACATCCATATATCATCCAATCCCCCCAATTTCTATTCAATAGAGGAAGAAAACTCCGGTTCGGTTGTCAAACTCCTAAATAATGCCTGTCATTCTTTTTCTTGTTCGTCTTGCTTAAGATTATTATTCGATCAGATGACTAAGTGTACGTCAACTTGATCAAAAAATGAAAACAGGAGAGAACAGAGCAGAATAATTCCAATGTAGCAAGCTGCTGCTGTCGCAGCCACTACTGCTACTCCTGACGATGATGATATGATGATACAAGTAGAGCATGAACTATGTCATGTAGCACATTAGTCGTAGACAACAAAACACGCAGTCATGTCACAAGTTGCTCCATAAAGCTTATGTTTCTAGCTTGTCTTGTCCCCGTCCCATTTCACTTAGAACACAAAAATGCTCCAACACATACTACTTGCTTTGACTGTCTCAACTTAGCTACCAAAAATTAAGTTTGGGGAAGACTATTTATCCCACTTAATATATAAGGGTCTTGTTGTCTTGTCACTAGATTATAAGAAGATAAGGAAGAAGGTTTCTAGCTGAAGAAAGAAGACATTTCTTCCCCTCTTTTTCTCTCTCTATCTTTTGAATATTATCTCACGAAAAAACAAAGAGCAAGTCATTAACTTCTCGTCTACTTCATTCCCTAGTCATGAGCTGGGCTTTGGTAGGTACGGTAGGGCTATTGGCATTGGCACCGACTGCTTTCTTTTTCCTAACATAATTATTGCACTTACTTTCATTCTTTCTATTTTTTTGTAGTCATGGCACATGTGGGCAACTCACATTTACTTACGTTAGTTTAACTATTCATACATTAGGAACATGCAAACATGTGCTTACATTGCAATGCATTGCTGTAGGAGGAGATGGCAAGCCGTCAAACCAGAGCGACACTTGCGAACAAGAAAAAGTGGAAACAGATGGAGAGAGGAAGCAAACTAAAAAAAGGGAGAGAAAAAGGTTCAGGGCATCAAATAAAAGTGAAATGCGAGGTTAACCGCAAGAGTATCTGCATAATTCAAGGTGTTGGATTATACAAACAACTACATTTGTTTTTACACTCCGAACCACACTAAAAATTTATATTCTTTTTAGACTCCTACCTAGGATATTGCTACTTCTACTACTAAACTGGAGTGTGAGAAGGGAAAAAAGGATAGAATTACAGGAGAGTTGAGGAGAAATTCAAGAATGAATACATTTACATCGAGAAAGTACTTGCAAGAGAGAGAGAGAGAAAAAAAAGAGCAGTTTCCCCAAAAATAGTTTTCTATTTTTGTTGTTAGATATACAAAACTGGGAAGTAGACAAAATAATCATGGAGTTGCATAGAAAAAAAGTATTCTGAAATAACAATTGAAGTATATCTGTACACGGAGGCTCGAGTGAAGGGTCTTGCTCCCAAAAAAATTGTAAGTAAAGAGGGAAAAGCTGGTAAAAGTACATTGGTAGCCATTAAAGGGGAAGCTGGCAAAGCTTTTCATAAATGATTTGGACGATGAGAGATAGAATACATGGACATGTGGTTGGTTTCGGGGGGCTACTGTGTGCCTGCTCATACTGGGAAAGAAAATATATATCTACACGTTTTTTGTTGTTGTGGCGACCAATGAAACTGACTATTTATCTACCTAGAGCTACAATGACTACTGTACTGCATGTTATATAAATAGGTGATACGATCTAGAAAAAATGAGGAAAGAGAATAATATGTTCTTGGTATAAAAAGTGAGTCGGAAGTCCGTCTCACTGAAAATGGCACATCAATAAACTAACAAATCGGATATGAAAAAACTCGCAAACGGGAAACTGTCAATAGTTCCATTAAAAAGGACATCCAACCTTAGTAATCTAAGAATCATCCCCTTCCTGAAAATATTTTAGCAAGCTACCATGAAGTAGGTCAAAGTTCAGTTTAAGTTGATCGCAAACATTGGCGTTTGCACCCATGTACATTCCTTTGATGCCATAAAACCCGAATTTGAATAAAAAAAAAGTGAAGGGGAAAAGCTTCACTTTAAATTTAGCCTCATTGAAACTTCAAAAGGTTAATCCTGTCATATCACATTCCCAAAAGATGACAGACAGACGGACAAGCTGTACCAACAAATTATAACTCAGCTCCCAGTTAATAAGAGCGAGCCCCGTCGTCGTCATGCATGAAGGATTTAGTGTATAACAACCCATGAAACATTAGACATCCTAAGGATCACCTGAATCATGTACTTTGATGGATTTTAAGGATAATCCGAGTATGTATGCATTTAAGACATCCACAGGAGTAAAGTTTGCAGGATCATACCATGTCCATAAATTATTTCTAGAATTTATCCAAATGATGTCCCATGTACATCCACATTTACAAAATGTGGATGTGAGTATCGTCCAACTTATGTATTAACGAATCAAAGCGTGTATAGATTGAGAGCCACAACATTTTCATTAGGGATGACAAAAGGAGATTTTAGGTACGGAATAAAAGATCTGTATAATTTTGTCGGACGAGTCATTCATTGATGAATGTGTTAATAAGTACGGAGGGAAATCTACTATCATCGTTGGCCGTGTATTTTCGCACCACCGGTTTAGAAATTTTTGTAAACTTTGATTAATTCTAATATTACTAGTTTTGGTTGTAAAAACTGTAAGTTGTCTTGCCGTATGCTCAAATTCGTTAAATATTTAATTGGTTTAGATCAGGTATTTACAATGAGTCCTTCAGCTGCTACCCGAAAATTGATTGTAGGTAAACGAAGGATTCAACAAATTGCGAAACAGGAAGTATCTTTAGCATTTGAATCAAATGAAAATTTAAGTGAGAGTTTACAATTAGTGTCAGATCAAGATTTTGGATCTGTTACAGAGGAATTACTAACTGAAAATAGTGTCGAAAATAGGTACAACCAGTACGCAGAATCTTTGCTACGGTTTTTTGTGGATAGCTCATAAACTCTTTACGGGTCAGAGTTTATATCCTATAATGTGGACGGGCTGATACATTTGGCAAAAGACGTTTTACAGTTAGGACCGCTTGATATTTTTAGTGCCTTTAAATACGAGAACAAGTTGGGGAAGTTGAAAAAATTAGTTGGAACGCCAAATAGGCCATTGCAGCAAATTGCTAACAGATTGTCTGAAACCAATCACACTTATGCTAAAGTTTTATTATGTGATATAATTAAAGCAACAGGAGAACGGGGTCTTTATGAAGTAGATGGAGTGACATTCAAAAACTTTCAGTGTCTCATTTATAAATCTGTAACAATTAAGCGTAGGCGAGATGGCATACGGAAAGACAGCTTTTGTTTAACCAAAAGAAATGAGCTACTACAAGTAGAGAGTATTTTGCAGAATATAGAGGAAGATAAATACATACTTTATGGCTCTTTTTCAAATGCAAAACAATCATTTTTTTCTGAGCCTTGCGATTCTGAACTTTTAAGCATATTTGTTTTTAGTTCAAGTGAAGAGAGTCCATTAGTTTTTGTACCCATTTCTGAGATTAAGTGCAAGTGTCAAGTGTTTCCCGTCTCTGAAGGATTTCTTGCCATTCCATTACTACATCACCAGGCTTAAAAATGTTCTGTGTCATTGAAATTAATGACGAAGAAGGAAAGAGTGTTGAAGTGGTTCCTCAAATATGGATAACTAAACCGGACAACAATGGGCAAGGTTAATGTTTCTGGCCTCCACTAAAAAATCCAACAAAATTTGTCACCCAACGAAAAGCGCCAGGTCAAGATTGGAATTCTTATGACGCAAGGATACTACGAACATATGGTAAGGGACTAACATAACTTGAATTTGTCAATTTACTAGTTCATAATAAAATACGAGTAATAATAATAAAGTGCTCACACGGTTTATTTTTTATTTGTGTATAGATACCTATCAAAAAGCACGCCTTGCCCTCCCCAGAGCTGAGCTTACTTCGGACTGGAGTGAAGTCGAAGAAACTCCTAAAAGGAAACGATGTTCGATTCCACGTAGACAAACCATCCCTTCACCTGAATCATCTCAAGAAGATTCTAATGAAGATCATGGAATTTTGAAGCAATTCCCAGCTGTCCCAAATGTGCCGGTAGATGAAATTGAGCAAGGTATACATTCTAAAATTCAACAATTTTGAAATTTGGCAGTGCAAGGGAATGTATATTTACCGTAAATATACATTTTGTGTGTCGCAGGTGTACCGTTGGACAATTCAGCATTGGGATTTGAAGGACAAGTGATTTTTGATTACGAAGAAGTGGTGGATGCTCACGAGGGAATCCATCCTCAGTCTAATCCACCAATTCCTAATAGAACGCCGGTACAGGATTCTCCTTGTGCATTTGAAGACGATTACCCAAGCCAAACCCTTCAAGAATCAACAACTGGAACCTCTGTTTTAGGTATGTGTGTTTTTTTAAAACCCCATGCCATTCTTGTTTACTTAATTATTGTGCCTTCATTTTTATATTCTTCGTTACAGGACTACTGAAGAAGCTTGTACTTGACACGGCAACAATTAAAAGGACAGTTCAAAACATGGACATCAGATTGCAGATACTTGAAGCAAACATAGAATTTGGCTCAAAGGTAGCTGCTGCACCGGAAAACGAAACTCTAATTCTCAAACGCTCGTTCTCCACTGTAGCAGAATTTCAAACTTTTGACCGTTTGCTAACTGATGATCTCAAAGATTCGTTGGTACGTCCAAATAGATACGTTTAAAATAATGAAAGTTGACGCACTGCTAACTATTGTCATATTGTGATAATTTTTAGAAGATTGAGCTACTGAGATGCGGGGGCGATACTGTGGTGGAATATGTTGGACGAGCTATGAAGAAATTGCTGACTGATGAGGTAGGACTGGATTCCAGCTTACTAGGGTTCAAAAACAACATTAATATCTCAAAAACGGGAGCTTGGAGTGTTTTGAAAGGTAATACTCAATAATGATAGGGTAGGATAGGTACATACAAGGATACATGAATAGCAATAACATTTGAAATACTTAAATTTCATTTTGGTCTCATTTAGATTCTGCATTCTCCATGAAACGAATTAACGCAACAGAAAGGGATATCGAGAAGGCAGTGAAAGCTACCCCAAGACAAGACTAATGCTGCGGACCTTCTAAAATGCTGTGTCTACTTCCTTTACTAATTTTTTAAATGACGTTAATGCTGTAAGGCTTTAGACTCGTGTTCAAATAAATTTTATTGATTTAAAAATAATCCTTATTGAATGGTATTTTATTTATTGCATTGAATTTTGAAACCTGATGATTAGCCATCCGTATTGTTAAACATTCTGGACCTCTTAGGGACGTCAAATGTACATCGGCGCAATGACACATAATGTTTTGGGTTGACATCTTATCGATGTCAAATGGATCATCCATCGGTACGTCGTATATGACATAAAAAAGCGAAATAGGTCCGTCATACGGACCTCCAGTAGATAAACATAGACCTTGTGTGGACATCCTTAAGACATTTCGAAGTTTAAAGCAACTTGTCTTAAAGATGTCCACAGGATACAAACATGTTTCATGGGAAGGAGCAAGTTTTTCTTTCATTTTTTTTGTCATGTACTTTCCTCTAGTCAAAACAGCTTTTCTCCAGTAGACAAGTGGAGGAGAAAGTAAACGAGTCAAGAAGGAGACAGTCACACAGTATTATTATGCATTTTATATAAAAGAGTCAGCCTTTCCTCCCTCTCTCACTCACAGTGTGTGCTCTCGCCAATCGCCCAAAAGTGTTGACAAAGAGGAGGACAAAGTTTGACGGGTGAAGAAGAGTGGAGTGAGTAAGAGAGAGAGAGGGAGAGAGAAGTAGAGAAAAAACCATCATTTCCGTCACAATATCCTTTAAAAAACGAATTGTGCCAAAAAGTTTTCTTTTTTTGTGTGTTTGCATTTTATGACTACTTCATAAGTTTGTAGTTTTATAGGCGCCCTCACCGAACCATGCCCAATCCCCTAATAATATGGAGATATAATGGGTACAAGGATAAAACTTTGATAACTACACATCATACAAGAAGGGGGGAAATGGGAGCTGTAAAGTCATAAATTTGCATTGCGTGTTCACAATTTATCTATCTCTCTTTCTCTCCATGCATTTCCATCTAATGGATGAGGATATAATGTATAGGTACACGTGTACTTTTGCTGCTCAAAGGTAAAAATAAGTAGTCTATTCACCCACCCAAAAGTACATATACATTTTTTCATTCATAATTCATTCCGTGCGTAAACTAAAGTTTTCCCATTAACTTTTTCTCTCCTCCCATTGTTTTTATAGTGGAGAAAATATGTACTTGTCTCCCCATCCTCATCATTTCTACTAATTTGCTTTCAGTCTGTAGCTGCTCATCCGTAGCCCACATTATTATGCTTAAAGGGTTTAATCTTTTCGGGTCTTCCGAGAATAGAGGTATTAATTATAAACATTGTTTAGCTACAAAACTTTGAAATTCTGTAAAATTGAAGAGTAGTTGCATGCCTACAAAATATTAGTGTAGGGCTAAACTTTTTTAAAATGATTGTTTTGCCAGCAGGATCGACAAGTTGGGTTAAGTTTGCAAAAGTTGACAAAAACTCCACATGCCTTCTTGGCACAAGTCTCATTTCACCCCCCTAAAAAGGAATTCAGCCCATTAGGTAGCTCCACTCGTGACTGATGGAAAATTAAATTATGCAAGCAACCCACTTGTTTATTTTGTCTGTTTTTCCTTTCTACAAAAGTTGGCAGAAATCAGTGAACCGGCAAACTCCACAAAAGAAATGGTAAATGCTTCACAATCAAAAGGAAATTTAGGATGTTGAGCACTTACAGCAGAAACTTTTTTTGGTTTTGCACACCATTTTCCACAAAAAACAAGGAGAAGGGGGAACGTGAAAATAATGGTTCTTGAGACCCAACAGGTTGCAAACCTTGGGGCATTATTAAATAGCTTTAATTGTGGACAAGCTAATGGACAGCTTAGGATGAAAATTTTATGGTTAAATTTTATACTTAAAAACAACAATAATTTTAGTTCTTACCAATGAGTTGGGTTGCTGAATTATTCGCTGCTCCTGTGGTAAAGAGTTTTTTATAATCGACTGTAGGAATAGAAACCGCGTTGGATTTTACTATTTAGAAGAAAAACACATATTCACAACACTTCTAAATAATTCTAACTGTATTCAAGTTAAATGTAATACCGCATCCTTCCGCAATACATTTTACACTGGCGTCATTCTAGTTATGAATATGTTATGTATTGTCATAATGAATTCCATATAGAATCATCATTAAACAACTCATTTTTTGTTTCAAGCTCTCATCAATTATCAAACTCCTTTATTCATCAAACTAACGATAAGTAAACGGGAACATTATAGCGTGACATTACTAAACTCCAGTAATTGGCTTGAACCACAAACAAACAAACATTGCACCATAGAATAAAATAATGCGGCTACCAAAATGAGACTGTTGACTATTGACTTATAATTTAATTTGAACGAAGACTATGACTATGTATGAACTATATAAAACTAAAACGAGATGACTCGTCTTCCTGTTTCCTGTTGTCCAAAATCAGTATATTAATGTAGTTTCTCCCTTTCATTCTCAACTCCGATCTGTTCCTCTATATTTTTTATAGAGTTGATACACTATCGTCCAGCTATTTACACTGAACCACACAAGCACGGACACTAACTGTTACTAAACACGTTCTCAATATTATGGTGCATAACAGTATTAATTTTTTTTATAGAAAAGGATCCTCCTGCTTGCACCAACATTCCTATACAAAATAGTGTAGTAGCACACTGTTTGTTTAGTTGACATGCAGAAATTCAAGTGGTTGGGCTGCAGTAGTTGTCCAAGAGCGTTCCTCTGGCTTGCGTGTGAACGGGTTGCAAACGGGCGCTGCACTAAGCGGATGGCTTCACAAGACACTGGAGTTTATACTTTGGAAAGCTAAATGGGATGGAATGGTATAAAGCAACATGTGAATGTGATGTGTGAGAAACGGGGATGCAAAGAACAAGGCTAAGATTTGGCATGGAGTTGGAAGCTCAATAGAGAGAAGAGAACAAAGTGTTTCGGCTACTATTTTATAGGATGGTGGTGGTAGTGATGATGATGATGATGATGATTATAATGTATTATGTACATGCATAATATACAGCGTCAATCTTATAGAAGAAACGCTTAAAGATTATTTTCAGTGAAGAGAAACAAACTCCTTCATCCATTAGACACATTTTCATTCCATTGAGTAGAGTAGTAAGTACTTATTCGTTTTCCCCAAACAAAAGTCCTTCACTTCACAAAATATGGCAATGGAAACTCTTATTTTTGTTTCCACTCTTACCGTCCCCTCCATAGAAACAAAGACCACAACCACACGGGATTTTTTTGAGCTACTCCTTTCACCTCAAAGAAAAATCTGTCCATCATTTACAAAAAAAGTGGGTGAAAAAAAGGGAAGGAGAGGAATCATTTGTAATGAGATGAAAACATGAGTTTCCTCGTTTTATACACAATCAAACACAATAATAGAAAGTGGCGAGAGAGAGAGAACTAAGTGGTGAAAAAAGCACTTGTAAGCTTCAACAGTTTGTTTTCTCCCATCTGGCTTGGTTGAAAATTTCTTCCTTCCTGTCTTTCTTCAAAATATAAAGGGTTATGAGAATAGACACTTACACACACTCTTCTTCTTTGTTTCTCCTTCCCTTTGGTTTGAGAGAGAGACCTGAAAGATTGATTTCTTGGAATGGCCTGCTCCCGAAAAGCGAAGGGAATTTAGCAGATGCACTGTTTTCCCATGTTTGTTATGTGTCACAAGAAGAAATCCATTTATTGTTTGCGACAATGATATACATAAGTACACAGGGAGGAAAAACAGAAGCCAGAGCGTGTAGGAGATAGTAAATTTACTGAATGGATGATACATACCTCGTTAGACGGTTGAGACGAAGTGCGGGCTACTGGATTGGATAGCATTATAATTGTATAGAGAGGAACAATGTTGCATGCAAAAACGGAATTAAATGGGCCACTTTCATTAAATTCATTCATGTAAATGATCCTGGCTGGGTTTCCAATCCAAATCATTTCGTGTTTCATTCAGCACAGCCGAAATGGGCTAGGACATGATATATATAGATAGATATCAATGGCATATATTAAGTATACCTAAATAGCATCAGAAAGAGTTTATTTGCATCAGTGGACGAGTTCCTATGACTCTTTCCTATTACTATGTTTATTGTGAATATGTACCATAGGTATCAGTAAACGTGCAATCCCTTTCTTTTGATTTTTTTTTACATAAATGACAATCTCATTGACGTGGAATGACTTGTGAACAAAATATTACGAATATATCCGTCTTCAAACTTGAAGATGCGCATGCGTTGCTTATAGAATGCAAGCAAGTGACGCACCAGTTCGACTTTTCAGGTGAAATGAAAAGAAGACAAGAATATTTAAATGTAATATATATGATAATATTTTATATCTTCCTCACTCATTCATTCATTCATGAAATCATTATAATACAGAAAAATTGTGAACATAAAATATTGGTTTATGTTTAAACAGCTAAACACATCTGAATTTTTTGATTAAACAGCTAAATCAACTACATCCAATAACTACAAAATTCATTTTCTACAGGAACTTCGTAGATGGGGTGTGAAGTCCAATTTGCTACAATAATACAGTATTTAGACCCTTTAGCTAGAGTTTGATAAATATATATATATATTTATATATAAATGAAAAGTATATTGCAACAGTAAAACAACTATAACTACCCACCAGCCCCATACATGAAATATGTACATTCATGTACGTCCCTTTGGAATGAAGTTTTAATGTATTAGATTATTAAATACACGATAGCCTAAAACGTTAACTAAAGATATTTTAGTGGTGATAGATTGGATTTTATATGCTATAACATAATCAGTAATTCACTCATCCGCGTTCAAATAAGTAATTGTTGAAGTTAAAGTAAAATAGGCTTTCCAAACGCTGAAGTCCTATGATTCATAACTGCGATCTGAAATGATAAAAGTGATTTAACGCATTAGACATAAAATGAATGCCTGCGTTCATACAATATAATTTTAATCTCCTCATCTATTTTGGGATGGAGTACCTGTTGAAATCCTGTCCTTCTAGTGTTAAGGTCATCAAAGATGGAATTAACTCCCAAATATTGGACTCCAGCATCCTGTCCTCAAACCCAGCCACCTGAATGCGACTGTTGTCTCTTGTGTAAGGAACATACTCAAAAATGTCCAGGTGTTTCAAGTTTCCGAGGTTTAATAAGAAATCCAACGATCCATTGAGGCGAAGCGTTAGTTTCTCAAGATGAGGAAGGTTGGCTCGGAACGGAGTGTTGGGAGCTATTATGTGTAGCTCTAGATAGAGATCTTTAAGGGTGGCCGAAAAGCGCTCAAGCCTTCCGAAAATCTGTTGAGCGGTCAACATAAAAAAGTGGTAGTCGACTGTGTCAATGTAAATCGTCTTCATCGTTGCCGGATGCAGAGACAAGTTATTCAAATCTTCCATCATTTCAACCAAAGTGAAGGATTCCTGGAGCTTCGGGAAATGGATAGAGCCATCATAGGAATAACGCCGGTAGTCCAGTATGGTCAAAGTGTTACTGCAACTCCGCATGATTTCCGTGAATAGAAGGCTCGGTTGGTTAAATTTAAAGGAAAGCAATTCCAAATGGGGGAGCGGAGGCACCTGGTTTTCTCTTACAATTGCCGCTACACGTTGATGATATTGTGTGAAATCATTCATGAGAGGATTACGCAATTCGATAGCATCCACGGCTAACTTTTTTATGTTTGGGGTCAGCATTAACAACTCCAGAAGAGTTTGCTCCACGGCCGCTGGATTATTGGGGTTGAGAGCAAATTCAAATGTTAAATTAAGGTACCAAACATTTCCCCCAAACACTTGGAGAAACCGCCTAACGACTGCCCAAAACTCAAAAGCTCCACCATCATGGAATTCAACGCACCGCACCATAAAAGGGTTCATCTTGTTACTGTCCATCTCACCAAGAAACCTTTCAATTGTGTCTGCATTCGAAAACACCCTTCCTTCTTGTCTCCACCCAAGCTCTTCAGCAAGAGGGCGATTGTTATCCTCCAATGACAAAGGATCCACATCAAATTTAAGATGAAATTTGTTCAACTCATATAGCCGATCCACTTTGTTTCTCCATTCCTTGCATATTTCACGACATTTCAGCACGTCGTTCTTGTGAAGTTTTTTCATCACTATATCCATTATCTGTATATTGCACATTACTCATACTTCATTTCAATAAACCACATAATTTTGAAATCTCATAATAAAAGAAAAGAAACTCATGCAAAAAAATAATTACGTGTGAAAACATAAAGAGCGCAGGATTGAGAATAGGGTCACTTCCCCACCTGTTCCATGCCCGGTTACAGCTTAGCAAGTCGTTATGGTGCTTTAAGTTTTGGAAAACAATTCTCCAGATCTAATCGTATACAGGAAAAATAATGAGTAAGAAATTATGCTTTGAATTATAGCTAAGTTTTTTAACAAGATTTCTTTTGTTGGACGCGTATTTTGTATGTATTTTGTATGTTGGACACATTTGTACTACTGTATGAAAAGCTTAAATCACTAGTAATATAATTGACCACAAATAAATATACGTGTTGTATCCTACCTCGGTTGGCACCTTTTGAATGGGATCCAAATCCTCCATCTCGTTGAAGAAAATTGAGTGGCCACTCTTCCGTGAAATTAATTAAGTTTGAAGTAATTTACTTAACTTTTGGAGAGTTTATGGCCCAGCTGAATTTGTGTGATCGGCTATTAATCTCGCAGTTAGGATCACCAAAGTGTTAGATATATTAGGTAGTTTTGTAAAAAATAATAAAAATTAATACTGAAAATCAATAAAAGGCTAAAAATGGAATGGGGGAGAGTCTTAGTAAAATCAGTGTCCCTGACAGCATCCCGTTATCAAATGAAGTGAGTGAATGTTGAAATAGGCAATTGTGAAGTGTGAATAATAAGATACGAACACCAAAAATATTTCTTATGAAGGGCATGCATAAAGTCGAAGTAAAACATTAATGTCCATAAAAAAAGAGTGAGTACTCATAAAATTGGATGTGAGCAAGGAATGAGTCTAGTTCATATACTTCCCTATTTTAAGTTTTAAGTACGTGACAAAAGCGTAGCTCATAAGTAATTGACTCCTCTTTCAATGCGCTGATAACTACTTGCCGGATTGAATTTCACTTGGGTATGTTTACGCTACCCATTTGCGTATGTAATGCTAATATGCACGTGTGTCAATCTCTGTCTTCATGTGTCCTGGATTTTTCTTCAGGACGTCACCTCTTAATAGCATAAACGTATCTCTATGATTCATGCTAGCAGCATCCTATGGTGTTTTACAGCTTGTAAGCAGCCAGCACATTTCAGTATCAACGAGGGAATAGAGAACAATGAGAAAAATGGTTGGCTGTAAAACCACTGCTGCCTCTTTTACTACTTCATGGATTTGCACATAAATCGAAAGAAATAAAAAAATGAGTTACGGTCCTCCCAGACCGTCGCCTCAAAATCATCATCATCATCTACATATAGCATTCCGTCCATCAGTTTATTTCTCGCTTTTTTTCTTGAAATGACATTTTGTTCAGGAATTTCAGCAGTAATTCTTCACGTATTACCGATCTACAGCAACATTCATATGAAATCATTTTCTTTAAATCTTAACATTATTGCGCTCATTGGCAAAATGAGTTCATCTGCATTTACTCTTCAACACTCTCTTGTTCTCTAGATGTCTTAAAGTACTCTCAATGTAATAATAATATATGCACATACACACTTGTTTCACTTCGTTCGCAAAAAATTTTGGTATTCATTAGATATATAATATAATTGATGCCTCCGCAGATACACAGCAGCTGAGAAAGCGTTTTTTTTATATAAATCGCTGCCAGTAACAAAGTAACAAGGCATATTAAAGTAGTAATTCTTACATGTTATCATGTATCAGAGTAATTATCATCATACATCATATATATTATTTTTATCATCAATGAACTTCAAAAGTTAAGACCACCTTCATTGCCAGTATAATTTTTTTGCGAACGTACTTACTTTTACCTTACCTACTTATTTGTAATTACTCGATTATTTAAGTAGTTCTTAAAATTCTAGCGGAGTTCACTGATAAATCCGTCATATTACATGTAATTTTTCACCTTTTTTTTAAACACTAGCGCACATTTGCCATTCATAAAAAACTGTGACATGACGACGACGACGACGACGACGCAATCGATCAAACCGAATCCCTGAACATTTAACTCCTAACATTTTGTTTGAATAATATGTGTATGGGATATTTCAACATTTTGTGAGTTAAATTAGAACAACAATGATAAGAATAATAATAAATTTTAATGTTATGATATAATCGGACGTGCACACGTTTGACATAATTCTATAACATCAGCATCATCTTAATCATATCAAAGTATTGTATCGTAGTATCATCATCATATCATATCAGCACATGATTTACCTGCTCTCCAGTCCCAAAAAATGTTACATAATAATTAAGTGCTGTCATTTAAATTCATGTAATAACTTGGTTTTTGTATACAAGTAAGTAAATACAGTATTAATTCTAATGATCTACCTACACGTCTTTCTTAACTGTTGACTATCATAAACCTTGCCCTAGCAATAACAATAATATATATTGGTAATGCGATTCCTAATTTAGTAATTACCTTATGGAATAGGAAACATGTGTGTAATGTTTATTCTTTTTATACCGAGAAACACACAATTTTTTTTAATAATAATAATAATAATTTTTCTATACTCTTGATATAATATAGTGAAATATATTATAACATCGTATCTGCGCGCTCCCTTTCAACTATCTACTCTGGATCAGATAATTACTCTAATAATTAAATTCATTTTTTAGTTTTTATTTTATTTTATGTATATATTCAGTTGGAAAAGTTATTTCTGCAGTGACTTAGATAAAATACAGATGACTGTGAGTTTTATTACAAACATTGACGATCACCTATATGAACGATACTTCAGTTTATATCGCCCACTGAAAAAAAAAGTAAAGGCGAAGTTAGAAGATGTTAGAATCTGATTTCTCCATAATCTACACTACAGTACACTACACTACTTAATCCTAAAAAAAATTCCTAACTAAACGATGATTCCCTAAGCCGATTACTTTTTCTTAATTACTCTCCATCTTCTCCGTAAACTAATTTAATTTCGTATAATAAGTTTCTTCGGGTCTTGAAACAGACAGAGAGTTAACAACTGTAAATTGTTTTCTCAGGTTGAATTTAGCATGTGACGAATGAATAAAGTAACATTTGGCGAGCTAAACTGTAAGTATATAGATATATATATATAACATATTTTTTTAAATTAATTACTTAACTAATAAACTACTGAAAGGAAAAAGCAAGTACTAGAACGTTTTAGTTGAAAACGAGAAACAAAAAAAAGACCTACATAAAACTTTCACACACTTGTACTACCTACGTGAGTACAACTAACTAGCGAACGAACCGTCGATAATAAAGTATTGCTAAATCGAACAGACATGATCCAAGTGTAACGAGGGACTCATTTCCATCTTCTTCTTTTTAGCAAACTACATAATTACGCACACCAAACATTGTGGTTTGTTTAGAAAGCAGTAGTAAATACTACACCAAAGATTTCCTTAGATTAGAGCACCGATGGTGAGGGATGATACACGAGTAATTATATGAATATAATATAATAATAATATATATGGTGTGTAATTTAATATAGTAACAACGTTGAATGAATAATAGATAACCTCAGACTTGATTTAATCAACGCGATGGTAAGTCACCTTTCCTTGTCGTTTTAAGTTCGTCAACGCTTCGACATCTAGAAAAATGGGAAGGCGAAAAGAAAACATGAGCATTTGATTGATTATGTACGTGAGCTTTTTTTAGCAAGTAAAGGTTAAAAAAATAACTTACAGCTATCCATGAAGTGTCGTGTTTGATTAACTGAATCTGGAATATTCTCAGCGGTCGAAGGAACAAACAATTGAGCAACGTCAACACTTCGATGGCTCAGCTTCTCAGCGGATTTCCCATCCACAGCCGTGGCTCCTGCAGGAGCTACCACTTCAGCGGGGGCATTGGCAGGAGATAATGCGGATGATAATAAACTCTCCTGCTTTGCTTCTTTAGTTTCTGTAGATGTGGCGGTGGTGGTGGTTGGGGTGGAATTAGTGGTAGCTGAAATCGCCAGATTTGGTTGTGACCCCTTTTGTTCCAACAAAGAGGAAGGTCGAGCCTCTGTTGGTTCTCCTTTTAGGCTGCTAGTGCCCTGTTTAAGTGAATATGACAACTGTTAAAAAATTACAATTCAATACATTTATTTATTTGAAATGATGCTATTATTGTAACATAGGCACCTTGGTTTTTGTCGAGCTCATAACAATTTGTTTCTCTTGAGAAGCTTGGAATTTCGATGTTTTATCAGTTGTCGACACCTTATCCCAACAGTTTTCAGCAGTCTGTGGGTTGGATACTTGTTCCTGAGATCGAGTTTGTCGCTCATTAGCACTTTTACCGTCAACCGGTGCTGAAACCAATAGTGGTAACTCTACAAAACTGGAATTCCCGTTGGATGATGGTGTAGGATCCTACGCATATTTAAAAAAAATCATGTAAGATTAGATATCCCCCCCAAAAAAAAGGAAAATATATGCCAAGAAGAAATGAATAAGAAAATGGTTATCGTAACACTTACGATTGCTACAACGTTGTCGTTCAAAGCTTCTATGACTCCAAATCCGAACTCGAATCCAAAGTTCTGGCCCGCCGGAAGTTGACTGCTGTCAAACTTTCCACCACAAAAGACAACAGGTTCTTGGGGACAAATCATTATTTCTCCATTTTCCATTCCCTTAATAGAGGCAGTCTTATTTGCTCCCTCCTCAAAAACCTTATAAACCAATGAAAACAAGTTAATAATATCCAGCTCATTCTACGCATTTCTCCTCATTTACAGGTAGTGCTACACGACTAATAAATGAAGAATTATTTACCTTGATTGACTTTCCCTTCTTCTCTTCAGTTTTCTTGATGGTCTTGTTATTATTTTGGGTTAGCTGAATACCATTCCCAAAATTCTCTGAAGCCTTAGCTGGGGCGGAGACAACAGTCGGTTCAGTTTTTCTCAGCGCTTCTTGCAAAGGTTTTTCCTCTCCACCAACATCATTGGTTGACTGAAGATCTACTGGTTTGATTACAGCAGGATCTGCCACGGGTTTATTATTCGTAGTACTATCTTTATCCGTAGATAGTTTGGATGAACACTTTGATATATCAGACTGTGCAGGGGATGGCAGGGAACTAGCTTCTAAGGGGCTGGGCTCTTCCTTGCATGTAAATTCCAAAGTCTTTGCTGTCTGAAGTGTTGGTGACTTTTCCTTAGTCGAAGGCTCTGATTCCATGCGTGGACGACATGGCCAAACGGCATTATTTAAAGGTGCAGTCTTTTCAGCAGATGGAGGACTAAGAGCTGGGAAATTGGAATCTGAGGTCACAGCTGGTGCCCCAGAAGAAGTAGAGGATGATAAAGATGACGTAGATTTGGTCGAGCTGGGAGGTGTCTTTGTGCTAGCGCTTGAAAGGATAGTGATTGGAGTGGATGGAGGCTTCCCATTTTCATCTCTGCTCATCCTTGCAATATCCGCGTATGAAGTCTAAAGTAGAAACAGTGGTATTAGTTAACCATATATAATAAATTGTAGAAACACTAGAAGTAGTTAAAATTAACTAAATGAGGATATACCTGTGGAGTTCCACCACTTGAAGAGCATGGTTTTGGGATTCTTTCACGAGGAGTACATTCCCCAGCTGGAAGAGATCGCACAGAATCATCATCATCTGAACATTCAGAATTTTCAGATCCAGGTACAGAGCCTACGGACTTCCTTCGCTCAGCGGTGCTCCTCCGGGCACGAGCAACGTCTCTTCGTGGTTGGTCTGTGTTTGGACGAACAAAAGCTTCTGAAACAAATTTAAATTCCTTAGTACACCCAAAAAATTAATTTCGACTAACAATTATCCTTTCGTATTTAAACGAAAACTTACCAGCCTCACGCTGCTGAGATTTTTTCTTTTCCTTCTTTTTCTTTGATTGAACCAAAACGTATGGTCCATCAGACTCATCCAATTTTCCAGACTTATCATCCTCTGTTTTCTTGACAAAAACAGTTTTTGTGGGCTTTGGAACCACGAGTTGGGGTGGTGGTGGAGTGGACTCTACTTTGGCAGTTGGTGCTACTTCCTTTTCAGGGCTTTGGACTTTTTCGACGGATTGTAGAGTTTTTGGTGACACAGCCGGTTTTGCAGCGGGAGGTACTGACTTTGCTCCTCCACCACTTCCATTTTTGGGTAGTAATGGAATAGTGGTTCCATTTACTAGAGGGGTAGATATGCTTTTAGATTTTCCGGTTGGAACCTCCTCACGAGAATTTGTTGGCTCGGTGCTCTGCTTAGTGGAAATGGTCATTCCGCCAATACTAATCGCAGTAGCTGACTTGGTGATATTAGTCGCATTTTTCTTCTCCACCTCTTTGCTGTTGCGACTCCGTCCGAGGCTCTCCTCTGTCTTCTTGGACCCGTATTCCAGAGTGTTTTCATCCAATGATGCAGCCTTTGATAGCATCTGCTTCTCATTCCCCTTTGGCTTCACCTCCTTCTTCTTCTCCTTTCCATTCTTCTTTGGCTGCATAAATGATAAAATATGAGTCAAGTTAAGATTGCGAAAGTTGCATGAAAATCATGAATTAAAATGTTAGAATATATTTTCTCTTACCTTTGCCGGATTACCTTCAACCCATTCCAATAGTTTATCAATATCTTTTTCAGTCCCTTTGTAACCTGGCATTTCCTGAGGGTTGATAACCGTTTCACGGAGCTGTGGAAACAAAAAAAAAACAAAAAAAAAGATTGTTACTTATAGCCTATCTAATTTTCCTAGGTATTTAGTAGTAATTGTACAAACTATTTGAGCATACAACATTTTTTGATGACTTCTTCTTCCGATCTCCACCACGACGTGGTGGCCTATCTTGAGATCCTTCAGCAGTCGGTGACTTCGTAACAATAGCATTTGGGTAAGGTACGGGAAGAGTGGGTGATGCAGCCCGAATCTGTAAGAGAATTTAAATATAAAACATTGATTAATCACCTCATACAAAACTTGTATTCACATCAATAAGCATGCGTATTATTGTGTGTTTCATTACATCCGTCAATCCGTTGCTTACCGATCCATGAGTTTGCTCAAGTGAGGAGGAGCTTGATCTTCCCAGAAATGAAGAAGCACCTGATGTAACACTCGACACGCTTCTGTAGCTCTCATTTAGCTGGATCCTAAAGTTTTGTAATTATACAAAGTTAACTTCCTTTTTTTGAATTTTTTATGCACATATAATACTAAAGTAAATATAAAAATGCTATAGTTCTTACGGAGTATGACGATTGTTTGGCAAATCCCACGAACTAGTTGACGGGGCCGAGGTATCTACAGACCTGGACTGAGTAAGAGAAGGAGTACTGGAAGTGGAGCTTCCATCCATTGACGACGGAGTGAGGCTTTGGTACTGATTTCGATTCGCACCAAACTTAATCGGGATGTCTGCAAAAATATACCAGTACAAAAGGATGTCAAATACGATACTTTATAATATGTAAAATTACAATTCCACCTAGGAATTAGGACACTCTCTCCCGCTAAACATAAGAAAATAAATTATCTTTCGGTCGTACACACAACTTTTGTCGTTGTTGCATTATCAGGACTGATATCCAACCAAGTGGACTCTTCTGAACTCGGCACTCGGAATAAGTGATACATTTTCCACAAAACTTGGAAGTAAACTAACAATTAAAACTAACAAAGTTCAAACTCGGTTGAACACATCATACTCGCCTATAACGCTACTTAACTAAACTAAACTAAGTGTTCCATAAAAAATCCCTAACGATGTGGTCTTTTGTAAGCTAAGCAAGGTCAAAAACGGGCTCCAAAATAACGAATGTGTTTTAAAATTAGCCACAACAATTTACAACAATAATTTTGCAACAACTGTCAACTATCTCCGAAACTGGGACACGGTATGTAAAAGGAAATGACTGTATATGTCACAGTGATTGACTAAGGAGTAGCATACTATTGTATTAAAAAAATGCACTTCTCTATCCTACTCTCAGCTCCGCTCCAAGAAGACAAGGTAAGAATATCATGAGAAAAGATGGAGAGTTTTGCCTCCTCCTTCTCTGTTCACTACTGATTCATGCCTAAGATAGGAAGAAAATCAACGCTTTGCTTCTGACTCTTCCACTTGAAATTGCTTTGAATGGCTCGTATTGCAAAGTCTGCAGAGATATATTTGACGTGATGATGATGATGATGATGACGACTGTGGTATGAATACTATTATGCATATATATGCTGATCAACAAGTAGTAGTTGAAACTAAATAAGGAAAAAAACATAATCTATTATTGTATTAAAAAAATGAAATCAGATCTAGTGCCGAACATCCTCAAGAAAAAGATGTTAAGCATACACACTCCTTAATTTGCATATGGAATGGATTTTACATGCAGTACTACCATCACCAATAATACCTCTGTTGGCTTAAGCTACATGAAGAAAGGATGAAGAAGGCAAAGTATCTGAAAATGTGAGTGATGCATATCAGCCTCATCAGTGAAATATGATAAACATAAGTAGAGATAGCCCACACAAAGGAAAGCCTTTAGATGGGGCCCCTAATACTGATAAGTTCTTTTCGCTCTGGCCAACAACAAGGTAATTATTATGGCGGTATGTATTTGTAGCAACAACAAAAAGAATATTAAAAGAAATTGAGGGCAACTGACAATGAACTTAGGCTAAATTCCATGAATAGCTGCGCCATGTTTTTTCTACATCTTACATGCTGGCTGAGCTAGACACCGGCCATACAGCTAAGGCTGTAACGATCCCTGCGTTGACTGACTGTCAACTTACTCGTCGTCGTCGTCGTCGTCGTCGTCGTCGTCGTCTTCCCAAAAGAAGTATATGCACTTATGTACGTGGAATGCCTAATACGCAGAGGAATACACAACTCCTCAAAACTTTGATCGAAAGGCGAGCAACCTTAAAAAAGTAGCGAGTGATGTGGCGACGACGACGACGTGAGATTAGGTATATATGCCGATGACTCACAGAAAGTGAGGGAACAAGACAATGTAATGGAACACGATGGAAAATTATGAGGATCCTCAAGCGACTCTATGAATAGATACCTAATCCAAAAAAAAAAGCTCAAGCCTACTCAACTCTGACTGGAATGGAAAGAAATCAGATCTTAAATGAAAGCTTCCCTGCTTATGTTGAAAGTACTGGATGAAAATTATCTAGGTTTTAGGTACCACTATTTAATGGTTATGATATGGTATGGTATGATCTCTAAAAATGGAATAGTTATTGATGATTATACATAGATTAGAGAGACTTACGGGTGATAGACGTGATGTTGTAAGCTGGGTTTGACAATAGCTTTTGCACAACTTCATGCATGCCACTATGCTGTTGTCGCACAACAAGAAGTTCAGGGCCTGGCTCCATTATTGAAAACTTTTTCAGCAGAATCAATATAAGAAATATGGGGATAATACTACTGCACTTCCGCACAACATGCACAACAGTATTTCTACTTGTGACGTTGGATGAAGCAGTTTGATCAGATAAGAAAAGCACAAAATGCCGGATACTGAAATTCTACAGAAGATGCAAAGGTGAGGAGGATCTACTTTGATCTACCAACTTTCCCACCTTGACGCCACTTTCTACCAATGCCGATATTAATGCTACAGGGACATATTTCCCAACTCTAAAATGAATAATTCATTATGAATCAACAGTTGAAGCAGGAAAAAGCAAGTCTATCAAATATCAATAGTCTATAAAAACCACAAGGACGGCCATACCCATTGTCCCATTTTATTGAAAATGTAAAAAATATATGTTTTGTATAAATGATGATATGATGCCTTTTGTCCCATCTTTTGTTTGTCAACGTTGAGTTTAATTTAATTGAGCAATAATACTTCTTCGACCATCGCCATTTTGTTTTGTCATCAAAAAGATATGCCTACCTACTTGTTGCTCAAAAAGTAATGTATGAACTTATTACGTAATAACATACCTGTGAACATCATCTTGGGCTCACCGGTTTCCCCTGCCGAATTTGTGGTCGGTTGGAATGTAACTAATCTAAGGGGAACTCCATTGCGAAACTTGAACATTCGACAAATCGGGAATTCACCACTCTCCAACGTCGCTTGAAGCTTATCTCTCACTTTATCGATTGATCGCTGGTCTTCTTCTGTCAACTGATTAGCAGATGACATTTTGCGAAGATTCGTTTTTTAAAGAAACAACGAGAATCAACAATTCACTGAATAGAATACTGATGTTTATGTACTATCTGTATCTGTCAATCTACTTTAAAATTTTAACGGAAAAAAATAATGACGGAGAGAACAAATCTAAATGTGCTGAGAGCACCACCGGGTTCTTTGCAATGACTAAAACGTATGCCTCTCCTGAGATTCTCACCAAGCCTCTGTGACAACTCAGTTTTCAATGAAATAAAGGCAGGCTTGGGATCCCAATGAAAAAAAAGCTATTAAACAACTTCCACGAATATTGTATTGTACGATGATTGGAAAAATGATGAGTGACGTTTTGAGATATATCGTAGAAGCTGCATTTCACAGTTTAGTTTTTTTGCTGAGAGCCTCTTAAAACTTCCTAGCCAAGCACACAAGTAGCGGAAGGAGGGTAATATTGCGTTTTGTGTTGTACCGATAAAGCATACATGCATATATCTATGCAAAATGAGACTATATATATATATATATGACCAAATGAACTGCATCGATGCAAGGATGCAGGTACACAACCTCTACGCTAAGGTGCAGGTGGCCGTAGTTTATGGCAATTTTTGCTCATGCATATAAATATTATGATGTCGTAAACAAAAAGAGAAGGAGCATCTATAACTGGATTGTTTAGTGGTTTTCAATGATACCTGAATGCAACCGAAGTTTAAAAGTACCTAAGTCTAAAATTGAAAAATAGTTAGGTATTACTATTTTACAACTTGTCAACTGCACATGATAATATGGATGAATGAGTGTGTAAGAAATGAGAGATTGAAGTTTTTTAAATAGATAGAGGATGATACATGATGCATGAAGTTACGACCGAAAGATATGTAAATGTAGATAGAAGGAAAGAAGTTGGAAAGTAGTTCTTACCAGCACTGCTGCCAAGAGAGCCACCAGCAGCTTTGGTCACATTGGGAAGAATGTATTGGGCCGGAAGCGTTCCAGTATAGATTTCAGGCCTGTCCTCATCATCCTCTTGATCGTCGTTAGCATTATATGAGTTTTTATTTGAAGAACTAATATTGTCATTCTTGGAGTCGCGCTCGTGGTGACTCCGCCTACTCAACCCACCAGGGTCAGCATCCGAGTTGCCATAGGCCAAGGTACTGTGGTGATGAATGTGATGATGGTTATTGTAGTCATGATACTTCCCCTGAATCAAGCTATGTACAGGTTGGTTATAGTAGGTATGTGTGAGTGGCTCAAGATTATTTGAAACAGGGTTCGCGTTTTGGTCCCCAGTTGGAAAGGATCTGCTTCCAGAGGTGGTCAATCCAAAGTGTGATGAGGATGAGTGTTTATTGTGGTGGTTATACTGGCTATTGTGATTCCCACTAGTTGCAATATTCCCGTTTAAATTACTACAACCACTACTACTACTAGAACCACTACTGCTGCTGCTTGAAAGCCGCTGACTTTTGTTATCCCGTTGGTTCAATGACTTCCAAAACGTCCTGCAGTCTTTGTCGGAGGCTTTGGTCTGGATCGGTTCATCAGGCTGTACTTTCACATGATGTTTTAGTTGCTAAAAAATAGGAACAATATTTTATGGCATATTAATTACCATGCAAATCGAAAGAGATCATCAACAGCATTTGAGGATTATAGAATGTTTCTTTAAATTTCTTACACTTAGAAGCTCTGCGTGTTGGGGCATCCCCTCGTGGCCTTTATTTACTGCCTTTAGCAGGTCCTCAAACTCTTCGAGAGGCATAGCCTCCAGTTGCTGTTTGATGGCCTGTGGAAATACAATTAAGATTAATTCATGAGTTAACTAAAAAAAATAGACAGGGTACACCAATTCTAATGCTAGGAATTTGATCATTATTTTCTAAACTAAAGGTATTAACTTGGACTCCTCGCTCATTTTTATAACACTAGAATGTACGTACCTTCTCCAGTTTTCCCAATTTTAAGACAATAATTAATTAAATGATTACATACATGGGTGACAGAAGTACTATTTACTTCTATACGTACTCAATTAAATTGGTTTACAAGTCGGTCGACAGAATATAACATCAATTAAAATCCAATATATAAACGTTTGAGGGCCAAATTTTACAAAAACAAGTTGACTCTCAATGTTGTAACCATTACGAAATAATGTGCTCATTCATTTGTATGCTTCAAATTACCCTACGAAAAATATTATCATCAGTCAACTATAATACGTGCGATGGGTGGCTACCGAAACATTTAAAGATTCATTCATTCATTTATTCATATCTTGCAGTAACCATAACCTACATCGGGTAAGAAGTTGTTTATAATGTTTCAAATGCGTAACCTTCATGCCAAATCAAAATATGCATAACTTGCAACTTGCAAGTGCAAGCTTGCAACTTGCATGCTTAATTTGCTTTTAATCATCACATTTTGGTCACAATATGAACCAAATGTGTGTGGGGATCATGGGGTTCATAATGAATGTCAATAACTTGCTAAGACTTGAAAACATGTAGGATTTTTGGAATTATCAAGGAATGATAAGAAAATCACTAAAATCTAGTTTGCGATAACTCTTTTAGTATTTAGTATTAGATTCCCGGAGAGAATTTAGAGAAAGTTGTTTTAAATGTCTTGCAATAACTACTCCATTGTCGCCCTGTAAATTAGGATTTTACCATTTATTCATATTTCTCCAATACAATAAACACTTCTAGATTTATGCATCTCATAGGTAACAATTAAAAAGGATTTTATTTTTGGATAAAATATTTAACAAAGATCAAGGGTACTGTAACTAATTGAATTAATATGCTCACTAGCTTAGCCGCAGTGTGCATTCATTCAAATCAGTTTCATGCAGACAGTCACAAACAACACCTTTCGCGAGTTTGAAAGGTGTTTTTGACAATTGTCCCAGTTATTTGGTTTGGGCGTGGAAAAAATTATGCATATGCCTACATTTAAAATCACTAGGTTTTTTTTCTATTTTTCAAGACTGTATGAGTACACGTGTGACATTCAATTATCAAAGCGTGTTAACATTTGTCATTGTACTTTGTACTTGGCTCCAGATGTGATTGAAATGTAGGTCTTCGGAGTTGTAAAAAATTAACCGCATACTGCAATGCAACCTTGCATATCGTGAAGGTATGCGACTCACACTGCCTGCCTAAATTATATATGCAGCCCATCCTATTTTCAATTTATCTATACAAACGCTGGTGACACATATTAAACACTTGGAGAAGCATCTGCATTCCAAGAAATTAAACGTTAAACGAACAATGAAGGTGGTGTATGATAGCAGAACGGTATTATGGCATGTTCATTGCATTTGTGCAAATACTTTCTCTCGAAAAGTTTATTAGTAAAAATTAGAGTGAGCATGAACTTGCCTCTACTCTATATCTCCCTTAACTATAAATTATGTGATAGTTTTTTTGATAATAACTTGTATATACCAAAGTAATTACAAAAGCAACCAATTTTTTTATAAAAAAAACTGTAAGTGCTTACCTGCATACAGGACGTGGACATAATGCAGCACCCGCTGATCCTGCTTTCTATTAAGGGACGAGAAGGTTAAGTTTGCAGCTGCTGCTTTTGATCCTGGAGCAGCTTGCACACGTCATTAGTGTTACTGTGAGAACTGTTGCATGTACAAAATAAAAACTGTAAGCACACTTTGACACTTAATATTAACAATCCCCGAGAACTCAACTGTCTCTAATCCTTCCGTCCTTCTCCTCCTCACCCTCTTTGATTCTCTCTTTTGTTTTTCCCCAATAATTGTGTTCTAATTGTCACCCCCTTTCTCTCAAATAATTACACTATTATAACAACCAACTTGCTCATCCTCATCAAAAAGATTGTATTTTGAGTGAAAAGTGAATCCTTTGCGTTTCTCCCAATTCTAGCTTCTTCCCGAATTGTTACTTTGTTGTCAAAGAAGAAGAAGGAAAGAAAATAAACGTGACTGGCCGTTGGTACACCACAGTAGCAAATGAGAAGTAAGGATAAAAGCTTTCTCCCAAAAAAATCTTCCTTTTTTCCAGCAGCTGGATTTGGAATCTGGGTGATGATACTTTTTTTTTGATTATCTGGCTTCACTCCTAGCTTGTCTTGTGATCCAAAATCCAAGGTAGTATTGGTGGTGATGATGATGATGATGATGATATTGTTGACTTCACTTGATGACAGGATCTTGACCGTAATAATTTACTTAACAAATATCCCTCAACTATCTTTCTTTTTTTGGTACTTTGGTGAAAGAATTAAACTCTAAGATTACAGCTTGTTTTGTTGTATATTTTTTTAGTAAAAAATAGTTATAGGCTACTTGCTTTTAGTTTTTGTTGAAATGCTTGGTGACTGACAGTAGCATAGCAGTTCCTTTAAGGTGACAGCTCAGATAATGTATGTATTTAATGCATGAAAAACAGTACATATAAGGCTGAATGACTTGTTTCTCTTTTTTATAAGACTACAACAACTCTAATTGTCCCCTGTTCTAATTAATGTACATACTCGTATAGGCAGCATCCATATATAGATTATATATATATACTGTGAGAAATATATAGAAAATACTGATTTTTTTTTCTTCTTTTCACCTGATCGCTTCTAAAACAGAGTCTACATGTATATATATATTTTTTGTTAAATCTGCTATATATTACAATATAATCAACAGTGATAGTAAATGCTACAACAATATTTATTATTTGTAATGGTGCAAATATATATTTAATATTTTTATATACTTGTAAATTAGTTTAGTTCTTACTCATACCTGCATCTTAGTTTTGTAAATATGATGTATTATTTTTCTTTTGCTATTTGAATATCTTTGTTTGGATGGGCGTAGCCAAACACAGAGGCAAACAAAACAAAAAAAATGACTTGAATTGAATTGAAATGTAGTTAAGTATTAATATCAGGCAATTTGATTTGATGTTATGATGACACCGTTTTTTTATATATTTAAAAAGTAAAATAACTAACTATGTAAACTAGTTATTTATAATAATTTTTTGTTGTATATCGCAGCAGCTAAAAATCCCGGCACCAGCACTTTGTAATTTGTTTGCCGAGAGAGGGAGACGAGAACAAGCGGTTGGGAGTTTAGAGTAATCAATCATTCAATTAATTACTTGATTTAACTGATTTTTTTTTAAAAAAAGGGCAGAGGTTGTAAGAAAGATAATAATTTTTTGAAGTACAACCAGGAAAAATGTTTTAGGCTCCCTTTAACAACAACTCACAGGTAACTATTAATATCCGTTGGTAGCAGTAAAAGTAGACGTGGTTGTGATATAGTTGATGACGATGACGTTGAGGAGATGATACTTTGCTGAGGATGATATTGGTATTGGTGATGATGACGATGAGATTGGTATTTTTCGCTAAATAGTTCTACTTGTAGGTTAATCAGGGGTTTCAGGGCCATTGGCTGGCTGACTGAGTAACTGACTGACTCGTTTAAACTAAATGTATGGGTGACAAGCGTAAGCTAACACACTGGAACATCTTTTTTATTTCAGCACACTGCTCCAGCACACTTTTCTGCTATCTCCAGTAATACTTTTGTTATCATGGCCATCAAATCCTTATCATCTCGTGTTTCCTCTCTCTCTCTCTCTCTTTCATATATGGAAACGCAAACACAGGATCAGTCAGAACAACCTCATAATAATTATTATTACTTACTTAATTTACAAGGAGATATAAATAGGTTTTGTAAATGCAAGCGTTTTTTTCCTTGTAACTGACTTGACTGGAGTGGACAAGTGAAAATAAAGGAGTGTGGTGTAACTCAACTTTTGCGTAAAGTCATATGCCTACCTACGCAACAGGGCTATAACCATTATTATTTTGACGAATCATCATCATGTTGGAAAACCCTTCTGTCTTACAAAATTTTTGCTTGCTTGCACACTTTTTCTAGCTTATCTTTTTATCTTGGTATAAATATTTTTATGAATATTTTTATACTCGACACACTCGTACTCAACAAACTCAATTTCAGCTAAATTAGCAATTTAGCTTGATAATGATGATTGGGATAACAATGACTCATTCTTTCTTGACTCCTCTCCACTGGGCTAACAGTGGACAACCAAAACAAATATATAATTACTTATTCCACTTGTACTACTACTACTGCTGCACAATAGATAATTATATTATATTATATTATATTATCCTCAAATTATTACACAAGATTGACTTGATAACAACAGTAAGGGTAGAGCAATAGTCGTCTCCTTGCTTTCTCTTGCTCTCCCTACATTTAAATTCGTATGGCAAATATGTGTATGACAGGTAACAGAATTAGTTAATCTTTTACAAGTAATATTGTTTGTTACAAATAGTATTATTATCCGTAGCTAATGTTAGAGATATAATATGGTCGCAACGTCACGTCAAATCAAAGGAAATGGAAAGGAATCTGAGGAAAGCACTTAAGTAATTGATTTCCTCTCAATCAACTATCCTGTCTCAATACCGCTTTGACTTGTTTTCCTTGTTGGGTTGAGTGAATATATAATAAAATGAGGATTCTACTTTTACTTCACGTCAGTTAGAAAACCAAAGAAATAAGGAGAGAACAAGGTACACTCTCCAAAAACACGGATGATTTGTATGATATCGTATAGAAGAGAAAATACAGGTAGCGGTAACAAAACCAATTTTTTTTTACAATTTGATTACAACGGCAATCGAGCTATGCACCGAACTGGAAGGAAGGAAGGATTTTTGTAGCACATGTTATCTTTTTTTCTTCTTCTCTCGAAAAATTATGTACGTTACTACATTTTCATGACGGATGCGAACAGTCAAAGACCAAGAAGAAATGTGTGTGACGGAAACGATGGTTACAAATTCGGTAAATTAATTAATTGAGTTGACTGACTGTCTTTGGAAAAAAGTTTTTCTTGTTCCCGTCACCCATCCAGCACAAAGTTACTATGAATAGTATTAAGAGAGTAGAGTAGAGGTGTAGGTTGAGTAGAGAAAAAAATGAGAATCACACGTAAGTTTTTTGGACGTTAATAATAAGTCTATATCTGTGTGAGAAGAGAAGAATTAGGTTGGTTGGAGTTGGAGGATGACGAGACGATCTTGAAGAAGAAGATGATGATGATGTGATGATACTATAAAGAAATTTGTAAGAACTAAAGTGATATACAATGTGTAGGTGGCTGGGATTTTCTTTTTCCTTCTCTCTCTCTCTCTTCTCTCTCACACACAAACTCACTTGCTCTCAAAGACTTCTCTCTGCTCTAAGTAGTCAAGTGTTATGTTATGTTGTAGATTTGGATGAATCGAATATGTTGGATTATTCAATGCAAAGTCAACTCAACTCGTGCGTTGTGGGTAGCATAAGGTTTGGTTGTTTTGTTGGCTCTGCAATAGCTTGATGATTTGACTTGAATGTATTTTTTTTCTCTTCTTCTCCTCTTGCTAATTCATAGGTACTTTCTGTAGGTTAGCAAGTAAAGTAAGTTGTAAGTAGTAGCTAGTTGGCTGAGGTTGGCAGGCCGAAGAATAAGAAAAAAACTGCTTTTTTAGCAGTTAGCTCACTTTGGAAGAAGAAGAAGACGAAGCAGGCAGGTAGATTTTTTTTAAGAAGGTGAGTAAAGGATGATGTTATTACTGAGATGGTAGTGTTGTTGATGATAATGATGATGACGATGAGGTTGCATGTACATCTGGATAGGTAGCGAAAATATAGAGAGTGTGTGTATATCTGTGTGTCTGCAAATTGTAGTAGAACTTAAGGTAACGTAAAAAAGTTGCAACGTGACTCTCTACTACCTCTTCTGATTTTTTTGATGATGATGATGCTCTCTGCTCGATGCTCCTCTCCTGTCTTTCTTATCTACTTGCTCCTTTGTTGACTTTTTAATGCACTTTGTATTGACTGAGTGACTGACTTAAATGTTATTACTGCACGATGATGATGATGATAGATTGATGGGATGTTGTGTTTTTCTGTTGTTTGCTGCGCTTTGGTTCACTACTGACTTGACTTGTGAGTAGTTCGTCTCGGCAACTTTTGATAATAATAACAATAATATGATGATGATGTGGTTGATATTGAATTGGTTTGGACTGAGAAGGAGAGCATAAAACACAACACATGAAACGATTTCTTACTCCACTTTCATTTTTTCGCCGTGTCTTTTTTGTTGCAACTGTGCTTCTTCCCCCCAATTAATAATTACACCCGTAAATTAAAACTGTGCTGGTTGGCTGTGTAGACAAACCATATAAAAATTAAATTTTGCACCTGCTTTTACATACCCGTCAGAAAAAAAAACAAGAACCAAAAAAGGTTTGAAATGAAAACCCTAAAGCACAACCAAAACTAATGATGACGAGAACAAATGATCCTTCAAAAATTGAAGTAAATTGGATAAAGTGAATAATGAAAAAGTTAGTCTACAAAAGTTGCTTTTTGGAAGCGGATATTGATATCACAAAAATATTTTGAACTTGACTTTATCAAAAACTCTATCATGTGTGTTGTATACCTCATAACATCCCTAATTGAGCTCTTTCAGTCAATTAAACGTCACCTCTTTCAATCAGAAAAAACGATAATTGGCTCTACTATGAAAATATGTATTTATGGAAAACAAGATCAAAACTATAACTCACACAGTGACCACTTGTTTTTTCCACAAATTTGGGCAGTTACATGTATATATTGTCTTAACTGTTTTGAGTTTTATTTTCCCCCACTTTCATAAATGGGATTGAAAACAACTGTTTGTGTTTAGTAGCAGCAGTAGTAGTAAGTAGCAAGGAGAAAATGCAAATTAAACTTGTGCTTTGAATCCTACCTTAAAACTGTTTTTAATCATATGCAGGTTCTTCAATTTTGTTAAGTTTTTGAGGACATTGGGAAGAGGAGATAAGTAGAGGATAGAGATGTTCGGCGTTTCATTCGGGGTCTAATTTGCGCATGAAGCTGATTTAAATTTGCATTGTTATCTTATCATATCACACTTCACTACACCACAACTACATGTTGTTATGGTTTTTTATATATATATCTCTATCCTTTCTTTTCTTTTCTTTCTTTCACTTCACTCACACTCCAAAGTCAAAGCCAGTTTGGTGGACAACTACCACAGTTTATAGATATATTGTGAAGGAGTGATGATAAATAGTAATTATTAATAGTAGTAGAAAAAAATCCTAGTAGCACACACTGCAACTGCTGCTCAGAAAGGTAGTATGTTTAGTCGACGACGATGTTTGTGTAAAGCAGGACAAGTTTTCTTCTTCCTTTTCATCGGCTGTGCTAAGTACTATATAATATGTAATGTAATAATCAAAGCGCAAAGTTAAAATTCACACATAGCATACATATACAAAAAAACACCTAGTTTTTTTAAGAGAAATGTGTGAAAGAGAGTGTGTGTGTGTGAGAGAGTCTGTCTCACTGTCTGTATGTATGATACAGTGGCATTGGTATATTGGTATTCGTCGTATTTGGTTTGGAAAAAAGGAGCAAAATAGTAAGTTGAGTGGAGTTGCTAGAAAAGTACATGGAGTCGAGGAGCATGAAGTAAAGAGACGAGTAAGAGTGAGAGAGATGGAAAAGCTGAATTTATATCAAAGTATCCAGTATAGAAAAAGTTAGTAAGTGAGAGAGAGAGAGAAGAGATGGGATGTGGAGAGAGAGAGAGTAGTATGCATTGAGCAAAAGTGTATTTGAGTTTTTCATGCAATCTGAATGTAAGCAAAGTAGTTGCTAGTTGTTCAAAAGTATGCGTAATACTAAGTAGGTAGGAAACTTGGGAGCAGTCTGGGGCTATACTATGGTTTTTGGACTGTCTGGAGGAAAACCAGGCTCATTTTTTTCATTTCTTCACTTGCTTACTTTACTTGTACTAAAATTATCCATCCATTCCGGCACTCATGTTGCTATGAAACACCCATTGTAACTATGGAGGCTGGTGGAATGCTGATTCCTTAAATAAATTACGATGGTTCAAACATATTTTAAGTATGTAAAATTAGTATTGGATTTAGTAATTGAAATTAAAAATTCCAGAAGTAGCTGGTTCTCCAAAACAAAATTTCATTTGTGACAAATGATTCTAATCTGAATTCTTGGCCTGAGCCCGTACTGACGAGGATGATCCATCTAATGATGAATAGGAGAGATGTGGAACAAACTCACCATGAGCATATCATCCACATATATACCTAGTATCCATATTTCCATATAGGTTGAGCATCACGAAAATCGACTTAAATAGAGAGTGAGAAACCATGGGAGTTTATATATCTCCGTTTCAAAACAAGTAACATGTATGTATATATATTTTAGATCAAGCCCATAATACCATATAAGCAACAACAAGAAAGCATCCAATTCCAATCCAGCAAAGGAACCTAACCTAGTAGTAGTAAGGTTAGGTACATAAAATCCATTTTTCCTCCACAACCACCACCACCACCACAACAACTGCTCAACCTACTACTACTTCTACTGAATCCTTTGCTCAGCTCTAGAGCTCTCCTGTCTTCCTTCACTGTTACTACTCCCTTACTACTACTATGTCTCTCTTTTTTTACTACCATGCACAACTATGCCATCCCATGCCACACACACGCACATATACAATCACATTCGCACACGTTTTCCATTCAGCCCAAAAAACTCCAACTCAATCCTTTCTCACTCAGACCATCAGACATTATATCCATCCATATCTTACATAGTGGGAACAGGGATCCCAAAAAGAGTATCTTTGAGATTATGTAGGTAGTCTCCAATAAAAACTCCCCTCATTCATATAAAAAAATCCTTTTTGTACACATAAAAGCTCTAGCAGGAGTAGCAGCATGACATTCTTTACATCCATGTATTTCATACACCCGAAAACCCGACCAAACGTAACGAAACTTAAAGCATATAAGCTAGCACACGGCAAGGCACACGTTTCGAGCTACTATTTCTCTCTCTCTCTCTATTCAATACCGCTCTCTTCTTTCTCTCTCTCGTCAATTCTTTTTAAGTCCAAAATGTATGTATTTGGAACGTGAGAGTAGTGAAAGAAAAGCAGCATGGTGGTGTGGCTCCTCCGTACTTCTTTATATAAGTACACAACTCTTTTTTTCTCTCTCAAAATAGTGCTTTTGTTCCCCACCTAAAAACATTGGAGATATCTGGTACATACCAGTATATATTACATAGTATTATATACTTGCTCTTATGTATGACTAGCTGTACACGTTTTTGACTGACAAGTTCTTTTTTTTCTGTGGACAGAACGAAACGGAAGCTATGGACGTTCTACCAAGAACAGAGCAACTTTTATATCGTAGACAGAAGGAGAGTGATATGAAAGGCAGATAGATTTTTAGCTAGGCACTCAAGACAAAAATGAGGCAGGAATAGTTGAAGCTAGTTTAGTAAGTTGTTTTTTCTTTTCTTGTCCGTGTATTACAAACCTCACCAAGAAAACTTGTATGACAGTACATATTACATGGAGTTGCGGTGTGTGGCAAAGCTCCTAAGGTTTAAGAAAGGGTTAGATTCCGTCTCAGTATTAGCCTTAAAGAAACAGATATACACATTGAGCTTATGATGAGGCTACGTACATACTATTTTTCTTGTGTGAACTGGCTTCAACAAGGAAACATGTGGTGTAAGCTTACTTTCATGTCAGGCATATCATGTCATGAGCCATTGAGAAAAGCTTGGAAAGAGATGAGATCTATGCACACTTTGACATGCATTTCATGTATCCAGATTTTTTGGAACTTTTTTTTTCTTGTTGCATTCCATTGAAATTTGGAAGGAGACATTAGACATGTATTGAATCGGGAGGGTGGATTATTATGATGAACCCTTTTTAAAACGGTTATGAATATAAAATCCCAACGTACCCAGACACCTCTGGACTTGCTTTGTACTGACTGGAATGCTCTACTCTTCTGATTCTGAATACGAGTTGTGTTTTAGCCTCAACACTGACAAGTTTTGGGTGAAAACTCTATCCCAAAAGATAAGATAGAGGTAGGGAGATAGGTACCATACCATATATATATATATGTGTGTACATATATCCTTCATTATAGTAAAACATTTCTCAATGTTGTGGGCTATAATAAGGAACATGAAGACCGTCACTACATAAAATTATAGTCTATTTCATTCTATCATTTTCCCATCAAAAGCGCGTGCAAACTAAGGTCGCTCTCGCTCTCTCAACAAAGATAAGTAAATGAGGAGGATGAGAACATGATGTGATGTGATGGGATGAGATGATAGGAGGAGAAAAGGAGTCAAGCTATGCAAACCGAAACAAGATGAAGTGAATGTATGTCTACAGAAAAAAGTTTTTTTTTTTTTTTTATAAAAGTATATATATAAAGTTTTTGATACCTACATGAAGAGTGGCAAAATACAGGAGAATTTCATCCAGCATATATATATGGCAAGTTTTCCGAATTTATATGAGGAGGATGGCATGCACGGATGGTGCTTGGTGATGACCATCATCATCATCACATCGCCATCATTTCGATAATGATGATGTGATGCATAAAATGAGAGTGGAAATCCTTGCAAAATAAAGATGCAATCAGTATAAAAGTGAGGAGAGTAGTATAGTGTATGATACGAAAAAATATATATGTATGTTTGTGTACGTGTGTGTTGAGAATGGTTCAAAAAAGCAAACCAAATCAAGAAGCAAGGCTCTTTCCATCTCTTGCATAATACCCAATAAAATGTACTGATGATTATGTACATTATACTTATATATATCAACATCATCCTTGTTGCCCAGTCACCGTGTATATTCATATAAAGTAGTAGACAAACCCGAACCAAAACCACACATGCATCGCATTGCATTAACTAACAAGCACATTCCGATTTTAGGTTTGCTAAGTGTTTGCTCACAATGAGCTGTTTTGAAGCCGCAAAAAAAGGAGCAACAGTCCGTCCGTCTTCATAAATATTTATCCTTGTGTATGAATGAAGGTAGGAAAAGCGAGGAATAATCATTTTTATAGATCTTCAAGATGAGATGATCATGATGATTGTTTGCTGAGCTTGCTTACGTCTTGTCCAAATCCTGTCGTGATAATAATATGTGATGTAAAAATTGCAGCATATATTATTATTGTGCATTCCACATCCCCCTTCATACACCACACGCCGACACACTATATATCAATCGGAAGGGAGATGAACATAAAAATCTTTTTTAATAATATGGATATTACATAATATTATCATCATAATTCCGATCATGATATTAGGGTACCAAGTGAGGAGGATGCTTGTGGTTATTTTTTTTCTTCAAAAGATTTCCAAGATTTGTACGTCTTTCATTCCATTCTTATAAAAACTATTTTTGTTTTTCTCAAAGCAAAGCTCATGGTTGGTTCTGCTTGGAGGGATGAAACCAGAATTCACCTGAAAGTATGGAGTAGTGGAAGCTGGTTGAAGTTGTATGCTTAACGTAATTTCTTTTGAGTAGTATAGAGGAATTGCTGAGAAAACTAGGTTTAGAAAACAACTTCATTTTTTGTCATTTCCACAGTCTCGCATTTTCCCCTCAAGACACGCTCTCAGAACTCCAGTCAATTGTAGAATGGGAGTATGTTTGTGTTTACACCTTTTTAAGTGAGTAGCCAGTAGCAAGCTATGTATATCAACGGAACTCTGGCTCGAGTGGATGATGATGATGATGATGACAATGATGAAAATGGGTTTTGCTTTGTTTGGTCGCTTTGCTCGTAAATGTGGTGAGAGAGCCTCCGTATATCCGTATATGAGCGTGTTTTAGTTCTGCAAATATATTTTGTCATCTCTGCTCTTGCTGCTGCCTAAGCTGTTTTTTGCACACATGTCTTTTCATCAAGGTTGTTTTCTTACTCTCTCTTGATGTTTCTCAAGAGTGTGGCCCGTCACTGCCAGAACAGGAGTAGTAGTACTTATCTTGTTCTATTACTCTTACTACCATCACCAACACCACTACCACCACCACCTTGTTATGTTTCTTATGGATCATCTATAATTATTCTCATTCATAACTGTCTCATAGGCACAAGAGAGAATAGTATATGGAAGCTAAGCTCCATCCTCAGTCTCTAGCTCATTATATTCGTGTTCTGGAATTAGAGCTTTTGGAATGGGAGTTGGAATGTTGGTTTATGTAAGTCTACATCAACATCATCCTGTCACACGTTCGCTTTTTCACTAGCGCCTCATCTCTCTCTTTCTCTCTTTTTTTTGCAGCCTTTTCTCTGGAATGGAAGTAATCTGGGGTAAAGCTGGCAGCAGTCAGAGGAAGAAGCCAGCCTAGCAGTGTGTCAACTTACATAAAGGAAGTTCCAGTAAACCATTACATTACGCAAGAAAAACTACCATGTACTGGTATGCTCCTTTTTTGATGATTAAGTCAGCCAATTATGGCCTAATGGAAATGCAAGTAGTGGTGGTGATGATGTGGTTGGTCATGACTAAAACGATGGTGATGCTGATGTTGGATGTACACATAATACAACTATGGAGGAAATCACACGTTGTTCTATTTTTCACTAATGCTAACGTACACACTGGGAATTTACCCCTTTTTTCCTTAATACGTACGTACGTCTCTTCCTAGCCTTCCAAAACAGTATCCGCATCCGTGTTCCTCTTTTGTACTTTACTCAATCAGTGGCAACGAGCTGAAAGCTTTTGCTCCGCTTTCGCAATCCACCTTGTTTGATGATCATCGTCAGCCAGCACATCACATCAGGATGTTTTCCAACTCTAGTAGCAATCTAGCGCATTTTCATTCACCAAATAATAAAACTGTACTAAACTAACAGAGTCCATCATTACATTATCAATCTTTCCACTTCACGTTTTTTTTCTCCAGAGGCGAAAAACGTTGCTGAAAACGTTTTGTCTACGTGCATACATACATAACAAAGCCTACCTTATTTCTGATGAACTAACAGTTTGTAATAAAAACTTGTTTTAACAAAGGTATTAATATCATCGTTCCTTTTCATGTCATCTTCATTTCTTTGTAAAATGTCAACACATTAAAACATGTTTCCTATGAAATATTATGGTAATGGTACTCCACATCAGCCACAAATTCATGATACTTTCTCTTCGCTTCATAATTTGAACTAAAGTTACGGTAATTTTTTTATATAACATAACACATCATCATAATGATCCTACTCATTTTTACTTCTCGAAACACTACACACGTGTGGCATGTTGCATTTTATGGGGCAAAGTGTTCCTAAATACTGTAATATTTATATTGCACTCATTCTCATTTTACATGGTTACTTATATAAACACATATATATATGTATATATAAATTTTATATCTGATGTAATATTTCATCATCATCACCATGTGTGCAGGCAGTGGGCAGCTGTTAAAAAAATTGTATGAAAAATTTCCTTGTATCATTGCACTTGTCCATTTTTATGATTATTGCCCAATATTGAATATTATTTTTTACTGTGAAATGGCTGCCTAGGCTGCTGTGTCATTTTATTTCGTTTGTTCTACTTAACTTTGAGTTTTAATAGTAAATGCTGAAATGAAAAAGTCAAAGGAAAAGTATTCATCCACATGTGCACTCCATACCTTGTGTGGGAATAAAAAGTTTAGTCTAGTTGAATGAGCAAGAAAGAGGCTGGTGCTGCTTCAATTTAGCATCCTTTCACAATCAATGTGATACCATACTACCAATAGCACTAGCATTATGTGCA
This sequence comes from Orchesella flavescens, assembly GCA_964034955.1. Classification (NCBI taxonomy): domain Eukaryota; kingdom Metazoa; phylum Arthropoda; class Collembola; order Entomobryomorpha; family Orchesellidae; genus Orchesella; species Orchesella flavescens. The sequence goes on from OZ035953.1 coordinate 18,839,502, forward strand.
CAGCTATGCTCTTTGTTCAACCATCAACGCGTAATGCTTTGCTATTCATTCAGATAAAGTCATAGAGTGCCATCCAAGATAAGAGATAGTGCGGTTGTGGATGGCTTCCTAAAACTATATACTAAACTATATTGTGTTTATGTGTGGAGGTTGTTCTCCTGTGTTGTTGGAACTCGTTTTAATTTCGTTTTTCACCAATATTCTTTAATTTTTTTTAGAAACCGTTGTTACAAATCAATCAAAATCAAGATGATGGACGGGAGTTTACAGTTTTCTAATGGTAATTTGATAATTAAAACCAAAATTTTATTTTCTGATGTGTTTTGGGTAGTTTGTGACAGATATTTGTTATATATATTTGTTAAAAATAAAATCAAATAACTTTTTTAATTTCAGGAATTCAGGGCGTCCCTGAGGACCCAACTGTTAAGATGGCCCGGAATCGGTTTAAGAATGTGCTTCGCCACATGCAGCTTCAAGACAGCTACATGCATGATGACGAAAGTGATAGTGATAATGATGATGGTATGTTAATTATGTGTAGCTAATAATTGCAATAGCGAGACTCAAACTCCTATGGAATTATTTGTTGTACGTTGTGTCTTAATTTAAATTCTGATATTTGAATTTAGTTGGTCGTCAGGGGTCCAGGTTGAGCATGAGATATCCGTCTGGAAAGAAGAGGACAAAGTCTGATTCCACTAGTGATGTCCCAAAACCACAGACATCCTTTGTCATGAAATTGTTCGACAGAGGTGTTGATCTGGCTCAGTTCGATGATTCTACGCCATTGTATCCCATTTGCAGGGCTTGGATGCAGAATAAACCCCATACGTACGCCATCAATGTTTGTAGTAAATTTTAAATCATTTTGTCTACAGTTCCTATTAACTAACTATTTCCTATTTGATGTTTTGATACCTCCACAGCTCTCGTGGTGCTAGAGGGGATGAAGAAAAGGAAGAGGAGCTACAGAATGAATTGGAAATGCACGGTGATACTCCGGATATTCACCGATTGCCTCCGCCAGACCCATTACCTTGTGATGACTATGGAACCCCCATTTCTGTTCGTATTCCTCCTCCACTTCCAAAAGATAATGAGCCCTTCTGCATTAACTACGTAAGTTAATTATGTGTTCACCTAAAAACCATGGTGATCGTTTTCTTCAATTTATATCAAGTGTTTATGAATTGAAGATTATATTATTGAAAACTTGGGTTGCCACCAAAACTAAATGAGTGTCATGTATACCATATTTTTACAGGAAGATGATGCTGCTCCATCCCCAGCAGTTTTGTTTCAAAATCATTTGGATCGTTGGAATCTTATTCGCCAACGATGGAGGGAAGCTAGCTCTTATAATGAGCGTCGTTATGACTCCAGCTTCACTATATTGCGCCAGATTCACGATAGGTAATTAAATATTGTTTCTCATTCCCATATTATGCTATTTAAAAATGCAGACGTTAGTAAACATTATTTATAAATCTCAACTTGTTTGGTTTGTTATGATTTCCAGGGTCAACCTCGTTTCTACTACCCAGTAAGAATTTTTCTTATTTCAACTCTTCATTCTACATAAAATTCAGTTTTCAAATATTGATTTCTGACGTTTTTAACTTGTTTTTTAGGGTGGAACTTCCACAATAAAATTAAAGGAAAATGTGTTCTGGTTGGTGAAGCTCTTTGTTAATATTCAAGCATACTGTTGCGAAATTTCAACGCTTCAAGTATATTCTTCTCCTCTCCAATACTGAATCTGTTTTACTTACATTTATGAATAGATTTACAAAAGAAATTGTTTTTATTTCCCAGCAACAGAATATAATGTTTCCATTTAATTATAATTATATAATATAATAGATATGAGTGTTTTGTAAAAAAAACAGAACTTGTCTTGCGGGTAATATATCTTATAGGTAGCACTTATCGTAAGTTCTTACTTTGACAGAATAGAAGAATTACAGTAAAACAATTTAGGACTATGTTAAAAATAATGTACACATATATTTTATGTGGTGTCTCCTGTATCTTCATAATACCTTCATGTGGTGGGGCTTTGAAAGTTTTTTTTTTGTAAATTGATAGTGAAATAAACTGTATTTTTTATTTTGAAAAATAATACTGAGCGTCTCCATTGTGTTGTGGGGGCAGTGGGTCTCCAAATATTGCTTGGATATTATTTCGATTTCGGGCCAATGAAGGGTTTGAGTGCATCAGCGAAGATTTTCTAGGTTTAGGAGGTGAATTGTCAGTTGGTTTTCTTGGAGCACCTAACGCAGATGGGGCAGTTGACATGGTGTTACGAAGGGCAACCGTGGCTGCATCTGCATTTGTCAGTATTGGAGGTAGCGTTGCCACAGCCTGTTTATAATCATCAGGAAGCATTGACTGTAACGAGTTCCGACGGTTTGTAAGCTCCCTTTGAGGAGTTACTGAAGAGCTGCGTTGGCGACTAAAAGATAGTAAATGTTAAAAATGTAAGTTCTCGTATTTGTATTAGAAATGGAGTAGCATTTTTGTATAAACTCATTACATTGTGCTCACCTTGGCTTTACATATTGGTTTGGAGAGTTCATCAGTTTTGAAGTCTGATACATAGGTGTTACCTAAACAAAAAGAGTTGAATGATGATAAAAAAGCTGGCAGCAATTTTTTACGTTTACATTTGCATAAAAGGCGTAGCTATACCTGAATAGGTAAAACCTTAATGTTCTCGGTATTGCCTAGATTCAATTGTCTCTGAAAGAATAAAATAAAGCACATAATTGTTAACCACATCTTTGCATTTTTTCATACTATCGACTTTCTATATTATGCATCTTGCAATGTTAAGTTGCGAATAGATTAGACTTACTTCTAGATCTTCTATTTTTACTTCTTGCACCCGAATTTTAGTTTCATAATGTTGTTGAACCCACTTTAATTCTTCAATCATTTTAGTTGCAGACTCAAGCTCCAATTCCAACGTACGGTTACGAGCCCTTTCAATCCCTCTATTTTTGTCTTTATAGCAGGCCGGCGAGCTTAAGGTTAACTGTGGACAGTAGTAAGAGATTAGAAATTAATTATACAAGCACGATATTTGAATTCTTTCTATTCAGTCACATATATTTTATCATTGCAACGTGTTAGAAAGACAATGGTTATAATCGATTGAGTGACAAGTGAGAGAGTGTGTTACACAATGCCCCGTCCATTTCATTCATCAGGTAGAACAGATGTTGGTTCTTCTCCAACTGCAATTTTTAGGTGACCTTTCACTAAAGATAGTTGAATACATGGGAACTACATGATTCGCTCATTGATTGCAATTTCTATTTTCTAGAGTCGTTTTGTCAGCTCAATGTTACCCAAACATGAATGCGTGTTAGTGAATTATTGCTTGTTTTGGACACTTTTCCCTCAACCAAGCTATTTAAAGCTTCTGTTACGCAAGCAATAACGAAGAATAGGGACAATGTCAACAACGGACAAAAGTCACGCAGACAACCGGAACAGACCTACATATTGACAATGTGTTGAGGAATGGTTGTGCTCATAAAAACATTCATTCTCATCTCGTTAATTTTTCATTCATCCGATTGTGTGGGACCTAATGGTGTCTAAGTCTAAAGTAGTATGCATGGGATTCCACCTGACTGACTGACTGACTGACTGACTGACTATGACGTATAACAGCCAGCAGAACCTCTCAATGTGCTTAAATATGTCCTTTGAATACATCGGAAAAACTAGTGCTTTCGTTTAGGAAACGTTGTCCTTGATACATATGAAAGCAAATGAGATTGAATTGATCCTGCCGACTCCGAAAAGGAATTTTGTTCCAATAAAACCTGTCAAATTTTGTGGTATACATACATAGGTAGTAAATGCTTCGTCTTCTTTTCAAACACTCGTTATTCTTGACTTGACACAGTTTTTCTTTTTCTACTATTTATTACATGATGCTCTTACATTCCGTCTGCATGAAACTTTTACTCACCGTATTTCGAAAGGTGCAGTCCTTAGGGTTTTCCAATGCTGGTCCGCTGTGATGTAGTATGACGTGTATCTGAAACTTCAAGTCTGGAATTTAAAAAGAAAAAGACTTTTATAAACAAATAAAATGTCTAGTTCGAGTTTCATCAACTACTAAATTCATTACTGTCAATCATTTTACAAAATGTAGCGTCGAGCAGCCAGACAGACATTGAAAAATACATGGGCCTCAACCAAAATCAAGCATATGCTTTATTATCTAGTCGTCAACCAGAACCAGCTAAAGTCATTTCTGCAATGCCTTTCTTTATTTTCTATAGACTAATACAAATAGAAGTTCATCAACGAGTTTTTATTACGCTTATGTTTCTTAATTACGAACGGCAATGATTATTCATCGAGTTTGTTGGGGATGGACTGATACGAACCATCGCCAATACTTTCGGCATTGGATTATGAAAATTGCGATAAATGCTTGACATTAAAGGTGTAAAAGGTATTATTATGTGTGGATATGCATGCTCTGCTTTTTCTGGAAGCTCTCAAAAAATGTCATGTCCTAGCTTCTTCTATTCTTCTTGGACAGTCACGAGTCATTGTTATTAATATCTAATTTCACGCTCCTTCCTATGCATGCATTTTCCTTTGCATAATAAACCCACTTTCTCACCAGGATAAAAATGTCCATCTAGAAACTGTAATTCAAATCGTGAGAATTTGGTACCTGCCAGCGCTAGGCCATGAACTTTGATTTTTACAACTTTTCTCGTTTCATCCTTTCTCCAAACTAACATATTAATTTTCTTCTCCGTGTCCGCTCATTCCCTGGAATTCTCATGGAATGTAACTACGTGCTATTAGTTCGGACAAAATTAACCAACACACTAAGATTGCCTAGTGAAGCAATCGATCAAACATATCATGATGATACGAGCCACATACAAACTTTTGTTTGGACAGCTTTTGCTTACATTCGATTGTGTCTATGCTTGGCACCTGCTAGTCTGTGCACCAAAATTGCAGAATATCGAGTTATCAACATAATAATGGAATTGGATTTCTTGTTTTCATCGTCACATCATAACACTCCTCACAAATTAACCATGACAATTTCTGAAAGCAAAATAAACGTCACCCTTATTAAAAGGTTAAAGTTATCACCATGAAGTCAGCAAACTCCAATGTTTGACGTAATCTACTAAACTTTGCCTTGCCTTGCGTATCTATTACCAATACAAATGCTTTTTTAAATTGATGAAATAATTATTTTTGTCGATGTTGACTTTTGATTGGAAACGTAGAATTTGGTATAATTATCATTAATTTAAAAAAAAGGTCTCACCAGCATTTTCATGTTTGAGTAGTCGGATTTCTTCATGAAGTGCTCCAAGAATTTCATGCTGTTTGTCCTGAAGAAATGAGATATAAGGGTCTGTATACACATCACGCCTGCTCTCGACTGCACTGTAATTACTGCGATTATTGGTTTTATTGATCGATTTAAGCTTAAACCGTCTCTCCGACTGATCGTCACTGCTTCCACTACTGCTAATCCGCTCTACATCTCCAAACACGTCATCGTAAAAAGCCCCATAAGTACCAGTAACTGGGGTACACGGTACCTTTCCAAAACTGATGACGCTTCCACCAGCCCCACCATATATTTCATCATCCATCATGGAAAGCTTATTGGTATGGTGGTGTACAATCCTTACAAAACATTGAAAGTGGTAGGTTCCGTAGTCCAAGCTTTTAACTCAATTCAGTCTTCAATTGATAAACCTTTACACATTCACATAATTCATGGATGGAGCTCATACACACACACATATATGTTTATTATTAAAAGAATCACAAACCAAAGTGTCACCATGTAAAGGTTCCACATTTGCATTCAAATTTACAATTCATGCAAAAAAACATTACCACTCCTCGCTTCAGTCTTTACAATTATCACAACAAAATTTGAGGAATTATTAATATTAAGGCCGCGATAAACTCACAGAACGAGGAGGAAAATAGTTTCACGTGGAATTGCGTCTAATTTATTACGTACTATTGATTTAAAATTTACAATCTAGACTTCACCTAGAGAATGTCATTTTACAATTTTGTAACGTATAGAGTACGTACATACATTAGCTAATTCCACAAGTGAGTAAGTGCATTAAGTGTAGTAATATTGAAATGCTTGTTACACTAATAAGCTTCGTATTCTCGTTCACTTCACACATAATGTACATATTACATTCTACTCGTGGACAAAAAAATAAATTGATTTTATTTTCCAATATCGACTTTTTAGTTTGAAATGGATAAACGTAAAAAAGAAATATATAGACTTAAAAAACTGGGAGAAAGCCACATTTATTATGATGATTCATCCACCGTGGACAAGAACAAACTGTGAGCACACCTCTTGCCACCCATTTAATGTCTGGACATAGACAGGCGGACTTTGAAGAGGACTTGCTTTTTCTAAACCGTTGCTACCAATTTATCATGCGTAATTGGCAACGCTTTCATCCATACATATATCACAGCTATAACATTCACCCACAACATTTCTATCTACTAAATACATTGTAGTATGGATGAAGCGTTTTATTAGCAACGGAATGAGGTTTTTACTTTTCACCATGAGCACGCTAAAACCAACTATAGATTATGATGTACTACTTTGTCGTGTGTCCAAACCAAACTATTTTTCCCATTCATTCCCTCCTTTCCTTTCCCAGTTTTCATTCCATATCAAACTCTAGTTAAGCCCAGCTAATGTAGAGTAGCAGGAAGCGACTAAGCTTTTAAGGTGAAATATAAAAGAATGGAGCACTTTTTTGTGAAGGTCTTCAAATTGCGTGATGGGAATAAAAGTATGCATATGTTAATACATAGGATAGTTGGGAAAAGAAAGGAAATGGAATTAATTGAACCCATCCATCCGTTTTGAGCAGTGGCCTTGCTTTTCAGTTTCGGCTTTATTCCTTTTCTCCTCCACTAAACACATACTTTATATGCGATGCTAATGAATGCTTTATGTACTCAATGTCCATCATATATGTATGGGCAAGGGAAGGGGATGGCCAGAGTGAAAATTACCTATGCACTTTTTTGTGTTGGGTTGATGTTGATGTGCCCCTTATCACCCACTTTCTTCTATCATAAATGGACAGAAACTCAACAGAAATTGGAATGGAAAATATACATTCAAGCTTCCGTTTGTCCTACCTTGCATGATAATAATATCGTGACATTGATGTAACACAAAAGTAATGCGTTTTCAAGTGCTTATTCCATGTGTTATTCAATATAAAGTCCGTGAAAAATATTTACTGTTTGTGCTCATGTTCTGGAGGTAGGAGAACGATGACGGTATATATCGTGGTTTTGTCTTGTTTAGACATCGTGTTGGTGATCGCTGGAGAATGGGAGCGGTGAGCGTTCACTCGTCGATGAAAAAGTGTTGTATGGATTGATTTAACTCCTGTATTGATACATATTTATGTATGTAGTGAACGAGTATTTGCATTTTAGCGTTCGAAATTGTTGATGCTCTTAAGTAATGCATTTTTTGGCTATTGGTGCTGCTACCTTCATTTTAATAATAATACATGCTTTTGAGTATGATTACACGTTGTAACATTGCCATTAGTAATGGCTCATTATTACATTTAGTTGTTTGCCATTCATTTCATGACAGTCATCATCAAACTTTTCTTTCCGTGTAGTTCCTATTATAAAAGGTTGGGAGTTTTCAACACACAAATTATGGGCCTAATATAAAGGTTTAACATTGTACAGAGGAGAACGGTGCACATTTAAAGAACAAAACTAGCGGAGTTCCACTAGTAATTTGTTTTAGCATTCTCTTTTCCACTGCAATTATTTTAATATTCAATTTAGCTCTCTACTTTGACAGAGAGACAAAAGCAGGTTAGAATGCAAATATTCAATACCTTTTTGCTTATCCACTCGTGCTCTGGAATAGATAGATATATGTCTATTGTTCGATGGCTTAGTTTCAGTATTACTTGGTCAGTAGTATTAGTAGTCTATTTACACATTTAAACAAGTAAAAAATAATGAATGATGCGTATGTGTCGTGAACAACCATTGGAAGCAATTTATGTCCATAAACTTGAAATTCAGGAACTTGACCATGATACTAGTGGCTAAATTGAATTGCAAAATTTAGTATGGGAACCTCTTCATTTACTGAAATCGTTATGGAAAAGATTGATATTTTTTGCCGAGTGCATTCGTAATAGGATTTTGTCCTCATTATGTGCCATAAATGCCGTATTTCTCTTCCATCAAGTTTTTTCACCTGAAGAATGAGAACAAAGTCATGAGCCTAAAAGAAATGGGTCTCTTCTTGAATAATTAAGTTGCACTTATTAGTTACTTGTGTTCTTTCGTTCTTCCTGCATATGAAGAAAACTCAAATCTACCCGAAATGTATTTACGAGCCAATGACCGAATATATAGAACGTTCGATCTGTCTTGGTCTATCTGGGTCCACTCATTTTACTGTTTGATTGAGCTCAGTTTCAGGTAGAAGCTATCCTAATTTTTAATACTCCTACACTATACTGCTGCTGACTCAAAACGTTTGAGTTTTTGGGAAAATAAGCACTAAATTGATGTATAAACTTAGCATGCGATGAGTTGACCGCAGAAAATCTCGTTGTTATCAGCGTAAACAAGTCATCCTATCACTTAATCTGAGTACAAGTATAACAATGCTTTCAGTATAATATGGTAGTATGCCTTTCCATTTTCAATAACGAATGTCTTTCCATGGGAATCTATCAAAAGACAACGGGAAATCATACTATATGAATGGGTTTTAATCTTTCCAAAACAAACTCACTCGGTATTATGCACTCAAAATTTACTTTATGCACATCAACTTCCATGAAATTTGCGGTTTCAATGCAAACCAAACCACTTCGAACCCTTGATTACAATAGACCATAGGAGGATACTCACAACTTACAAGATTCAACTTACTTATGTATGCAAGCACTTCAATATAGAACCACCATTTAGGTTACGTGTTTGAGTATATTTGCTTTATACATTGGATTAAGAGTTTTATAATGTAAATTTATATAAATATAAGTTAAATAAATGCATTTTTTAAAAATAAACACCCAAGTGTGTCAAGACATGCTCAATCTCAAGCTAACATGATCTGAAAAGTGATGCAATAGAAAACTGGAAATTTTATTCAGCCTATATTTTTATCATTCCGCTTCCAAGCAAAGGTTACTGAGGTCACTGATTGCCAGCTGTGTTAATTCTCTACTTTGGTTACTCTTTGACAGTTGGTAGTTGAATAAGCAGCCGAAAGACCTGTATTTTTCTTATCATTGTCATCACTACTGACTTAAGATAAGATGTTTGTGATTTTCATTAAAATATCACGGAACCACACGACTCGTCTTCACTTAAGAATTTGGTAGCGAGCCACAAGGAAGCTTTCAAAGCCTTTGCTTCCCAAACCAAAAATGTAAAAAGGAATTGTTTAAAGCTCATAAAGTAGATTCAGTTTTAATATAGCATAGCAGCTCTCATTATTGCTATCAGTAGTTGTTGAGGGGTTTGACTACAAGCACCCACCCACCAGATAATATTATCCACGTGTCAATTTTTCCTAAGCTATTTTGTTTTCTGTCAAAGCTTGAAGATCTAATTGACGTTGTTGGTTACAGCATAGCCAACACAACTTGCAGTATAATATCACATACCTTGTTTCTACCGAAATTACGTGTTGTTCTCCATCCCATTAGCTCGATCAGTAATATAACACAAAGCCACTGTATCTTTCCGAGAAGTACATAGATATTGAAGGTCATGGCAGCTGCTACTCTCACAAGCTGGATAACAACTCCATCCAGATTACGGTCTGGAATTTCGTGTCGTTCTCATCTCCTTCGTTTTTCTCTCTCTTGTCAAATTAGAAGTAAAATGTCTTCCTCTGCATTTCTCATTAATGATCCGAAATACGGATTTTTGAAAGAACTCGGACTTTCAGAAAAGAATGCTGGTGTGTATGATGGCGCATGGAAAGGATCTGGCGAGGTAGATAAAATACATTAGACTTTCTAAAAAATATAAATAAATTTGTGGAATTTATGCATTTTTCAATGGTGATGTACAGGTAATTACTTCCGTAAACCCAACTAATGGAAGACCCATCGCCCAGGTTGTCCAAGGCACCCTCCAAGAATACAATGACACGGTTACCAAGTGCAACCAGGCGTGGAGCACTTGGGTTGATATCCCAGCTCCAAAAAGGGGTGAAATCGTTCGTCAGATTGGAGACGAGCTAAGAAAAAATTTGACACCCCTTTCAAAGCTTGTCTCGTTGGAAATGGGTAAAATTTTTGCTGAGGGGATGGGGGAAGTTCAAGAATACGTTGATATTTGCGACTATGCTGCCGGCCTATCAAGAATGTTAGAAGGAAAGATTTTACCTTCGGAGAGACCGGGCCACGTGTTGATGGAGATGTGGAACCCACTTGGAACTATGGGAATCATTTCAGCATTCAACTTCCCTATTGCTGTGTTCGGATGGAACAATGCGATTGCAATGGCATGTGGGAATACGATGGTTTGGAAAGGAGCTCCAACAACTTCACTATGCTCTGTTGCCACCACGAAAATTGTTGCAAATGTGCTTGAGAGAAACGGGCTCCCGGGAGCAATTTCTGCTCTCGTTTGCGGTGGAGCAGAGATTGGAAATGCAATGGCAAATGATAAACGACTACCATTAGTGTCCTTCACTGGAAGTACTCCAGTGGGTAATAAGGTTGGAGTTGCCGTTCAGAGTCGCTTTGGGAAAAGTATTTTGGAATTGGGTGGAAATAACGCTATCATTGTAGCTGAGGATGCTGACATTGAAATGGTTGTGAGAGCCTCAGTTTTTGCTTGCGCTGGAACTTCAGGTCAACGATGCACTAGTACACGAAGACTGATTCTTCATGAAAAGGTAATCCAACAATGACAAATGTTTGCTAATATTTGAGCGATTGGGGATTTTTCCACATAATATGCAATCATTACAGATTCATGATGACGTCGTTGCCCGACTTGTAAAAGCTTACGGCCAACTTATAAACAGGATTGGGGATCCTTTGGAACCAACTACGTTGCTTGGCCCAGTCCACTCTAAAATTGGAATTGACAACTACATGAATACAATTGAAGAAGCAAAGAAACTCGGAGGAAAAATTGAGTTTGGTGGAACGGTTAGGATTATAGTAACAACATGATTATGTTGTAATGCATTCAAAATTTATTAAGAAAGCAAAAAAATATAGAAACCATGTTTTCATGACTATTTCAGGTAATTCAAAGAGAGGGCAACTTTGTTGAACCTACCATCATTTCAGGACTACCTGCCGACAGTCCAGTTGTTATGAGGGAAACTTTTGCACCGATTGTGTACGCCGTGAAAGCTACTAGTATGGACAATGCAATTGCCATTAACAATTCTGTTGAACAAGGACTTTCTAGCAGTGTTTTCACTCAGAATTTAGGAAATATTTTCCAGGTAACTATGATTCTTCAATTCAACTTTTATAATGTTTGTACAAAGCTTCCCCTCTGTATAATGCTTGATTAAGCAATGACTGCTACAATTTATATAAATTCGTTTAATTTAGTGGCTGGGACCAAAGGGCTCTGATTGTGGTGTTGTCAATGTGAATATTCCTACAAATGGAGCTGAGATCGGAGGAGCATTTGGTGGTGAAAAAGCAACTGGAGGAGGGCGAGAATCTGGATCTGATTCGTGGAAGCAATACATGAGGCGCTCGACTGTTACAATCAACTACACGAAAGAACTTCCTCTAGCTCAAGGAATTAAATTTGAATAACAATCCTTGTTACTTTGATCTTATAATAACAATTCGTTTGTTTATGGCTAATATTTTGTTTGTATTAAGATTCTTCTGAGGCTGTAATAAAAAAAATTAAGACTTTGAAGAGAGTGTCTAATCCCATGTATGGTATGCATTCTAACAGACCCATAAAATTGAAAGAATCCTTTTCCTATTTTACTGTAATTCTTTCCATCAAAATAAACTTATCACTGCCAACGTTGAATACTTCGTTGCCTAAACCCCACAGGAGTTCTTCTATCTTTAAAATGAGCTTCAGGATAGAGGTAGTACTAGCTGAAAAAAGCCGTATATTTATTATGTAAGTGCCCGTTAGAAATTTCATTTTGTAGGATGAATCATAAACCACGTATAACTTAGTGCTACGTACTCTTTGGAGCCCGTTTTAATAATGAATTGAGATTATACGAAATTTTTGAATGACCTTACCCACTGAATACAGCGAAAAACTTTATGCATACAAAAATCACTTCAACTCATTGCAATATATATTGTAAAAACTACTTATTTATTGACATAACAATAACCAGAACATTTAAAACAGGAAAAACATAATGATGAACTGAATTCACATTACCTAAATTAAAATTATTTTTGAAATCAAGAAAACAAACAAGTACGTGTACCTTACAACTACAACCAGTCTCTAACAATTATATACGAATATTATTTCATTGCCACCAAAGTTACCTGCTGAACATCATACGGCTTACTCATGGCATCGTTAAATTAAGTTTGTATTTCAATGTCTTTTTTGTCTGTTATATTTCAAGTAACATAAAAAGCTTTTAATGTATTGCAACAAGATTTTATAGACACGTCAATTATTAACCATTACCATTGCATTGATCAAAGTCACATAGGACGTAATTATAAGAAAGGCTGCGTGAACTCAATCCGCAGTGGACTGGTACCAACATTGGCTTCAAAAGATACAATTAAATAATATTTTAGAATTAGACTTACTGAAAATTACTTTCTTTGTCGTTTTGTATGTTGAAATAACCGACGCTTTCAAAATTCAGTGGCTGGTATAAAATAAGTAATTGCTCACTAAAGCACTATATTACCACCACCATCGTGTAAAATACATAAAGATCTCGTAGCAAGTAACCGGACTAAGATAAATCCTCTTGCATTTGAACATACGACAATATGAAAACTATCCACTCTTACTTTAACCCCGTTTCGGGTTCACTTTTAAGTTAATAGAAGTTTTTCGTCTGTTCTGAAACACACTAGGCTTTAAGCAGAAACCGCACGTGAAAGAAAACGTTTCGACGTAAAATATTGGAACAAACAAAGGATTTAACTACAAATTGCAGTCACGAAATTTTCAACAGTTACAGATTCAAAAGTAAAATCGAAATCAGCGTTTTAATAAAATAGAAAAATGGTTAAAATTTAAGTTAGGTAAAAAATCAAGATTTCGATTCATCGTGAGTATACATATAGTAACGTAAAGATAGAAAGAAGATAGTGCGTTTTAAAACAGTAAAAACAACAGTTGACAACTCGAAATAACTTGTATAAAATAGTGCAACGTTTGCACCAAGAACTTCACTAATACTTTCGACATTGTTTTACGTTATAAATAAAATTGATGTTGTTCATAGCCATGAACTTCTAAAATTGTCCTTATCCTAAAAGGTAACCACTAAACAATTCAATCTTACAGGCTGCCTGTGGGTTAGGAGTTTCTACTGCTGTTACTACATTCAAATTAAAGCTACACTTGTGAACACATCATAAACTGCACAAATCTTAAGCCTAAATAAATTACATCCTACATTACAACATTAACTAATTAACTACGCATGTTTAAATATGCGATGTATGTGAAGGCTGCATTGGACGTTCATTGTGAATGACTGGGACCTTTAAGTTGCAAGTTACTTTTGTAAGAAGCTGCCAATTTGATTTCTATAAAAAATATGTAAAAATGATTTTAATATTTCCATAAGAACCAATATCAAAATATGTATGTACTAAAAGAAATACGACTCGCTACTAATTCACCTACCCACAAGTCTTTGTTTTTAGAGATCAGTGATATCCACCTCCTTCAGTTTTATGTAAAGGCAAGTGGAGAAAATTACTCCGATTATCTAAAACATTAAAAACAAGTTACATTATTAATTGCATCCATATCAATTGAATCAAAACAAAAAAAATCATAGTTTCATTATCATCTCTTACTTGTAGAATGCAAAGGCCAAGTCCTGAAATTGTTAAGTAGCCCAAGTGGTTTCTTACAGTATCTGAAAGCATGTGAATGCACCCTGTGTAGTAAATATTAGAAGGATGATCCCGAACACCGCAGTCAATTCCTTCAGTTTTGCAGCAGGAGTCAGGCACTTTATTTTCCTTTGCCAACCCATCCAAGAACCATCTGCTGTGAGCCCAATCCCTGTAACACAAACATTCGATTTTGAAACATAATAACAATCTTGCAGTTTTAAATAAGAAGCTAATATTTTAAAACAACGCTAACTTACTCAAATGAATTTGCACCACAACAATGAAACTCTCGCTGCATCTCATCAATAGCCCTTGTCTTTGGAGCATCATCTACTGGCTCCTTCCCATAGTTCTCGATAAACGTTACATTCAGCCTAGTCTGCAACTCTTGATAAGCCTGTTCCCGATAAATGTATGCTAAGCTGCCAGCCATCACTTCCAACAAGAAGATAAGAAGCAGCAGCAAAATATACACGAACAAATAGCATCGATCACTTTTGGCGATTCCACAGCACCCAAAAAAAGCAGCAATGAGACCAAGTCCACCAGCCGCTAGTAGTAAGTAGCTTGTCCACGGGTAACTGACATCAGATAACAATGAGATAAACCCATGCTCTGCGTAAACACTCCACACAGCAATTAGCAAGACGGTAACCGCCCCGCAAAGAAAGAAAAAGTTGAAAATGTAGAGGTAATTCCTCAACAAACTTTTGGAGCACCAGCCCTCACTCTTCTCATACTTTCTGTTGCTCATCATGCTCACTTTATGGAAACTAATCTCATTTAAAAATTAAATACCATAAAATAAAAGTTTTTAAAAAAACGGGACTCTCTCCACTATAAATTCCAAAAGAATTGTGTCATCAGAATGGATGCAGGATGGATCTTGAAAATGGGGAGTATAATAAATTTTGGTAAGGAAGAGGGGATGTGCAACGAAAAGAAGAATGTAAATATTGTCTTTTGATACAGCGCTCCTACAGAATATAAAAGATTCATATGCATATATACATTAGATCGTATTACGATGTTTTAGTGCATTTTTGGTGGAGCGAAGAACGTGAACATTTCATTAGATTTGTCATGTTATGTAGCATGATGCTATGCACTATTGTCCTCTGACTCACGGTACATTTCATTCTACACATGCATAACATTATTGAATGAAGCTCTGCCAAACGAAGTGAAGATGAGCTTGAGAGCTTGTATTTTATGTGTAGATCTCATGATGTGAGACGAATGTTGGATGTTGATGGGGTGGGTGGATGCATTAAATGTGCTTTGTTGTATGCAAACGCATGCAATGTTCCCTGTTCTTGACTTGATGCTATGTAGCTAAGTAGAACAGAGGAGAGATATTTGATCTCAAGTCCATAGGAAGGAAAGAAATTGAACGGAAAGCTGGGCTTGACTGGACGTTCCACGAGCATTCAGCATACATACATTACGGAAAAAGCTTCTCAGGAAGAGAAGAGAGTTTTTCCCCAAGCTGCGGCTTTGATATAATAACTTTATAGCATTCATTTCATACCAAAATAATAGATAAAGCATTCAAAATCCATGATTGAAGGTGCTAAAATATGCAGTGTGCTCACTCTAAATGTACGTATGGTATTGAAAGCAATTGCTGGAGTTGGCCTGCCGTGATCCAGCACGTTGTATACATATGCTCATTTGAATATAAGGGGTTTATAAGAACAGAGCTTAGTTATCAGCAGCGTTCACGCATTTTTTATGTATGATTGAAATTTTGCTGCTGCAGCTGTCTCGCTCGACAAATGCTTAAATGAGGATCATCTCATGGTATATGCATCTAGTCACAGCGGTTTAAGTCATGCCATGTCCACAACTGCAAAACCGCACTAATTCCATGACTAACAGATTTAATTGTGATAGTCTTGACGACTAAAAAGTAGTCATTAAATAACAAACTAATAACTCATAAACTCTGTTAACCCATCGTACCCAAAATGTTCATTAAAAATTATTTTAACATTGTGAACCCAAAAGAACTATTTATTAAAGATCGCTTAAGCCTTCTCAAACAAATCGTCAAAGCATCCTTGTACAGACTTCCTTTCCAGGTAAAAAAACATTCATAATAAAAATGCTGAATTTGTGTCATCTTATAATTAATATATTATTTTGTGGCACAGAATTAAGAAGTTTATACTGTTATTTCTCTGTATTTTTATTACCAGAATTTAACATCATTTGGAGCCTTTCTACCATGTGAACGTGCTACTCCACGATTTAAGGAAGTGCTCGCATCTGCCATAAAAGGGGAGGGAGGTCTTTGTGGCCACTTAAATAATTCCATGAAGCTTCATTTACAAACCATAGGCTTTGATGCGGAGCACATTTCAGGATGTTTCCGACGAACTGGAGTGCCAATGAGCCATCAGCTTATCAAAGTAACAATTCCAGGTTACGCTTCCAAAGAACCGTTAACCAATCCAATGGGGACACGTGAGGACAGAACGTACCTGGTGGACACCGGTTGTGGAGTTCCACTACATGAGCCAATTTGTATAGAAAAATTGCCATACTATGGACGTGCTGGAGGACTCAACTTTCGATATGAAAGAGTGGATGACAACACAATACAAAGAGTGAATGAAAGTGGTGATGCTATCATGGGAAAAGTAAGTGCTAGGCTTTTAGCATGAACAAAATACTTCGAAGCTGTTGTTAAGAGAATACTAAATTCATGCTTTGTAAAATTAATGCTGTTTTTGCAGATGCCATCATCATATATAAGCCCTCAGGACTATACAATTGACCTTAACCACAGAAAATACTTGGACTTTGATGAACCTGTACATGCAATATATAGCAATCCTCGCTCAGTCTTTCTTCACCAGGGTATTTACTGCTTTCGCTATTTGAACATTAGTGAGGACGATTTTGAAATTGTTTGTGTGAGAGGAAAAGAGCTGATATTTATTACAAAGGAAACGAGAACAGCTCAATTATTCTCATCATATGAGGATATTAAACCTAGTCTATTTAAATATTTTCCAATGATTAGTACAAATGATGTGGAGTTGACAGTGAAACATTTTAGCATTCCATTAGAGGAAGCTATCAAAATGTCATCAAAGAAACCCTAAACCTTGAATAAAAATTGATTAAATTAAAAATTAAAAATGCCACTCAAATTTTAAAAGTGTATTTTTATTGTATTCGAAAAATACATTGTATGACTTCATATTAATAAATAAATAGCTGAGTGAAAACACTTTGCTGCATAATACTCACTTATCCCATTGACGTCGATTACGTATTACTCTAATGTATAAAAAGGACTGTAACATTTCCAAAACATTCCCATTTCGGTTTGTTGTCACCCGTGAACTCTCGAACTCTACTGAATCATGAGAAAGGAAAAGGTAATAAAGTTTTTAGCAAACACTTGTTTTCTACTCCCCGGCAATGTGAAATCCCCAAAATCATGGTTCCTCAGCATTCTCTCATTTCTAAGTCTAATTGGGTTGACGCTAGCAGTTTCCAGTTGTGTTCTGGAATTTGTTGGCACTGAAAAGCTAATGAGAAGTGAAAGAAACAATGGGACCCTCTCAAAGAACTTCAGGCAAACACCTTTTCGTCCAGTTGCATATTGCATTAAATCATCCCAGGATATCAACGAAAATGCTGCTCAAAATGAAGGCAACCCTGTCATTGGGCATATAGACAGGAATGGGCCACCAGATGGACCACCTCCTAAACCTGAAGTTCTTGAAGACATTGTTAATACGTCCTACCGCATTTTGATTTTCGTTGTGAATATAGTCCTCCGTCTATTCCTGTGGACAAGTTTTTCTGCAATAATTGAAATACTAGGCTGCCTCATCACCCTTGATGATGGTCAATCGACGGTTAAAAGTAATTTGATGTCCCGGATTTGGTATGATGGAGTGAAGACATGGTCCACCAGTGAAAAAACGTATTTAGCCATTCTTACCGTGTCCCAGCTAACACGGGAAATGGACCTATTTCTTCAGTTTCATTGGTCAATCTCACAAGTTGGATTTAGCTCACTGGATATCACTTGTCTTATTTTTCAATTGTCGATGGAACAAGCGAAAATCTTATTTGCAAGGGAGCTAGTCATGGAAATAATGACTTTTATACTTCTCGTTGTTTTGAAGTCGTTTGTGAATGCGCTCTGGACAATTGCTGGTAAATCTGAGGAAGTGGATGAGAACGATTTTACTTTAAAACCCAATGGGAATGAAAAAGAAAAACAAGGAAAAGATTTTCTATTTGCGAAAGCACAAGAAATTCTCCTGAACACTGAGAAAAGCTTGAAGTCAGATGGGAACTTGATACTTCCTAACGGAGTGGCACCTCTCCATGGACACCTGGGAGGAAATGGTTACGAGGATAATTCTGAGCTAAGCATAATTTTTCGAGCACCCCAGCATGGAAACACGAATGGAAACAACAGTAAATCAATCATGGAAATTTTGTATTCAAAAATGAATTTTATTGTCAGCATGTACTTTGACTTGATGGCGGTTTGGGAAAAATCCTCTAAAATTACTGGGTTTGTGACGCTCATCCTTTTTTGTGAGTTGACAACCACATTTTGCTTAAATACTTATATCACGTTGGACTCGGCTATGAAGTTTGGGCTCCTGTCTGGAATGGGCTCTTGTGGTATTGTTAGAGGAATTTTAATTGTGATGAAGTTGATTATCGTGTGTAATTCTGCGCAAGAGTTAAGGGATATGGTAAGGACACGAGTTTGCATTTGTTAAACTTAAAAAATTGTTATTGACACATTGAATATTAACTCTCTTTTCTTGCAACAGACGCAGGTTTTAATTGATCGCATTTTAAAACTAAAGCTGAAATTGTTGAGTCTCCCCAAGGAATTGTACCGCAAGGAATCTTTGAAAGCAAATAATAGGAATTCAACTAGTATGCATCATACTGCACCTAGTCAGTCACCTGTTAATTGTGAGCGGTGTCGTGGGATGGGAAGTTTTCTAACAGAAATGGTTTCTTACATTCGATCCCATCCCTTTGAGCTCTCAGCACTGGGTTACTTTTCTGTAGCTAGGTCATCTCTGACAACGGTAAAAATTTCAAGGTTTTTGTTGGCATATTTAACATATTTTCATTTATAATCCTTGCTTATAAAGAATCGCATACCTTTCAGATAACTGGGGTAATCGTTACCTATTTGGTTGTTCTCGTCCAGTTTCAATCGTATGCTTCATCATCATCATCATCATCAACTTCTACCACCACCTCAACTTGAATGTCAATCGTAAGAGTAATTATTCTCCAAAATATTGGAGCTTGCATGGATAAAAATGTAATTCTCATACATATGAAGTTGCAGTTCAAAAGGTTTATTCATAAGATCAAATGTAGCACTACAAAGTAGTAATGCATAAAGTATACAGATGCATTTCAATATTGCTGTGTGACATTGAATTACATTGCAGCAGTGTACAGCCAACAGTAAATTAGTTAGTTTAGTTGAAAATTGAATAAATGATCATAAAACAAATCCGTAAGTTTTACCTATACGTTGAATCAAGTCCGCTTTCTCATTTTCTGGCAAAAAGGCAGAGCGAGCAGCATTGAAATTCTATAAATCAAATTTTTTTAAATAATTAGCATCAATCCGAAATGTGTGAACAATTATCATCCAAAATATTTTGTGTTTATTACCCCACGAACAAAGTGAGCATCACATAGCCCCCATTTCCGCAAAAGTCTGTACTCATCATCCATTGTGGTTCCAGTGACAGTTGTGTCATCAGTATTGATAGACACATTGAATCCATCTTCAAAGAACTTGACAATCGGATGAGGAATCTCAAATGGAGAAATTGACCCCGTTAACAAAGATGACCATGGACAACATTCCAAGTGGATTTGATCCTTTCTCACACGCTCATAAACTTTTTTGTCAGAATGAATCCTATAACCGTGACCAATCCGCTCTGCGTGAAGTGTATCTAGTGCAAATTCAACTTGAGCTGCTGGCCCAGACTCCCCTGCATGTACGGTTCTTCTAATTCCTAATTTTGTAGCTCGGTCAAATATGTCAATTGCTTCTTCCTCCAGCATATGCTTTTCTGTAATGGTTCGTACAAAACGAAAGTTTTAAATATTACTTGAAAAGAAAATTACAACGGCACAATTAAAAGTTGTAGTACATTTATGAAGAAGACAAACCATCTGCAGTTGATGCAATTGCAGCAATGTCAATTGCAATAAGCTTTCCTTGATGAAAACTCGTGTCCGCTATAAGTTCAATGGTTTCTTCATACCAAAGAGTAGAAAAACCACGTATGACCGTTGCAATCAAGTTAACCTTTGTGCCAAAGTCCTTTTCTCCTTTTATTAGACCTTTTATCAAAGCGTCTGTCACGTCCCAAGTCCATTTTTTGGTTTCTTCACTATTTCCCTGCAATTGGGTTGTAATTCATTAGTGTATTACCACCTTTTTCATTTAATTACATTTAATCCTTCAACTGATAAAATACCTCTTTAATTTGACGTTGCACGACATCATCAGGAATACACAAGTGTGGACAATATCTTGCTTCCGAGTAGGCTATTCCAGCATTTGCTGAATCTTCCACAAACTCATATGCTACACGTTCTAGTGCTTTCAAGTCTCCTCTGATAAATACAAAAATACAATGAAATTCAAAAAAAATAATGTTCCTCATATTCAATGCGTACTTAATACAAAGTACCCACTTGACACTGCTAAGGATAATCCCAAATCTGGCAAGGAAAGATCCCAAATCCTCCGGCTTCTTGCATACCAAATAATCTTGTAGATCTTTAAAAGTTCCTTTTCCAGGTAGCTCTAGCTTTTTTGCTCTGAATTATCAGGGTATTAAAATATCAGCTCGTTTTATTAATAAAACATAACTCTATCATTTATCGTTACTCACGCCAATTTCTACTTACACTGCCAGCTCCCAAATGGTTTCGGCACGTATAGAACCATCTAAATGAACATGAAGTTCAACCTACAGCAAAAACCATATTATTCATTATTTAAATCTTGACATTACAAAAGACATTTAGGATTTCTTACCCTTGTCAATGGCCTACTTTTTGGGTGAACATGGTCAGCAATCCCTGGAGTTCGACTTGGCCCCAACATTTTCAAGTCAACTTTAAATTATGTTGAAACAAGTATTCTTTTAGTAATAATGTCTTTTTGTTTTCACACTATCACAAACTCCAACCTTTGATTAGACAGGATTGAGTTGGCAACTGAGTCTGAAACTTGGCCGGCATACATACATTGAATGATGAAATGTTGTTATGAGCATTGAGCATGAATGCAGTTGAAGGGCACATCATCATGATAATCGGGTCTCAAGTGCGTATATACATTTCATTTCATTTCAAGGTTTTCAAGCGAGCATGTTGATACGGACTAGGAACATGAGTGAGAGAAGAACAGGATCTTTTTATTGTATTCATTCATTGTCGATTTTCCCAGTGTATTCTTACATGTCTGCTCAAATACTCAATCAAAATCAACATCACAAGAAGTATAACATGATGGTATTAAATGTGCACCATTCAATATTTGGGATTAAGCCTCGTAATATATGTATCATAAATATTTAATGAGTCACACATATGCTCTTAAGCACTTAGTAAAAAATCAGTGGCAAAGAGTGAAGAGCAATCATCCATCTAATATTGACTGCTTGGGTCTTGAATATGAGATGATTAGAGATGCCAAAATGCCATAACATTTCACGTCATGATATGAATTTCGTTTTGCTACATCAACAAATTTACATTTTTGTACGCTGGCTGCCAAGCTTTGTTCTGGAGAGTAGCAAGAGTTTACCGTAGTATTCACGCTCAAATGAAGGAACAAGTAATGTGCGATTCACACTTGTAATTCTGAAGAGGATTTGTTACCATGCAGAAAATAAGGGGAAAAGCAGGTGTGATTTGAAAAATAAATTATTATTTTATTTAAAATTATTAGAGGATATATAAAAATACGAGAAATATGATGATGATCACAACGACCATAAGGACTGAAATGAAATTTGCAAGAAAGTTAACTTCCTTTCCACTCCCATTTTTCTCTTGCTCTTGTTTGAAATACTGAATCGCATCTGAAATGTCATTAGGCTGCTCTGGACAATAGCCAAAATGTAACCTAGCTTTATCACAGGAGAAGTAGTGGGTAACACCCGTTTTATACACCTCTGCAGGGGTCAACATCGGCGTGAAGGTGAGACCAGGATGGATTTTAGAACACAACGAGTGAGTAAACTGGATGAGGTAAACCACGAACCAGATGAGCCACATGGGAAGAACAAGGTCAGGATAAGGGTGGCCCAGTGCTTCCATTAGAGGCCGAAAAAACTCGAAGTTGTTGATTGGCACACCATCACTAATGAAGTATGCTTCCCCTCCAAGAGAGTCTGGGTGGGAGAGCAACCGCTCAGCAGCCTTGACATGAGCTTGCACCACATTTTTCAGTGTCACAAACTGCACCAAACTATCTCCGTAACCATAGCGGAAAATCATAACGTCAAGGGATTTCACAATTCTTGGTAAATGCCTTGTCTCTCCCAGGCCCATAACTCCAGCGAGTCGAAGAGCACACGTGCGAAGGGGAGCTCTTGGAATGTTCTTATTCACATTTTGGCATAAACCATCAGTCAACAGGACAAACTGTTCGGCTATAGCTTTCGTTCGTGAGTAGTGATCCACGTGTTGATGCAAAGGGAAGTAGGGGAGGGACTCGTCTCCGTCGATGATTTCCTGTCCACCAAACACAACGTTGTATGTGCTCGTGTAAACCAAACCACGGACACCGGCAGATAGGCAGGCTTTCAAAACATTTTCCGTCCCTTTGACATTTACCTGCTCCGTCTTCGTCCATTCGGTTGGCATTTGTTCCTTGCCAGACATACCATATGAAGCTACAAATTACGGGGAAAATATCTCCATAAACACTACATATATACGGTGTAAAAGGGAGTTTATTTTAGTTTATGCTTACCGCAGTGTATGACACAGTCAGCTTCAAAAAAAGCTTCTCTCAAAACACCAACATCCAGTAAGCTGCCCTCAATGAACCTAAGCTGATTCCTGTTTCCTTCTCCATTACCGTAATAAACTATGGTTCGTGGAGTATCTGGTGATGACTTGGTTGTTTGGGTAAATATGCTAGAGCAACCAATCCAAAAGGAGTCTGGCTCTATGATGTCAAAAAGGGTTACTTTGTGACCACGTTCCCACAATGATAACCCAGCATGGAACCCAATATATCCTCCTCCACCAACAATTACCACATTTAGTGATTCCGTCTTCATTGTGGTAAACCTGCTACTTTACTTTACTTTGCAAAGTTTTGGACAAGACTAACACCATTTGGAACTCAAAGTAGAGCAAATCCTGATGAGGAGTATGTATGTTATAATATGTATGCAGCAAAGGCTGGAGTTTCTCCGTAGTAACAGAGCTGCGTTGAGTGTATGACTGATGGAATGTCCATATTTTATGCTTAATGTTTTATCACTTGACGATGAGTTCTGCACTTTTTTTTATCAAGGTTTTTATAATGACACTCTGTTGTGGCTCGTCACAATCACAATATGTATGTTATCAGCGGCTCAGTGTAGTCGGGCCATGCTAATGGGGCTATGGTATTGGTATGTTCGGCTCTGGCAACCTTGGAATGGATGAAAGTTTGTCTTTTTCCTGTTGTTATGTTGATAAGACAGAATTTAGTTTTACTTTAATGGGCAATTGCCAACTTTGCATACTGTTGACAAGGTACAATTACTAGTGACATATTCCATACTCGTCGTCAAAATGAGGGACATATATTATCCATTATATTTGATGAGTATGTGTCACCAATTTTTAAGTGAGCATGCACAGGAGCAAATTACTTATTAAAATTTTAAACTATACGTCAGTATTTTTAACTGATTTTTAAAATAACAATGTATTACTACAATATGAGTGTTTTCCTCCACAGACTTGAAGCATAATTGAGCTGATGAGCTGAATAATTATTTTATCAGAAAGATTTTGTATAACGGGTAACAATGTAAAGCTTATGCATTAATGGTAATTCGACAAGGGACATCCTTGTACTATGAATTCTGAAAATAATACAACAACTCTTTCAGACTAGATAATATAAATCTACCAAACCATGCTTAAGGAACCCCTAGTTGCATACTTAAGTAACGAAAACCAAATTGAAGGTAGTAAAAATGAAATAAAAACTTCACGTCATATGCAATAAGTCAGCAAAGTAATGCATTTTTTGGCGGAATCAATACTTCACCAACTAATGCAAAAATTGCTACTACATTGCATTTTCATAAACTAAAATTTAACGAATTTTAGAATTTTACGTTTTTTCATTTGCATTCTTGGCTTTGCTGTCACAAATGTTGATGTATGTTCAGGCTTTGAAATTCATGTCATTATCATCTTTGTTCATATCGTCACCCCCAAATGATCTTTGGTTCAACTGATGAGTTCATGGAGAAACTAGGCCCTTACAGCAAATTGTAACATGCAGAACGGAAAAGGCTTCGGTCAAGATATTATAGATAAATCTCATCTTGTGAAGCTACTGTTAATAAACAAAGCTAGAATTATCCTAACAACTCTAACCTGCTTGTTTTTTATGTGATTGAGAGATAAAAACTTGCATGAAAGCTTGAATATTTGCTAACTCACCAATAAATAGTTATTTTTCCAAGGGAAACCCTACATATTAGCAATTATTCGTTTTAGCTGTATTATTTTTGTCATCAGAAAAAGGGTAAGATGCTTTACATTACAACAATTAGTAAAAAAATAGCGTTTCCTCAAGATATAATATGTGTTGGTTTAGCAGATTAACTATGCTTCAAAAATTTGCATGAAATTAAAATTAGCTTTCCAGTTCAAGGCCATTTAACCGAGATGGACATGAGAAACGACCTTGAAATTTACCTAGCATCAACGTTAAGGGAAATAAATAGAAACTACGCATCATCTTCCTTTGGGCTCAGGTTAGGTCAGGTCAAGTACCTCATACAGAGACAAAGAACGTTACAATAACGAATAACATTTTCTAAGGCCCCACAGGACTATAAAAGGCGGGGTAGGGGCAGGATAAAGTCATTCTTTGGTTCGGATCAGACCGAAGAGCATTAAGTTCATTCGATAAGTCAGAAAATTTCTCTAGTTTGGACTATTCTGGTAAGTATTTTTAACTTTTTTTACGTTTCCAGTTTCTTAATATTTTCTGAAAATATTGGAAACCTTCAATGGAAATGCTCCCAGTTTCTTAGTGCTCTCTGAAATATTGGAAACTTTCCATGGAAACGTTTCTTAATACTTTCCAAAAAATATTAGGAATTTGGAAACATTTCCCATCGTGGAATAGCTGTTCCTAATCTTTCCAGTTTTTCTTTTACTAATTTAAACCATTTGAATTTTGTTTGTTACAGTTTTGGTCAACCATCCCTTGAAAAGGTAACGTAGAAGTGGACAAGTAACGTGGCAAAGAAGTCTTGATGTAAGTATGGATACTCTTTAATTGTACAGACTGTTGCAAACTGATGGATTTCAAATACAATCAGAAACTTCAAAAGTTCTTTTTTTATATTTCAGAAAGGACAACTTATTCAACCGTTCTTGAAGGTGTAGCAGTTGCTCAATTAGAAACTTAAAAGCGGCGTCAAAACGATGGAGCGAGGACGACGACTTTTAGTTAAACGTGGACTAGATGAAGACGATCTCCCAGCACAGTCGAGCAGTACGGACAGAGGGTCAACTTCCACATCAAGCGGGACCAGCGTCAGTGCAGATGAGGTAGAGGCTAGCATGCAAACCCTTGCAATGCCATCATTACCATCTTCATCCGATTCCAGGGAAATAGTGGCAGGAACCATTTCGAGTTTACCTCAAGCTTCAATCAGCGCAGAGACAGTTGGCAACAAGGGCACGGTCATCGCTATGAAAGTCAACTACTACGACGTGAAGCCAGCTCCAGGATGGGCACTGTACGTGTATTATGTCACCATCAACCCATATGTGGATGAATTTTTGAAGTGGAAGGAAGTCATCCGTACGGCAGCGACTCAAATGGGGCTTGTCTATTATTTAGACGGGAAATACCTCTACTCTTCACAACTACTAGGAAATGTTGCGAAGGAGGACTTGAAAGTGGTTGACGCTAAAGACCTCTTTCCCCGGAGTGGACTACATGATTACTTTATGCGGAAGCCAGCAATTCGCGTAAGTTGGGGATCTGATGGCAACGATTATTTCAAAATCTCGCTGAGGCTCGCTGGAAAGTTGATCACCACGGACCGAATCTATTTCTCAGTCTATGAACAACTCATTCGGGATAGTATGCTTGACCTGAACCTTAAGGATATAGAAGGAACTTATTTTGATCTACTGGCTGCTACTAGTCATCCAAATCAACGCATAACTTTTTGGCAAGGTGAGTGCACTTTCTCAAACTTGACTCATTTATAAATATGGTTCTGTGTACTTAACTGTGTTATTTAATTGGAATTATTCTTTTGACTATGCTTTACAGGTTACAAAACTTCCATTCAGTGCCACGAAGAAAAGTTATTGCTGTGTGTAGATACGCCCTGCAAAATCCTTCATGCGGACAACCTGCTCCGGATCATCAGAGCTTTGGAGTGCACCCATGGAGACGACGTGACGAGTTTCCAGATTGCAGTGAGATCGGAGTTGATTCACAAGATCGTGTTTGCAACTTACAACAAGAAGAGCTACCGTGTGTTAGATGTGGAATTCCAAGAAACTCCAAAGACACTGTATTGGTATCCCTCAGGCGAAATGTCGATTGCTGACTACCACAAGAAGAATTATCAAATCACCACTCAGGATCTCAATCAACCTTTGCTGTACGTTACACCACTCGTAGAAGAATGGGCATGGGAATGGACTGAATATAATTACATGGTTCCGGAGCACTGTCAGATGGTTGGACTAACGAATGAAATGAAAGCAAACGCTGCCCTGATGAAAGAAGTGGACAACTATTCGCAACTGGGCCCAAAGGAGAAGCAGTTTCTACTCAACAGTTTCGTCAACCGTTTGCTGAACGATGAAATGGTATATTTATCTTTACTAAATTGGAATATTTGTATAGTAGGTGTAGAATTGCATAGATGATAATTCACTAATATAAATGTTTGTTTTTTATCATTATCCAGAACACAATCAGATTGAACGATTGGGGAGTTCAGTTTGGCAGGGAGTTGATTGAGCTAATGGGTCGGAGTCTTCCAAAGGAAATCCTCCGCTTTCGGAATGGATCTCATCAAGTAGATGACAAGGGAGACTTCTCGGCAGCTTTCAGTTGTATGTTATTTTAAAAAAAACTTTAATATGATGAAAATGCCTGGATTTATAGCAATTTTTTATGTTAACTATATGTTTTATTCTGTTTGATTTTATCTAGCTAATCAAATGTTTTATGCTGCGGATTTATCATCATGGAGCATCATTGTTCCCCCAGAAGCCGCCGAAGGAGTGGAACATCTGCTGGAAGTAATGTCAAACGTGGCATGTTCTCTGGGCATGAATCTTGCTGAGCCCAAGCAAGTGTAAGTACAGTTTGCTTTAAACCGTTAATCGATTACATTGCTTCTGAATTGGCTTCATTAATCTAATATTTTCTTGTTTTGTTATAGCTTCAAAATGGAAGATTCACAACCTGATACCTACCTTAATGCCCTGGATGAAGTCGTTAAAGGCCAAAATCTTCGGATGGTCTTTGTCATCTTACCCTACAATAATGAACATTTGCAACATGTCGTGAACATAAGCCTGACTGTTGATCATGGGGGTACGTTTATAAGTTAGATTGAGCATTTACTTTTATATTGAGCATGTGTTGTTAGGTATGTAACAGATTGTGATTTCCTTGTATCAGTTCCAGGGCAGTGCTTTTTTGCGAAGGATGTTTTCTCTGAAGATCTGACATCTCTTATGACAAAAGTCATGGTCCAGATGAACGCGAAGCTGGGTGGAGAGCCTTGGACATTGAAGCTGGACCTCCAAAGCACCATGGTAGTTGGAGTGGACGTTTGCGGGAATATAGGAGGAGTACAAACTGCTGCGATGGTTGCTACATTCTCCTCAAACTGCTCCAGATACTTCAGTACAACCACCTACTTCAGAAAGAAATCCCAGCTGAACGAATTTAAAATCATTCCGCATTTAATTCTTGGTAAGTAAATAAGCTACTGGGTCGGGATTGGGTGATTTTGCTTGATTTACAGTAATTAATAATCATGTTTTTATTGCTTCAATTTTTTCAGAGTGCTGCCGCAACTATCTGGAAGTGAATGAGCAACTTCCACGGAATATCATTTTATATCGTGATAGCGGTCGTACGGGTCGGCAACTGGATGTTCAACAGTTAAAGCTGCAAACACTTTTGGTGAGTAAATGATATGCTTTCTTTCGAGGCTAAAAACTATTACTCTACGCTATTGCTTTAACGCAAGCTTTATATTAACTGTTTGTGTGCTCTACCTATTTTTCAGGACGAACTAGAAATGTTCTACAGCAGCGTTGGACAAGATGCCCCTGATCTAACATACATTGTGGCCAACCAAAACATTGATACTCGACTCATGCTGAAGGAGACCATCCAGAAAAGTCCTTCTGCTGGAACAGTTGTTGATTCAGTTATCACATTTCCTAATTGGTACTGTTAATCATATATTATGCATGTGTTTCTCATTCTTTCTGGTTCTGTGCTACCTACCTGACTAATCTCCGTGATTTCTCTTTTAATTTTCAGTTACGACTTCTACCTGGTCTCTAACGCCCCTGATCAAGCAAACGTGAAGCCCTGCTACTACAGAGTTCTCGAGGGTGGAAAGGCCTTTGATGCCGACGAACTTCAACTCATCACCTACAAACTGTGCCACTTGGACTACAACTCTTTCAGCGCCGTTCCAGTTCCTGCTCCATGCCAGTATGCCCGGAAGCTTGCTCTCTTTTCAAAGCTGTTTGGTGATGATCGCGGGGACAACAGACTTAGCCGACTTCTTTACTTCATTTGAATAGTAACAAACTCACAATGAGTTAGTTACCCGTATTTTGTATATTTCTACTTGTTACTGATTCTATGGAAACATTCTACGTGATAGTATGTTTATCTTGTTTTTATATTGATACGATATTATTGGCGTCTCTGTTGAGTTTTGCCATTTCTATTCTTTTTGTGTGAAGGATATTTTTGAGTTATTTATAGGCTCCCTTGATATGTAGTAAACTTTACGCTACATATTGTTTAACATTTTTTACTGTTTTGTTGCTCACTTTCTTTGTTGCCATCAAGTTCATACTGTTTATGCCAATGCATACAATGCAACATATATTATTAATACATACACAGACAATAGTTAAGTAACCATTTTATACCTTTATTCTAAACAATGCATTTGAGATTTTAAAACTTCCAACTACAAAACAACAACATCAAAACAGCCGAATCTTACGAGTAATCCACAGACTTAGAACAAATCATGTATATACGTAACAAAATTGCATGGAATGAGTAGAGAGATTTTGCTAAACTAATTTTTCCAATATGTCACAAACGCACTAACATTTTAAAACTAGTTAGCCTCCAGGAAACCTCGACAAGACCTAAGACATTGATTGTAGCAGTCATAGAATCCCTTATCGTCATCATCCTATTAAAGTCGTAAAAATATCACCATCATTCTTATATAATTTCATTCATGGGTTGAAATATTGCAAAACAAAAATCTTGTTTTTTGGTTTACTAACGTAATATGGATCTCGAATAATAAGTAGCTTTTCTGGATCATAGCTTCCTAGCAGTTCAATTTTGGCCTTGGAATCCTTGGGAGCCATGGATGTCAGTGATCGAATATTTTCATTGTCCATTCCAAAAATGTAATCATAGTGTTTAAAGTCTTTCGACTGAACCTAAAATTCAATAAGAAGCATTAAGTAGCTGGAACTCTCGCATAGTTTATTCTTGACCATGTCAATTCAATTCTGATTAGTTTTTGTCAACCGAACAAGTAGGTATACCTGTCGCACAGGATGAGAAAAGTTAATTCCCTTCTCTTTCAAAACTCTGAGTGCACGTCGATCCGGTTGATTCCCTACGTGCCATGAGCCAATCGCAGCTGAATCCACATCCCATTCATCTTGAACGCCTTTTTGCTTAATCAAATCCTCAAAAACGGCATGGGCCATGGGTGAACGGCAAATATTACCTACAATTTAAAGCCCATGGTAATCTCCCTCTGTTACGTTTTGTTTCTTTTACACTTCATACTGCAGTTTAACAAGCCAACTCATAAACTAGCGTAATTAAATCACATACCCAAACATATGAAGAGGACGCTTTTCACCATCCTGACTAAATTCCCTTTACTCCACTGCCTAGGCCTAAGAATATTGAAAAAATAGAGAAGTTATGCAATCACAGTCCACAGGATATGATATGTCATTTCTTTCACACTTAACGCGTGTATGATCTAATGTCATAACAAAACAAGTATAGAATATTTGACATAAACCAAGTTGTGAAGTTAAACTTACAATTAAATCAATTTTTACACACAGTTATCTTTTAAACCTTGTTCAATGTATTCAATTTAAATAGATAACTTTTGTGATTCACAACACTGAATGTGAGCTAATAGATCTCAACCAAAACAGCAGTGCAATGGACTAAGGGATAAACACATGGTTTCACACCACACCATCTCACACGCTACTAGCAATTCTTTTCTCATTGAGTTCTTTTATTTTTCACATGTGCCCCGCGAATCGTGATCATCACGCTCCATCACAATAATATTGACTGAGCCAACTTAAACATATTAATTCTTTCAGTTTAAAAGTTTTTTTTAAAGTGACGAGTTTAACTGAGGATTTTCAAGACAAAAGCTTTCCCCTCTTTAACTTGAGGATTTCATTAGTTTGCTCCTGATTCATAAATTAAGGTAGTGGTGGATTACGCATGGTTAGAAGTAACATTCATTTTGGCCGAGAAGTTGTCTGATCTGATTTATTTTGAATGATTTTTAGGTCAAGGAATGAACAATAATGGCACTCCTCAGGGGCTTCAAGAGAGTAATTTGTGGGATTTCCGGTGGTGTAGATAGCGCCGTTGCAGCATCCATTCTGAAGCAGAAGGGATTTGAAGTCGTGGGTGCATTCATGAAAAACTGGGATGATCAAGATGAAGGAGGCACTTGTCAAATAAACCAGGAGAATGATTATCAAGATGCTAAAGCCGTTTGTGACCATCTCCGGATTCCTTTTGTTGAAGTGTCCTTCGTTAAAGACTACTGGAACGAAGTGTTTTCCCGACTGATTGAGGACTATGAAAAAGGATTTACCCCCAATCCGGACGTACTATGTAATCGATTCATAAAATTTGGTTCGTTTTACCACTACTCCATGAATAAACTTGGAGGTGACGCAATTGCTACAGGTCACTATGCCCAAAACTCATTTGGGAACTTTCTGGAGCATTATTCTCCGGATAAGATAGCTTGTTTGAAAAGAGCTATAGACTTGCGCAAGGATCAGACCTTATTTCTAAGTGACATTTACCAAGAACCTCTTAAGAAAACGATGTTTCCACTCGGAGCACTTTGTAAGCAGAGTGTAAGACAGCTGGCGAAGGAGAGTGGGATGGATAAGATATCAAAAAAGAGGGACAGTGTTGGGATTTGCTTTATTGGAGACAGAACCTTTCCCAATTTTATCTCAAAGTATGTTGAAGACAGACCTGGCTACTTTGTGGACATTGACACGGGCAAGATTATTGGGGAGCACAATGGAGTTCATCAATGGACAATTGGTCAAAGATGTAGGATTGGAGGTTCTCCACAAGCTTACTATGTTTGTCAAAGGGATAAAAAAACTCAAACGATACTTGCAGCATTGGGACGCGATCATCCATCCTTATACAGTAGGAAAATCATTGTTGCAGCTCCACATTGGATATCAATCGTGCCTGAGTTTTCACAACACAAGCCATTTAGTTGTATGTTCAAGTTTCAGCACACCAAGTGGACAGTACCATGTTGGCTTTATGAAAACAGTAGTGACAACAGTGATGGAGTGGCTACAGTTCTGCTATCAGTTCCCACTCGTGCTATAACTCCAGGTCAACATGCAGTGTTCTATAAGAATGATGTGTGTCTTGGGAGTGCCAAAATTTTAGGTTCTGATTCACTAGTCAATCATTGTAACTTAGAGACGTTCACCTGGAATGATAATTGTAAACGTGAAACAATTGCGATGAACAATTCATGACGTAGTATTTATTTTTAATGAAATATTTTCTTATATGCTTTTAGACTCAAATAAAAATGTATTCTAGACTAAAACCAAAACCAGACTAAAATCTTCAGTTATGCTATATCTACTCATAAAGTCAACTAGTCATAAACTGTTCAAAATGAAGAGATGATAAATCAATGCACAAGGAGCCGACTCTCAAAGCAACATTTAATTTTTAAACGATTTCTTATTTTTTTCTCATTTTGCATCGTTTTTTTTTCATACATTATCTAGGTTATAATCTTAGATAACAGAGATATTTCATTTTCATAATGTACACCGAGTAACTAGCTAATAGCGGACTTACGTTTCTACTTATTTCTACTTCATAACTGTACAATAATGACGATCGCGTTTTTTTAAAAGTTTTACTTGTATAAACAAACCAAAAGTTTCAAAAGACACTTTAAATTACAAAAAAAGAAAAGTTGATAGGTTTGGGAAAGTAGACTAAAAATTATTGCAATATTATTTTGTAAAAAGTTACAATCATCATAGTAATAATTATTACACATTATCCCTTGATCATCCATACGGGTTGGTTTTGCACACTAGAAAGGAGGAACATACATTTTTAGTTTATAGTGTGCCTTCAAAAAAATTGATTGTTTTGTTTTACGTATCATAGAAAATAATAGAGAAGCCTAACATTGACATCACATTCCAAGTATTTAAAAAACATTATATCATATATCATTTCATATCATTATCCAACATTCAAAGAATTTTACACAAAGGAGTTGGCATGCACACAACATGAACCAAGGTCATGAACATAAACATCATAGTTGATAGTAGGAAACAAGCAAATGAAAAGTTTGTAAGAATCTTTTACTTTTAACCTAAAAACTTTAATTAACAAGTGCAAACAAGTTTTTTGTTTTTAAACTTAGCATGCAAAAAATCCGATTTCTTTTGTTTCATCACCACCACCAACCACCAACCAAATAGCATCAAACAACACCAACCCAATTTTTACTACTCGTGTAATTTCATGTCAGTGGATAGATATAGATAATATTTTGGTTGATTAAACAAAATCTTTGAAACTATAATAATAATAAGATTTATCATATATGATATATGTATCACCATTTTTTTTCATGCAGAGAATAATAATAAATTGCTTGATCATCAATCAACACTAATCATATTTGTATTGAAGCTTGTATAATAATATTTGTTCCATTATCATTCCACTGCACGGGACTACACATACATTGTTGGTTCTTGCTAATCATATTTACAGTTACAATTCAATACTCAATTTGAGTTTCTCTTCACCATTCCCTCTCTCAATCTGATTTTCTTAACACTACAATTTTGAATCTTCGTTCTGCCATCAATTAAGTTCAAAAGCTTTTTCCCCAACCATGACTTTACATTTACAACCATTCCGAAGCCATCCTGCGACCTGCTGTAAAATAGATGCTTTCGTACAACACCATATCATACCATACCACCAACACCGACGCCAAACATGCGTACACCAACATCACCTCCATTATTTCAATTCTTACTTTTGCACACAACATCAACAACAAGCGAACAGACGTACTTTTGCGAGTCAAAGTTAAATTTCTAATGTACAAAGTTTACAAGATAACGTGACTTGCTTCCATTTAATTTCCACAATTATTTTTTTGCATCCCCACATCCCATTTCATTTCTCCATAGCATTTTATCATAACACAAAAGTGAATGAGTAAGTAATTGATTGAATTGAAACGATACACTCACAAGTTGAGTGACATTAACCACACAGCAGCTGCTCCTGTTCAGAAACTACTGACCATTCTCTTGAGATTAAATTGTGTGTCATTAAAGTATTTTAGTACTTTTTGACAAGTGTATTGTTAAGTGTACGTTATGTTATGATGTGAGTTTAACCTACGAAATATATTTTTTTACCTGAGAGGACCAAAATTGTATTGAGACCATCACCTTATGCCTTTGAATTGAGGTAATGCCCACTTGTCAGAGTATCGTTTCATTAAGAGGTATAGATTGATAGTTTTAGAATTTTTTTTGAAATATGTGGCTAGAGTAGAGACCATAGCAATTTCATTACCCAACCAAATCAACACTTAACGCCGTAAGGATTTTTACTTTAAGAATCACTGACATTAAATACTCCAGTTATTTTGTGAATCAACAATTTATCCAAGTCACAAAGAAATTGCAAAAAAACAACATTATTTTGAAAAAAAGGATTATTAGAATGTCAATGATTCCAGCCCAATCACACTGTTCCCACTACCATTGCACAAGTTTCCACACAAGACAAGATAGTAAGAGTAGTAAAAAGTTTTGTAGCACATTCCATTGTCAACATAATCTCATAAATTTATATAATTATTAGTTGTATTAAAGACGGCTGTGGAGAATGAACTTACTTGTTTGCGTACTTCTGAGAAGGCGCTAGTTAATACGCCCCAAAAAGGAATATTACAATAATTAACAATTTTATGTTTCTTTCGGTTTAAAACTTCATTATAAATTTAAAACTGACAACAACAAAAAAAGGAAAAGAGAAGCTAGGCTTTGAAACTCGACAAAATAAAAGGACAAGTATTAATTCAAGAATAAGTAAGTAACTCTGTATCGATATCGATAGCAACTGTTTTCTTTCCTTTGTATAATTTTAGTAACACAGCCATCAGGAAGCTATATACGTATTTTCATGGTGTATGAAAAATTAAAAATTCCGTAACTCTACTATGATGAAGATCACATTAATAGATATACATGTTTTACATGTATGGTTTTGTTACAACGTACAAGAGGTAAATGCAAAGTTAATAAATTATAAGTTTGCTTATATCATTTTCCCCCCTTCTTCTTCCTCTTCTTCTGCAGCTTGCACGTTTGCGTACCAAATTCATTTCATTGTAACGTACATATTAATATTTGTTTTAAACTAACTAAACTAATCACCTACTTATAAGTTTAAGATGTAAGTAATTTTTTTATAAATCTAACTCATTTTAACATTCAGCAGATATCCGCATTGGAACTAAGACTGGAGACTGTCTCTCTTGGATACAATTTCATTTAATCAATATTATTATTTAAAGATCAATATGATTTGGCAAAGTTTTTTTTAACCATTCGACTTGAAAACGTGCTTCATCATCACCAAAAAACACTGCAACAATCCATCAATAAATCCACACTAATAATTAATATTTTGACTTTTATAGTTTGCAAAACAAAAACTGAAAAAAAGAAAAAGAAAATACATATATATACAATATACGATTTTTTAGTTATTATAAACTCTGTAAAATTGTTTTGAAATTTTTTATAAGTTGTAATGTAAAGATGTCTGTCTGCGTCATCAGTTCTTCAGGCGTTTTGAGATTTTTTTTCGAAGGTGTTGAAGGCGACTTTTCTATTCCTATATCTCTACTTCTATGTATAAGTATAGACACTCCTTAATTACGCTAGAGAAAAACAATGCCATATACTTACATTAGACTAATTCATTAATGACAATATATAATGAGAGTTATGAAGACTAGTCCCTTCACTTGACGTGGCGAAATGGGTCAAAGTGAAGCTGGTGAAAATTTGTTGCGATCCTATGACGATGATGAGCGGAGGAGGCAATAGCTTTTTATTTGATACTAACAACTAAGTAACAATATAATTGTTGTTGTTTTTGTTGATGTGTGTTGTAGTGTCGTTTATTGAAATTTGTATTGAGCATATTATTTGAAAAAAAGCTGCAGCTGTACACTTTTTATAGCAAAGGCTTCGCAAAAATATATGGCGGCGTGTCATTATCATTTGCTTAAAATTGGATTTGTTCAACAAATGCCATTCCGAATAGGAAAATTTGCGTCATAGAAATAAAAAAAAATGCAAGGTTGGTCCTACACCAATGAAATACATGGATAAGATAAATTGAGCGACTACTATCATCTCACAACACTGAGCTAGTAAAGCGAGGATCTATAGACTTAGGCATTAAAATGTACATTTTAAAGTATTGCTGTTGTAAGATAATCTAACTGCATAGATGGTGATGACGCGATGGTATTTTCCAAAATGATTTTTGTAAAGAAAGTTATTTCCACCCAGCGCACAATTATTTGTTGAAGTAGGCATGTGCGAGGTGGTTTTTTTGACAACCAAAATCAAGGGCACTCATTTATACAATCATAGTGGATCAATTGGCACTAATCCAAACAGCGTCTGCTCATAAAACCGTCGTTGCTTACGTCTAGTGAATAAAATGTTTTTAAAGATGTCAATAATTAACTAAACAAGTGCATCACATTTTTAGTTGGAAGTTTTGTCCTACAACTATAGGAGTTTGTTTGTATGTTAATTATGTAAAAGCTTAGCGTAATCATACACATAGATACAGTATACATGTAAACTCATTCATTCACCAGCTTCCCATTCACCCAATTTCACATCCAAGCGAGGGGCTCTAGCCCTGCAACCATCATCAATAAAATTTGTAGCCCCCTGTCAAATCTCAAAACTAAATACTATAGTTCCATATCACGTGCTTCGTCTTCACTGAAGTCCGACATGGAACTCTCGGAATCTGATGAGAGGTTATTGTTATTGGCGGACGATGACTGGTTCATCTTCTCTGACGTCTCCTTCTCTTGCTCTCGAAGCGCATCCTCTGTGGCGTACTTGCGAACGTACTCTAAATAATCAAATCAAATCATCAGTATTTTGATATTTTAAAGGGAAAGTGACAATGCATGACGTGACATGACAAGTGGGAGCATAAAAAATAGTAGTAGTATTCTTCCTTTATCCGCACCTGTGACTTTCTTCTTATATTCTTCAGGTTTGTGGAGGTACATTGCTGCAGCGTCTCCGTTGAGAG
Source organism: Orchesella flavescens (assembly GCA_964034955.1). NCBI lineage: Eukaryota > Metazoa > Arthropoda > Collembola > Entomobryomorpha > Orchesellidae > Orchesella > Orchesella flavescens. The sequence goes on from OZ035953.1 coordinate 18,876,861, forward strand.
GATCGATTGGATTTGGATAGGTCAACAGTTGCGGCAAAAATGACTCAAAAATGTTTGACAAATCTGGTAAAAAAATACAAACACAAAATGAAACATTGTCAAAACCATCATTACCTTTTCAACCTGGAGGCGTTTTTTTATAGACACAAGAAATATAAAACTACTCCATTTCCTCCGCCTATATCAACCGGATACTACATACTTCATCCATTAACATATTCCTTCCTACATGACATGGTGAGTTATAGGTCATACATATTTTATTATAAGCAATGTATCTACTACTACCAGAGAGCTCTTATCATCCAAACCGACCCCATTTGCGGCTTTTTCCTAAAAATAATTTTCACATAGTTCTTTTTTTCCAGCCTATATTGTCAAGCGAGCATGTTTGGTGATAGTGGTGCATTCACGGTGATCTGGTTTCTCTCCCCGACATTTTATAGATATGCTTAGTCAACTGTGTAAGAGAAAACATGAGCTATGAAGGAATTTAGGAAATTCAAAGAAGTGAAAGAAAAGAAAATGTAGATCGGTGAAGAGAGAGGCAGGGAGAGAGAAGATCAATATATAAACGTGTGGAGTGCTTCTTGTGTCCCGTATCCTATGTTCCCAAAAAACTTTGTATTATTTGTATCTATCTAGTCCAACTTCTTTGGAAGCTGATGTACGTATGCACATGCACACAAGGATGAAAATATAAAGTTCTAAAAATACTGCGCTTTCTCGACACCAAAGGAGTGCATCGGGAAAAAGAAAATGTTATGCTTCTCCCTTCCTCTCTCGCTCTCTCATGGTGTGAGAGTAGCAGTGACCGATGCCAGAAACGTATATAATATATATTTCCATGCAGATGTTTGTTCAAAACACAAATATATAAAGTTGAGAAAAAAAATCACATTTCCGGAACATAAAAATGTTTTGATCATCATTAACACTTTTATTTCCAAAGAATGTTGGGATCATTAATCATCAATAAACTTCCACTTCATCAAACCTATAAAGAGGGGAGCTCTGCCTCTGTGTTTATTAAAGTCGTCGTACTGAAACTCAAACGTAGTGTCGTTTGTAATAAACAAACACCTTGACTTTAAGTTTTTAACGCTTTTATATAAAAAAAATCAATTGTTTTTCATTGCTCATTAATGATATGATATGGCTTGTGCACTCAATTTGAACTCAGAAATGGTACATGTGCGTTACTAATCAAGTCACTTGATTTGGTTAACTAAGCTTAACCATGTATGTGTGCTTTATGCGATGCAATCTACGGATACATGCATCATATGTGAAGCAATAGCCAAAAACACCAACAGCAAGTGCATGAGATCAGGTGGTGAGTTAGAAACATGAACATGATAAAAATTTAGTCCACCTCTCGTACACCAATACTCGTCCTTTATCTTATAGTAATGATGACGATAATCTCGCTTCTAGCAATGAAACATGTATATCAACAGCGCAATATAATAATAATACGTAGGTATTATCATAAATGTCCGGTCAACTTTATTTGGCTCTCATTTTATAACGACTTGACATATTCAATCGATTTTTTCTGCATAATCTCCCCCAACTTGCACATACTTTTACCACCTCTTCTCAAGAGCCGAGATGCCAGTAGAGAAGAATGCTGGGCCTCTATGTCCAAGCCATGAAATTACACTTTTTTAACATGGTTTTTAAAGGGGATTGTGAACCAGCTGGGAGCCATTGTAATGACTGTCTTTTAGTCTCTGCCTGATAGGGATGAAGGTAACTTTCATTCCCAGTCACAACTTGCTCCAGAAAATATCTCTATCCTGAGAAAAAAGGTTGAGATTTTTTGACTTTGTTTGCACCTAAATTTCGTTTGTTGATGTGTGAGCAGTTTGGGAATCCACCTTGCATAGCGAAGAGATAGACCCAAAGTCAAATGTATAATTCTCCACACTGACATGACACTTATATTGACCTTTTCGGCTATTTCTCACAACAGGAGTCGTCTGTCCTTTTCAACCACAGCTTTCACTTTAGCTGCATGTCTGTCGTTAGTCGAACTTGAAGGTCGTCCTGGGTTTGTCTTGTTTTCTAGTGATGGGTCACCACTACGAAATCGCTTGCACCACTCAATAATAGTTGATCGAACTGGCAATCGGTCAACACCAACATTTTGAAGCTCCTTTCTAATTAAGGACGAAGAAAGGCTCTTCAAAAACGCATTTTAACCTGCACACGAATATCTTGCGTTGTAAAAAGCATTCTCGTTTATGTTTCCAGCTCTAACTCTACAAAGCAAATGACTGCTACTACATGCACCCATCATTCAAAAGCCACAAACCTTATCTTTCAGATGATGTGCAGATCATTGTATTTGAGGAAGTCCTCTTTGAGGTAATCGTTATCAAAGTTGACCGGATATTTCTGATAATCCCTTCGTACACCTCGACGAGATCAAGAATAAAGTTGCATATTAAAAAATATGATGTGATATGATGATCATGATCATTTTAAACTACAGAGCAGATAAAAAAATAGTAAATTGTTCAACAATGAAAAATGAAACCTTTGCACTTACAAAATGCAATAACAATAATCATCAGGCACAAAGTAAACTAATGCCTTCGCGTTTTGCATTGTTGGCTTGGTTTTACACCACTGACTATTGAATCCTACTCTTCCACTACACCACCAACACCAACAAATCCCTTATTTTGAGTTTATAGTGATTTTACTGTGTTACTTTGGATTTGCATGCACGCAAAATAAAATGTTACCTTATTTCAGAAAGGGTACTCATGCACTCACATGAGAATGCACAAGGGAGAATGTAAAAAATGACAATGAAAGAACAAAAAAAATGGGATGCATAATATAGTTAAACGCCCAATTCTCACTGTCATTATTACGTAGTATTATCATCAGCATCATCGTCATATCATTCATATTACCATCAAATATCTAAGTAAAACGAACAAAACAATGTCATGTGACCATCCGACTGACGATAATCTGACTAAATTAAGGATGGATACAGAGAAAGTACTCAAACTCAAATCAAACTAGTTTCATTTCACGATAAAGATTTTCTTTTCATTTTGCGTCAACTCAAAACTGAAGCCAATGCCAACCAACTTCTTTCATCTGGTGCAGGAGATTTGGAGCAACAACCTAATATTTAGGTTGAGTGACGTGAGATGAAGCGCCGAGATGTTGGATGCAACATAAGGCAAAGGTACACTTCACACAAGAAGTGTAGAACACATATGCGTAATCGCACATTAGGTTATTATTTAAATGAATGAAAGGTATGTTGATGAATGTATGTGTGTGGCATTGAAAGATGCGTAAAAGGGAATACTCCATTCCATTCCAGGATTTCTCATCATCAACATCAATATACTTTGTGCTGTCAAATATATATAATATTTCTTTCGTAGATTTTGCAGTGAATATTTTCCGTTGTAGTGTTAATATTTCACCTTCAATAAATTCGTAGTTTCCGCAATAATAATATTGCTTCAAGTAAATAGTTCGCTTCTATTATACGCTTATTACCACCAGTAGTGCTTACGCGATTATCGCTAGTTGTATCCGCATCACACTCACCTCATCTTCTGATATAGGTTATATCAACCAGGTACGAAACACCCACTCACACATTTATGAAAATATATACAGAATATCTTCAGACTTGCGGGTATTGCCTTGTTCTCCTTGTTGCTAATATTCGTAATAGTCTTGCATGGCGAGTAAAAACCAGGTGGTGATATTGGTCAATTAGTGATTTTTGTGTAGTGACATTAACGGGGTGGTGGTCAATTTTATGCAGAGCAGTGTAGACTTGCTGTCATAATTTGACATGGTTATTGCATAATATTTTCGGCAGTAGTTGAGCTAGTTTTAGTGAAGAAAATTTCAGTTTTTTTTAGTGATTTTTACCTCGTACAAGTCAGAAAAAGTTCATGACAATTTTTTTCCCCGTTATGCAAATGAGATCAAAGCCGCTCAATTTTTTTTTCTCTCTTTGTTTAATTTTGCTCAGCTAAACGCTATATGAGAATATGCTTGCAAACCAAGAACCAACGTAGTTTAAAATGTAGATTTTTTGTTTTGACTTACTGCAACGATGATATGAGTATAGATATGCTTTGTCAAAGTAGAATTTAGTGTTTATGCATATGCTAGCCACATCATCAAGTACTTACAGAAGTGCATACAATTTTGATTTTCGCTTTGAGTGTTGATGTTACTGTCTTGCACTATGAATTTCTGTTAACAAGTATAGTCATAAGTGCATATGAGACTCATTTAAATACCAAAATATATTCATGTACATTTAGCATAAATCGCTACACGAGTGTAGCTTACACCGATACCGGTTGCGGTAGTGTGTTGTATACTCACTGTTGCGACACGAATGCTTACACTTACACACTATGATATGTCGGTAGCGACATTTTTGTGTTTGTCACACTCACTCAATACATAACTCCGGTAGCGGGGTTTACACTATATACACTCACTTCTACGATACTGGTTGCAGTATACACACAAATAACAAACAAAATCTCACATCTTTCTAAACTACACACAAACGAATTGGAATCTACACATTTGGATGGAATCAGAATGGAATCACCAGACATTCATTATAAATGAATGCATACTAAGTCAGTTATCCTGAACTTACGTATAACTAAGCTTTTTGTTTGGACTGATGTTGATGAGACAAATTAATGTCTGACGAAAAAGGAGCCAGTTGCTGATACTAAGAAGTGTACAGCCCGAAGCGGAAAAATTATAACAGACATCAGATAACCAACTAAAGCAAACAAGAAGAAAATAATAAAAGCACTCAACCAATTGAACCCTTACTCCCAACTGAAGGTACTATAGATCGGGTAGCCGTTCTACCTGAAGCTAAAAGGAGTTTCATTTATGGTTTGGTAGCAAACCAATATCTTTGGGAAATTGGGAGAGACAAGTAGACTCAAACATGAGCGATATAAACGCTAAGATAACGAAGGCCGTTGAAGACGCCCTCGCCAGGCAATTATGGGCATTCACCCAGGAGAGAGAGAAGGACAGACAGCAGATGAACCAAATGTTGGAAATCATCAAACAGCAAACCGACGTAATGCAAGCCAAGGACCAGACGACAGCAGGCGCAATTGCAGAAGCTATGAAGGGGCTCACGCTAACCACCATGAAATGCAACATTGACCCACCCAAATTCGATACCAAGAAGCTGACACCAACAGCTTTCCTCACAGCATCAGAAAACCATTTCAAAAGTATGGCTTACGATGCATCAAAGTACCTTACTCATGTAAAATCCTTACTTCCGGAAGACGCCAAGTCATGGTACAACCATGAACTACCCACTTTTAAAACATGGGATGGATTCAAAACCGCTTTCGAGGCTAAATACAATAGTTGGCAGGACAAAGAAAGACGACGCAGAGAACTTGAGAAGAAACAACAACAACTCAACCAGCCGACTAACAAGTTCATTTATGATTTGTTGGACTTGTCCAAGCAATGCTTCCCAGATGACAACGCAGATGACCATGTGAGAAGGGCACAGGCTGCACTCCACCCAACCCTACGCATTGCACTTGGGCCAAGGACTTTCAAAACAGCAAATGAACTGAACGACGCATGCGACTTCGCCACTTCATCACTTGAAGCCCAAGACATGCTGTGGAAAAGATCCTTCACTGTTCCACCAATGAAAGCAGAAGACAGGAAAGATTATTCCAGCAAACAGAAGCCAAATGATCAGAAGAATTTTGAACCAAACCAACAAGGAACCGGAAGGAACACCTTGGAACGTGGATTTTTCGGAGACAACCCAAATGACAACTTTGGAGAAGGAAACCGAGGAAGTCTTGGTGGATTCAACCCAAACAGAGGAAACCCTGAGAGTTTTTACTCATTCAGTGGAAGAAACAATGGAGCAACAGGAGGTCAGAGAGTCCAGGAGAATGAAGACAACCATAGCGCTGGAGCCGAAAGAGGACATCCAAGTGGACCAGGCGGCAGACCCATCACGGATAACAAGACAACCCTGCAACTTGGTCGTGTCCTAACCTCCAACAACTTGGAGAAATGCTTACGTTGCCATGGATATAACCACTCCATCAATAATTGTCCGAGTCCTAGAAGAATGGCGTTGGCCACATTAGAGGATGGAACCGTAGTCCAAGTATATTTACCTGAGCAGGCGGACGGCACTGATTGCATCGGTAGCGATGCGTGCCAGTTAAATGAAAATTTAAACTAATAGGGGAAGGTACACCAATTCGCCAAGGATACCCTTTCCCCACTATGAGTCTACACCCAAATGGCGTACCAGTGATTAAAATCACAACGAAGAAAAGCATTATAAATGCACTACTTGACACAGGATCAAGTCACTCTTTTGTGGATCGGAAACTTGCAAAACTATTGCAACCAAACTTCACGATTGAAGAAGGAGAACCATTAGTTTGTGCCAATGGCTCAACATGCAAACGAATGAGAAAAATTAACTTGCAGCTAACAAAAGGAGCTAAGGAAATCAACCATGATTGTTACGTGATGAATAGTTTACCAGTACAATGTTTCATCGGAGCAGAAGTCTTGAAGAAGTACGACATGGTGCTTCAGCCGAAACATCAGAAGTTTTGGTTCGGTAGCGAACCTAACTTCTGCTTCCCAATAAATGGAACCTTTAAGAACAAAGCGACAGTTAATCTTACGACCGGATCGGACCAGAGGGACGCCTCAAAGGACAAGATCCAACGTAATATTAAGGAACCTTTGAACAATCACCCAACCATGGCTGGAAACTATATCAATCACATGAAAGAGAAGAGGGAATCAAATAAAGAATCTGAAGACCACGTTTTTGCTCCAGTGGCTTCACCATTCAATGACAGTATCACTCGCGATGAACTGATCAGAGAACAGAACATAAACGATTATTGCAAGAAACCCATAGAAGAATTGAAAAAGAAGAATATAGTTTCGAGAATCCTAATCGAAAGGATAGAAAACGGGAACGTGACAGATCCAGCAATACTCCAGATGTATTTCGAGGAGGATGGACCGTCAATCATAGGGCTGGTGGGAGTAACTTACGAGTTTTACCCACACGCGGAGACATTGGATTATCCATTGACCGCACAGCTAACGGGATGTGAAAATTCACTACCCTCAGAAGAAGGCATGCCAAGCATAAATCTGGAATTGGCCATTCCAGTAGCACTAACCGTTACCCGAAATAAAAAATTTAAAGAAGAAAAAGAAGGAAGACGATCCACAGAAAATGAAGAGTAAAGATTTACTGAAGAAAATAAACACTAGCACTTACTGTGCCACTAGCAGTACCCTATCCTTGCGAAAGCGGATCCTCAAGATGTCACTCAATAGACATCGGGCGTACAAGCCTATCACCCGGAAAATCAAGGACCGTTTCCACTGGTATAGATGGATAGCGAGAGAAGGAAGTACCTTAAGGAGTACCGAGGTTTACCAACAGGTTAAATCCCTAAAGCAACTCCATCATATGGACTAATTCAGTCCACACGGATACCGGGCCACGACATTGAAGCCATTTATTGGCAATGTGTAAAAAGAGATTGAAAGAATGAGAATGCATCACAATGCATACGAAGGAGACACATAGCTTTAACTTTAAAGATTCGGGTTGCCGAATAATGTGTGTGCTAGATTCGGGTTGCCGAATGATGTTTAGTTAAATTCGGGTTGCCGAATATAAACCATATGATTCGAGTAGTCGGATATTTCATATACCGTGCAATGACACGAGTTCCTTAAGCGTAATAAAATAAAGAAGGACGTAGGATTCGCCTACAACAAAGATGACTCAGAAGGGGATCGACATGTATGCAGAGTCCCAACAAAATCAATAAGAGATCCCAGTCAGGAGAGGAGGCGTTAGTTTACCCCAAACCAACCCCCCTACCCCCCAGCGGAGAGTCCGTTCCGGAGGGCATCATGGAGGTGCAATGCAGGAGATTTGGAGCAACAACCTAATATTTAGGTTGAGTGACGTGAGATGAAGCGCCGAGATGTTGGATGCAACATAAGGCAAAGGTACACTTCACACAAGAAGTGTAGAACACATATGCGTAATCGCACATTAGGTTATTATTTAAATGAATGAAAGGTATGTTGATGAATGTATGTGTGTGGCATTGAAAGATGCGTAAAAGGGAATACTCCATTCCATTCCAGGATTTCTCATCATCAACATCAATATACTTTGTGCTGTCAAATATATATAATATTTCTTTCGTAGATTTTGCAGTGAATATTTTCCGTTGTAGTGTTAATATTTCACCTTCAATAAATTCGTAGTTTCCGCAATAATAATATTGCTTCAAGTAAATAGTTCGCTTCTATTATACGCTTATTACCACCAGTAGTGCTTACGCGATTATCGCTAGTTGTATCCGCATCACACTCACCTCATCTTCTGATATAGGTTATATCAACCAGGTACGAAACACCCACTCACACATTTATGAAAATATATACAGAATATCTTCAGACTTGCGGGTATTGCCTTGTTCTCCTTGTTGCTAATATTCGTAATAGTCTTGCACTGGTTCTAGTTTCCGCTAGAAGGAGTTATTAAGTATTTAGCGTCAAGCTGTGGCTCTCCTCACATCACACTATATCACATCACATTGCAATCCTATTCATTGATTATGGATGATAATGAAAGAAAAATTACAACTGCATCTAGTTATTACTTTTCTCATCTATCCACTTGAAAAAAATGTATGACCAATTACAATCTTGAGGAGCCACCTCACCTCTCTTGTATGTGGGTAAGGAGTGAGGGAAAAATACCAAAAATCATCTCTACTAATGATCAGCCACTAATGTTGTTAGTGTGTTACACCACACCACACCAAGTCTCAAAAGAAACCTGATGTGTTATTTAGTAGCAGAGAGAAGAAAAGGATGCAAAATAAGTTGCTAGTACACTTTTCAAATTAGGCTACCCCACAACACCTGTGTGTGTGTGTGTGTACAATGCAGTTAGAAACATGCAAGGGAAAGGAAATTGTAGCAGGCACAGTTCCTCGTTAAAATCTGTCAGAGTGTAATACTTATTTACATGAAAAACAATCAACTGATTGTGAGTTTTTCATCATCATCCCTTCAGCGAGTTGAGTACTGCATTGGGATGCAACGCAACGGAATGTCACTATAGCTCCTACACGCAAACTTCAAAATGACATGTTGGATATCATCCCATCACATCACTTCAGCATCACCAACTTTAAGATAAAGAGGAGTCATCAGCCGACCGCTGATCGCTGCGTTACAATAATGCAAAAGTACATTATGTATATATGCATGTTCTAAAAAGCATTGACATTTAAGTGAGCCCCACATCACTTCACAACACGCTCCCATCTGTTCCATTCCACCCTCACTTTACTTCAGCTTACTTACTTGCTCGCAATGAGAATAAGAATCATATTGATCGAAAACAAGACATTGTTACAAAGGGGCGACGTCAAAGTAGCTAGCTACTTTCTGGCTGTAGTTGATGACATGATGATGATCAATTGATGATAGCGTTTATGAATGTCAACTAATCCTACTTGGGTTGTATTAATAGTGCATTTCCTCAACCTCAGCCCTTCCCTTTCAACTGAAGTATGAATCAACCGAAAAAATACTTCCTACTTCCTCCCACCATCCTTCCCAACAATATTAGGATTTTAGCTCAAGCAGCTTATTGTAGTATCTAGCTACAAGGTTAATTCTCAAGTTGTCTTTAACGACCGACTAGGTTTTTTTTATACACCAGCATGAGAGTTTTCTGATAAATCTGTGAAAGAAAAACATAAAAAGAAACTGCTACTACTCGCTGAGCTGATATTATGGCGGATGAAATGGATGTACCGGTTGCCACTGTATACATGTGTATACGAGTGTTTAAGGATTATGTATTTGTTTTCTAAAACATGTACGTACATACTTCAGCTAAATATAAATATATAATGTTGGATTGACTATATAATCAGTAAAGAAGACGTGAATGAAGAAACCTACCATACAAAGCGGTCCACGCTTGGTTGATTACGTCAAGGCATACGGTGCCAGAAACTTCGTCAATATTTGGATGATAAACTTTGTTCATAAATCCAATTGACGGAGATTTGAAAGGATAGTGCTCAGGAAGATGTACTCGAACTTTCCATATTCCTCCTTCGTATGGTGCTGAGGAATAAATAAAACAACAACAAAAAATTAAATAAACTCACATCATCCCCAAAAACTCCATCCCATCACATCACAGCTCAGTTCACGTTTCCCTCATCATAATTTAATCATCACATGAAAATTCAATCAACAAACTGCATCACCTCTCATCTCATTGTCTCTACACTCTTACAAAATTATGCGACCAAACATTATACATAATTAGTTTGCAGTACAAAAATGGATGAAGATATATATACACATAATATTATTATCCCTTAAAAATACAATAAGCAAATAAATTCTATTGACGAGATACACAAATGAGTTCATCACATCATCATTTTTCCTAACTCTATCAACGCATTACATCCATTTTATTTTGTGGAAAGGATATGGGTACACGGTATATAGATAAATGTATTAGGTAACGCACCTTTTGTTCTGCATTTACGTAAAACAAAAGACCAACTTTTAAAAAGAGCTCTAAAACTGTTCTCTATACTTTGTTATCTGTTTGGTAGACATGCTCAACTAATAAGTACACTTAATAACATGTATTTATGCATCAAAAGAAAGGGAGAGAATAGAGTGAAAAAAAATCAAACAAAAAACTTTTTTTATTTCAACGATACGTGCAAGTTATTAAGCTTGACTCAAACTCAAAGGAATATACATATATATCTATATATTTTTTTTCAAAGGAAATGCATAAAAGAAGTACACAACTGTGCTCAAGCTACCGCATAAACTAAAGAGATGTGGGTCAACCAATTGGTAATTAATTCAAGAAAAAAAGAACAAGAGCTTTTTTCAACTTCAGTTTCCTCAAATGCTTTGCTGTCTCTATTGGATTTTGCAAACGTAGATTGGATAGTTAGTACTTACTTAGTTTTTGGTACTTGTTAAAAACTCTGTTTAACACAAACTACACACACACATAAATATTCCTACTTGCAAACAAACAAACATGAGGTTTTGCTCTATCCGTACATCATTTACATATACAAGCTTGATGCAGTCACATCAAATGAAAAAAACTTTGCAAAAGCAATGGCCTTTTCAGCCATCACCTTGTAAACAAAAAAACGTCAGGTTTGTGAAAAGAGGTTATCATCACAAATGGGATGCGTAATTGATAATGAAAAATTGTTATCGTTCGCTGACTTACAAAATGCTCCATACATATTAAGTATATCTGAGGTAATTTTTATGTTGGAAAAAAGGAGTAAAAGTTTTCACTAACAATAAATTTTATGCATTTATCCCATTTTATTCAGTCTGCCTCACCTTACTCTCCCATCCATTTATTAGTAAAGGACTTAATTTAATATATTATGATGAAATGCAATGGTTAGATGCAAGTAATACTTTGTATCATTCATCTAAATGCATCATAACTTCATAATATTTTTTAGTTATTATCAGCCATAATAAATATAATAGGAACACTTACTTCCACGGGGTCCGTAGAATTTAACACAGAACTCGTTGAGCCCACCAAGAATAGTGACCTCATGCTTGGATTCAATCCTGTAAAACAAAGAAAGAGAGATAATCAATACATGCACATAAGCTTAATATAAATAAATGTATCATCTCATCAATGCTAATGGTTTTAGCTTAGCTCACATGTCGTCGTCGTCGTTGTTCTTTATCTGATCTGTTTTAATATCTAGTATCTACATGCATGTAATTAATTCCCTTTCACACACCCAGTCTTGGTCATTTGTTTACATTTTATATACACATATATTTTACGCTACTTTTGTGGACCATTTTTTTTCGCTACAATTAATCAACATTAATACAATGACCTAACCATATAAGTATAATTATCGTATGGGTTTTTTACCAGATAAGAAAAAAAACTAAATAATCCCGTTTTGTCAAGTCAGTTGGACTCTTCCACCTACCAACACGAACAGCCTTTGTGCAATAAAAATGATAAATTATAATGCTACGATAGGTAAAGTATACACATCATAGCGTATTGTATAGCCTGTAGGTAACGCAAGTTTGACTGACGATATGAGTGCAGCTTCTAATTAGCACGTAGGGAAAAGGCAAGAAAGACGAAACAAAGTGCGTATTAGATGCAGGTAATAATATTATTATCATTAGGTTTACTAACTACCGTGTAATTTTCATGACCAGTCTCAACCTTTAGTGGAGTGCTCACGTATAGATTTCTTTTTTGCGTCTGTTTCAAAAAAGAAATAAATGTGCAATAAATATTTTAATATTATGGTCTATCGAGTGGTGTGAGAAGCTACCAGACTGGGAGGCATGAGGCAAATTAATATTATTGGTGTGGTTTGGGCAAGAGAAGGTGTAACAGGTGCAACGGAAAAGGAGAGAGAGATAAAGTTAAATGTATACATACAAACATACTTACTTGTTCTTGTTTGACATTTGAATCTTAATTTTTTTTCAAATTGAGGAGAGTACATTGAAAAGTATAAGCATAATGTAACATGATATTGAAAGGAAACCTTGAGTAGGAAAGTATTCTATTGTAATCATAATCATTTTCATCATTATAACTTGCCTGATCATTCGTTTTACGGTTTTGCAATAGAAAAAAAATATACTATTTTTTTTCGAATTTATTAGGAAGGCTGGCTTGGGAGAAAAGAGGAGTAAAAGGAAGCCACAGAGAGAGAATTGAGGACAAATTCAAACGCATTTTTTATTTATTCTCCTTTGCTTCTTGATGGAGTGGAAGGTAGATAGATATACTTAAGCTGTTCAGACGTCAGCACAGAGGATTTCTGAAACCCTGCATAAAACAGGAGCTACGTAGCTTATAGCTTGTTTGGCTAGTTCATTGCGAAACGCCCATTAGGGAGAATTTTCATTGCAATCATAATATGTAATCAAGTTTCTACCCACTTTTCACTACACAAAAGTTAGTGTGGTGGTTGGTTGATGGTGTTTGATACTTGTGCAGCAGATCATTATAGCGTAACTTGATGCAAACTTTGTGAGACTTTAAGAGAGGAGCAATGCCATGCTCATTTCGTGATGGGTTAACTATATAACATAACATAAAATCCTAATTCGCATTGCCATCATGATCATGATCATACTTTTTATCTAAAAAAGCCTTATTAGCGACCTGCCTGCCATTCCGTCATTTGGATGTAATATCAATGCAATGCACTTGAATGGGATATGCAGCAGTGCAAAGATAACAACGGATTTCCAGCAGGGCACTGATCTCTAACAGTACCACTACACAATCATCATCATCATCCTACTTATCATGCACGTATGAACTACGCACACTCACACACACTCACTCACTCACTCAAACAATATGAAAATATATGGGATGAAGAAAAATGGAAAAAAAATTATATTAGGTACAACAACTCAACAGCTCTAAAAAAGTACGATGAGAGTAGTCAATGTAGGCCGGACGGCTAGCATGAAACATACAATTATGACCATCTTTTTATCTTTCCTCTCTCTCTCTCTCTCTTTCTGTTTTGCGCACACTCGCAAACATTTTGAACTGGATGCTGTCCATCAACAATCAGAAAATTCCGTTTTTATCACGAGTGCCCCGTCTTCATCAATCGATCAGTGAACTCTCATTTCTTGCTTTGATGATAATGACATGTTAGCAAACAATCAGAGTTGAAATAGGGAGAGATATAACGGAATGAAAGCCAAAGAACTCTCCCCAACATCTTTCTCTCTGGACCTTATATAGATTTGGGGAATACGAAAAGTGTGTCAATTATGACAATCCCTTGTGGTTGCATTACAAAAACAACAGCTTTAATTAGAACTTGTGTTTAAATATGGAACAAAAGTCAAAAGTTGGGTGCAATTTTGGCTTGCTTGCTTTAGTTTAGCATAAGTTGTACTGTTCCTGTTTCTAACTTAACTCCGCCCTTTTGAAAAAAAGTTAAGTGTGCTCTCATGACAACAGTTACACAAGTTACCCACACACAGGAAGAAAAATATCATTTTCATTTTTTGAAATGTATCAGCCCTCAGCCGTGTTATATCATTCGTCATTATATATGCAATTATTATCATTTTGAATGCTATAAAAACGACAAAAGTCAGTGAGGGAGGGGAAGATCAAACACTTCCTTTTGTTATCCCATAAATAAATAAGCCAGTGTATAGAAAAAAGAAAACAAAACAGTGTCAATGAAAATTCTCCATTTTTTTAGTTTCATGTCATGCATGGAGAGTTTGGAGATGAAATCAACTCACAACTCTGCAACTCTTTTATAAAGGCTCTTAAAGTGTAGTGTTCGTTCCACCATTAATTCTACAAAACATACAGGACAAGTGCGTCAACACATTCACGTCCCTTGCTAACCATAAATTTCCATGTTAACTGACTGGAGACATTTTAGCTAGTAGATTGTACTATTTGAATTTATTACTGCAATTATGAACGTGCTTGAGAATGGCTGTGAGGGTTCCATATGAACGCCAAGGTTATGAGACGGGTTTGGAAGGTATGAATACACATAGATATGTGTATTTTAGGGAAATTCTCAAATAGTTTTGTAGTAATGATAGGGAACGAATACTATAGATTTAACTACAGTTTGCGTTTGACGTTTGCATTAATTTTAGTAGGTGTAAACGGTTATAAAAATTACAGAGATCATCTAAATCAAGATTCCAACACGTATGCACCTGATACAGTACCTGCATAACTATAACGCCAATCACATTTAAAAAAGGATTTATATAACTATATTTGCCAATAGATACTTGATGTTGAAACAAGAGTTTATTTACTTGCAGACAAAGCAACTCTTTCATAAAGTTGCCAAAATGGCGTTTTATCACGATACATGCGATAACGTGAAAACGAATTTATTTTTATCATGAATATTGTTTGTGAAAGGCGATGACTTTTGTGCTAATCAAGCCAGTATAGTATTAGCGTCCGTTGAACTAATTTGAGATGAATAACACCTCTGAATATAAGAGTAATGAGTAATCTCTGTATTTATATTGATTCAAATTTGTTGTCCGAAGATGTAGCCCTTGTAGAAACAAGGACGTGAGAGTTTGTCCATACACATGTAGCTTAGTTACATAAACTGCTTAAGACTGACGATGAGCATAAATCTACAGTTAACTGTTGGTGTGACCTTGAGCAAAACATTGCTCTACAGAAAACAGAAAAGAAACAAGTTCTGGAATGAATCCTCCGATTGTTCATTTCAACCGTATCTTCCAATGTGAAACATAACACATAATCACGGTCCATAGCTCTCCATTTCCTTGATGCCTACACATCCGCTCCAGAATAAGATTCACCAGCTTGACTACTACTAACTTACCACTCTCTCTGACATCTGAGTGTCTCATTTTACTGCCTTTTCCTTACACAATCCTTGAGAATACTACTATAATACTAATGATGAGTGCCACGCTTCCATAAATCTACCCACGACTAGTCAACATCCGCTGGGGAAGAGAGATGTGATCCTGATTGGATCGACATTCTATCCTTTTCCAAAAAAATGTTTATGTAAAAGTCATCAAAAAATAATGGGAGAAAATTCTGGCAAATGTCATGACTCATGACGATTTCCCCCCGTGTATGACCCTTCGAATTGAAGAAATGTAAATACAAATCTACCATTACATAATATTCACAAAGAAATTGAGAACCATTAGGTATTGAAGATACTTGATCCTAATTTTTCCTCAAAATTGAGCTGCTCATCAAAATGCTCCCACATATTATTACAATATCCAAAATATTTTGTAAGAAATGGAGATACATAAATTTTGACTTCAAGATAAAGCTAGGAGAGCAGTCATCACGTCATTGCTCTTTCTCCCTCTCTTGCAGATGTACTACGCGATCGCACAGTATTTAACTACATTGAATGTTAGGTACGGCTTGCCATAAAAAAATCATACTCAATTTTGAGCTTGTCTCCCTTCCACACCAATGCTAAGCAAAGGATAAGTATTTTATCCACAATCCACACATTATTCCATTTTTTCTCACTCAAACTATAATACATATGAAAAAATGCTCCAAAAGTTAAGAGAGTATGTCAACATTGTGTTGTTGCACGAGGCAAGATCAGCATTTAACACTGCACTGCACACAGACACAAACCAAACAAAAAGTTATTTTGCCATACAAATTTTTTTGCACCAAAATAAAATACACTGTGTAAATTATATTTCGCTTTTTTGCTGAATACAATGAATACATACATAGATATACAAACAAAATATACAAAACTGAAAACCTTAACCATCCAAAAAGCCACATTTATGATCCTTATTATAAAGTTGTTTTATACATTGCGTTTAGGATATAAACATACATATCATAAAAATACTTTTTTTGAGTGAGGAGATACAAAGATACATTCATAAAATATATTCAATAGCCTAGCCACTGCCTTTGTAAACTTTATGACAATATTATTATATGGATGCTGGTTGATATGATGACGAAAAAAAGCTGAAAGAAGCAAGTCTGAATTTTGCAACAAGAGCGAGCGTTGTGCACTATTACGACATTATTGTATTAAATAGCACATCACATAAATTTCGTACTCATAATATATCATAAGCTACAAACTGCACACAAGATCCTCAAAGAAAACGTGTCTCAGAGTCAAAGAGACAATAATCCAAGACATTGTAGACTGCAGCGCAGCGTCGTGTCGCGGTTGTCGTGAGTGACTCCCAATATAGCATGCATACAAATAAGTATATATACTGTACAGACAACATCTTTGCACGTTACATTTTTACTTTCATAGGAGGATATTTCATAGTTTTACTAAACATAAGTATTTTGCGTGTATCACCATCACCCCACATCAACAGAGTCAACGGAATTTTCTAAATCTATCAGCATCAAATGAAACAACTCAAGAGATTCATTTCATTGTGGCATTTCAGAAAGGGATTTCTTTTGAGAAGCGTTGAGAAGTGGGTCTTTGCAGTGTCCTCGTGAGTACGATGACGATGACGCTGATGATAATGATTATTGTAATTATTTCTTAAAGAGTAGAGATTTACCTGCAACATCAACTGTAAATTGCATATAATATATTTATATGTATATATGGATTCGTACATATGCAGCTGTGTAGGAGACTTTGTACTTAATGCAAGTAAAGTGACACAATCACAGCTATTTAAAAATGCAACATATCAATACAATGAGGAATAGCAAAAGTTGGTTTATGACAATTTGTAAGCTTGACAGGCAAAGGGTAGAACACATCTTTGGATAATGGTTTGAGAGGAAACTTATAGATGCAATGATAGGAAAATTGAGAAACTACGGAGACGACTGTGACAACAAGAAATCATCATTGCCAAACTGGATGTTTGTATTACCACCAGCACCAGCACTATCAGAAAGATTTAACTGGAGATACTCACATATATCCTTCCAATTTTTTAAGTCACATCCTTCCGTTATATTTATTAGAAGGAAAAAAATCTTTCGTCAGGGTTTTTGTAGAGTATCAGTCGCATTGCACAAATGTACACCAATTTAAAGATAAGCTTCAGCAGTCAAAGGGAGGCTGCCTCTAAAGTTGTCTGCTTATTATTCCACGCAGTAGTGGTTTGGTTTGGTTTAGTTAGGTTGATAAAGTTATGTATACAGAGAATGAGCGTGGGTAAATATACTATTTGAGCTTTGTATGTATGCAACTATAATATGTGTATATATTATCGTCTTATCTATTCATACTACGCATATAATGTTAAAGAAATTATTCATGTAATCTACTTGAAAAATCTTATACTGCATTACTTACTTATCCCTGCATATTATGATTATGATTTAAGTTTGTTTGAGTTGTATGAAATTTCCTATGGGTTTCATATTTTTTTATATACATACTAGCGTTTGAGGGACAAAGCCTGCCACGTGCATTTTTTCTGAGTGAATGCAACCATGTTAATGAACTATTGCTTTATTTATGTATGAAACAAAGGTTCAGGATCAATCATCCATGCATAAAGTTATTTTAGAGTGAGCAAAGCACTCTTTATACTTTTTAGTTACTGCTTGTGGCTAAAAGACGAAGAAGAAGACGTTAAAAATGACCACCAACCAGCACCATACAAAACATCCGTATGCACTTTTTTCATTTGGTTGTATTGAGTGATTGATGATCGCTAATCACATTTGGGTGATGGAATATAGCGAGTGTGATTGAGATTACATCTGGTTAGAACCCCACTTGACAAGTTAACGTAATCATTAAATGCTTTCTATAATGAATCATCATCACCATGATCATGCAAAATTCGGAAACAAAAACGTATGAAAATAGGAAAGAACACGATTCATACATGTATATGCATATGACTGAAGTACAGGCTTATCTATGACCCACTTCTGGAGTTGGTCGTCACTGCCGTCTCATCTTGATCACATTCAAAGAGAACAGACCGTCTCAGCAATATCAGATCATGGTCATTGGAAAATGAATTAATATTATCAATGCACAACACTCTTCAGACCCATCTAAACATCAAAAGACTCAAGATCTCTTTTCAAGTAAAACGTCATGAGCTATCTCCTCATCTGAAGATAGTTGAATGAGTTCTTAAACATTGCCCTAGTAGATCTTGTATTAAGTGCTACTTTATATTGTGCAATGCTTAAACTCATTTTTGCGTAATAGTTGACAATGTCATTAACAAAAAAATTTTTTGGCGTTTGTCATCAATTTCATAAAATTTATCATCGAAAAAGACACTGAGTCAAATTAAATGAGAAAGAAAAAGATTGGTAACTAATATTTATCATGGATGTTTCGAGGTAGTTGTCTTAAATATAAATTTAATTTTTATCAACTCATTCCAATACTGTATTACTGAAACCCTCTCATCATCATCTCTCTTCATTTCATACTTATAGCATAACCACAGCCGTTAAAGCTCTATTCTCATATTTCACACTGACCATTACAAAAAAACGTGCTAATCGACAAGTCCTCCACATGACTAGACTAATGGGCTTACAATTAATGTGGCAATAGAACAACGAAAACGCTTTCTGAACAACCTTATACACCTTTGTACAAGCTGCAAAGAAACCAAAAGCAATGGAAGTAAGATATAATGAGCCAATGAGTATGCTATGTACGTACGCAGTGCGGATATGTTACATAATATATGTATCCTAAGAAACAAAACCTAGGCCCTGTAATTTTCATTAATACTGCAGGCTCCCAAGTGCAAACTAAATTTATTATCAATTATCATACCATAATTCATTACTTTAACATTATTCCTTTTGAACTCAAGTTGTCTGAAAAAGTTGGTCTGGCTTACAAGGGGGGAAACAAGGCTGTTACAACATTTTGTGTGTGAACTACTCACACAAATATAATGTAAACGTCCATAAGCTACAAGTTGAACGAATGTTCAATACCCATAAAGATTTTTCAAGGTTTCATTTTCATATTGGAGTTGAGTTGTAAGACTTGCAAGTTGTAATATTCAACTGCTACAGCTGGTTACAATGCCATCCCCATGCCATTATTACCACAAAATTATTTTGCACTTTGTACTCTCTGCTCAATAACGGTGACAAAAGCTTAGAGCTTGAGGAGTTGGAGTTGATGTTGGTTTCGTTTTGGTAGTATTGAGTTGTGGACAATAACAAAGTTAAAGTTTTGCACGGTAAAATGACAATGGATGGTAGTAATATATAATGATATATGATTGCTCAAAACTTATGAGGTTCGGCTTAAGATTACAGAAATTATTGCATGTCTATATTCTATTCTCCTTTGCATCAGGCCACCTCATCTCGTAGTAGGGAGGTAGCAAACAAATCACCATCCAAAATGAGGTTTCACTGAGCTTAACAATGCACTGTGATGTGATGTGATTTCAAATCACACCTACATCAAGTAATAATATGCTCGTTTCAGATGTTGGAGACTCAGAAGGGGAGTACACAGTATATTCATCAAATCATCATCAGTATCAAGGTTACAGAGACCAAGCACCAGCTGAGAGACAAGAGTCAAAGTTGCTGGTAGTATAATATGTAATGATGGTCTGGTCTGGTGGTGCGTATGTACTTTTAGCTTAATGTTAGGACATTAAGAGGTGAATATAAAAGCAATATAAACATATATGTATATGTGTAATATCCTAGAAAGAAGGGTGATGTTGGATAGTTGGATTGTTGGATGTAATATGTAATATAAGGACAATAGTTTTACCCCACAACTCTTTAAACTTTACTGATGATGATGACGATATACATATAGTGCTTTAGATGCTATTACATACTAACATTCACTACCAAGGTCAGTTTGTACAAAAAGCAACTGCAAAAACTGTAACTTAACCACTCGGCTCAGGTTTTTATGGTCGTGGAGTGGAGGTAAGTATAATGCGTGAGCTAATAAGACTACACCTTTCGTTAGAGCTGCTGATAATACCTTTAAAAATCGTTACTCTCCTCGCTACTTCAAAATATCCTGTGTTAAATATCCAGCAAAATAAATCTCAACTACCCAAGAGAATAACGATGTAATTGTACTCTTTACTCAAGGAAATACGAGTGCAATACAACTTCATATTTTAGATATACACATGAGCAAGTCTTATCTCATGTTTTTAGTTTCTCAGCTGTCTTAATGGATGTTTGAGATTTGATACATGCTAAAAATATGGCACAGTGTACAGAAATGGGACATCTTTTTTTTAATTTCTTACCCACGTGCATACAACACACGAAATGACACTGACCTTCATTGGTATTCGACACGAGACAATAATAATAATAATATGAGTTGATGGGATTTTTTAAAACACACGAAGTAATGATAACAGGATGGATTAAATCTTAAATTTCCAAGCATCTGAGTGGCGCCTGTGAGCATTTTAAAGATGCAGTTAAATTCTCATTCAAAAGGATTAGTTGCAAAGTTTATGGTTATGGTGATAATAATGGGTCACAAAACGACATGCCTCTACTTTCATATGTCAATTCTAAAGTTAGTCCCAAGTATGAATATGAATCAAGAAGAAACTTGACGGTTATATCATATTGGAAAATCTGCTATGGAATATATATCCATTCTAACCAGATTTACGATAGGGAAGAAGGTCGTCATAAAACTGATCAAGATCAAGATCAGACCATCAAAATCTATTCAGTTC
Organism: Orchesella flavescens; assembly: GCA_964034955.1. Taxonomy (NCBI): domain Eukaryota; kingdom Metazoa; phylum Arthropoda; class Collembola; order Entomobryomorpha; family Orchesellidae; genus Orchesella; species Orchesella flavescens. The sequence goes on from OZ035953.1 coordinate 18,898,245, forward strand.
TCCTTCTGCTCCCATAAACGTCTTCCCATGTTCCCATCCAATAGAATATCATTCTGATCTTTATTCCAATGCAAACTTTTTTTTATTCCAATGTAATTTCAACAAGATATGGATGCATGTTCCGTTCTCAACAAAGCATCATCCGAGCCAGGGTGCCTCTGGGAATTCCTCTAGAGCACCATAATTTAAGGTAGAAGGAAAGTTGTAGTAAGTGAAAATTGGAAAATTGAAATGCCATGTTAGAATATACTTCCCATTTTACTTTTCTCAACTATTTCATCTCTTTTTTCACTTTCCCAATCCCAATCACGTTGACATGGCATGGAAGAACTTACATAGTTTGGAGGTACAAACACACACACGTAAAGTTAGTTTTTAGACATACGTTCATGAGCGAGTAAGCATTTCCTTCAAACTGTCGCTGTAATAGTTTCCTTAGAAAGTCAAGCAACAAAACTACTAAAAGAGTAATTCTATGCAAAGGGTGAATAGTAAGGAGATCTAACAACCAACCAACCAAAGTCCCTGATAAAAGCTTCGTATGTGTGTGTTTTACAAACATTTCCTTGCTTGGTTGAGTTGAAGAAGTTGAATGTTAATACAGCTCAAGCGATACGTGGTGAGCGAAGGTTGAAAATCCTATTAGCCGTCATATTCTTACAGTTTATACTTCATTTCTACTCCCTCCTCACTGTATAAAGTTGGGTAAATTTTAAGATCTAAATCCAAACTTGGGTGATATGATGTGACGATGTCTTTATCATCACAGTCCTATAATAATATATGCTCATTCTTTATGTACTGAACAAAAATAAGGCATAAAATAATATGGTGATGAGGACGAAGAAGCTGCTATTTGTGGTTCAACCTTGGATTGCGTCAATAATCTGTATTTTAAGTCCAATCAACTTCAAAAATACACATGAGTCGTTGCTAGTTACAATAAGTTTTCCATTAAAAAAGGTTTAGCAACTACACATATATTCATTACAGATTGGTTGGTAAGCAAAGGAAGCCGTTCCTGAAAATATCTTTTTTTTCAGGATCCTTCCCTTTATTGCGTAAAAGTTTTATTTGTTCCATGTAAAGTGAAAAACGCGTGCATAATATGAATCTCTTTTCTAAACCTTATTTTTACATCATCACGTCATCCCACCTGAGATGAGGTATGATCAGCTTGCTGCTGCAATAAAAATGAATACGTAATTGCACCATGTTTTACGACGAAATGAAAATTTAAAGCCTCAAATTATTAGCCACGTTTTGCTATCCTATTGTAAGCATTTAAAATGTAATGATTTCAAGAGGAATGAAATCCATTTGAGTACCCATTTCTTTTAGCATCAAAGCTAATTTGTAGGTAAGTTGCATTATATTATGCATGTTTATGCTTACGTAGTAGTTCTTTTTTTGTTGTTGGAATATCATATGCATACGATCATTTTATTATTATTATCTTCTAGCCAACTGTATGCGTGCCTGTGTGTGTACGTCTACTTCTTGAAAACGTGATATGGTTGAATTGAAACTATGTGCCTTTGGTCGAATAAAATGATGTGATATGTTACACCATTTATAGTTGACTTATAATAACATCACATCACATCACATCTCTGTAGTGTAGTTGATACTAGAAATTATTCAATAACCACTTCACTTTTTTTCTGGCTTGTTGTTGCGAGGTGATGATATTAAGTAGGACAAGCTAAGCTGACTAATGCGTGCCAGTCTTCTCTATCCTTCCCCCCCGACACAGAGCCACTCTTACTTCTCCACAATGTTTTGTGTGTCTCATCAACTTGTAGTTTTAAACGACACGACGCACTTTCTACAAACGCATTTTCTTACGCATGTCTTACACCTATAGCCAAACTCACTATATCCTTTGAGTAATGATAAATATATGTAAGCATGGGCTAGGCAAAGTATATAAAATATATATAGAACGTACTATACATTATGATGACACACTAGCTTAGCATTGCTCTTGGTTTGCGTTTGGTAGCCTTACACTTCACATTTGCTTATGTATGTATGTAAGTGCAACTCACCTCCTATAAAAAGTGAGTTATCATCAGTGAGCAAAAACCAGAAAACCAAGAAGCAAAGAAGTTTGAATCGACGACGACTTTTCTACCTTTGCCTCGATTCCTTGTCATTGTGGCAAATCACACACCAAACCACACCACAAACGAAATGGGAGACTCATTACACACGATTTCTCTATTAGAGCGAGAGGAGAGATGGTAAAAAAACGAATGTCGGTCAAACATGAGAATTATTTAAGCTTATGCAAATAAACATCCAACATGAAGACATGGACATTAGAGTGAATAATATTGCATTTCATATCATGAATGACATCTAATAAAAACCTTTTATTCCTCTTCAATCCTACATTAACATTGTAGAAACTCATAAGTAACGTAATAGCCATTATACCCACTCATCCAAAAACCAGCAAACTTTGAAAATTCTTCATGGAACAAAGAACAAAGGGAAAGGATACATATATTATTATGGACATATGTATGCATGCATGCAAGTAAGTATGTATATCATATAGTGTATATATATATGTATTGAGCAATGCTACGTTAACTGCTTAAACGAGAGTCCGAGTGAGAAACGAGAAGTGAAAAGTCGTCGTTCTCCAATGACCTCTTAAAATGTGGTCTAGTCAGAAGACTGACAGAAAAATGCTAACCTTGCTACCTGCTACCATCCTATTTTTCCTCGAGTAAGCATATGTTCTAGCTAATACAGTTTCCCTTTTATGCGAATATTCATACATGTATGTAATTGTGTATGCATGTGCTCATAATAAATGTGGTGGTTCGTATATGACTGTCTACATGGTAATATTATAATATATCCTCCTATATCTATACTTTCCATATGATCAAGTTTATGAACCCCGTCAACAACAGCTGACATGACATTCTATTATGAAATTTTTATGCTATTAACGTTTCAGTATGCCAACAACCAAACAATCATATAAAACCCCCCCAAAAAAATATGTAATTTTCCTACACGCATATGGTCTTTGTGCCATACAATTTTTCCAACTGCAGACAATACCAAAGTAGCTCCTAAATGGCGGATGATGACTGCACCCACTACCTAGTCTATGAATCACCATCCAGTCGAGCCAGGAAGGAATATATTTGTTCACAACTGATGGTAATGGGTGGTAGGTACGTACACCCTATGGAAATTTCATGGTTGGTGTATGACTAGCTTCACGAGACGAGACCAAAATCAATGTCTCGGGTGAACTACAATATTGCACACAAGAAATATAAGCATGTAAAAGTAGGTACATGGTTGTAATAGTTAACTGGAAAACAAACGTAGTCGAGAGAAATGGGAGTAGAACCTTTATTTCTGTCGACCAGAGTAATGCAACCATCCCATCGTCGTTGTAAAATAGTATGGATCCAAGCACTACACACCAACACTAACCATGTTTTTAAAGTACTCTGCTTCACCTTCACCCAAGCTAGGACTTTCATCCAACAAAGAGAAGAGAGAGAGTGAGAAGGAAGGAAGGGAAGGAAAAATATAGGTGTTCCATAAACTAACTGCGTGCGATAAGTACGCTCAGTTCATGCATGCCAAAATGAAATTTATAAAGAACGAAAACGGAAAGTAAAGTCCCTTCCTTTGCTCTGATTCTGTTCCACTGGAGTGCATTTCATTAGTAGCAACCAACACCACACCTTAGAACTAGACGAAATGTGTAGGATCATATCTTCTTTCATATGATTTGTACACCTATAATTATATTAAGTAAGTTATAGGATCCCGGGCTACAAGGACCCCTCAAACCTTATGGAACCTTTTGAGCGCACCTAAACTCCGGCGTAGTGCAGCTTTATGATGTGCAAGCAAGAACTAGAACAGTTTTTAAGCCCTTAGAAATAAAATGAATTATCTAAAACCAACACGTTCTTTATCAAAGTTCTACATTCCTTTCCAAACTATTTTCCTTTCAAATTGAATGTAAATCAACAAGCCTATTCCAATCGACAGCTCATCCTTGTTGAAATAAGATTTTCATAGGGCAATATAAATTTTGGCTGGAATGAAAATTTGATGGAATGTTTAACTATTGTAGCACACAGTACTAAAAATAGTGTAAGTAATAGCATAATATTTACCATTTACAAACAACTCTAAATTTTGCAAATATTGAATTTTCCCTAATACATTTGAGTTTGTCTCGCTGGAGCTTTGAGAGCTTCAGTTTCATAGGTCAAAATCATTCAATTGATACAAAGTACCTAGTACGTATGTAGGTATAAATAATCTACTTCTTAAGTAAACTAATGCCGATTAAACTATACAATATACATGTTTGCAACTGACAATCTCATCAGTCTATATGCGACGCTCGCACAAATTTGTCAAACATGATACTTAGTGTATGGATTACGAGTTTCCATATTTTCATGAAAAAAAAATATGCAATACAAATCAAATCAAATGATCCATGCAATGAACATGTGATCAAATCAAAATGCTGAAGTTGCTAAACTTGCAACAAATTTTATTACCATAAAGCGAATATGATTGATGGCAACCTGAGGCCATCAATATGATTCATGGTCGAGAAAAAAAAAGTTTCGTTTAAACTTATGAGGGATGAAATCAGTGATCGCTTACTTAGATGTATTGCACAATGCTATGTGATATAACCATTTAATAAACCCAATATATTAGTCTCATGTTCCAATGTTTCATAAGATGTATCAAATATCAATTATAAATCCTTGCATGCGTTCAAATACCATCGAAATTTTTAATATTTCATTGGGAACCGAAAACACAAAGGCCTTGAATTAAATAAGTCAAGTTTTCGGTTTCATGAGATGTTATCATACGTTTGATTGATTACGTAAGGAAATGGAATACTAGGGACACGTTTTATTGAATATTCTATCCACATGGAATAGAGTTCCGGATGCCAATACCGTTTAAACATTGTCAATCGACACGTTCCTGAATTCATGCTTTTAAAAACAAAGCCTGAAGCGTTAGAACCCATTAGTGAACCTTTTAGATAAAGCATTACTATCCTATCCTAATAGTAGCATAATTTTCACTACACAAGGATAAGACGAAAGAAAAACGGTTCAAATATTTATTTTTGAATACGTAAAACAGCCGGATAACAGATTTGACGATACTTTCTTCCATTGAACTGGGACTGGCACTAGCATTCAGCCAGAAATCAGTGATACCACTCTTTAGCTTAAGCAGAGAGAGCAAGGGCAATGGCCGTGGCATGTTAGGGTTACCATTTCTCTCTCTCTCTCTCTAGGTTGGATCACAAACATATGACTAGCTGCCGGCATGCAACTTTGTTACGTAAAACTCCGTTCCGTTCGCATTACGGTTTGAATAGCAAAGCCAAGCAAGTACAAAAAGCCTTCCAAATTTCCAATGCCATCCGAAAAGAGCAACTCTCTTTTCAACTAAACCAGAACTCACTTGGCTTTGGCTCCTACTGGTATGGCATGGCATCAGTAATGCAGTGTGGTGTGTAGTCAAGAAAAAACCTACATTAGATTTTACTCAAGCCGAGAGCTCATATGTAAGACACGGAAACATGTAACAAAGTCGCATGGCTTTTAAAGAAGAAGCCTTCCGCTGCGGTTATACTAATACGATGAGGATTTTTAGAGTGTACACGTTTTACTTTGAAAGTGGATTTATAACGAAAACGCGTGTGTTGGTCTTTGTTCCTCTTTTTGAACGTACTTGTTGTTTTGCAATCACTTTTTTAACAACTGCAACTCGACTCCTTCGCAACGTAACCATGTAATGCAGTGGTAATGATAATGATGACGGTGCACTTGGAGGAACATGTTCAAGATACAAACAGACACATGACTTTTTCCCTACTCTCAATCCAACCATATAACAAAAATATATCATGTTGCATTAGGGATAATATTCTATTCTGAAACTAATCTTTAGTATCAAAGAGATACATAACAAGTAATTTGAATTGTGTAAGTGGTAAATTGAGCAAATGTACATGTGAATTTCAATCCTAATCCACATCCACCACATCACTAATGCCAATCCTCAAATCGAAGAAGAAAATCCTTCTCTGATTTCTTCATTATAGCGTGATGACGGGAGCAAGTCTGTATCTTGGATAATATGATGTGGTTTGCCTTAAAATAAAACGGCATATATGCATCAAACACTAAACCGTTGGAAGAAAATAATACTATGAAAAATAAAATATTTGACATTTTCCTTTGGTGAAATCATTAGCTTTCGAGAGCATGGCAACAGGCGACAATGAAAGAAAAATAAGGTGGCTAATGATGCCTTGCGTTGAAATTGAATTTTAAGATTACGATAGGAAAAAACAAAGGATAAGTTTTCATCAATTTAAATTCGGATTATTATTTACTTTTACTGAAAGTTAAACCATCATTGACGTCGATGACAAAAGGGCAATTAAAGACGTTTCAATTTCCGGAAATCTGTGCCGTATTCTGAGTTTTATGAAGTAAGCAACGTGAAGTAACTACAAAGACGGCAGGGTAGAAAACATCAAAAGTATTAAATTCACACATATATGGCTATGTCATTTTAATAACTCCATATAATATAGATTCATCGTATTTGAAAAACCTGGAAGAGGAAATAATGATTTTATGCATAAGCATGTTTCTAGATTTTCTAAAGCGAATTTCATTAAAGTAAAAAAATATTATTTTAATAATTTAGTCCATCCAGCATGAAGTGCTTTATGCAGGACTTTCCTTATATGCTAAATTAGATCGCACAATCTGTACAAATAATAAAAAATTTACATGAATTGATCAAATTTATCACCTTCTACCGTACTTTCTACCCATTTCAGTTTGTGTAACATCAACAAGTTCATTGACTATTCTATTCTGCTTCCAAAAAAGTTAAAACCAGCTACAACAACAACTCTTCCATTATGAACATTGACCCGACTGCGAAAATGCTTCCGTCATAAATCAAACCTTGCAAATTTCTTCCTCCACATTCCCATTTCACAAAACAGAATACAAGCCACCACATTCATAAATGATTCAGTCTAAAATGAACGTTGAAGCAAGCAGAAATCCACACAGCGAAGCAGACTCGAGATTATAAGATGACTACTACACTCCTACTCACTTTGACAATTTTTTGCATTATTTATTTATGTGTTATTAGAATGACAGTGGAACGTAGTATCACCACACCACCACACCAACTCCACTACCTCTCCTTTGACTAAACTTTGACTTTGTTGAGCTGGTCAATTCCAAAAATACATACAAGATAGCTTAATAAAACAGTAGCCGCATACATACCAAACATATTATGAGAGTAAAGTGTAGCATCGCGTCGAAACGTATCATAGTATTCGCTTGACAGCTTCAAACAAAGTTGCATCCCTACACAAAATGGATTTGAGGGAAAAGCTATATAATCGTTTTAAAGGTTGTTATTACTACATCAAAATCTTTCTTCCAGCGTAGCCAAGAAGTAAAGGGATTACTTATGCTATGGTGGTGGTAGTGGGGTGTGAGGATCAGTGTAATCAAATCAGACATATATACTTTAATACATACTATTTTTCAACTACAAGGTTTCATTTATATCTCTATATTCTATGTATATATATTATTTGTACGTGGGCTCATAAATTGTCTTTTCTATTCTCAATTGAAACCCAAAGACTCCAGAAAATGATTCTCCTCAGGTTTAGGACCACGTAATGTTAGCTACAAATACCACGCAACACCTTAGAAAATAGGGAAGTTATCCAGGGTTTAGGGAAGGAGGAAGGAGGGCAAAGTGTGTATTTTTCTTTCATGACACAAGTCCAAAATGAGAAAACCAAAAGGATATTTATAAGGAGCTGTGACCTAGTACACCGTGTTGTGGTTTGCTTAACATAACTTTACACATATTGAACTTTTACGATTTGGTTCCAATTTTGCTTGGCTTGAGTTGAAGGAACAAGATATAGAAGAAGAAGTAAATGCTGGATGGATAAAACCAAGAAGAATTGAGAACAAGAGCAACTCCAACTCCAACTCTTGTGCCTCCAGAAAAAAACAGAAAGGTTTTTACTCTATATTATAGAACATAGCTTGGAAAAGTGATACTTATATGGACGTTTGAAGTAGAAAAGAAGAGTCTTAAAACTAAAGAAGTAGCCTTTTTTTGCCACATACATGGCATTCTATATAAAAGTGAACTTATGTAGAAGTACCAATGTATCTATATATATATTCGTACATGTGGAATGAGCAATGGATATACAAACAAAAACGTAAGCAGTCCGCTATTCATCTCTGTTCCTAGCGTTTCCCTTGTTGCTAGGTATTTTTTTTCTCCGTGGCTCAAATTAGGGTTCACGGATAGTCAACTTGGAAAAGGAAAGCGACGTAGTTTCAATGGGTACCATAAACTCATATAGTTCAATTCAAGTGCATTTGTCAAACGCATAAATAAGTATGGTGCTGTTGGTGTGGTGGACTATAATAGAAAGTAGACATATAAGCTACATAGCAGCCAACAAATCCCAAGATTTAGCGGATATTCTTTCATACCCGTTTCTAGAATCAGTGCAAAGGGAAGAAGAAGTGTGTGCAAAAAATAAATATGGTACAAAGGGAAATGTAATGCGACACCAATGCCAATCTATATGCGGAAAATAGAAACATACTAACATAATGTCTGTCTATACCAACGCGTAAATCCTTTTAAACGAAATATATATATTTATGTATATCTAGGTGGATGGAAAAGCCCTCTGTGATTCTGATTCGATATAAACTATTTTAGGCTTTTAATATTCTGTAGACACATGAACCATATGATGCCACTTAGAGAAAGGACACACTTGGCAATGGTATGCTTATATATAATTTCCAGAAAATCCACATTATCTTCTTGACATGACTTGCCTACCTACATTGCTGTATACATGGATGCAGCTCCATAATACATTTATATATGAAAGTGAAGACCATGAACACTTTTTCCATCGATGTTCATATTACAAAAGAAAGATCATCATGACATAGAGTTGGCTGACGTGTGTGTGTCTCTCTGTCTCTCTTTCTATGTTAGTTCGTATAACTATGTAGGAAAATGACACAAGTGACTATGCAACGGCTCGACACCCCACCGATAATATGGAAGGACAACGGAATGATGTCTTGTGGGCATAATGATGATGATAACACAAGAGACTTGCTGTTTCCCCTCTCTCAGACACACACACAAATACACATCTTACACTACACTCAACGAGATACTGAGAGATGAACAGTAAAGTTCTGCTTCATTCAAGAAATAATCCAACTTTATTCCAATGTTAATACAACTCTCACACTTTTCTTCGCTTCTTTGATAAAAGTGAGGAGTAGCAGTAGTAGAAATATTACCTAACCATACATTCATACTTATTCTGTGTGGTTTGGTTTCAATAAGACATTGCTTGTGCTTTAGCTCAACTCAAGTTTGAAGATTTCTTTGAGGGGATGTTGGGACTGGGGACGACACAATCAATAAAACTCTTTGGACGACACCTAAGTCTTTAACCCTATCACACTTAGCAAGAAACTTTGAGTAATGTCATCACATCACATCACATCAGACTCAACAACATTTTTGGTTCATAAAAATTGTCAAAAGGAAAACAAAGTTTATTTCTCTTGCTCCCACTTTCCCATCTTTACACACATTCCCTTGTCCTGATTGGTAGTAAACACCAGACAGTTGATGTTTTGGTGGAAAATGAGCGTAAACACAATGCAATTCATACTCACAAACGCTACGTTCGCGTCCGTCCCTTTTGAATAAAGCATCAACATCTCCACATCCACACAGACAAAGAACGACCAAAGGGAACGGTGAAAACGGAATGAAAATCTTACTTGAAGAAACATTCCAACATTATATTCAGTTATATTCTGTCATGTTAGTGCGCAATATGCAAATGACGTTGATGATGCCTGACTCTTGTAGCAGCCAAACTTCATTCCATCATATCACATAATATCCATGCAATGAGAATATACTTAAGCTACTCAATTCTGTATTAAGTACAATATATACTTAATATACACACAACATGCAAACACTATGTATGAAAATACTATTCATTTCATTCCAAGATAGAAAGTAGGTTACGCGTGGTCATGAATCCGCAAAACTTTTCCGTATACAAATATTATACAAATACATAGAGCTTGCAACTCAAGGCATGAAGCAGTATGCTTCTATGCAAGCAAGCATATTGAAATAAATATCAGCATGAAAAATCTTATGAATATTTCTGAATTTAAATGACATCAGCATATTCCTCCCAAAGAAAAAAAATCAATCAGCAGTTAAGCTGGAGTAAAAATGAAAAATAAGAATGGTAATAACATTCAGAGATGACTTACAATTGTTTTAGTTTAGAAAACTAAACTAACCCAAACCAAACTAAAACTGATGCTTATGGGAATGCCTGTAGAATTGCAAAAAAGATGGGATGGGTCCTTCAGTGACGTTACAAAAGTCAAGATCAGATATGAACAAAATGTATAGACCCACAAGAAAATGTTCAACTATCTCAAATCAAGAGGGAGCTTCTTGGAAGGGGATGATAAAACGTATAAAAAAAATCATAAACAATTTTGAATAAGTCACAAAACAAAAAATTGCAGTGGAAGGAATGAGAGAGACACAATATACTAAATTTGAAATAATATGTATGTTTGTAAGTGACGTCTGTGATGTAATGTGGCACCGAAAATAAATTGAGAGGTGAAGCGATGCATAATAAAGTTAGTTACCTTGCTTGGTTTTTAGTAGCTCGGCTCTCTGTTTGTGAGACATGACATGACTATGACCAAATCAGAGGGAGAGAGAGGAAAATGTATATAAAAAGCGCCAGTGGGTCGATAACTACCAGTACTAAATAGTAATATAGTAATAGCACCAACAAAGACTTGCGTATTTTTCTTATTTGGCAGCAAGTTGCAATTTCAACTGCGTCCCAGGCTATCCCTGCATATTATGAGTCGCTAGGTGTAAGTAGTATTTAAGGGTATAAACAAAAAAATATGCAATATGCACATAACTAATATGTAATATATGTGAGAAGAGAGAGAGACGCATGACCAAAGAGCAAAACCTGTTCGTTTTTGCTTCTCCTTGGCAAGTAAGTAACTGCATAAAATCAGAGGCTGAAATAGAAATTAAATTACTTTTATCGGGATTACTTGCTGATCAAAATCCACACACGCTCTTCTCTGTCTCTCTCTCTCTTACACACACATGTCGATGTCCTTCGTTTGGAGCACACAATGGAACCATCACCATTCCTGCCAGTAAGGCTACTTACTACACACAGCTTTTATCATTTCATTTATTGCCTCCTGGTCTCTCTATAAAAGACGAAACTGACCTCCATTTCATCTACGACCAGACCAAACCAATAGAAGTATTGTAGTGGTTCAATCATCGTCCGTCTCTTTATGCCATCGTCATCACATCCCATCACCGTGCCATTTATGCTTAAGCAGGTATCATGAACACATACATACATATGTATCTGATGATGATGATGATGATAACTGACTTCTACTTTTTTTTGCAAATCGTTACTCCTTCAGCTCACCCAATTGAAATTCCTCCGTATGCAACGCAATACACACCTCAACTCAGCATTATGAAATCGTACAGCACATAAATTGAATTGGATTTCAATTGCACCTGCCAACAACAACAACCAAGTCGTGCCATGAGTATGAGAGGAGAGTGTAAGTATCATCTGCTTTCAAGGACTAAGGGGACCCAGATGAACCTTTTCAGGGAACTGAACATATTTTCATCAACAACACAACACTCCAATCCACCACAGCAGCATCAGCAGCATCAGAGTCATGGGCTGACATGAAAACAAAGAATTCTAATCCCACTAGATCAGTGCACTAGGCATCCCTTGTAACTCCTCTCCCTTTTTCTCTGTCAAAAAGTCCTCTTTTTTACTCAACATCCTCATTATTCCATACTCTCAAGCCTAAATAAGAAATTGTAGCATGTAAACTTATGTATGATCTTGGCTCTTGCTCTTGTTTACCCTGTTTCATCCTATTTTCATCTGTTCTGTTGTGTTGTGTGGATGAAGTGGAGGTACCCAGAGGATCCTTTTTGTTATGTGTATTACAACCATCGTATTATCATTCTCAACCCAGTCTCTGGGATAGATACCTACTGCTTTTGTTCAAACCAAGAACTTATCTACGCCACAAAACAATTTTTTGGTTGGTCTCGGTGTAAGTGAAGTTGCTTTGCTGAGTTACAATATGTAATAAGTTTAGTACAACAGAAAATTTCTTTACCATATTTCTATTTGTCTAGCCTGGCCAGGTCTACCTAACTACTTGCAACTCTATTGCTGCTTTTGCGTTATTACTATGTCGCTTCTCTTTTCATTCTCATGCTTCCTTTTCATATCATCACATCACATTCTCATTGTACTACATTCAAATACAAAGAGAGAGAACTACCTACGAACGATGTATCCCTATGTGCGTATACATACAATTTTATATCACATTACATACTTATTATTTATTCAATCTCTAACGACGATGTACATCGCCTACCACCCATTGTAGAACGTTCAACATTGTATTTAGGTGTTGTGCTAAGTTTTCCTACATACCTCCACACAAAGTAAGTGGCTAAGTTAGGCAAAATACAAGTAATAGTATTCATATTCATGCTTCTCTAGAAACCTTGATGCCTGCAGCACTAAATAGTAGGATTTAAATGTTAGAATTGGATGCGAGGAAATGCGAGATACATAAGATATGTCTCTACAAACGGATTCGATTTCAACTTCTCTAACTTCTAAAGTTTTTTGTATTTATGTAGTCCCAAGTGCAAAGATTGTTAGCATAAGTATAATAGTACAAGTACATCATACATTTAGTAGTGAACATGTGATGCAAATATTGCAGAAAACGGGAAAGACTCAAATATGAAATAGGACGATGACGATAAAGTCAAGCAAAAAAATTGTTAAGGAATAGTAAGTACGTACATACTATTAAAGCGGAATAAGTATCCTGATCGCATCACATCACACACACAGGCTGCAAAGGCAAACAAAAAACAGAAAAAAGCAAAAGCACATTTTACGAAAAGCCATGGGTTTGGTAGGTACAGAAACCTTCAGTCAAGTTCTCAGTAATGCTCATACATGTGTTTTCAGCTGAGGGAAAGACATGGTCATATTGAGAACAAAAAAATAAAGGGTTTCATTACTTGATAGGCAAGCATACGTTCAAACATTTTGATACTGATGATGATAGTATGATACTCCACAGCTTCACAACTACTAAAAGAGCATGCAACAACGGAAAGTAATGTTGGTGGTGCATGGGATAGCATAGGGAATGATATTATGGACTCTCTTAAATTCCACCAAAGAGATACGGTACGGGACGGGTAGCGTAACAAACCAAGATACTTTGTTGTATGCCAGTTTTCGTTACCAAGAAGAATATTTCCAAGAACTTGTGTCTGTTCTACACAGTAAAGTCTCATGGTGTGGGTCGTGTGGTGTAACAAACGTTACAAGGAATATCCGAACGAAGCCACTCTCAAGGGGGAGAGGCTTTCCACAGTGAGAGGATGCCCAAACACCAGTGTTTTGACGTAACAAGGTCGATCAGCTGTTTCATTTTGAACATAACAGTTGTGTTGGAGAGGAAAGGAGCATGAGGAGTGAAAAATGAGTTGTGTAAGCATGCAGAGAGCTAGAGCTACTAGTTTTAAAAAAGTGGATACACTTTTTCACTAACCCATAGACATTCATGCATAACCATCCATGCCTCAACAAAAAAGGGTATTTTATGGTCTCATGCTATCCCATACCATAGCGTATAACCCTTTGGATGCCCAACGTTAACGTTATCATGTAGCACTAGCATCTAGCATACGCTCCTTTCCTTTCATACCACTTATCATCAACTAACATTGCTCAAAGCATGATCTCCTTTCAAGTTAACTCACTTAATGCATTACACACAGCTCACACACATGGTTTCGCAGGAGAGAACAATGCTTTGTGTACCTACGTTATATGAGAACAGCTAGCAAAACTTCGGTAGGGTTCTTTTGCTCTAAGATAAGTATGCAGAGAATATCTTTTTCTTGTTTCCTTTCTTCTTATTTACGTAGTTGTACTTATTAAAGAGCTTAATGATCATGATCATCATTATGGCGACGACCACGACGATGGGGATAGGGATGATAATGAGAGTAATAATAATTAAAGACGGGAAAAGAGTATTGTCCTATGGAATATGGAACATCTTGAGAAGATTCAGTTTCATAAATGTTTAATTAGATTAGAATGAATTTGAAATCAGAGGCTGGGTGACATACAAAGATATATTATAGAAACGTAGTCATACTTTGTCAAAACACTATTCTCAAGAAAAACATATGACAAACACCTTTCCTTTGTTTTTTTCAAAAAGATATGAGAAACAACACTTTAATGTGTTGCAAAGGCACAGCTGGTACTCCGACGACGCTATGCAGCTTTTTCATGGAAAATTTATGCTGTTGTTGTGTTGAGGTCATTACTTCTTGAAAACTAAGTATGTAAGACAAAAAATTGTTTACGAATATGTGTTTCTTTCATATGAATTTTTATGTACATATGAAAAGCGCTGTGGGTCAGATTTTAGCTAGATAAGTTCGGGAGTCAAATATGTGAGCAAAGTAAAAACAAAAACAAAAAAGATTTGATAAATACTTACAATTTAATCACATCTGTGTCCATGCGCCTCTTTCCTGCACTCGGCGAAGACATAATGATCTCGGGTGATTTTTAACTTCCTCTCTCTGATCTCACAAAACAAGGAGCACCCCCAAACCAAATCCGAACTGACTTTAGCCAACAAAAATCACCCTGAACGCTCCCGAAGCCCGAAGTGTCAGCAGTGGTAACACTTCTGCAAAGAAACAAGAGAGAAACAAAGGATAATAAAACCAGAGGAACCCAACATCTATCACTTTAATTACCTCATAAACACAAGTTAACGAATAGAGATACATTGAATAACAAGACTCTGACGTATGTGGGAAGAACGTTGCACCAGTAAAATTGTTATGGTTAGATTATGCATGAATAATATTTTTGTACCTCACCTTACTCATCAAACCACCACCGAGTTTCGACTCCACCACGAATAGTATGACAAATTTTTCCCAAAATGTTTTCAATTTTTAGAACAACACCTCAGCTCGTAACAACTTCCATTAAAATCTCACAATCCAAAAGTCTCGACTTATGCATTAAAAACAGCAGCACCTTTCCATCAAGTAATGATTATGATGATTATACTTCTCGCAAAGGAGCTTATTACTAAGTAATACCAAAAGGAACTGGAGTTCTCACAACAAACAGCTTGCCTTATGCACCAGCCAGTTCATCAACGTTCCACCAAGACACGACATAAAATAATGTTCTATATATAATATTTTTCAAACTGGGAGTCTTTGTTCAGAATCAGAAATGTGCCACCACCACACAACTCCACCTCCACCCTTTTTCTCTGTAGTAAAGGAAAAATATAGTGTGTTCTTTAGGATCAAACTCAAGCTGTTCTCAACACTATGTTCTATACACCATCACGTTGCTCAGTTCAACAGCAGCAAAGTGTAGAAATGGAAACCTT
The DNA here is from genome assembly GCA_964034955.1 of Orchesella flavescens. Taxonomy (NCBI): domain Eukaryota; kingdom Metazoa; phylum Arthropoda; class Collembola; order Entomobryomorpha; family Orchesellidae; genus Orchesella; species Orchesella flavescens. The sequence continues at coordinate 18,913,997 of OZ035953.1, forward strand.
TTCTCACTTCAAGATTTTTGGAATCCAATGTTAATTTTTCTGCAAAAGTAGGTGGCGATGAGCTTGATGATTAATACAATCAAAATAGTAAAATTTTTGATGATGACGACTGATAAAACTGGAAAAAGAAGTTTTAAGGAGTGAGCTCATCAAACAAACCAATTTGCTAAAATGTTGATTGGCTGAATGCGTGATCTAAAATATACTCTTTGTCTTTTCCTTCTCACAAATTCTGTTGTTGCCAAGTGGACTGCTGGGATGCGACTGCTGGCTGTTTGATGCAAGGCAAAGCATGAAAAAAGAGATGGGAATGGGAAAAGGCAAGGCACAGAGGAGAGTTTGAGGGAGCCTATATAGAACATAACACTGCATTAGATTCAGATGGGCTCTGCGAACAACTAATGCAATTCAAGCACTATGACTTCATGCATAGTCTCTCAATGAAGCAAAAAGTACAACAACGCAAAACCAAAAGGAATATATGAAGAGAGGAGATGGAAGAACGTTTTCATGAATTTTTACATAGTTTCTGTTTGTCGTCTTTGTACTTGTACGTTGGATTTGCTTTCAGTTTTTTAGCTAAAAACCATCTACCAGATGACTGAGTAAAGTGATCTACTAAGGTAGAAATATGAAGTACCAGTTGGATGAAACACTCAGAATTAGGCATTGCTTTGAAGGATTAGACGGGGACATGACGCATTAGCTCTGAGAGAAAACTAAACGACCGCAACTCATTTTCCAATCATTTGGAACTATTACACAAGAATGGATAAGAGCTTGCAACAACGTAGATACAAATGTACTTTATCGAAAATAATGTCAGTGTCGTCTGATAAGCACTAAACTTGTTACTGGAGCTAACCGCCAACTTTCTTTGTTACGTACTCAACTAATATTTAGCCCAAAAGCAGTGAAGGAAGCCAACAAAGACAGGAAGAAGGACTTGTGGAAATACCACATTCAAAATTATGCTAATGAGAGATATCTGACTCAAAATATCGAAGTGAATACAAACCTTAAGCGTAAAGCTTGTAGTGACTGATATTTTCTTTTGAGTAGCTTCCCTACTTTAAACTGAACTGATCTCAGCTTCCTGGTTTAGGAGGGAATATTTTTAGAGAGAAAACAAAGAGCATATTGCATTAAACCACGCATTTTTTCTTAAAGGTCAGTTTGATCCTGATTTCGCATGTACGGTGCTCTAACATTGACAATGGGAAGGAAGTCAACTGTCTTTGCTAAACTTGGAACAGAAGTAATGCTTCTCAACCTCACAAAAGGGAGAGGATTCTCCCATGATCTTTATATTGGTGTACTTCTTTTTTACGAATCAAGTGAATTTGCATAAATATTTTTTATGATTTGTTGTAAAGCATTTCGCCACAAGGGCGAGTCCACACAAGTCCCTACAAAGTAGTCCCACTACAGTATTTTAGGTGCTTTAACAATCTGTAATAATGCCTAAGAAAAAACCACCAGTCTACATTTTCAGAGCTCCAAGCCAGACTGGTCCAGTTTATACACTATTTCTAACATTTACCACTAAAATTGACAGAAATTTACTTGACAGAAAATATCAATAGTACAGGGGACTCTGTGAAACTGTAACGGGCACTGAATTTTGTAGTTGTATTTAATTCCGAACAGACTAGTCATCAAAGTGTAACTTCGTTCAATAGGGATATTGGAGCGAAGATAAAATAGAACCCAAAATACATATGAGAACTTAGAACAGATTATTTACTGGTGCTACTTCTGCTTGATTTTTTAAAAATGTCACTATAAATTTGTGCATGGCACGTGTTCCTTTCCAATTTCATTGCTTACTGTTAAAAAACCAATTTCATTAAAAAAGTGTAAAACTGAGACTGAAACTTAATGAAACAGAGATTTCGCAAAAAATTTTCGCATCTGTACCTGATACATCTACAATTCTTGACATCTTCCATCGCCAAACGCCAACTACTTGATTTTGCTTTAGTTCCAGGTATGTTCATTAACTTTTCGGCTTGTAACATCCATAATACCCTACGGCTTGGTTGCGAATTGAATAGTCTTGAAGGTGCTTTGTTTTGTAGAATCTGGTAGTGGCAATTATTTTTTCAGTTCGTCAATTACACAATAAAACAGATATATAAATCTTATATGTGTTGAAAAATCTAATGACAAGTTAGATTCCTTTCGGTTTCATGAATAAGTAGGATAAGCTTTTTTATTATAGTTTTCATTGAAGCATTATTTTCGGTTTATACTTCGGATGCAACATGATCTAATGGCGGCTGTCATGTGCTTATCAGTTCCTTTCTTTGTTACGAGGGTAACGTTCCTAACATTTGTGACTTAACATTATTTTTTCTTTGTGCATTAAATTGGTGTCAAAATTTCACGTTACTATTTGACTTGTATTCAAAAATTGAAAACGACATTTTTAAAAAATTCCATACGCAACTAATTCTCCATTTTCTTAACAATGTCAATTGCCATCACAGGCCTATGAAATTTAAGTAGATTGAAAAAATCGTATAATAGTTATCATCTACAGATACGTATGAATTGCCCACTTAAGTTGCAATTGAGTTGCATAGATTTAATATGTTTTTTTTTGAAACTGCAGTACCATAAGTAGCAAAAACTAACAATTTTTCTATTTGCTGATAAAATACGTACGGATATATTTGAAATTCACGTACTAGATGTCAAGCCAACTAAAATTCCAGTATTTAGGAGTCTAGGAAGAGGCTTCTAAAAATTAAACTCATAAAACAAAAACTCATAAAGAAAAAACTTATAAAGGTCAAATACTTCTAAAAAGAAAACCTTCTAAAGACAAAAACTCATGAACAATTATTTTTTTCATTCTTGTGCGTAGTATCCTTAAAATATATATTTACACATACAACATTTAAACTATTGCAACAATGTACAAAAACGTTGAATTTAGTTATTAACCGGTTTCTGATTTCACTGATGGTGTCTGTCTGTCCATCTGTCTATGAACATGATAGCGGCCAAGACCTTTCTTGGGAAGCGAAATGTTATACGTTGATGAGTAAGATACATCCAAATGACATGATTTGTTTAAATTAATTTAACCATACTATTTTAAAGGATCCATAAAGATCCCAGCGAGGCCTACGACCGTTTGAAGGTCGAAATGTCTTAATTTTCCAGATAGCAGGCAATCCATTCAAAATTTTCACATTCTCTTTTTACCACTCAACAATTTAGAGATTGGTTAACGGCAACCTGATCAAAGATCAAATATTTTAATAACAAAGTATAGGTTGTAATGTAATGATCCTATTTGCGGAGAGAAATTCAGCCATGCTAAAGGGCGAAATTTCTTAATTTTCGAGATTTTTAATAAGTTTAATTTCCACAAGGTGCCGATTCTTATTTTATAAATTAATTATCTTCAACTTAATTTAATGCATCGACAAAAAGCATCATACTCTCTTTCAATTTTACTTCGTATGTATTTATAAAACTTAAGACTAGATTAATTTTACTAGATTGTATATGTAAACTTATATCTTAAGCATACTACGGATAATCCTGAAAAAATAATTGATTATGAGTTTTTGTCTTTAGAAGGTTTTCTGTTTAGAAGTATTTGAACTTTATAAGTTTTTTCTTTATGAGTTTTTGTTTTATGAGTTTAATTTTTAGAAGCATCTTCCTGCTTCCGTATTTAGTGCTCAAATCTAAAGAAGTGTACTTATGCTGTGGTTAATTTGATTTATTTTGCTGATGATTTAGTCTTTAATAGATGATCAGTTAGCATTGGATTACACTCACCACTTCGTCTCATTACAGGGCAGTAGTAGCTTGAATTGCTGATTTAATTTTAAAAAGAATTTCGTATGACGAAATGCAAAGCTGAGAGCATTTTTGTGGTTAATCTCCAAACATAAAAACTTTATTTGTGCTAAACTTGTGAATTCTGACATTGGAATGACCTTTTTATTTCTTAAAAATTGGCTGCTGAAAATCAAAGCCTACAATTTCGCTTTATTTATTTCAGCAACCACCACCATGGTTTCTGTGGATGACTGTTTAAATAATCCAATTCAGCCCACTGAGAGCGAAGTTACGGGACATGTTCCACCATTTCCTGTGTCCACGGAGACTCATTTTCGTCCCCGTCACCTCTCGTATTGCTTGATAAAAAACCCAGAAATGTTCCCATTAATTCTTGACGATGAGCGTCCTGCGTCCGTAACCGAATCCGAAATCACATCCTCAAGCGCCTACGGGGGAGACGTTGATGATTTCTGCAACTCAGATTCGGAAGAAAGCACCTTCTTTGGAGATGAAACAGATGAAAGGAAAGATTCTAGTCATGTTATGAGATTTTTGCGCAACCACCACTGGAACTGGAGGGAAATGAAAGACACACTACATCCAAGTAAACTTGTGGTAAGTAAAATCAGTAAATCAAATTATTAATATATATATATTGTGTTTTTCACCATTTAGTATGAAATATTACGAAATAAAACTTTATATTTGGTTAGGTGGCAAATAAATACAAGCCCAGAGTTCAGGCCGGTTTAAAAGTTTCTCCGCTTTCTGACTCCTCTCTGATGTCGCAGCAAACAGTTTGCATTTCGGAATTATGCGAATCATTCGCACGTCTTGCAATTACTGAAGATACACCACAACCTAAGGCCCAAGACAGAGACCAAGAAAGTGAACACAGCTTGGAAAATGAAGGAGGTATTTCATTATATTTAGTTACCGTATTATAGAAAATTTAGTCTTAACTGGTGAATTGTGGTTGGCTAAGAGTATATTTTTAATTTCTTACAGACCATGAGGTTACAGAGATTACACTAAATCTATCGGAATCACGAAAATTAATTGACCTACCATCTTTTGAGGAAGTAGAATTATCCATCTCACAAGAATTAAGAGAAAACCTAAACAAAGTGAATCTCGAAACTTGTAACAGGGGCATTGATCAGATTAATGGCAGAAAACGCAGACGTGATGATGATGAAAATGATTTGTACTATATTGATTGTGATAAATTAACTAAACGATGGTAGAAACTATTTATTATTGTCATAAATGTACAAACAATGAACAAAATGTTAAACGAAGCTACAATTTAAGAATTTTGTTTCCAGTAAAGTAATTTTTCCGGTAGGTTTTCTGAAATATTTGTGGTATTGAGACTGGAAAGACTAAGAGTAAGACTGACATTTTAGAAATTTACAATTATAAACATAACATATTTTTAGCTGCAGTGTGGAGTTTGTGGACAACCAACGAGTTTTAATCATGTCATGCTGAGTTTGTCAGTTATAATTTGGTTATTCCACTAACGTAATTCAAAGCGAGAGTTTCTTCCATGGATCGTGGAGCAATTATGACAATATTATATTGATAAGATACTTCCTGTTAATTTTGTACTTGACATAGAATTACCACTTTTGTAAGATTTATAAGATGTGACTGACATAAATGTTTTTGAGTCATAAAATTTCGCTCTTTTTATTACTACAGAAAGGACGAAATTTTAATTTGAACTTGTACGGTGTATAGAAAAGTTAATTTAGATTTCTACATTTTACTGTGTATTCTGCATGAGTAGAATTGTTATTTGTTAATATACTTTTAGTAAAAAATTAAACATTAGGTATTTATTATGATTACTGTAAGCTCTAATTATATGTGTCACACTTAAAATGGAAACAATGGTTGGAAAATACGGATAAGTGCACCCACATAAATCATTCTCATTAGTAGTTAACAGGTAAGTAATCCAAAAGTTGAAGGTGCTCTAAACCTCCAGGCTAAATGTTTTCAAAGCATTATTACTTTTTTCAACACATTTAAATTTTCCGTTTCACCACCCATACATACTAGCATTGGCACTAGAGACAAACATTTCACTTTAATATCCATAATATCATATGTAAATCATGTTTTTACAACCCATTCAAAAATCCAATACTTCCAGTTGCAAAACAGCCAACGTAAAAGATAGCAAAGAATAGCATAAAAATAAATGTGAAATGTTTGATACTGCACAGCACACCCTTCCATGCATCTAAGCAACTTACACAGGTATACAAACAGAGAGAGGTGAATGAACAAAGATTTCTCACAAGTAGCCAAACGAGATGGCAAAGTGTGATAGTCTGAAGTAGAGCTTGAAACTGTAAGGTTAGCTGCTGCAATTCATTTCTGTGCATGTATTTTCGAAACTTATTTCATTGATTCAGGTTAGGTTCATTCATTCAGAGCCTAATATATCCACGAGAGTTTATATTAAAAGATATTATTATTGAACTGAAGTTACTACAACTACATTTGATAATTAAAGGTCTATTCTTCGAAACTAAATGAGATTGTGAAAGGTTGGTGAATAATTTAGAGAGACAACAATCATTAATTGCTAGATTTTGCATTTGTCAATATCAATTATTGGCAGTCGCAAGTACTTAAAATAATTTTAAATTTGTTGCTGGTTGGTTGGTCTCTTTTTTAGCTATAACTTTGCAGTAAATTTACTATCTTGCTTGGTTATTTCAAGTGTCTTTCCACATTCAAATTAGGGGGATGTAAATGAAATGATTGTCAAGCTACTTCAAGTAATGAGAAGTAAGATAAGATGAGAGTTGGGTTAGGTTTGGAGATATCATTTTTTGGGCTACATTCATGTTGTTCTTTGTTTCTATGTATTAACAGGCAAGACAGCCAAAGAAGCCAAAATATTTTTCTCATGACTTGTTTCGAAACTCGGACTCCTGTAAAAAGTACTACTACAAACCTAAAAGCAGTAGTGAATGAAAAGCTATTGACGTACCTGAAATCCGTTATGATGGAACCATTTTTGTAAGTTGGTAAAACTTATTGATAATAGTTATTCAAAATAACGTAGGCATTTCATTACCATTCTATAACTAAAATCCAAGGGAAAAAATAAATGAAGCAAAGAGACAAGAGAAAGGTTTTCCGCAGAAAGTTCATTCAAGATTATGCTAATGCAGTTCGACTCAGAATAGAGCAAACCAGATAACATATTGTTTTAACCATGATTTATATTAAAGGATTAGTTTACTCCTGATGTGATGGGGTACTCTGGAATTCACAACAAGAAGGCAAACCTTCGCAAACTTGAAATAGAAGTGTTGTTTCTCAAACTCGCCAAATTCATAATACCTACGTTGGCCATACCATAAAAAGGTCATTTTTACACCTTTCATTGACAACCACTTAGTTTTATTGTATTTCTAGATATATTAATATTATTTCTGCTTGTAATGTTCATAAATCATGTCACTCAAAGAAATGAAAGCCAATTTAAGCATTCAAACAAGCGAACGTTGGTTTTGTAACACTTGGAAGTAACAGTGCAGTGAAGTGTAGCATTATCTCCGCAGCATGATAGTGCGTCAACTAAATTATGAAGCAATTACAAAAGTCGTATGTGTTAATCCTTGCATTGAAAAGTTAGTGGCAAGTTACATAGATTAGTAGATCCATTTCTGATTCATGAATAAGTAATTCATAATTTTTCTTTGGAATCAACTGATGTTTTTTAAGACGGAAAAGTAAATTAGTTTAAATAATTACTGTTTTCAAACATTAACTCAAAAATTACTGATGTCATTTATTTGTATTTGGTCTTCCGTCATTAATCTGCTACCAGTGTCATTTAGGTAACTGGGTAGTCAATAGTGTGAGAATAATTTGCTTGATAGAGCTCGTCGTGTGATTATTATACAATGTAGAATGTACACCCTTGTAGTTAACTTTTCACATTTGATATTGAGTAATATTTTGAATTTGCAGTTGGATTGAGTGATAGGAAGGACAGGACATAAGCTTGAAGATAAACAACAACAATAAGAATATTGAAACCTCCAACTCGTAGCAGCCCTTCAGATTCAGAAAGTAGTTTCCAAAAGAAAATAAATGAATAAGCGTGGGACAAACCCAATAGCAAAGAGAAAACAATCATCAACTTTAAAAAACGGGCCTTAATTTAAAAAGAAAGGAGTGAATATCCAGAAACATTTTTTTGACAGTCACTTACGTAATAATCAAACACGTATTTTTTGTTGTCGTACAAGTGTTTGGTTTTTGAACTTTTAATACCAACAAACACATCCAGAAAGGGACAAGGTTCGGCCTCCTGTTCTGAAGAATCCATTGATGAAGATGATTCAGATTGTTCAAGTTCAGACAGCGTGCTTACGGAAGCCAACAAAATTCCGCATAAAGTCGAAAGAGAGTAAGTAAATACGAGAGCAATGAAAAAATAAATATTTTTATATATTGTAGCTGTTAATTTTTTACAACGTGACAATATATTTTTATCTGTCTTTAGGTGTTCGGGTTGGGACGAACAAATTAGCAAACGCAATGTCTGTGACACGTAAGAAGAGTTAACTAACTTTATGGGAATCTGTAGAGAAAATTTATTAACTAATCGTAAGTTTTATTTATGTGTAAATTTTTCAAGTACTCTTGATCCAGAACTAAGGCACCAACCCAAGCCTCCAACTTCTTCCTCCTCCACTACTACATCAGAAACTATTTCGAAACCAAAATTAACTGATGATGGAGTAAACCAATTATAAATCTAATGATGGAATTCTCGAGATAAAGGTAAATTGACTGAAGAGAATATGCTGACTGAATTGAGTTATGATATGCATATCTTGTGGAGTCATGTTTTTGTTTTCATTATGCAAAGGACTTTTTTATTTTATAGTCTTGGTACGATTTGTAGTCAATCTAGGTTTAAAGAGGTGTATATTTGTAACTTTTGAATTTCGCATAAATATAATCGCGATTCTATAATATAGAGTCGAAAATAATGTTTTTAAGTTAGGTATTGTCAATACTGTAACCTATTAAATAATCTCATTCGTCAGACATCAAATTAAACCTAAGCCCTGTGGCTGGTATGAAACCGATAAGTTCATCCTCATCATCATCATCATATGCATGTCCCACTGCATAAAGCATTCTCGTGTAGTTAAAAGCGTAAGTAATCCAAAAGTTGAAGGTGCTCTAAAAATCCAGGCTAAATATTTACATTACATATTGCTTTTCACCAAACATTTAAATTCTCAGTCGCAACACTCATACACCAAAGACAAACATTTTCCTCGTCTTTTGTATACACATGTAAATCATGGTTCACACCCTATCATCTATTCATAAGCCGACTACTTCCAGGTTTAAAACATCCAACATAATAAATAGGAAAGCATAGTATAAAAAATAAATGTGAAATGTGCGATACCGCACACCACATATCCATCCATGCATCGAAGCCACTTCATCAGGTATACAAACAGAGAGAGAGAGGTGAATGAACAAAGATTTCTCACAAGTGGCAAACACCATCGCAAAACTGTGATAGCTTTGTTCATCTCTTCACATGTATTTTCGCAATTTATTTCATTCACGGGAGCCTAGCAGAATATACTCAACCTTCAAAGCAGTAAACGTCGGACACAGGCACATGCATACACTCAATGGTTTCTCATAACTTTGTTATAGGTACACCAACAGCTGCATGCAACTGGACAAACAGGGCAATTACATTTGCTGTACATGAGAGAGATGCGAGGATAGTTGCGCGCTAGGGCTCAGCTCCGCCTTCATCCCATCAGCGGCTGGCCGTTGGTCTATGTAAAACAGACGGTTGCGTTTATTTTACCTTTGGCTCGAGAAGTTCCTATCTTCTGCTTACATCCTACTGTCAACATTCTCTAATATAAAAAACAGCACACCAGACCAGACACTCAAAGCTAGGAAGCATATTATTCAACGTGCACACGTAATGTAGCTATATACATTGGATTTGGGGATTCATTGGAATCAACAGCTAAAAGCAAGGCTTTTGTTCTGTCTTTAGCTTACCAAGAAGCGAGCCTTTTATAACTTTGAGTGCTTGAAGGGAACAAGCAAGGTTCAGTTTTCTCTTGCCTGTCCCATGTCTATTTATCTATCCCATGTCTAGAGAAAGACTGGATTGTGAGTTGTGAAGTGAAGCTCACTTTTTTTTACATCGCGCATTGGGATTACCAATTTCTTCAGTTGGCTTTCAAGCTTAATTTCCATGTTGTCAGTGAGTTGGTACGCAAATGAAAAAAAGCAAGCAAGTTGGCCTGGGTATCATCACATCACATCACATTCTCACCAGGGGTATCAGTATCAAGCAGCATTGCAGGAACGGGAAAAAATAAGGTAACTGACACAAATTTTGTACTTATTGTTACAAAAGGTATGACGGCGAGGACAACCCGGAGAATATAAGTATGTAGGGATATGAAGTAGTCATAGCTTAAAGACAGGGGATATGACCAGCTACTCAATCTCGTTTTACATTCCTATACATTGTCATGTTATGCGAGTGGTTGGTTTGGTTGGTGTGCAACAACTAGTCAACCCAACAAGCATAATATAATCCCTTTTTGTTGACCGTTCATGTCTTTTTTCCTCTCTCTTTTTCTCATTTCCCTTCATTTATCGTCCAGGCGCTGAAGGAGGTGTAGTCTGTTTCTGTTGATTTCATTTGTACAGTATAAGTAAGTAACAGTGAGAGAGAGAAAAGTACAAAAAAAGTTATGTGTATGTTGTAGGATTTGGCTAGCTTGGTCGTTTTGTCCGTTCGTTCGTTGCACTATTTTTTAACAATCTCTTCTAATTTTTACTGATTTATCAAATAATTTTTTTAAACTTAATTCTTTTTAAGCGTCAACGACGAACGACAAGACCATTCCGATTTTCGTATCAAATAAATAAACGACAATTATAGTTGACTTTTTTGACATATATTCAAAATAAAACAGTTTTTAGTGCTCCAATTTATATATTAATATATATTAACGAAGTGAAGTTACAATAGCTACATTTGATTATTACCGGTCCAGTCATCCAAATTGAATGAGAGCCTGAAAGGTTAGTAATTATTATTTTTTGAGGTACAAAAATCATTAATTGTTAGATTTTTGCATTATTGTCAATACCAATTATTGACTGTTGGAAGTAGAAAATGTCATTTTATATTAGCTTGGCTCGTTTGTTGCTTTATTTCTTTGTCTGTTTTGTGAGCAAGTACGTTTAGTTTTGTAGACAGAGTTGAATGATCTACCTTCCCTTTTTTAGTATTCGGTTGTAGAAAAAGGTTCTCATTTAAATATCGTATGATTACTCCAAGTGTCATTCCATATTCAAATTAGGTGGATGTAAATTAGGTGATGGTGCTTAGCAACATCAAGTGAGAGGTAGTAATAAGAGTTGGAGGTAGGAATGTTTGGGTTACTTTATGTTTTTTTCTTTCTTTGTGTATCAACAGGCAAAACAGCTAAGGAAGAGAATATCTCTGTGTCAAAAGTAAAATGTATCAACAGTCCGATGCTGTGGTGAAGGCTCCTTTTGGGGTCAAAATCGCAACTCGGACTCCCCCCAAGATTACTCCAAACCCGAAAGCAGTGGTGAATGACAAACTAGATGTGCCTGAAGTCATTTATGATGGAATCAGAAAAATCGGTTATCAACGTGGCCGCTTTTTGGGAAAGGTAAAAAAATCTTGATTTTTTAAATACTTATACATATATTATTAAGAATATGCAAACCATTCTATTGAGCATTTTAGCACTGCATATAATTTAAATGGCAAAGGCATAAGGTGAAGTTGAAGTCTTCAAGGAAATTTAAAAGCTGATGACTGTATTTCATTTGACCTTTTACCATTTTGAATTTATGCAAAATGATTTCATATTAGTGGCTATGTGGACACAGTGTAAAACATTTAATAAATGTTCCATTGCGTGAGTTTTCAATTCCAACTGACCTTCGGAAACAAACCCTGCAATCATTGTAGACTGCTGTGACGTGACCAAAAGTGGTGTAGTATTAATGACATAGCACGCTATTAGGACACTGACCATGTTCATACCGGATTTCATTCCTGTGTTTTATGAACACGTTAGCCACATTCTTGCATACATTCTTTCATTTTGAAATTAAATAGTTTTTTTTAATTATCCTGGTTGATTACAGGGTGGGTTTGCTAGATGCTATGAAGTTGTGGACCCAAACAATAAGCAGACCTTGGCTTGTAAAATTGTCAACAAGGGACTCCTCCAAAAGCCACACCAGCGTGAAAAGATGGCTCAGGTAAGACCAAGAGGGGCAATACTCCAAGAATTTTTTTATGATGATTATTATTTTTATACCCTGTCAAATACCCTTCATTAGTGAATAGCAATATGAAAGATTTACTAGTGTCTGGCATGGCAATGGCATAGTATCGATTTCTTGTATCATATTTTATGAAATATTACACCGACTAATGCTTGCATGACCACTGGTTATATACTATATTTCTCAAAAGGAAATCGATTGAGGTGTAATTGGAAGACCTAATTATCAATAGCATGGCGCGTTTCCTTCAACTTGTGTAGGAGCAGTAGTAGGGTCCACTCACTCTGGGTTAAACAACCATGTTGAAATACAAAATAGAAAATTCCAGGCACTGAACTTCTCGCTCGCTTGTTGTCATAAAATTATATCAAGTATGAAATAGTTTCTTGTCATTCCCGGAAGTTCGCCGTGTATAATGAACGTCGGGTTGAAAAACCTTGCTGAGGTAGTTGACCAACATTCTGGAATGCATTGCATTGCATGCCATGCTTTCGTTTGTGGCTAGGAAGAAAAAAAAAGTTCTCCAGCGTCGCTTCATAACAACAAATATGCATGCACCTTTAAACTCTTTGTTTGCATTGCTTTTTCCTCTTGGGTATACGTTTATGGGCATATGAATGAAACGGGAAGTAAAAAAACCAGCTCCAGGGAAAGCAAGCTATTATGCACTTACGCTTACTTACTTACTCAACTTTCCCCTTGTGCAAAGTAATACGTCAGCCTCGCTTATACACGTCATTTATTGCATGTTCAGAGTTCCTCTCGATATTATTTTGGTGTCTCGTCTGAGAACTTTGCGTTGGCTTTCACTGATAATAACGAGAATATCCAAAGAAATCAATAGGGGATTGCATGATATGTTACTTTTTTCTCTGCAAATAAAACTTGGGAAGTGGGGGAAAAATAGATTCACCAGGAAACCATTAAATGTCATTTAAAATTAGATGTTGTTTATCAACCACATCTTGCACAAGAATATACCCAAATGTAAGTCGTAATAGCGTTACGACATCAAGGATTATTTGCCAAGTTATATATAGAATTCAGGTGAACAAAAGACAGTATAGTGATCATTCATATTGCGTCAAGGGTTTTACAAGTCGTAGTCTTTTTCTAAAAATATACTGGATTTTAATAATGCCATCACAAGTCAAAGTAAAAATGATAATGTTAGAAATTTCCCATCCTTTTTTTCACAGGAAATCACAATCCACCGAGACCTAAAGCACGACTATATAGTAGACTTCCACTCTTATTTTGAGGATGACAACAATGTTTACATTGTGCTGGAATTATGTGCCAAGAAGGTAATGTCTTTCATGTCAATCAAATGCAACATGTCGTGTGTAAAAGTTTTGGAGTCAAGTCAAGGAGAAAATGGGATTAACTTTTTTTTTACTCAAAATCATTTTAGAGTTTAATGGAGCTACAGAAACGTCGTCGTGCAATCACGGAATCAGAAGCACGCTATTTCCTTAGACAACTTACACTCGCCGTTTTATACCTGCATGAAGATAAGAAAATCATACATCGGGATTTGAAGCTTGGAAACATTTTCATTAATGACAACATGGAGCTCAAAATTGGAGACTTTGGTCTTGCCACGCACATCTCTTTTGATGGAGAACGCAAGAAGTGAGTATAAACCTATTTTAATATTTTGAGGATTGGTAAAATGATGGATAGGACAAAAAATTTCATATCAATTTATGTTCATTTTGAAGGACACTCTGTGGAACGCCAAATTACATTGCCCCAGAGGTTTTAACTAAGCGTGGTCATAGCTTTGAAGTAGACATCTGGTCTATGGGATGCATCCTGTAAGAAAAAAACAATCAATCAATCAATACAATATTAAATTTTATGAAAATTGGTTTTCCTTGCGTGCTCATTTATCATAATCATAATAATATGCCTATTTGTTCCATAGGTACACGTTGCTCTTTGGAAAGCCTCCATTTGAAACGAACACTTTACGCGATACGTACACGAAAATTCGTCGGGGAGATTATTACATCCCTGCAAGTAAGATTAGTAACTCTACTCGAAACCTGATCACGCGAATGTTACAGGTTGAGCCTTCACTTCGTCCAACGGCTAAGCAGATACTTCAACACGAGTTCCTCACTCAGAGTAAGTGTTTGCATTAATATACATAGTAAACGGATTTCGTTTTAGGGTGTAGAAATGAAAATGATACTTTGCATAGCAAAGCTTTTGATCAATCCACCAAAGCTCATGCTTTTGTTTCATTTATAGGGTGCATATAAATGGGGCTAATTGATACTCCGCACTTAGGTATTGATGTAAAGTAGTAAGCTGTACATGCTGTGGTAGTTTTATAGTAGGATTTTGCGGTAGCCTATTATTTTTTGTTCAATCTAGTCTAGTCAACTCAATAAAAAATAATTTACCGAGCTTGTCTCTCTACTCTCTACCGATATGTAGGGCAAATTTAGTCAAGCTTATTTGCTTCAATTAATTTTCCTTTTAATTGGAAATGGTATATAAATTCAAATTTTACAGGGATTTATAATTTCAATCAAGGATGACTTTTATTTTATTATTTTGTTTCTACTTTTTGCAGACTTCATTCCCTCTGCCCTGCCCGTATCGTGCCTTACCACGGCTCCACGCTTTGATAAAAATTCACGTCCAACTGCCCCCGGAAGTTCCAAAAGGCCGCTTGTTGAGCACAATCCTAGAGGCTCTCCGATTGCTAACCGTCCAAAAACAACTGGGAAAGGTGGAAATCTTAATGCTTCTATGGAGCAAGGTTATGAGATGAGTAGCCAAGACATCATGGAGCTGATTCAGACCATGAAGACTCAGATAGTTGAAGCTTTGAATGGAAAGGGCTGTCGGAGAAGTGTTCCATTGATCGATGGTAAGTTCTTTACACAACTGCGTTGGAAGCAGAGTAATAATGTAATTGTAAATGAGTTAAATTTTCTGATGAATAATAATCTAACATGTATTTCAGATGAAAGTGAAGAACCCAGCTTGTGCCCTATGCTCTGGATTTCTAAGTGGGTGGATTACTCTGACAAATACGGATTCGGTTATCAGCTGTCAGATGACTCCATTGGTGTTAGTTTCAATGACCAAACGAAGCTCATCCTACTTCCAGACCTCACAAGTATGCACTACATAGAACGGGGTGGGAAGGAGAACTACTACACTACTGAAGTATTTCCTTCAGAATTACAAAAGAAAGTGAAACTTTTGAACTACTTTCAGCAGTATATGAAAGAGAATTTGTTGAAGGTATGTAATTTTTTTACTACCCTTTGTACATATTTGTTTTAGCTCACTTTAAGTTTCGTATATAATTCATAAAATAAATTTTATTTTTTATCGTAGTCTACCGGCGGGAAGGCCCCACCAAATTCCAACTTGATCCCTCGTCTCCCCAACTTATGGACTTGGTTCAGAACCTCCCGTGCTGTCGTCATGATCCTTAGCAATGGAACCATGCAGATTAACAACTTCCGTGATCACACAAAAATGATTCTCTGTCCGTTGCTCGGAGCAGTCTCAACTATTGGTCCTACTCGTGTCATGCGGACCTTCAAGCTTAGTCTACTTAAGGAACATGGTTATTCTGAGGAAATGGGTGCAAGACTGAAATACGCTCAAGAAAAGGTATTTCTAAAATAGCATAAAATTTTGTTTTACTTCAAATGAAAATTTAATCAATCAACTAACTTTTTTGGTCATGTTCTGTTACTTTTTCAGTGCGAAATCGTTCTAGGAAGTCCACAGACTGTAATTAAGCAGAATAACTCGCCAAGAACTCCTCGTCGCTAGGGATCTTCAACTACGTCTCTCCCCGCAATGTGTCCAACGTACTTGATAATACTTTATGATTTCTTCAATAGCCACAAAGTATTATTCCAGATTTAGCTGTTGTCTCGTTTATATATATTCGGATCACAGTTTTTGTTACAATTACCATTGTTTCAAATTGCTACTACTGAGTTGGTTGGTGTTCATCAAGAGTGTTTGTTTTTATATGTTTCTAAACCAATTTTAATACTATGCCTTTTTCTTCGGATTTTAATCAACAAGTCATGCCTTGTCTTTTACATCCATTTTTTAAAAAACCATAAGTAACGCTCGTGAATGCTCCATATTGGAATGCATTAAAAAATCATACAATTATTGTGAATGTACATAATTTTAAAATGTCTTGTTTGAATAATGCGTTGATGCCATACTGGATCCGTTTTTTTAATAGGTAATTTTTTTTATTTATCACTCTCAATAGTAAATAATAACACTGATATTTGTGTCTCCAAGATAGGAACATGATACATTACTGTAGCTGAATCACTTTAATATTTATATTTTTCAAATTTGTTCATCCAAAAGATAAATAATTGATCATAAATGACTGAAGTTTCGAATACTTTGAATAAAAAAAATGTGTGCAAAGAAAGCACTTACTCGTCTCCTGTAAGTTAATTTTTATTGATTACTTTTTTTACACTCTCAAGCATATGTATTTCATACTTCAAAAGATTAAAATCAGTTTATCACCTATTTCCTTGTTCCTCATAACCTCTAGTATAATCTGAAGCATATATCATACCTGTATATCTTGTAAAAGGAAGGCAAAACAATAGGTGGTAATATTGGACTACACCTAAATATCATTTTCCAAATTATTAATGAATATAGCTGTCTCCTTGCCACGGGTTCATGTAACTGTTCACACGCCATCAGGAAAAATGACGTATCAATGTCCTGTTTCCTTAACACAATAAGCATGCATTAGCCACGCTCCCGTCCCCCTTTTATTAGGATTGATTACACAAGCACAGCAACTATGAAAAAAATAATTGATGGGTTAGATGGCTCCTATTTGAGGGATTGACGATTGGATTATAGAGTTGATGGGATGTAGGGAAGAAATCAAATGTACACACCCGACTCAATTCTCCAGTCTTATGCAAATGGAATGGACGTGTTGTATCCCATATCGTACACTATTTGCAGTCATGTTTCCTGGAGAAAAAAAATGTTGTTCCTGGTGAAATGGTCATCTATTGTATTGTGGAGAAATAGAGAAATTGTATATACACACAGCCCTGATGGCCGACTTTGTGTTTGGAGTTGGAGTTGTTACTTATCTGTAATGTTTTGCATTTGTACGGATCGTGACGCGAGCTTTGTATTATTATACAGCAATACCAATGCAATGTCCTTTTTCTCTCTGTGTGTGGAGTACATATGAAATCAAAGAGTAACAAGGGAGCAGTAGTGGGAGGGTTTTTGACATAATATCTGTGTCCATGACGACAATGTCCAGTCAAGTAAACAAAAGCAGTTTTAGTTGCCCAATATTCCCAAAGGCATGTGTTTAGTTCATTATCGTCATCTATCGCATCAGAGAGTATCATTTGTGTATGTGGTGCAATATTGCTGAATACGCTGCATAAAATACCATGCTAGGAGCTGAAATACGCCATTCCTCCATAACAATCAGAAAAATCATCAAATAGAGTTCATTTCCCGTCACTAATTTAATCATCTGATTAGTAAGCGTCGCAATCATTTAATAATCTTGGAAGGAAGCAAAAATTGAAAAAAAAGTAAAGGAAAGCCGAATATTATTAGCGTTTGTTAAGTTTTCAAGCGTAAAAAGTGGAGAAAGTACTGTCAGCAAAAGGTATCCAAGAATAATCTTCAGTTGAAGAAAACAAGATTATTCCAAAAAGTGAAAAGATTCTTGACCCTAATACCAATTGAGGAGTAATCCTGAGTATCTTCAGAATGGTAAAAATAATTTATACACAGGAAAACCAGCCGATAGGAAATTTATACGCTCTAAATCACATTGAATCTGATATTGTAAATATCTTAAATGTGGGCATTGACGTAATACATGTGAATAAATTTTTAGGGTTTATTATCACTGCTAAGGAAATTAGCAGTGCATACCTCCGCCAACAGTGGAGTAGCTCAGTTTCGCATTTTGCTGTTGGGACTTGATAATGCTGGGAAAACGACTTTACTCAAAATGTTGGCTAATGAGACGGATGATCACTTGAAAACTAGCCCAACAAGAGGATTCAACGTTAAAACAGTGCAGACCGACAGTGGCTTCCGACTCAATGTTTGGGATGTCGGCGGACAAAGAAATATTCGACCGTATTGGACTAACTACCTTGAAAATGCAGATGCCCTTGTATGAAAATATGATCCTAATATCATTCCCAAATGTAGAGTTGGAAAAGGATTTCTTCTATAATTTTCATCCTGTGATTTAAGATATACGTGATAGATAGTGCCGACCGGAAGCGCCTTGCAGAAGCCGGAGAAATCTTGTTTGATCTTCTGGAAGATGAGAAAATGGCGGGTGTACCGTTGATTGTCTTCGCAAATAAGCAAGATTTGGCGGATGCTGCAACTACTGCAGATATTGCGAGATCACTCAATCTTCACACAGTTCGGGATAGAGCATGGCAGATTCAGGGATGCTCCGCAGCAACTGGGGAAGGAGTACGGGTATGTTTTTACCTCTTCAAAATACAAATACACATCACCTTAATAATTAAATAATAACGAAATTCCAACGTTAAATGAATATAGGAAGGAGTCGAGTGGGTGCTAAAGGCCATTCGAAAGAAGTAAAGAAAAACTACTCAGACGACCGCTATTCTCATCAATTGCAAATATTTAAAAGCTGTTATGTACCATGAATGAGTTGGGGTGAGGGACGGGGAGGAAAGCTGCATTTAAATTTTTTTTAACCATTTAATTACCATTGAGTTCAGCGATATTTCTCTGCACAATTTCTAGATCTTCATACATATACGCAGCTTAAGCTCCGTTTACAAAATCAAAAACTTGTTGATAGGCACTCAAAAATTTCCTTTTATAATTGACCATTTCTTATCGTTGTCTTACCCTTTACTTGTATTAGCTGTAGTGTTTTTATGATTGTAAATTAACGTACATTAATCATGTCGATGTTTTCGAACCATTAACGGCTTAACTCTCCTGATAACTTCTTTCCAAGTTTAAAGACGACTCGAAAGAGATGGGAATAAGGATTGCGTACATACATGTTTGTCGAAGAATGATGTATATGCCTTGCTCTCCGATATTTTATTTTAAATTCCAAAAAATACTATATATCTTTAGTCTTGTATAGCGTATTGTAACAGTATTAAAATAACTGCGCGTAGTAAACTTACTAAAGATATACATAATTAACATGGTAAACTCACGAAATATAAGCCATAAATGCAAAAACAGATTGAATGCAAAGCTAACGCGTACAAGTACATAGCACAAAAAAATACCAATAATTCTATAATTAGATCAACGTAAGTACTTGTACACTGTGCAACATACTAGTTCGAAGGAAATACATAACTAAAGTTAATTACCAGCATGCTGTTAAACGAATCATATTTAAGTTTTTGTTGATTGACGAAATACGAATAAATGCATTTAAAATTAATAATTATTACATAGCACATTACATACTTGTAAGATGTGTTTGTTAGGAAGTTTATTTGATTATCTGTGTATTTGCATCATGTATAAAGCAAAAACAAAACTGTACGCAGCAACTAACTCACACCTGAAGTCACATAAAATTGATCAAGTCAATTTCTACACTGATTAATTTGTATGCATCAATGTGAAATAATCTACGCAACAGATTTGAACTGGTGTAGTTTCCGAGCATTTTTGAACTCTACTTCTAAACTCTAATAGTATCCCCATATCAGGGAATCATTAAATGTGCATCAATTTCTTGTACGTTTTCATTAATAAACAAAAAAACAGCATGATCATACGTTTAAAAAATGCTCAATCGTTAGTGTATTGTAACAGATGGACTAATTAACAATAATAGCATATGAAAAGAGTAATTGAAGCAAGAGATGTCACATAAAAGCATAAACGACAATGGATAATAAATTCCTAGCCAAAAGTGGATTTAGGTTGGCCTCGATTTTATATGATGATTTTATTAGTCACTTAGTTTCCAGTTGCGTTTGTGCAGTAGTTTGAAACGTTAAATATTATTTCCATAAATTGTTAACTTGTGGTATTAAGTGTATCTGAGTTCAAGACGTAGCAAACTTTCGTTTGTTCCTGCAATCACATCAACAAAGCAAGATGTGGTACCTATAAATTTCATAAAGTTTCCATTCAAATATTGAATAGATGCTTTTCTTCTATAGAAACCAGTTCCAATCGCTTTTTAGTAATTCTTGCATCACACACTTTGTCGTGTGCATGATTGAATCTAGACACACGATATTCTACTGAAAGCATTATGATGCAGCATATTTTGTAAGACAATTTCATAATCTGAGAAGCTCCAAAATAACTTGGCCTTACGTTGCTTTTAGAATTTAGCATTATTAAAAAAATAATGAGTATGGGCATGCACATATAAAATATATGTATGCATATATTATACCTTTCCATATTGAAGTCCTGAATACATTTGCTTGTGCAATAATTCTGGGATTACCATTAAATTCAGTGCCATTGATTTAAGCTTAAAATACTCTCAATATCGAAACACAAACGCAATGCTACTCCCTTCAAGATAATTTTGCAAAGTAACCTCCCAAGACGCTTTATTTTTCTATTTTGGTGTCTATTTTTTCTCAAGCTGAATATGAGTTCAGCATTTGTTGTTCTCGTTGGGGTTTTCATGGGACTGGGATTGCGCAAATGTTTTTGGAAATTGTTAGATTTTATCAGTCTTCGGGTCATGTAGTGTTGAGTATCTTCCACAAACCTTTATCCATTTTAAAATTTATGCAGCATTTAATTTACAACAGAAAGGCTCAGCTTGATGCTTTTTAGCCCTTTTTCACAGCATGGAGAAAAAAATTTTGAAGGTAGTAAACATACAAGGAAAGAGTTGAATACAGGCTTCATCCGGTTAAGAATTTGGCAACAAAAATGTATGAGTTCAAGTAGATAACTTTTTTCTTTGAACTCCGGATGTCACCTTGGTTGGAATTTTTGATAGGATACATTTTCTTTTCTTGGCTCCTTTTTAGGCTGCTGTTCTCCTTCAGTAGTAAAGTGAATCAACACAACTCATATTTTTCAGAAGCATCTTGACTGGATTGGAACATTTACATGATTTCATTTGCATATCGTAACCGGGCGGAAGTGACATCAGACGTTGCACTTCATTTCTTCCATTTTCCTCTTGGCCACAGCGCATGTGGGAAATCAAGATAATTATAGATGATAGAAGAAACGTAACATATTTGTGGTCATATATACACATGTACCTTATCATGTCTGGATGTTTTGCATGTGATTGCAATTTAGTTTCCAGAAGACATTTTTTTCGCAGACAACCACTAGCCACACACTTACTTTGTGCTTTACAACAGAATTTTTATGCTAGTTTGTAAATTCACTTGCATCGCACATGTAATCAAACGTGAGGTAACCTTGAGGTAGCAATATCATCATCATCAAGCATCATTAGCAAGCACAGGTCGAGAGGAAAAAACATGAACTGTCGTCATCATTGTCTTTTTTTATTCGACTTATTTTTCCCATTCGCAACCTGAGATGATAGCACACTCACGCACATACATTGCTGCATGCACCCAGTATAAATCCACTCACAAAAATTACATTAGACTCCAACATCCAGCCTTACATGCACACTTTGGTTGTATTGATCATATTTACTGTATGAACTGCAAAAAGCTAGAAATTCCGAGTTTCGCTAGATGTATTATTGCTGCCCCGTTTTGAAGGTTAGCAAGCATTAAATGTTAGTAATATTGCTCACGAGGCAATCATCTTCATAGGATGGGGCTACAAAAAAACTTTTATAGTGAAGACGATCAAATGAATAAAAAAACATGATATCATAATAACTACATACAATGAACAAACATGAATGTCAAGTACATATATGTATAGAATTTTTTATGGTTTTTAAAAAACTTCAATGCACACAATATACCTTTTTATAATGCTAAAAGTTAAAAGCCGGCTTGCAAATGCATGCACATTAATTATCCTCAGCAAATGGGAAGGCTTGGCTTGACCGGTCTTCTGGAGTCAAGTCAAGATCAGGAATTTGCTTGTTCTGTATTCCATTGTGTTCTGTAAACTTAACTATTTTTATCCATGCAGCAGGAGCAGATGTAATATAGTACAGTAGAGTTTCACCTTCAACCTTACCATTTGGCAGATTCGTGTGATTACATAGACATCAACATTTTCCTTTGCTCGAGCAGCAATCTACATGAAAGTGTTAGGAAAATGGGACATGAGCATGCCTCAAACGTAAGGCTTTTTTGTACTACAGCATCGTTGGTGTGGTGGTAAGTGGCCAGTCGCAGTTGATGGAAATTTCATATGAATTCTGAAGTTGAGAATTGGCTTTGTTTACAGGAACTATTTCTGACCAGGTTTGTCAAGTGATTTTATTTTACTTTGTAATTTTTATTCATTATTACGAATGTTAAAGCTGCAAGTGAAAAGGTGCACAGTTTTAATTGTATTCTATTCATGCAGGAAAAGTGTTGACTAAAATAAAAACTAATAACCTTCTATTGCGTAACCCATGAGATAAAAAGTTTGTTTTGGTCTGCTGGGTTAGTTTGATTCATTTGAGTTCAAAGTTTATCTATTGAGCAGAGCAGAACATTCGCTGAAACTACTTAACGAGCGTGTGACAAAGACTGAATGAGCATAACAACTTCTGTTAGCATCAGAGATGTGTCATTTTGCAATCAAGAAAACCACATCATATTTCATGAATTTGATGAATCATTCATTGAATCATTTGTTGTTTAACGAATCTTCCCAACATTTGGCATTTGTGTAGTCGAGAAATGCACAATTTAGTTGCAAAAAGTTGGTTTTTTCTGCATCAAATCGTTGGCGAACTTGTATTTTTGGGTTGCAATAAATGCACTGTAAATCCTTAAGAACTAGCTAGTCAATTAGTAACATATACGTATAGGTATTCAACTAATCAGTAGGAGTGTACGGAAGAAAAACCAAACGCATGCTTTTTTGTTCAGACAAATTTAGGTAAAAGATGTGGTCAAAATAATGCAACATTGCGACACAACGTAAGAAGCTCTTACATATATCCGTCAATAAGTTACATGTTTATATTCCCCATTTGCTCGCTTGAGTTATATACATATATGTGAACAAATTGATGGAAGTGGAGCAAAGTGAACTAACGTAGACATTATATGTCGTTAATATCTTACACAACGAGTCAATCTTAAGAATCTAGTCGCTAGAAGCAGGAAAGGAAGTATTTTTTTTATAGAATGCACATAATTATAATAATATAATGCAGTTTGCTATTTTGCTCAATCAGTTAGTTGCAGCTTCCAACAAATGCAATGCCAAATGTGTTTCCTACTCAATATACCACATAGAATCTAGTTCTAGAACCACGTTTGTTCTAAATCTAGGGTAGGAACTTTACACGCTACGCAAAACGCAACTAATCTGGAATCTGAGATTCTATGCAACTGTTGTTTTTGTAGGAAATACACAGATCAAGTTAACGATTTACACAGCCTTTTTTTAAACTATCCTAAGTAAGCAAACGCATCGGTTGCATGAAAAAAAATTAAATAGGTTCGACACAGGACATGTGTACATTTGAAATCTTACACTCATCAACAGCATCCAACAACTTCTTACTACTTGCACTTACTCGCAAGGTAGAGAGAGACCTCAAAGCTCATTCATTTTCACACAAAAAGGCCAGGACACACGCTCAAAATACTATAAGCAATGTATATATGTACGTGTAGTTTGTGCGTGTAAAAATTGTACGTTAGTCCACGTACGTACACCTTGATGATTCACTTTTTTTTTTTTTTTTTTTGCTTTTTTTTTGCTTGTTTACTTGCAGACTCTGTTGAACAGCAGAGGTCTTTACTCTATTAGGCATTACCCCAGGTTCCAGAGATCGACTTACTGAGCAAGTGGTCCATAGCTACTACTACGTCGATTCATCATGTGTAACTTAACTATGGCTCGAAAGCCGCAGCATTGAGAGAACCACATTATTGGCATTACTGCCACTCCAATTTAATTGGTGGGAGTCATCACCATTCAATATCGCACGTTTCGGCCAGAGGTCGGTCACACCCCTTGAGTTCTCTCGCCGCCCAGAGAGGCACTAAGGAGTGTTGAAGGCACCAGAACGAAGATTCGAACTAGTGCCTCAACACACCTTAGTCGGCAGCCCTAGCCACTGGGCTACCTACGCCTCTCAAAGCCTGCCTTTTAAAGCAAACACATCTTCTATCTACTGCACAACATCTCTAAAAGAGAGTATGAGTATGCATGCAAATGCATATTATATGTATTATGACTTGACTTGGATGAGTGAGCAAACGGCAGCCAACCAATCTGAAAATTTCACATATTGTACTGACTTCACAAACACATAATAATAATGCACACAGAAAAAGGGCTGCTGATGGTACCTACATTCAGATTGTCTTCGGCAATAGAATAGTCAACAACAATTTCTTTTTTTTTTCGTTACTCGACAGTGCATTTTGTGTTCAATGTACACTATTTCTTATAGTTGGTTGATTTTCGTTTGCTGTTTGTTATCAAATTCATATTTGATAGTTTAGTTACACGTACAGTTTTATGAATCAAGCTTGACTCACATATATACAATATATATAGTCATAGTCAAACTGTTTGCAATCGGAAGAAAAAATGGTTGCACGTCATGTAAACTGTTTGGCATACATGAAGTAGCAGTGTTTGTGATAGAGAGTAAAATACCTAGACCTAGAAAAGAAAATACCAATAGATATATTTTTTCCTTGTGTTGTTTTGTTTTAACGTTCGTATACAATACATGCATAAACAGCAACTAATATATAGAATCAAGTAATATAGACCAGGGTTCAATTCACATGGCTTAAAATGACGGTGGTGATGTGATATAATGATGGAAGGAAATCATTCATTCATTTCAGTTTTTAATTTGTTCTTTTTCCGTATCACCAAAAAAGACAAGAGTACACTTTCATTGGGAGAGGAGCCCTAGTTTCTAATTGTGTTTTTGAGCCTTTATTTATTTTTTATCTGTGCAGGTTGTGTTCCGGTTATCAAACACAGGAAAGTTACGTAGGTAAATTGCAGAGCTCATCAAGCGCTCAAGTTTTCTTTTAAGTTTAATGAGCTAATAATTAGAATAAAAAGGTATGGCGGGAATATTTTGTGGTGGTTCGATAAAGCTTATTATTATTATTAATATGACGTGTTGATGTTTGTGAAGTGAGTTTAATCAAAGTCGACATGTGCGTCATCAATGTTAAGTGTCGTCAAATAGTGACAGTTACTGCTGGAAATAGTGGAAAGTTGATAAGGAGGACTTAAATTATAAAAAAAATTATAATTATGTGTGAAACGGATGCAAATCAAAGTCAATAACAAACTTTTAGTACTGAGAAGTTTTATAAAAAATACATTGAACATTTTAATCTGTGAGTAAAACAGCATTTTATTCATAAATTTGTGATAAAAGTTGTCTTAAAGTTATGAGTATTCCAATTTTAGCTGTGCTAATTTGTATTCTAAGTGAAAGTTTATTGTTGGTTACTTAATTTTTAGAAGCTCATCAATAGTTAAATACACTGTGCGTGTGTGTGTGTGTATTAAATCTATTGGAATTGGGAAAACGTCGGATTTAATGCATAAAATGGAGGCTTGGGAGATTCTGGTGCTTTTGTTGGTAACCGGTCCAGTCTTAATCTTTGTAGTTACCGTCTACGTCTTGTCAGCTTTAGGAAAATCACTTGGCTTCAGAAGGAAATATGTTCAATTGCTACTCTACATCTTTGAGGTACCATTCAAATTTATTTAGAAAGTGATTCAAAACTCATATTATATTTTCTTATCATAATCATAACTTACTCAATTATTTCAACAGTATGGGCGAATACGTATTGAGAAAGCTCATCGAGAAAAATATGGAAGCGACGAGGAGGATGGAAATGAGGATATTTCTAGTAAGATAGTTAGTCTAGGCCCAAAGGTCAATGGAAATGTTATTAAAGTGGCTGAATCGAAGGAAGAAGCGGAGTTACGGAATAGGCGTCAGTCCTCTTTGAAACTCTCTGATGACGATGTAAGAATTTCCAACATGTTATAAACTATTTAGATTTTAGTAACAAAGTTTAGTAATGGATAAATGTATGGAAAAAATCTCTCACAGGAACTATCTGACCCTAGCAGCCCTGTTGACTGCAAGTCTGATTTTGAGCTCTCTGACATATATCACTTTGTGAAAAATGGAATTGAAGCAATCGTCGAAGATCAAGTTACACAGCGTTTTGTTGCAGAGGAACTTAAGGTAACATTTTTAAAAGTAGATTCAAAACGTATCACCTAGTTTTACAAAATCAATATTTTTTTAAATGCTCAATATATTTTATTTCTGCAGTCATGGAACCTGTTGACCCGAACCAACAGACACTATGAGTTTATTTCTTGGCGTTTAAGCTTAATTTGGCTGGTTGGATTCTTCATTCGCTATTTCGTTATGCTGCCTTTCCGAGTTACCATCTGCTTTTTGGGGGTACGTATCGCACATATTTTAGTGTGACTTAAAGCATTATATGAACCAATAGCTAAGTTCAATAACCCAGCTGGGACAAGTTTAAGGCACCAACATCCAAGAGGCATGAATACAATAATTTTTGAAACACTTACCATGCAACTAAACCTAACCTTAAGCATAATGATAACAGTGGAGTCATTCAAAATTCCAGCCTACATTTTTTTTAAATTAAAAGACAAGATAATTTACATAATGAACCTGTTGTATATTGAGGAATCCTAGGTTAAATTCTTTTAGCAATATTATGTGGGCGTCACTCTTCTAGACTTTGACTCTGATGACGTTGACGTTCCTCATTGGACTTCTTCCAGACAATGCAAGGAAAAGGTCGTTAAACAGTTGGGCATCAAAATTTTGTTTTCGGCTCCTAGCTAGAGCCTTCTCCGCAATCATAACGTATCACTGTAATCATAATAAGCCAATTCAGAATGGGATTTGTGTAGCAAATCATACGTCACCAATTGATGTGGGGATCCTCGCATGTGAATCGACTTTCGCACTGGTTAGAAAACTTTGAGGGTTATATGTTCCATGTCACTTGTGTTGTGTGAAAGCCATTGTCTGCTCCAGCTCGTGTGTATTTGCTATTTTGAAGTTACATGTTGTTTGTAACGTTGTGATTTTGTAATGAACGTACAATCTGCCTATCGACAATATAGGCAAAACACTTTTACAATTACGACTTGTTAGGATTGTTGACTTTGTGTGCTCTTGGGTTTACATATTTTCATAATTTCTGCATAAAAATAGTTTCTGTGTTTTGGATTTGCCCTAGAAATGATAATATTCATGAAGTGCTTTAATGGTATAACATGTCACTGTTTTAAACTTTAATGTGTGTTGTTTGCATTTTATTGCTAAGTAAATTAATTTTCCTGCTGTGTTTTAAAGGTTGTGTTTCTTACAATGGCAACAGCCCTAGTTGGCTCCATTCCTAAACGCTATGGTGTGCTAAGGCGTCGCTTGTACAATATTGTGTCCCTGCAAGCGTTCGAAGTGTTTTCTTGGTCCATTTCTGCCGTTATCACTCATCACGACATTGAGAACCGACCAGGAGGTTTGCAAGCTAATATCACACGCTTTTAATATTTAGTGCATGATCACACACGAAAAAATATTATGTTTGCCGCTAATTTTTTAATTTACTAAATGATAATATACGACCCTTCCCTACCTTGTTGTCCAGGTGCAATTGTTGACGAGTCTGGATCGATTGTTAAAGGGTTTGAAGGAGGTGGTGGTATTTGTGTTGCGAATCACACCTCTCCAATCGATGTCGTAGTGTTGGCAGTTGATAACTGTTATGATATGGTAAATACTGAATACTGTTTCATCTTTTTTTACTCCCTTGATAATTTTTGCACTGCTTAATAATTGCACTTTAGATACGTGATATTATGCATTATGTATCGCTAACTGCTTCAATTCTTACTAACACTTAACTGCCTCAACTGTACTTACCTAGGTTTCTTTCTTGTTCTTTATTAACAAGTTTTGTATATAATGTACTTGTAGTTTTGCTTCGCTTTCTGTTTTGCTAGATTAATGTAAAGAAACGATCTGTTAGCTTTGTGTTGCTACCATTTTCAGATCGGACAACGTCATGGAGGATTTTTAGGAATACTTCAGCGTGCTTTGGCAAGAGCCTCATCTCATATTTGGTTTGAGAGATCGGAAATGAAGGATCGGGAGGCTGTTGCTAGACGGTAAGTACGCTCGACCAGCGAGTGAATTTAATGAGCTGACGCTAATTTTGTTTGATATTTTTGTACTGAAAGTGATTTGTGTACTTGAATCCTAGTTTGAAAGAGCACGTTGAAGATAAAACCAAACTGCCCATTTTAATCTTCCCTGAAGGCACTTGTATTAACAACAGTGCTGTTATGCAATTTAAGAAAGGATCGTTTGAGGTTGGAGGTGTGATTTATCCTGTGGCTATTAAGGTAATTGGAATCATCAAATTATGAACTCTAACAGCTTGCAAGTTGATTATTTTACTCAATCATATCATGTTCGTTTCAATTTTCAGTATGATGCCAGATTTGGTGACCCATTCTGGGATTCAAGCAAATATTCCATGCTTCAGTATCTGTACATGATGATGACTTCCTGGGCCATAGTTTGTGATGTTTGGTACCTTCCTGCTATGACTCGTAAGCAAGGAGAGTCCGCAGTGGACTTTGCTAATAGAGTAAGTGATCTCTCACACTTTAACGCTTCTTATAATTATTATTGATCACCTAGGTACGTGATGTGTTAATAAAAAGCGGATAATGTTTTATAGGTCAAATCACTCATTGCACGGAAAGGTGGGCTAGTAGATTTAGATTGGGATGGACAGTTGAAGCGAACCCCAGCAAAGAAAGAGTGGAAGGAGCAGCAGCAACTAGAGTACTCAAAAAAGTTTGTAAACTCATCACCAAGACACATTGTGTCTGCAGTAGAAGAATCCAATTCTACTGGAGATGCGGATAACCCTAATCCATGCACATAAATTCTAACAAAAAGAAACGACTGATCACCCAAAGGTTAACTATAAGACTAAATTCGCGCAATTAAAAAAAACTCCCATATTTTGTAGTCTTCAAAGACAAGTAACACATTTACCTTTTTATAAACAACGCAACATTTTAGCTACACTTATTAGTTCGATTTGAACACTTGCTCCGCAGCAAATCTAAAAGTTGAAAATATAATGATGTTGTAATGGTAAATCTTTTTTTTAAAACAAATAATGTGTAATTAAGTTTAGCAAACTCAGTCTTTAGTAGAGAAAAGCTAGATTCAATATGTAATCCATAATTTTCCGCTAAGCACGATAATCGATCGATCGACGTAAGATTATAACAACCTTTTTAAACTCATTAATTAGAGCGTACCTCTTGAGGCATACATTTTTTGAGATTCTCGATAGTATTAATCAGTAGTAGTATAATGCAATGCCTCAGGTTTGGTAATTATCCTAAGAATGTCTTCAATAACAAGTTAATGCAAGTCCCAGCATAATTTTAATTTTAAATAATATACTATTTATGGACACATTTTAATCACCGAAGTAGATCGCTACAGTCGCGAAATTTTTAACCCATGCGATATATTGAATACTGTGCTACCAATACACACTAATCTTCTTCTCACTGATATTCTTCCGAATCAGTTTTTATGGAATTGAGTTCCCGGTAAATGTAAGCTTCCCTAACTATATATTAAAATAAGTTTGCATAAGTTTATGCGCACAGACAACCTTACTTATTCAAGGCCGGGAATTTAAACTCTACTATTTATTACTAAGCCAACGTCTGAAGTAACCCCGGTATTTTAAGTGAGAACCATCCCGTATTAAAACTAATTACAACGAAGCATAATTAAAAAGATATTAGATTTTTTCCAGTTCTCCAGTGTTGTTAATTAATACCATAAAAATGATTGTTGTTAAGTTAAAAACTAAAGCATAAATATGAAATAGTCATTATTTCCGTAGATGTATTATTATGTATTGTTATTTAATTTTCACACTTGACTGATAGTATTTTAAGCTAATAATAATAATAATTAGGTTGTGTTACGTTCTAAAGATTTTAGCCGACGATTGAAGGAGTGTAAGAAGGACAACAGGAAAGTATTTATTGTGCAGCGTAAGGCAGTGCAACAACTGCTAAATTTTGTACGGGTTTCTCTTTGTTATGAAAAGTATTCTTTTAATGCAGCGATATGAATTGCGAATCTTTAGAAATGGAAAAGTACAATAGAGTAGATCTGTTTAGTTGGAAGTTAGCAAACAAAATCAATAATATTATTTAAAATTAAATATTATTACGTTTGTAGGCTTTTTAAAATTCGAAACATTTTCAGTCCAAACTGTAGTGTTGACAATATTTATCTTGAAAGTCACTTGATCAAGTGAGGACAGCCTTTTGAATCAAAATCATTTGTGGATCAATGAACGACTCATGATTGCCTTTCAGGTACTGCATAATTGTTTAAGTTTGATTGAGGAGCAGTGCAACTTTTGCTCCCACAACGTTTTTGACCTAGGATTTTAGAAAAGTTTACGTACATACATACATGTACTTATGAGCATTTGTTAAATGTAGTTTACGGAGAGGAAATAGAGTGTGATTGGCTTGGTTGGGGAATAACTGGTTAACTGTGGGGTTATCTGTGATAACGCTACAGATTTTTTAGTATTGAGTCCAGGTTGCTCACTCTGGAGACGTTGTGCTTTATGATGCCATGTTTTGAATAATTATTTTCTAATTATTAATTATGTTTCACGAAATGAGTGCGGTTGTTCTTCAATCATTACACAAGAAAAATGGCCCTCCCTAAATATTAAATGTTGCCTTGTGGACGTTACTGCAAGTACGTGTTACTAACATTAGAAGAAGATATGGTAGAAAAATTGATGACGAGGAAAGAATCAGTGGAAACAATACAGGGAATATGAGGGTCAAACAAAAAAGATAACCATAAAATGCAAGAAAATGGATAAACTATTTGATGTTATTGTAGTTTTTAAAACTCTTTATGAGAGAAATGATGTTGACATGTATTTTGTTTTTGTCAGCAGAGCTGAAACCCTCATAATATTTTAGAAATGAGGTATTAACTATTGAAATAGTCTCATCGAAGGAAAAAAACAACTTGTAGAGAAAAAACGTAGTAGTGAATAACAAAAGTAGATGGAATTTCATAGTCTTCGTAAGCTAGTACCCCATAATATGATATAATAATATATACACAATATATTTAAAAAAAAGATTATCTAATACACTGTTTTGATAAAAAACTTCGGAAATTCTTATATTCTACTGCTAAACTACGAGTATTACGACGACGAAAATATTTTTGCTTGTTCAGTGATCAATAAAATGGAGTTCAGTAAACTTTTGAAGAAATGAACACTCTTTCCTGTTTTTGTTTTTGAAAAGTCGATGCATTCATTTATCCACCTAGCAAAGCGTTAAAGAGAAAGGTGTCATTAATGTCATCATGCACATATTATGCATATGTTCAATATCACCTATTTGTAACATACTCCCCAAAGCAGAAAAACAAGCGTATTACGCATTAGCACAGTTCCAAATCAACTTGTTGTCAACGCTTGCTTGGATATGCCTTCCTATCCAAAAAAAAAGTATCTCTCTGGATGTTGATTTGTTTTACAAACCACGTGCACAATCCATCTACGCATTTAGTAGTGTATATATCTCCAATTCCAAGTAGACGTCATTGGGTTCGTTCATGTAGGTGCAGCATGATCTCATGAAAATCACGATCGTCACTCCAACCTATACATTTGTCAAATAGAAAACATAGTATGTGTGAGTTGCGTTGTAGAGTTTAGAATGTATTTCATATGGTACCACACAACCATGTTCTTGTGATCAGAAAAGCTCTTATGTACCATCACCATCATCAGCCGCAATTTCACTGCATGACTTGACGTGACTTCCTTCAACAAACTCTTCATCTAGAGCAAAGCAAGCTATCACCAATATTCTACATTATCCTTTTCCCATATCTATACATATATACATATGTACATAATGTGCATGTTACAAGCAATGTCTAGCGTATTAAAAGGGAGACGACGTACAGTGTGATAAACCCATATGAAGACACCCCAAAAAAAACTCACAACGCAGCAACGTTGTTCTGCCTGATGTTGGTGTTACTATAACTGAGCATACTTGTGGAATGAATAGGATGGACCATGAATTTCCTAGAATTCATAATTTGAAGGATATTGATGCCAAAAAGAAAAATATATGCAATGCGAAACTTAAAATAAAATAAACTTTCAAAAGCAAGTGGTTGCGAAAAGGTTTCACCATGTCTCACATTCCCCAATAGTTTTTAATAAGGCTTATCAGTGTACTTTAAAAGCGATTACAGACAGCCAAACAATCATAATTGAAAATTTTCCATTTTCGGAATAACTTCCCCAACTTTCTAAACATGATGGCGTCATCTAACGCCTCACAGGGAGAGTTTATTGTGCCTGTTGGTTCCATTTTTAAACAACGAGCTCTCTTCTTGTTCAGCTGCTGCTGTGCATTTGCTTCCCAAAATTTCATGCATCATTATCACTACAAGGTAGTCTGCAAAGATAGAGGCGAAGAAGGGGTAAAGTTAACGTTAGTACAAGGCGACTGACTAGGGCTTACTGCTAAAGTACGGCTTTCTTATATTCAGAATATGAATACATTGCATACCTAAGTAGCTCATATAGAGATAGTTTGTACAAAAAAATGCTTTTGCTAGTGCCCCTATATCACCAATCCAATCCTTCCATCTGAATACATGTAAGGTAAGGTTAAATGGTGAAAATCAGAGTGAGTGAGAGAGAGAGAGAGAGAAAATACACACGACGACTTTGGATAGTTGCAGTTGGGTTGACATTTTACATGTATATTAATATATCTAACAGCAACCAAAATTTTTGACCAGTTGCATCTTTATTTTTAGTAATTTTTTAAGACTATCTACTCCGTTTCACCACTTCAATTGTATTATATTATCTCTCTCTCTCAAATCCTAGCTTGATAATAAACACCGTAAGTAAACACCTTTTGTGTGATTATCATCATGAGTACAATCTCTCCCTTTCAATAACTGTTCCAAATATAAAGTAAACGGGATCGGTTCGCAAATAATATATTTAATTTATTACAACCTAAAATAATCTCCGAGGAGTCCACATCACCTTTTAAATAACTTTTAGTGATACGTTTTAGTATTAGCTAGGTGATACAAGGAGGAGGAGGAGCCGAAGTATAATTTGTTATTTATTTATTATTATTTGTACTTTTTTTTACATCCTCTCAAATTTATTAGCTATATTCCGGTTAGTTCAAGTTTGTTTTTCTGATTTACAACGTGCGTTCTAGCTATAAAATCAGTTAGGCAAAGAAAATTGAGTTAAGTTTTCACAAGTTAAATATAACCAATTTTGCAAGCTTTAGTCCGGTTGTTGGAAGTTTGGTGAATGAATGAATGAAATAGAGAGTTAAGCTGAATGGAAGTTTACTTGGAAAAGTAGCCAAAGAAGGCAAAAGGAGGAGGTTTGCAGATGACGATGCCGCTTTAATTTGGAGAATGCGACCATGCTGCAAAGATAAAGCAGAAATTTAGTACTTAAAAATTGCTGGTCAGGGAGTACTTACGTTTCTTCTAGGGGTGAAGGATCATCAATTGTCGGGGGGTACTTTGCTAATCACTAGTTGTTTGTTAGGGAGTGTGAACAATTTACCGTCCGGAATTTGTGATGGTGGTTGTGAACATGAGGATGCTGTCAAGATGTCGGCGGTTGGAATAATAATACCTTGATTGTTGAGCCAATCCGGTTAATTTTATTTTTTTTTCTTGGGTTTAGTGAACCTTTTTTTGGAAATAATAGATGAGTTATTGATGTAAATTATTATGAGGGAATCTCAAATTTGTGTGAGCTTAAGTAGTAATTCTTCTAATAGGAATATCAAAATTATGAGTTGCTGTGTTCTGGGGGTGATAGGGAATAAAAATAATAATAATAATATTAGTAGAACAGGATATAGTTCCGTACCTCCTGTTGCTTGTATATGATTTGGGAGACGGAAGCCTAAATTTTAATTAGAATCAAAAATATGTATTTAGGAAAAAAAGGGGGCGAAATCGCCAGCTAAACGTTAACCGCTATATAGTAATATTTCTTTAAAAAAATCATCCTCACATTATCGTCCTGAGAGTAGGACACTTTGTTATAAAATTTAAAAAAAAACTAACTATTCAACTGTACTCACATGAAGAGACCCATCTGGTGTCAAGTAAATCGCGTATGGATAAAAATACAAACTTTACATCGAATACGGTAAGATTTTAATCATAATTACTTGTTAATATATGTTGTTCAAAATATATTATTGTGTTTTGCTACATTGGAACTGTGCAATGAAAGGACGCCAGTGCTTTTAAAAAAACTGATGGAAATGTACCTAAATAAACATTGTGATTTGTGCAGTGATAAAATCAACGGATATTTTAGTTTCATGGAAATTTACTGTGCTTGGGAAGCATTTCATATTTAGAATAGGATTTGTGCCCTTCTTTTTTACTTACATGGGAAAAGTGATAGTTTATTGAAGAGAGCTAATGAAAACGGAATTTACACTTACATAGTATACGGCTGATTGGATATCAATACAATTTTACAACAATACGGTTTTTAAACACAGCAATGTGCTTCCGTGCTCTTGAAAGTCGATTGATTGTTCGTTCCCCCAAAAATATATATATATATTTCAACAGGCATTAAATCCACTATCCACTGGTTCCTTTCAAACTGTCTAACTTTTGACTTGAATTTTGTGGTTGCAGAAGTGATTTAAACATTAGTTGAAGCGTATGAGAGTGACACGTTTTACTTGATTTGAGTCATGACAATGTAGCGCTGTGACTGAGAGCAGTTGAGTAACTCATCTTTTCATTTATTTGCAGATAAGTTGAGGTGAGATTGAAGGAGTTGTGATGTCTTCACAAACAACTTCATCGTCACTCCCCCCATCCGTCCTCACCGACGATGGGCTCAGTGGTGTCACTGACACTACTGGACTCAATAGGTCGGATCCGGATAGATGGTACTTTATCAAGGAGAGACTGGATACCACTCCTAGTCGCAAAAGTGGGATTGACGCTGACAAGGAGTTGACGTACCGCCAACAATCTGCGAATTTTATTCAAGATATTGGGCAACGCCTTCAAGTGTAAGTTTAGATTACTTGACAAAATATTTTACACAATGTTGGGCACTATTTTCACAGGTATTTTGTACTGAATTGTTGACAGGAATCAGCTTTGTATAAACACAGCAATTGTGTACATGCATCGCTTCTACATGTTCCACTCCTTCACACAATTCCATCGGAATGCTGTTTCAGCAGCCTCAATTTTTCTGGCTGCGAAAGTTGAGGAGCAACCTAGGAAGCTGGAACATGTCATCAAAGTTGCCCACTACTGCCTTCACCGTGATCATCAGTCGCAGATTGATACAAAATCAGAGGTAGAATATTGATACATTCTGAGGTTCCGCTCGTGCCAGAATGTATGTACGAAAATATTCATTTAAAATTGAAATATTTTAGCAATACCTGGAGCAGTCTGCGGAGCTGGTGATGAATGAGAACATTTTACTCCAAACGCTGGGTTTTGATGTGGCCATAGATCATCCGCATACCCACGTCGTAAAATGCTGTCAGTTGGTACGAGCGAGTAAAGATCTAGCACAGACATCCTACTTCATGGCCACAAACAGTTTGCATTTAACGACCATGTGTTTACAGTACAAACCTACTGTAGTTGCATGTGTGTGTATACATCTAGCTTGTAAATGGTCTAGTTGGGAAATTCCAAGGTCTAAAGAAGGAAAAGATTGGTTTTGGTATGTGGATGACACGGTGACAGCTGAGTTATTAGAAAAACTGACGACTGACTTCCTTCAAATTTTTAACAAGTCACCATCCCGCTTGAAGAAGAAAATCATTAGCCTTAATGCCGCTTCGTCTTCATCCTTATCGCTAACAAATGTACCGTATCATGGGTTTGACTCAAGTCCCGGTCAAGCTCACAATCGATCCAGGTCCCCGTCACCAAAAAGACCGGTAAATCAAAAACCTGTAAGTGCTCAGCCGGGGCATCCTCCTGGGAAAATGAAGTTGCCACCTGGTGCAAGTTTTCCTCATCATCTATTGCCAAAGCCGTCTGGACACCACCCACCAGGGGTTCCCGGTAGTGGGAATAAACATCCGTCACACCCACACCCCTCAAGCCACTCAACCTCAGGAAAACCTCCGCATCCTGGTATGCCTCCAGGAAGCGTCAAGGATCCCCATCATCCTCATCATCCTCAACATCCACAAAAACCATATCCACATGGTCACGGACAAAACGTAGCTCATGGCCAGTATCCACATGGTAGTCGGCCAGGAATGCCTTCATCTGGAAGTAGCCAGGCGCATCATGGTCATGGCGGACATTCCAAACCTCCTGGATCAAGTTCTTCGTCGTCTCACCCATATTCATCTTCATCAGCGATGAAGAATATGCAGGCTCATAATCCGTCCAAGCCTCCACACATGCCTCCTACTGGCGCACCAAAAATGCCTCCGAATCAGGCTCCAGGAGCTGTCAAAAATCCAAATCAGCCAATGTTCCATTCTTCGCAACAACCCCATGTCAAAAAGCCGTATGGCAGTGAGGTATGACTGGAGTTGATTCCCAAATAGTTTGTTGTATTTGCTCAAACAGTGATTGTAAAAACTAATAATGTAAATGGTATATCTGGTAAACAGGCACGTCCAGAATTTGGCATGAAACGTGATGGACCTCCTACGGGTAGTATGCACCATTCGCAGAATCATGCAAGACCACATGAAAAAGTAGTAGGTAAGGTTATTTCCGGAAATCAATAAAAAAAATTAGCTTTTTCAGTTTCAGTTGAGGACTCGCATATCCCGTGTCTATATACTAAAAGTTTCTTATTCTTATGCTTTTGTGATTTCAGATGGTAGACATCACCCTAATGCTTCTGGAATGCCTCCGTCGCACAGCAGCTCCTCATCGCAATCGTCTGGCGACGCACGGGGTTCAACGCATCATAACATGCCGTACTTAGCTCAAGATATAGATCGGCCGAGTGGAAGCTCAAATCAGAAACTCCCATACATGGAATCAAGGTCTATGGATCCAGCTGAAATAAATAGACATCGGAGCATGCCACCAACAGATCCTAAACGAGCCGTGTCACATGGTGCGTCGGTGGCGACTAATGGGAACAATAATGACAGCGTTGGCTCCAAGGGCACAGGTTAGTTTTTTTTAGAACTGGAATAATTTTATTTCTAGACATAGCGCAGATTAGCAGGTTTTACTATTTATGCATTCAAACTTATTTTTTGTAGCTGGAGGAAGTGTGCCTGGAGTGGGAGAATCACACGTGCCTTCCAAAAATGCATTCAGGCCCCCAGGTAGCACATTTGGGCAAAGCAGCAGTCAGTCAGAAATGGGTGCTAAATATCATTCATCAGATAATTTTGGTGGTGAGTATGGTGCAAGCTATGGTGGTGGTAACAATTCCAACATTTTGACAATTGAAGACCGGCGTAAACGACGACATGCTGACACAATATCAACCTCAAATACAAGTTCATCTGCAGCCTCCAACCCCAACAAACGACCTAGAACTGACAACTACGCGTCTTCAGCACCACCTCCACCATTAACAAACTCACTTTTCTCTCCTGAAGAATCAACAGACAGATCCGCAGATTCGAACAAGAGATTGCCCCACCACCCCAGTCAATTTTCTCCTCCGCCAATGGAAACCCCACAGACTAGTTACACAAAAGTTCCTGATCTGTCTCAGCACTCGGGCAATGCCTACAGTGGAGCGTCGGATGGTATCACGTTTGGCTCTACGGAAAACAAGCCTGATAACCGACGAGTTAATCCTTCGTCAGAGTTCCAAGCCCCAGATTTACTTGCGCCTATCAATGACACACCCGTCAAACAACCAGAACACAAAGACGTAAATTCTGGTGGAGCTCCACGAGCCGCTTCACTCTTCAGCCCTGAGTTTGTACCTTCCAACTCAATTCCAGCAACCTTAAAGATTTCACCGCACCCTGAAATTCATAAACGTGACGTGTTTTCAAATATGAAGCAAGATAATACAGATATTCCTTTAAGTCAGCAAACTACCAGTGGGTATTCCGAAGGAAGTAGTCAACATAGCTTTACTGGCAGGCTCAGTAATTCACCAAAGCGAGAAGATACAAAAGACGATGATTCTCATAGTAGCAAAAATAAGAAGAAAAAGAAGGAGAAACACAAACATAAGCATAAAGAGGAGAAGAAGCATAAAAAGGACAAGCATAAAGAGAAGGATAAGGAAAAGGAAAAAGACAAAGATAAGAAGGAGAGACACAGGTCAAAAGAAAAACATAGTGCTCCTCCCGTAGAAGTAAGTAATGATGTGTCCAGCCACAAAATAAAAATAAAAATTGGGCGGGATGAAAGTAAACGAAGTGCAGTGCAACCGTCATCAAGTCATTCTTCCAGCAAAACAACTAATTCGTCGTCAACGCTAATGCCGTCAAACACCCCTGTTTCCATTACAACTCCACTACCGGGTTTAAAAGTAAAAATTTCTAGTAAAGGAAGAGTAAGCTCAATTGACGATGACTCTAAATATGACAAATCTAAGCATGATCTATCTGCTGGTGGATCCACCCCATGTTGTCCCGGAATCGGGCCGTGTGTAAAGTGTAACCGTGGAGACGATCAGTTCGGCTACTTTAATGCACCTCTCACATTAAAAATTGCGAAAAAGGACACTTCCAAATCCTCAAAGGACTCTTCATCTAGGGATTCAAAAAAATCAAAGGATAAAAGTTCTAAAACATCTAGTTCCAGCTCAACATCATTGTATCCTCCTCATCTACCACCTAACTTATCCAGTAGTCGTCCTCCTTCGAGTAATCACTATGTGCACAAAAATGGGGTAGAGAAATCCTCCAAAAAGAAGGAAAAATCTGTACCACTTTTGTAATTTGCATTTTACGCCAATTGTGAACTTTTAACTTTTTTGGCTTCAACTGTGAACAAGTTTAAATATATATAGCGAGATCATAAAGCGTACAATTTAGGGAGTTTTCGAACATTGACTGGTTTTTTAGATTATATTTGCATTTCACAGAAATTCAACTGTACAAGTGTGTTTCACAATTTCGTTTCCTTTTTTTACATCAAATGTGCATTTTTCTATAATATAGAGACTTCATTAATTGATGCTAGATAAAGGTGGGTGGATCTAAAGCCACCATCGTCGTCTTGACCATCTGAAAATTATTCTATACTGCTAAATATACCAGTGCTTCGGAAGTAAACTTGTTGTCCCGAAGTGAATTGTTGTTCTCCACAGTCTCTGTTTAAGTTACACACATAGTTACGCTTTCAAATGGTCCTTGTCACGTTACATTATTGAATTGACTACATGTTGCGTTCCTGACCAAATGAGGTGGCACAAGAAGCAACAAAACTCTATCCTAAAACATACAAAAAAAACATACATAATATATTAATTAATACTGTGGAGATTTTTTAACCCAATTGCAGCAATAACTCAATATATATCATTACCTATTATGTACTATATAATAACGCATTCGCAGAGAATTGATTCACACTTCCCAAATCGCATTTATTCAATCAATCTCCGCGTTACTTAGAGTACATTATATGGTCAATTTTTTTAAAAAAAGAGCCTTTTTATTATCATGTCAAATTCAATGTCAAAGTGTCCTTCTTGTTTTTGGATTTCAGGTACAATAGATAGACTTAATACTAATACAATATACTTAAAAAAACTAAAACTCTTTTGGGAAGGAAGCGCATTTACGTGACATTTGTGTATGTTGATGTTTCAGTTACGTTTAGAATGATGTATCAATAACCCTGTTTCAAACCAAATTTGGTAAATGGTCTGCTGACCTACCTACCAATCAATATACCCACTGCTACTCCTACTGTATTTTTCCTGTATAGTTATCATGTCTATAAACATGTGTGACCCTAGAGTTGCGTAGCGAACGTACGTACGCTTTAAGCAGTTAGTAGTAGTAGCTTTTCCATTGTATTTTTTGTCTATATTTTCAGTATATATGATTGTAAATGTGTTCCAAAGAAACTGGTAAATTTCGAAAGGCAAGTGTGTTCGGACACTCGACTCATAAAAAAGTACATTATTAACTGTTGTTGTTTTTGTTTTGCTTCCTGCACTTTCTCCTTTTTCTTTTTGTCGTCACGCAAAACCATATATCTATCCTCGTAGGTTTAATAATTTTTTTCTATTACAGTTTTTTTATATACTGCTGGTACGATACTACGATAAACTGTTGAGAATTGTGTATTACAAAAGCAAAGCCAGAACTTGTTTTAACGGGCTTAGCCTCCTATCTCTTGTTTTCGGATTTCTTTCTGATGGAACACATAATAATAATATATAAATATATACATGCTATTTTGTTAACTGAACTCTAAGCATAAAAATGTAAATTCAATGAAGAGTACATTTAGTACAGGTAATAATCAACTTACAATGGTATAAAAAATGATGATGATGATGATGTACTTGTAAATATAGCGCAAAATGCATTATATTATACCTACACAGAAAATTCATTGGTACATACATACAAAAAAAATATTACAATTTTAAATACAAATGTGTATCACATTGCTGACTCTACTTGTATTTGTATTTTCAAGATCTTTACTTCCTCGACCCATGAGACAAAGGAAGATCGTTTGCATTATCATCAAAAAAAATTCTTGTTGACGGTGTGAGCTTGACAGTTGAAAGGTTGACTGCATAATAATAATAATAATAATAATTAATAATATTATTACAAAACCCATATTGATATATTTTTGTGATAAAATTTCATGGACTCAGCTAGAGTCTATCAGCGTATATAATTATATATATGACGAAACAATGTAGGCTAGTTTTTAAAAGAAAAAAATGAGTAGTTGTGCAACCCAAAGTAACATGATGATGAGAAGAAAAAAAAGTTAACAAGTAGCGTGGTAGAAACCGAATTAATGACATGTTAAGCATGTACTATTAGAATGAAAGATTTTATTAACGTGGCACACTCATAAAAAAAATAAACAAAAAATATTTCCTACATAAATGTGTGTCCACCGTAGGTGGACTGAGTTGGTTAAATACATGATGCGGTTGATATATATATCCCTATGACTTTTAGTAGAGATACAATAACAAAACCAATATTACATGAATAAATGAATTCAAATATTATGAACATGAAAAAGATGACATGATGTTATGTGTAAATCTTATCTTCTCGGAAATCAAATAGATTTGCGAGATGCCAATAAAAAAATGTTTCACAAGGACGTTACAAACATTGATGATCTAGTTCATTTCATTCATGCTCTTATCATAACACATTCATGCATATTTGAAGGACGCTTTTAATAGACTGCTGGATCATTACAGATAGCAAAGATCAAAATACATAAATAAAACATCGTGAAGGAAGCATCTAGGTAAATTCAAAACATTCACCAGCACTAGTATTTCAATATTCATAATCCTGAATTTTTTTTGTGGAAAAATGCAAAAAGTTTGCGTAATAAAAAGATCAGTGCACACTTTTTATCTGAGTAATACCATGCGAAGCCAAATGTCAGAAGTTAAAAGGTAAATTGATGTTTTCATGACAATGACTGAAGAAGTCATGTTATGAGGCATCATTCCTAGCATTTCCACGTGTGAATTTGCGAGCATTCATAAATAATATATATGTGAGAACTCAAGCATACATCTACAAAATGCATACATAAGTACATCATTCTGTCTTGTGCTTGCTTGATTTCCTGTAACTTACATATCAAAAATGGTTTGACTATGCATTTGCAAAACAAAGTATGTTGAAAAGCTTATGCTGTCTTAAAAATAGTAAATAAAGCTGGAAAATAGTTCCACTTTGATGATAATGCAATGAGAATTTTTGATGTTAATGGAGCAGTTTTATAAGGATGAATAACGTTTCATTTTAATTTTCATAATATTATTGGAAATTCCTAATGTGGAAAGCTCACAAAGTGGCAATTCATTTACGACTAATCAGACAAAAATCACCAAAAACGTGGTAAGGTAATTCATCTTTCACCCATTTGACAAGAACAATATAATTAAACAACATCTGATAAAAATGGGTACATAATTCATCTTTAACCCTCCTAACTATAAAAACATGATTCAACTAAATCTAATAAAAATGGGTAAGTAATTCATCTTTAACCCTCTTGACTATAAAAATATGATTCAACAAAATCTAATAAAATTGGGTAAGTAATTCATCTTTAACCCTCTTGACTATAAAAATATGATTCAACAAAATCTATGAAAATGGGTAAGTAATTCATCTTTAACCCTCCTTGCTATAAAATTATAATTTAACAAAATCTAATAAAAATGGGTAAGTAATTCATCTTTAACCCTCTTGACTATAAAAATATGATTCAACTAAATCTAATAAAAATAGGTAAGTAATTCATCTTTAACCCTCTTGACTATAAAAATATGATTCAACAAAATCTAATAAAAATGGGTAAGTAATTCATCTACAACCCACTGGACTAGAACAAAATACAAACATTAACAACAAAATCTAATTAATTTACAAAGACTCAGAAATTTCACAACGGAGTCAAAACTACTTATCTACTAAAACGAATAGAAAGCTCAGTTATCAAAATTTATTTTCTAGTATCTGACGAAGCACTCTGTTCCGATGACCGGGTTACTTGGACTTCCTTTTTGAATCCCTCTTTGCTTCACTATTAGCGTTGCCATCTGCTGCATCAGCA
Organism: Orchesella flavescens; assembly: GCA_964034955.1. Lineage (NCBI taxonomy): Eukaryota > Metazoa > Arthropoda > Collembola > Entomobryomorpha > Orchesellidae > Orchesella > Orchesella flavescens. The sequence continues at coordinate 18,957,255 of OZ035953.1, forward strand.
GCAGCCTTCATGGAGTTCCGTGTTTGACGACCACTCACAATCTTTGGGTTGTCAATGGAAGCAAAAGCAGCTTTTAGCATCTGAAACTGGCTCCGATGTTTCTTTTCCTGTGGCACCTTATTTCTGAAATGTTAGCAAAAAATACAGTGATTAGATAATGACACGTACTTATAACTACATTAAAAGAATCATGAATAAGTAGTATAGTTAAAACTTACACTGGCCTTTTGGCTTGAACAGAGCTTCGAGTTTGTATGTGCATTGCAGGGGGTGCTTCCGCTTTTTTCTGTGCTCTCCCCACTACAACCGAGTAAAAAATAGAGAATTATATATAAATGACATGAAAAGGGAAAATAAATTGAAATGAAGTCCGTTTATTTAGTTTTCACGTGTTTTGCAACCTTTTTCTATTTCTCCTTTACGAGCTCTTGATTTAATGGTCCTCTGCTCATGCTTACTTTCAGTCTGAGGGTTGTCACTGGCGACTTTCTTCCTTTCCTGTTGATCTAGTTTGCGCTTTGGACGTGAGGCAACAGTTGCGTTGTCATCTATAGAATTTGAATCATCAAGTTTCCTTTTGGACGCCCTTATCACTGCAGTGGAGGAGACAGCAGCCTTCTTTATGACTTTCCCTTTTTTCTGAACGGGTTCACCTGCAAAAGATTTTCAAATATACAAAAAATATGGCATTAGCATTTGAAATTGTTCATTTAATATATTCTCAGGCATTTAATTTAAAACGATTTATATGTTTCATTACCTCTGGTCTTTGTTGTATGTGTTTGCGAAGGTTGGACACGTTTAAGCTCGTCCTTTTTCTGGATACTGCTACCGTCCTTCGTCTGGGATGCAGTTGCTGCTGCTGCTGCAACATTCCTTACCAGTTTGGTTAAACTTCGCGTTTGTGGTCGGGTTGAAAGGTTATGTTCAACTACCGCTGCTCCACTGACAGAATGGGAACGTGGTGCGTTTGATGCGAGATTGTTGTTAGACAATTGGAGTTGACTTTCATTTTTCTTAACTGTTGTGTTGTTTACAGGCACCTCAGAATCCGATTCATCAGAGCTATCATCTTGCTCGTTATCTGAAGCATGTTGTGGAGGAACACGAACATCCTGGTTTTCACCAGGTAGTGGAATCTGATTTCTTACTGCAGCTACTTCATCCAGCTTCTCCACAAAGGTGTTCATTCGGACCTCTAAATTAGCAAATGAATTTTTGACGACAGTGACATTTTCTCTGAGTTCACCAATCTCAGTCTCCAGACGATCATCTCTTTCGTCCTTCTCGTCCAATACTTCATTAAGGCCGAGTGCCAATGCAAGATCAAATTTGTGTCTGGTTGCCGATCTTTGTTGCTGTTCATCAAAGCCTTTGTCCATGTCAATCCTTAACTGATTCACAGAGTGCTTGAGCTCATCTCCTCCTTTTTTCAATTCGTCAGATTTTTTGGTGATGTTCCCCATCAGGTCATCCATTTTCTTCTGTAGTGAGTTCAACCTAGGTTCCTGTGACCCCATACATTTCTTAATGTGGTTCACCTGAAACTGCAGCTCCAATCTGCATTTCTTCAGCTGCGCCATTTCTTTCTTCAGTTCTTCTAAACTTTCCCTAAGCTTGTCCGCATCCTGCTCCCGCTGTTCCTTGCCATCATTAAGGGATTCCATATCTTGCACTAGTCTTTGGATGTCTTTCACGTTCTTATTCCAACCGTCTCTTAACTGATTCATGTGGTTGGACACTTGATATAGGTCATCCTTCACTTGATCCATTGAACGTGTTAAGTAAACACGGACAGCGTCTTTAAGTTCAACTGAGTCATCTAACGCCTCCTGCAACTGCGTTTTGATTCGTTGAGCAGCGGAATTCAAAGAACCAGTTTCATCCTTAAGTTTCATCAAGATTGTTTGGAGGTTAGTAATGTTCTCTTGGATTCTCTTCATGTCCGCTTCCATTCTCTCCCTACAATTTTGAGCAGTTTCAGTGCTAGTCTCAAGGCTTGCAATTTTGCTGCCCATTTGTTGTACTACCGCGTTGCTCCTCTCCAACGATTGCTCCCATGAATTGTAAGTTGGAGTCACGGTAAGTAAATTTTCCATAATTTCCTTGAACAATAAACAGTTCAGTCTATCAGTTGTTAATGTGTGAGTCTCTTCCTGAGCAGTGTTTGGCTGGTGAGGATTATTGTCTTGACCCATAGTTTCTGCTTCAGTGTCAATATTAACAGGGTTGGAACCAATGTTTGATGTCGTCGTTGGAATTGATGGGGATGGAGGTGGAGGGTTTTTGGAGCAGTGAGCAACTGGTTCCCCAAAGTCTGATGTAGGAGCTTCGGGTACACATGCTGTTGGTTCACTTTGCGACGCTGCAATGACTGAAACGCTGGGTTGGGTAGTATTATGCTGTAGAAGAACGTCATCATGAGTGTTGGATTCCATGTTAGGGACAGTCGGAGTAATTTGCCCGTCTTCCACACTGTAGTCAAAGTCACTCGGGTTCGGTACCAATATAATTCTACGTCGAGGAGGACTAGAGAAATCCTGTGGATTACTCATCCTGGAAACTAATATAAAGTTCAGAATTATTCCAAATTTCTAGCTTTGACTAGTCAACGATTATTGCTGACAAACTGACACATTACTACATATTTTTCGTCTTTTTATAGAGGTCCTTAAACATTACAAGATGTGTACCTTAGCACCAGATACTAAACATTGTTTGTAATGAATACGTTTATCAAAAATTGCAGTGGTTTGTTTTTAGAAAATCTAATCAACGCAACAAAGTTCAGGGTCAGGCGTAAGCTACTAAAAAATCATGTCAAAATGTCATGGCAAAAGGTCAAAACAGCTCTAATAAAACAAAGACCAACCAAATAGGTTCATGTCAGGAAGAAAGGTCAAGGTAATATGAAACAATGCCACCATCAATTTCACTCAAACTTCCAGGCAACTTCAATTACAAGTCGTGTATTATATTCATTTACTGGATAAAATTCAAATGGGAACTTACCGTATAATCAAAATCACAATTCTTTTTAGAACCTAGAAACAACGTTGATACCGTTTTCTTGCCAAAAATAGTTAGTACACCTTGACCATTGCATAATCTTGATTGAAGAAGTATTTAAAATTTGAACTTTATGTATGAATGTTCGGTGCTTCAGTGATATCTTAAAATTATTTTTTCTTTGACTATGTCTTTGTACAGGATTTCCTTTTTGGTCTGCTCTAAAAATATGGTCATTTACGTATGATCAATCGTTCACCTCAACATCTTACCTTCTTCTACCTTAAGTAAATCTATGCAGGTTGCTTGGATCTGTATGCGTATGTACACTCATTTCATTTGAATGATCATTTCATTCATTTGTATTTTATGATAATCCGAAAAGCCTACGTTTGGCCATTCCCATCATCTTTTACTTAAGTTCATTACTACGATGAAATAGAATCTACAGAAAAATATATACAGAAGCTACTAATACGTGACAATCACACACATTACTGAAGTTCAACATTACAAAATATCTTTTTAGCTGTGTTAGTTTTGATTGGATATTGCTATCTCGTTTGCCCTGTTAGTATCGCATCCGTCTCATCAAGCATCTACACACACTTTTACAACCTCCACGTCAGCAGCATTTTCCACTTGTGTATTTTGTTCAGAACATGAACCTTTCACATAAGAACCTCTAATTTACATTTTTAATATGGTTTTTTACGCATCAAACATTCAACGTTTCGACAATGAACGTGAAATAAAATGTGAAGGAATATAACGTATATATACCAAAGTCAAATAGCACGCCATGATAAGCAGTACTGAAAATTAGGTAAAGCGCTGGAAAATTGATAAAACCTTTCATAATTTCTCACATCCTCGCAGGGATTATCTACGAGCTTTTATGAGGATTTACAGAATGAATGAGTCCTTCACTCTGATATTTAGGTCTATCGTTGAAACCATGTAAGATCGTATGAAAACAAGACTGATTATGACGATGGTCGTTTGAATGGATGGGAGTTGGTTGAATGTTTTCTCCTTGACCATAAAAGAACTTTTACTTTAAATCCTAACATAACGGTGTACTACTACTTTCAAATGTATGATTTCTGAGTTAAGGTAAGCAGGTTTGCTTTAACTTGAAGTCAGTAACACGTTCGTTCTCGATGGGATAAACAACATAAAAATAATCAAAAATATGGCATCTGTACCTATAGTTCATCTTTTACTTTGATCCGTTACCCATCGTTTGCATTTTTCTAGAATTCTTTTGCCACAAACAATAAGACTACCTATGATCGGATAGAATGCAATTTCAAATTAATGCATAGAGATATAAAGAAGCAGTTACCAAAGACAAAGTAAATCAAGTATATCTGTTAGTTTAGCAGACCAAAAATCATTTACAATTCTTTAATACATATTCCATTTGAACAATTTCTACACTTTTCACAATAAGTCATATACATCAAACAATTATTGTACAAGTACCACTAAACTAATTTTAAGGATGTATCGCGAACACAATAAATTAAATGGAGATTTATAATAATATATTTTTGGTTTCTGACGCACATACTCATTAAATTCTCATTCTGTAGTCACACCACAAAAAGCATTAAGTTTTTTTCCCAAATTTATTACTTGTTAAAATTTAATTTTGGCTAGGTTGCCCATACAGTATGGACACAGCCTAAAATCTTTTAGTGCGCATAACATACACATTTTATCTAATCTATATCCATTACCTATGTTGTAATATTATGTTACTCATTAGATTTTAAGGTATTGCATTTGAGAAGCAAAGGAAGAGATCAGATTCGACAAGGGTCCATGGCAAAATTTAAGTTAACATTCCGTTGATGAGGATTAGAAGTATTTCCTTGGTTGTGGGAAACTGAAGTTGGGGCAAGTAGAAATCCTTCAGAAAATGAAAACGTTTGTAAATTAAAATTATGTACCAAATGTTATTTTAAATTTACAGTAGTTTTTTCATAGTTATTATATAATGACAAACCTTTGCCATTGTCAGAACTGTTGATGCGATTGTGATTTTCACAACTCCGATCAAATGAGGCATTGCTTCCAGAGTCTGCACATACTCCTTCTGTAGAGGTGGTGCTTCCACTGCTTCCACTAGATATCGGAGCAGCTCCAGTATCCACAAATCCTTGAAAAGACTCCGACTTTGCGGATGGATGGAGAGAGAGGCTGACTGAAACCGGGGATGGTTTTAATAAAGAGTGTGAAGCAGCATGGACTTGGTGCAAGAGACTTATATTGTTGTGAGGCTGAGGACGATGCTCTTCATTCCCGTTGTCCCCACCACCAGTCATGTAATGAGATTGCGCTTTGCTTTTCATCAAATTAGAATTTCCAGCACAGTTGTTCCCTGCCGATGCTTTCGTTGAGGGCTCTCCGGATATTCGACTATTGTCACTGGAACGCTCTTTGCCACTACCTTCATTGTTGTTGTAGCGGGGCGAAGCGATAAAGTCTTTGTCGTGACGATTACTCCCTTTTTTGCTTCCCATTCCCAGCATATCCCCAGAAGAGTCTCCTCCCCCACCAGAGTTCCCACTTCCGCTTCCACTCTCTTTAGCACGGGCTTCCATTTGTGCTTTCTTGCTTCGTTTCCACTTCATGCGACGGTTTTGAAACCATATTTTTACCTAAAAAATTGGAGTGTAAAAAATTCATAACATAAATTTACCTCAATTTAACATTTACTCAATACTCAAAGTCATATGTTGGATTTTTACCTGAGTCTCGGTTAGCATTAGAGATGTAGCCACCTCAAATCTTTTGGGCCGGGACAAGTATTTGTTTTGACGGAATTGTCTTTCAAGTTCGAGTAGCTGCTGTGACGTAAATGCAGTTCGAGGTCTTCTTGTTTTTCCCAATAGAGCTGCAGATGGGCCACCTGAAAAATTAAGTTAGAGAATCGGTTAATTTAATTTTAAATTATTCATTCACATCAAACTAGGAGTATTTCGATGGTAAAAGGACAATTTAAATCCATGCAACCACAGTAATCAGACTAATCAGTTTCCTTTTAATTTGCATATCCAAAACATTGGAATTCAGTCTTGCATCATCATACGTTGTTTTTACGTTATTGTGTTCTCAGAAATATTTTTAACTAATCTATTTACTATATAGTTTCATAAAGTAAATCTCCCCATCGTTAGCTAACATCAACCAAAGTTCTTTTTTTTTGTTTTTGAAGCGTTCCCATAGTATTTATTTTGCTTAAAGTTTGTAGTCTTGTTTGTGAATGCAAACAAAAAATTTCCAAGGAAGTCCAGCATTCAAGATAAATTTTGAAGAGTCAACTCACGGTTTATTTATGGTATAAGGATATGGCTAGACTAAACGTATTTGCTATTACATCATGCATTTACCAACTTTCTAGAGAAACATTATCCAATCATCATGGTCAATAGTTATATAATCCTTATAGAAAATTGTATACATGAATAATATGAAATCCATGCACATCTCTGTGAAATTTTCTCCTCTTTATATTTTCCAAGCAAAGTTTACGCCACTTCTTCCACTTTCTTTCCCATAATTTATGAATCCCTACGGAAGAGGAGCGAAAATTCGTTGGAATTGACATGGTAAATGGATCCTTAGAGACGAAAAAAGAAGATGAAGGAAAAGTTAAAGTTGAATGTACATAAAAAAAGTACAAGTTTTAGGAGAGATTCGTTTTCATGTTTCAAAGTGATTCAACAATTTTGATATCTATATTCCAAAAAACCAAGGGGGAAATTGAGGTGGAGCACACCAAATGGAATAAAATAGGTATTTGTTTGTGTGTCTGTGTGTTTAGTAAACTGAGTATAAGATTACTACAGATTTCCTTCGAAACGTGCTCTTGATTTCTTGATTCGTTCTTAAACTACTAAAATACTCTGAAAGTTATGAGCCAATGCTTATATCTTTATGAAGGAACAAAGTAATTTACATGCATCAGTTGGCCACAAGTCCGCCTCCTGATTTTTCCCATTCTGCTTTCATATCTATTCACAAGTTAGAATAATATTAGGATGGAAGATCATTGTTCAAAAGAAGAGTTTTTTATTGAGAGAGAGAGAGACAAAAATGGTGATGTGATGCTGTAACTCATATTTGTACACAATCTGGAAGTGAATAACTGGAACGGCGCTCAACTCATAGCATTTTCTCATAAAATCTCCCTTTTTTATCCACAGTTTATGAGGGAGTGGGAGAGGAGCACGTAAACTACATGTATATTTTATTCATTGTCTAGATTTCTCCAAGAGAGGAGGAGGAGAAGGAGTTGGGTGGCTGCATTACCGAAACGTTTGAGGATCATTGGCATTATGCAATATAGAGGAAGGGGCTCTCGAGAATTTTGATGAGTTGCTCATGTTTACGCATGTAATAAATTATTCAGAAAGAGAGAGACACACAAAATACATAAGTAAGCCGGCACAAGATAACATTGTGTTTTCCCTTCTTTTACCACACCACACCAGACATCAAGTAGTCCTACAAGGAATGGAGATCGGATTCACTTTTTATCCTAGTCATACATAAGTATAAAGTATATGGAGAGAGAGAGAGGATTATTATATATCATTCTTGTTCTACATGATTCTCATATGAAATTATTGGTGATGTAATATAATGTAGCGTTGACTGTTGAGCATATGCATTTGGATTTGGTTCACTCACTCTCTCCGTCAGTGGTTGACTCTTTCTCCAAAAACCACATATTCATTCGTTTCCTTTTTCATCTCAATCAGGCATAGAGATGCTATATTAGCATCATCGTGATGATCATCATCATCATCGCCACCACCACATCCATTCCATGTCTTCTATTATTACCAATCTCCCTCACTGCATTAGAGTCAGGAAGGCGACCAAAATGTCAGAATTTTGGGATGATTACGATTTACATCTTCATTCACCACCACATTTCTATTTTAGAGACATGAAAATTGAAGTGAAATGCTGAGAATTTGCGTTCAAAGGCTACCATATAACGAATGTTGTATGAACTTATCTATTTTATGCCATTTCAATATATTATGCTCGGTAAACCTTGAGGATTGATACAAACTAATAAAGACGTCGATGAAACTTTTAGAAAAAAGGATCAAGAAAAAGGGTGTTTTAGGAGCAGCATTAGTTTTGTGAAATAGTATTGCCCAGTTTCAATCTCATATTTAGAGAAATGGCAAGGTTTTTGATGCCCCTCTCATTCTCAAAACGCATGCAAGAAACGTTTAGGAATGGAAGTAGATTTGTAGCAAAGCGAGTGAATAGAGAAGGGATGGATGATGATATTATGTTGTTTACATAGTTCCAAGAGAAACTCTTCCATACTAAACATTTGGTGAATGAGAAAGCAAACGAAATGAATTTATTCTCCTTTTTCTCTGACAACTGCCACATTTTGAATGTTAAATGACTTAAAGTGTGGAATCCTTCTTTTTTTTATTTTGGAGGCTGACATTATGCCCATAAAATGTATGGCTGCTGCTATTCATCCCAATTCCAATTTAATGTAGCTGTTTAATTTGTTTTAGCTCATGAAAGTGAAATAATATTTTTTGTTTTTGGAATGTGAATACAGTTGCTGAATAAACAATCCGAAACAGAAGAAGACATTGCGTGATCGGTACATCATTTCATCTTGTGTTTTAATTGCTTTTGTATTCTTATTGCATTGTTTCACATTCGAATCTTAGTCGAATTGGCATAAACGTGACGATCGACTAGACACCCGGACAAAAGTGCCTCATAAGCTCGAAAAGCTAAATGATTACGTTTTTACTGATTTATCCTTGTGGGAAAAGCAACATGACGTTGCAAAATATATCATTACAGCTTGTAATATAAATACAAGCGAATTACAGAGGTTTATGGACTAACAACAAGTGCTAGTAGTTTTTTCTGTCCGTCGTTCCGTCCGTTCATCAGAGGCTCACTATAGCTCGAGAACGGTTGAACTTTTTTTAATTCAAGAAATTAATCGTGATTATATGAAACATCGTAGTGACCATATAGAGTAAAGGGTCAAATGAACTTTTCATTTCTCACGAATTACTAAAGAACAAGGATCAGGACATGCGCATGTTTTCGCTGTCAGTTCTGGCCTCAAGTTGCTATTTCTTTACATTCCTAAATATCACAAGCATCAAAAGGATGTGGAAAACACAAAAAAACTATTTTTCTATTTTATAACATTATGTATGTTACTACATCATTACTTTATAGCAGCACTATGTTCATAGAACTAAAAAGCAATATAGTATCCTACTCCTAGTGTAATATTATATTTCTTCTCAAACAAAGTTTTCTCGTTTGTCTCACAACTTGTGAGTCACAAGGCAAAGTAGCAAGTTTTTCTTGTTAGAGAACCATCTCTAAAAGTATGAAACACAAAAAAAATAAGTGAAACTATATCCATATACTTTTACCATGCATAATGTATACATCTACGATGGGATGCTGCACGTCTTGGTATTGTTGACAAATTACCATGTCAAATATCCTCCAGTAATACGAGCTCGCATCACATTTAGACCGGAGATAAAAAGCCTCTTGCCTTTTTCATTAAGAACAAAGGACCTTTTTTACACATTTAATATTCATTAAAGCTGTAATGGAAGCAATTAGAGGTACAATCACTCTCCTTCTTTTTTTCTTTCCACCATGCATGTTAATCCCACAAAAGTCAAGTAATAATGATGTAATGTAAACTGTGTGTGTGCAAATATTCAAAATAAGTGGAGCTTAGCAAGTCATTAAAACTCTCTCATTTCCTACTCTTAATTACACCAATTAATTACAAGTTACGTTTTCCAGTAAAAACAATAACCACAGCTGCAACTCCCACCGTTGTGTGCACCCTTGGTAAATGATTTCTAATCTGAGCATTTCATTTAATTCCATACAATATGTAACAGTGACAACACAAGGAAATGAAGGGTAGTTTAGTCTCCAACTGCTGCAGTAAAATTAACTAATTTCATCTGTAATTTTCTCCGCCACCCTTCACATGCTGCCTTGTCTCCAAAATCTCGAAATGAGAATTGTTTAGGGAAACTTGTGCCAAGCATATTTATTTGAAAATGTAGAAATTTCACCGTCAGTAATAAAGAAATAAGTATCTAGCCTCCACCTTCCTCATTCTTCTTAAGTGAAATATAGAGTGAAGAAGCCTAATCCAGTAGCAAGCTACCTGTGTATTCTAGACCCCGTTGAAAATTTGTTCTATAAGCACACACAAAGTACTTCCAGAGAACAAACTAATGCGCTACTATTTGCTGTTATTTCTTGTCCTTTTTCTTTCTTACATCTCAGCTTACAGGAATGATGTTGATGGTGATCATGATACGAGAGTGGAATTGAATGTAACAATTGTTGAAATATAAAGAGCAGCCATTTCTTCCGCTCTTATTGCTATACCTATATGGCAAGAACTTGTTGTTGATGATGTGATGATACGGAAAAAATATAAGGACAACGGAGAAGATCATGATGATGTGACTGGAAGAAGCAATCACAGGCTCCACATTTAATCAGAGAGCTATTTGCTTTTGTTCTACTGCTTCTCTCTATTTTCCTTTCCTCATATCCTTCCTCCCAGTTTGCTACTACTTGGTTTCTTGCTCCTCCATATATATAATGCATGACTCTTCTTCACCCAAGATATGATGGTATAGGAAACCCTCACCACACCACGCAACTGATATGATCCCCGCACAAGTTTACTCTTCAGCTCAAGAGAAACATGGTGGAGTCATGAGCCAAAAGTTGCTTGGGTGCTTCTTCTTTTAGCTCTCTAGTCTTCGGAGATGGTGAATCCTAGCGTGCAATCATCCACTTATACATTTAGTCTATGATCGTTCATTTTGCTCACGACGACAACGAGCACACAAAAGACAAAGAGAAATAAGATAAGGAGAGAGAGAGAGCATTAAATGTTCCATGGCTTACATAACAGAACAGGACACAAAGTACGTGTGTGTAGTGTTTGGATCTTGAGAACATTGTGCTACTTCCATTATGTTTAAGATTTCTCCTCCTTTTACCCTTGTTGGAAGAAAATGAAGTAGGAAGCTATGAGAGATCGAATTAAAGAACCTTGAGTCCATTATGTGATTATATTATATTGTTTCTTATCGTAGGCTTATAATTCTACACATTCACATGCTACATTTTTTTGCTACAGTGATGGCAAACATAATAAAGCACAAAGAGAATTATAGGAAGGATCCAACTTACGCGCCATTCCATAATGCTTATAGCGCAGTAAAGTAGGAAACCATCCAAATGATATATTTCTGATGGGAATAGGATATTTATTTTAGTGTGGTATCATGACGATCCTTACTACTAGCAATGTATGTGTAATGTAATGCAATGCATGGGTAATTCCAAGAAAAGAACTTGAGAGAGAAACAGAGAGATAGATGAACCGTAAGAAAATGTCTCGTCGAGAAAATTTAGGAGAAAATAGAAAAGGGACTATTGTGAGGAAGAAAAAAACTTCTTGTTCTACGGTTTCTTTCCGATGATAATAGGCACTTACGGATATATTATTAACTCACTCTAGCTAAATGGTCCCTATATCCGTGTAATTGACGGAATATACACAGAAAAGTGAAAGTCCGATTCTTTACCAAGAAGGAAAGTGTATAAGTACATAATCCAGTCTTGCAAACTAACTTTTCTCTGACATTGTGTTTAGTATATGGGTGGACACATATTATTAGCAGCAACTTAGGAATATTATCATGATCATGATCATCATCATCATCAGTATAAATACAATGGTCGTTTGGCACAACTTGTTTCTCAGCAACTGGCATGATGATAGTTGGTTTGGTTGGCTGGTTAGCTGGTTGGTTGGTGGAAAGATACACATGGAGTGAGTAGTAGTGAATGGAGAGAGAAGCTAGAAACTCTCTTGATGACTTTCATCCATTTGATTCCCTTTAGCTTGGCGGCCACTGCACGCTCCGTCTTCTCCCTGATTCCTCATCAGTGAATCTAATTAAGTTCCGACGGATGTGTTTTCAGACGATTCTCCACTCATAAGATTTGTCTTGAGTCGTTGTAGTGATCCGTGTTTAATTTTGATTAGTTCTGACTCCCTCCTCTTTCCTACTCTAATGTATTATACTGTGCATCTCTTATGTTTGCAATTAGACATGCATACATAGAATATATATGTATCTCTTCTAACTTTACTTGATATCTGCCTGTCAACAGCATAAAAACGTTTGCACTAAATACTAAATGTCAAACTTATCGCAGCATAACTACAAGTGTAACCTCAAATCCTTCTCATTGTCTCTTTGCTTTGCTCATTTGAGATTAAATTGCTTTAATGAATTCGATATTCGATACATAATTCATTGGTAAAAATCCAATCCTATAGTAATTACAATTAAGAATACAACTTTAGTTGTTGAATGATTCGATTTTCTCATTTACTTTAGCTGATTTACAAGGTATGTAAAGAGGTATGCGTTAGTGAGTTAGGAATGGGGTGTCTTGAGAAAATCCTTTTTTGGTACGGTAATAATGAGTGAATCATGTTGCACCTCACATTTCACTCGGTTTAACTCCAAATTACTACGTTTCCTTTTAAATCAATATGCATCTTCTCTTGTGGAATAAATCACAGTTTATTAGCAAATCAACGTCGTAACTATGTAGTGCCAAATTGCAACAGCTTTTGCAACACTGAACATCAATCAAAATTTAGTAAAACTAATGTACCCTAAACATACAAACTCTATTACAAAATGGGATGCAAAAAGGCATTTAAAAAGGATGCCAACTTTACTAGCAGCAGGCTTTTTGATACAATCTGTCGTTGCAGCTAAGCTACCTACCAGTTTTTCCTTCCCAAATCAGTTGTGTAAACAAAATTTATTAGATGTAGAGTAGATGAAAGGCTGGTGAGCTGAGCAACAAAAAAATGTCCAATTGACAGACAGAAACGGTAGCGGAAAAGACACAGATTTAATCAATAACTGTAGCAGGAATGGAAGATAGATTTATGTGTAGTTTGTTCCATTTCATGTGTTTTACCTCCACTTACGGTGGAGTTAGTTAGTCAGTGGAATATAATGAATTCATAATGTCAGTAATGTCACATGAAACGGTAACGACTTCAACACTTGCTTCTCAAATGAGTTCACTAGAAACCAAGACATTTGTTCGTTTCCTGTAACTAATTGTCCCATCATCAACACGGAACCTGTTAGCTATTTTTTTTCTCTGTCATTTTATTAATTCCCCCGACTTGTTCGCCCTTGATGATAATAAAACTGGAAGAAAAAGTTATCCTAATTTTTGAAAAAAGAGTTTCTAAACTAATCTATTCATGTTTTTTTTGGGAATAAGGAAAAAAATCCAACTAAAGTAACTTTACGGCATGAAAACGTGTTAAATAATTTGATTGTGTTCATAAATAAATTTCATTTAAATCATGCCACATTCTAATATATTTGTAAATTGAAGAAAATGCAAAAAGATTTTTTCTCTTGATGCATAAAACGAATTTTTTCATTAAAATCAGGGTGTATATATGTGTGTGTGTGTATATATAAAGGCGAAAACCTTCATTTACATTGACAAAAAGTCAAAAAGCCTTTATAGCTGGATGGAGTCTTCTAGTTTTAGTAGTGTGGTGGTGGTTTATAGAGAAAAAGAGTAATTTGGCCAACACTTAGTCAAAATGATTGGTTCTTGGAGAGCTCTCAGTCGTCGTTCAAAACGTGGCAACTCCAACCATTATCATCCAACTTACACACAATTCATTATGTTATTCTCATGCTAATTTAATCAAGAATGAAAGTCTCTCGACAACAATTTTCCACCATATTTTCCAGTCACTCGCTAAAGTACTCGTAAGTGAGTGCTGTTTACTGAGCTTCATACTGCTCATCCTTTCTCCTTCCAGCTGCAAACCATTCATTCATTCTTATATTACTTATAAAACATTGTATTTTATATACCATTTCAGCATAAACACTCCCTATCCCCATTATATGTATCTACACACATCTTTTTCTTCCCTTTCTCCCATATAATAATGATGGCATATAACAAAGTAGTATAGAGGTAAGTAGGTGCAGATCCAACAAAAATGTGAAGCTGAGCACCACTTTTTCCTTGAAGCTAATCATGAGGATAACATTAAAAGGAAGGTTAAATGGGACATGAGAATTATTTAGATTAGTTAATGATTTTCCCCAAAATCAACAACTACATTATACACACTGCACTGCAGTCAAGAACTCTCGGATAATTCCAATGTTCGGACAACCTGTAAATAATAATTTTCTAAAAGATTTAGACAGAAACCTAGCTCCAGGCATTTGGTAACGCGATATGAGTGTGGTGGGTAGAGAATATAAGTGTTTCTTTCATGTATTGTAGGCATTGTGTGTACTCCTAGGGGCGAAGTGAGATAAGTTTCTTTTAACCAAACAGTTGGAATTATCTGATTGTTGCAAAACTAACAGAACTAAAATTGTACTTTTATACATTCAGCTGGCACATTTTCCTGAGGCTTATCGTAAACTAACAAAAAATCATTGTGACGAGAGCCTACAGGCTTCCACAAATTTGATAAACATCCATAACTTCCTACAAAACACACCTTTCTCGGAAGAGACGTAATCACATCACATCACATTACACCGAGCCGTACATTTCAAAAGTTACATTGAATGTCCGTCAGCTATAGGAGATCGTTAGTTAACTATGTTTCAATGGAAGCTTTGTACGCTTCGCAGATTCTATTTAATTTACAATTACATTCACATTCTTTGAAGTCTTACGTATAGCATGCTTGAAATACATACATAGAATATACATACACCCATTCATTCTGCCTTGTTGATTTTCGACTGCAAGGCTCCCGTACTTGTTTTTCTACTGTAATTAAAAGTTTGTTTAATTGGACTATAGATACTAATCTAAGCCTCCACATATGCAAATGTTTAGTTTGAGATCGATGCGGAACGAATAAACAGTAAATATTGTGTGCAACGATTCCCCTTAAACCATACCGTGTCTCTGTGAGATACAAATGATTATCTCGAAATAAAAACAGTAAGTTAGTCGAAAAAAAAGGCAGGAAAAAATCATGAAGAGTCACTCGGGATGTATATGTGTGAGTTGATGAATAGATGGGAAACCGACTGTGTAATTGCCTGATGACATGCACCACAGGGGACCAACCAACCAGTCACACAAAAGCGGAGAGCTTTATATCGCTAGAAAATTATCCATTTATGGTCATAGGAACCCGAACACGGAATCAACATAGCGGGACGACAATAACTTACTGTGAATGTATAGGGATTGTGAAAAAAAATAGAAGGAAGCTCCAAACACTTGAATACAAACATAATAGATACTCCGCGACACTTTCACAATTGCAGGCTATCTATCTCATCCATCTCACGTGTGTATTATGTACACACATAATAATAAACAGCATTTTTTTTCTTCTTCTTCTTCTCCCCTCCGCAATATTTAATTTAATAAATTAGATAACAAATAATTTTACAAAGAGCTAATAAATTTTCATGGCAAATGTTTGGAACGACAAACCTGCAAGTGCTCCAGTTTCTTGCCCTACAATTTTGTAGTTGGCAAACATACTACTATTTCCAAGCTTAGCATATTTGAAAGACGTCAAAAACCAATTTACAATCACACCAACTTGGAAACTAGCCATTTTCTATGTAACACCAATTAGAACACACAAGGTTCGCAGAACCGGTGATATATACCCTCGATTATACCCTAGCCAGTCACGTTTTTGTTGTTGAGAGGAGTACTTAAAAACACCAAGTGAAATAGATAAGTGCGCATGCGATGCGATGAAAACAACACAAATCAGCTCGCCTCGACTTAACGTTTTGATACAAAAACGGATCCCATTAGGATGAGTGCATTCATTTGGCAGGAAACGATCAGATCAAATTCAGATGCTAATAATCCTTACTAATGCACATCAACAATAACAAAAAGTATTATGTCTTTGTGAACAAATTACTGCTAATAAATTTAAGTCATATTAGATACTGTGGGTACACCAATTTCACGCAATCCCAATAAAAGAATATTCTTCCCCAAAAAACATAAAACAGCATGGGGCACCAGCACCATAAAATCAATGCAATGCAAAGGAAAGGTCTGCAGTCTACTGAAAAAAATTGTGGATGATGGAGAAAAGGAGAGTCAACAACCACCTGGCCACTTGTAACTTAATGGGGATCCTGGAAATATTATTTACATCTTACTCATTATTTCAGATGATTTACTTCCTTCTCTTCATTCTTCTCAATGTCATCATCATCATCTACATTACAAGGGAATATTTGGTATCCGATTTTGATATAGAATTATGCATCTTACAATGAATGCTCCTATTTGAAGTTGTAATGTAATGGCAAAATATTATTCAATGACCCAGTATTTGCATTTAGCATCAGCATTAGTTATCTTTGTATGTGCGCAGGGCTCTTGGGCAGAGGTTTTTGGTGCCTTATTTCATTGGGGATTTTTTAATGCACTTATCATTTAAATCACATCACATTGCTTGCATGCCAAGCAACATTACATGTACGTATATTATGATCATGATTCAATTTATTTACATTATGCAACAATCATTGGAATTAAGGAATTAGGGCCGAGACCATAAAACTTGGCAGCCAAATTGCTGACGTTATTGATTTGATGGGTCGTTAAGAGTGCAAAGGGATTTGTACTGGGATTATAGGACTTGTTCACAAAACTCTAGCGAAAGCGGCTACACCACAGATAAAATATATTTTATAGGTATATTCTTTACATTTCGTGTCATCAAGTTAAATCGAATGAATACATAAGTATACCCACGTATATATTTTAGGTTTATCTCCTTTACTTCTCATCATCCTATTCCTCGTTTTCATAATCACAGCCAATAAATCAACGAAATAGAGGTTTTTTCTCCTACAGAGCAAATAAAATGAAATATATTAGAGAAGATAATGACCCTATTAGGAGGATTGAGGGACAATTGACGTTTTTCTCTGTTGTGAATTTTATATGGTATGTATGCATATATGCGATTTGCTAATTCCATAATTTTGGGAAGATTTTACACTTGTTTGCCAAAGGTTTAAGGTGGGAGTGTTCTGATTAATCTAAAATTTCAATCTTGGCTGTTTCACTGCCAACAGCTAGTGGACCGGGTAGGAATCGACACCTTTTCAAGAATTAAACTTTTACTCAACATATTATTTTTCTATAAATCAATACCAACTTTTCTATTCTTTCTAAGCTCGTAAATTGGAAAGCTGCTACTTCCTCACAACTAAAACTTTTCTTCTTTTCTATTTTTTGGAATACACAAGTGCAATATATCTTTCAGACGGATGGACAAGAAGATTTGCACAGAAAAAGTGAAACTGCTAACAACATAATTTACGAGCACTCTCCCTCCATTTTTCAGCCACTCATCATCATCACAATCAGAGCTGCTCAAATAAGTAGAAAAAAGGAAACAGTGATAACTACAACTACAATAGATTCAGTTGGTACGATACAAATACATCCTAAGTAAAAAAGTCAAAAGGAGAGGGAAAAAATTGAGTGCAAGAAACGAAAACAAAAAAAGTTTGTTTCAGACTAAACCAGACCAGCGACAAAGTTATTATTCCATTGAGCATATTACAAGATAAAAAAGCAGGAAAGAACATGAGAATATTAGATACATAAGGAAAAAAGTGAATTTGTTGGATGCATATATCATTCAAGAATGTTTCAAGTTGAATGAAACATCAAAAGAGTAAGAAACAGAGAAGAAACACACACACACACATGAGCGGAAAGGGGATCAAAACACTTATTATACTTGCTTTAGTTAAGATTTATTCCGTACATTTGAGACTACTTGGATACTCATGATGATGATGATGATCATACAAGTAGAAGAAGGAAAAAGGGTATTATTACAACAAAAGTGCGCACTTACGTAGTCCTTAGTGATCTAAAACATTTCTTTGTCGTCAGAGGATACAACGGAAAAAGCTAAATCCAGATTACAGACCCAAGTCAACGAAAAGAAAGAGGATATATAAATGCACACACATATTATATTATATATTTTTTTGGAAAACTTTTTTTCTCCTATTCTTTTTCCTTCTTGTTGTGACTTGTGCCACCCATATTATTAGTAAAAAAGGGGAGCTTAGAAACCCTGGAAGAAATAGAGGAGGCAAAAAGAAGTTGAGATTTGTGTCGTGATGATTTCTTGTAAGTTTTTTCCTAACGGTTCCTAATAACTATAACAAATCCACATTTTAGTAGCATGCACGCTTCCATCCTTTTGGTTTTTAGGTGGATATAAAGGAAAAATAAATATCTTTCTTTGGAAAGTAACAATGTATTTTTATTACTTTGTCTTCAACAATCCTCCAGATTGTATAGCTCGGGATGGTATCGTAAGTATAGAAAGATGTATAAAAAATCTGGAGACCAAAAACTCTTTCTCTAAAAAATCTATATCTCCACAGGATTTCGCCTTTTTATAAAAAGCTCCACATACACACACTCCAATGCAAAAGCCGTCGTCCTTGTCGACAGGGAAAAAAGAGAAAAAACGAAGAAGAAGAAAAAGAGAGTTTTTGGGGTGATCATCTGCAAATTTATTGCCACTTCCCATTCTTCCATCGATAAAAACGCTCAAGGGGCATCCATTACCATATCAACATCACTTATTATCAGGGATACTTTGCGTTTCCCAAAAGAGATAAAAAAAGATATAGACACAGAGAAAAAGTTTGGAAGGAAGGAAAATAAGAAGAAAAAACGAGCATAATGCTATTACCAAATCACCAACAAGAAAGACATTAGTTCATTAGGGAAAAAACTTAAGCATTTGTTCCAACTGTAGACAATCATTTGCCATTACTTTATGACCAAAATTTATTATGGTTTTTTCTCGTCGACAAATTACTAGCTCAAAATTACAATTATATTTAATTATAACTATGCTTGTAGTTAAGGAGATATAAAGTAATATTTATAATTAGCCAGTCAAAGTTGAGGTTGAACTTGGGATAAGATGAATAATGAATGCAAAAAATATTGATAGTCCTTTTCTTTATGTATGCAGCAAAAGACTGGCTTTCATAGGAAAGGCTGGCCTACGCACGCCATATTTCCTTTTATTTTGTCATGTGCACAACAAGTAGTATCGACCAGAGAGGAATATCTTGCTCCAACTCCCAGACAAGTTTTTTTCTCTGAAGGAGGAGTATGAAACTGAAGAGAGAGAGAGAGAAAATGTGGAAATCTGAGAAGAAATGGATTCTTTACCCTATATTGAACAATTACTAAATTGCTTGAATGGACTATGAAACGTAAGTAACTGCCTTGCTGTTAGCAGTAATCGAGCCCATTAAGGGAAAGTAGTAGTGCTTACTTCTTTCTCCTCTCATCGACCCAATTTCCTCCATATCTCTTACCCGTTTTCTTCAGTTTAAGAGTCACTACATTTAATTTAATTGAAGTGATCATCAGTATCATCATCATCTTTATCTCCTCTTCTCTTTTCTTCGTCTTAAGAAAGTCCTTTTGCTAAAAGAAGGAGGAGAGGTAGAAAAGAAAAAAGGATTTGAAAATCGTCTCATTCCAATTTTTCTCTTTCTTTCCTTTTAATGTGAGCCATCCATTTCCCTTTCAGGATTGTAATGGCTCTTATCCATTTCAGAAATGGGTGTATTACTATCTATATATCCTACGTGAACTTATTTACATGTAAGGCTATATCAATTCACTTTCAATTCAATCCCTTCCATTTCAAATTCAAATAACAAGTAAATTATACGAAACAATTGGGATTTTTTTTCGCTGATTTCTCCACTAACTCCATTTGCCCCTCTTAAATCACCTTTTGTCCTTCCTGAATGTCAATATTTGTTAATAATTCTCTTTTTTCGGTTCTCAATCCAATTTTAATGTTACAAGTTTACAACTCATTAAAAGATTCCATTCCATGTTTTATTGCATGTACTAAATCATAAGAATCAGCAAACAATATATTGCCAAGTAGCTAATTTATCATATTATTATTCATTTTACATAAAAAATAATACTTAAAGTCGACATTTTCTGCTTGATCCATCCCATTAAATAATGGTTGCTTTATAGATCATAAACGTTTTTTGTGCGAAATAACGATATTGCTCCAATTGTATAAATTCTTTGTGAGCCAAAACATTTTAACATTTTTCCAAAAACATAAAAATATATTGCATCATCGTATTTTATTGTTGTTTCATATTGAGGAGGAAATTGTCCAACAATTGGATTTATGATGATGCAATGCCTGCATAATATTTGGACCTTCTGATTCCCTTTTCCATTCTAATTCTATTTATTATTTTTTATGCTTCCCTTTTGAATGTTGATGATCCCGGTGTAAATAGTGTTACCTAATAAATTGGCTTAATGGATGCACCATATGAAATAAACAGAAGGGGTGTGTAAATCATCATGAGCATCAACTTGATCAGCAGGAGCCGAAATGGTGTTAGCATATGATTGTTTATTCCACTGGTTAGACGTTGTGTCGTATAAGTTAGTTGGAGAAGTAAAAGTGGAGAGGAGTAATATTTTTGAGTATGAGTAGATCAGATTGTCTGGCAGGCTGCCAAAACTACATGACCCGATTATTACATTAGGTTGATACAGTTGCATAGGGAATTACCATTACCATTATTTACAAGGACGGACGGAAAGAGAAATTTATTTGCATCCTCATTTTTTTCGCCCAAAATAAAAGGGCAGCGGTATAAGTAGCTAGCTATGTTGTATGTATATGATCATCATCATGATTATTATGATGAAAGAAGGTTTGTAGTTAAGCCAGTTAGAGGAAAATAGAAATCCAATTCATTTCTTTCATTCTATACACAAAGTTACTCTCTTGAATCGTATATAAGGACGGGTAAGTAAAAGACCGAAATGAAGTTGGGAGAGATGGGTTGGGATTGCATAAAATGAAAACGGAAGGGAAGGGATCCTTTGAATAAAAACACACACACACACAAATATGGTATGCTGTGCTTCTATCCTTTTGAATAAAATGCATTCAAATTATTTATCGGTATAAATGTGCGGAGCCACAAAGGGACACTTTACTCAACTCACTTATTGTCATTATTACTGCAATTCATTGTAACCTCGACGACAACGGGAGTCACTCACTCACTCACTTCGGCAGCCAAGCCCCAACACTTATACCCACACCAGACCATTGCCATTTAGACATTAATCCCTTTACAAAACACATAACACACGGTCAAAACTAGGAAAGCAAGTTGAATTAGGACACGTTCTACTATTATGAAAGCTTTTTTTCCTCCTCTCCTGATTTTAATCCACATGCAGGAAAAGGTTGCAACCTCATCATCATTATCATCATCATGTTAGTGAGCGAGATGCTCCTCATCTCCAATTACTTTTATGCTGATGACGGTAAACGAGCTGTTGATTTAAGAAGGAAAAAGTTGAGAAAAGACAAGATGAGCTTTGCTCAATACTTTAGTTCATATGCACTCTATTCTAGTATTACCAAGTATTGAAGTATATCTAATGAAAAATATTTTTACGGCTTAATTTATTTAGTTTTTCGTTTGAGTTTTCTAAACATTAAATTTAACAACCAGATAAATACCGAGGGTGTCAATACAATTTACAAAACTGGTGATGATGGCGAGCTGATGAGCATGATTCTCCGGGGAAAAATATTTACAAAGTCTGGTCCATGTTTAAGTGGACCAGTCACCAGTAGTGAGCGAGCGTGGTGTGTTTGTTTAATTTATTATTGTTTTGTCATCATGCATTCATCCCCGTCAGCTATTAGTACTGAGATAACATTGTAAAGAGAGAAAGAAAAAGGGCGTCCTTATGCCATCATCATCACATCCTTTCCATTTATATATTACTCTAACTTACGTGTGGTTGTGTTATTATCAGAGAAAGACTAATCAATATGTACCTTAATTCCAATTCAACTTCCATTACTTACATAAACTGCAATGATGGTAAACACTGAGAATTTGGGTGAAGGATGTGATTTTTAAGCCGTTTGTGGATAGCAAAAATGCATTTGTCATGCCCAAGCCACGATATAACATTTCCAATCACATTACTAAATGAGATTGATTGAATGAGCATGAATAAATGGGTAATTTTATATCGTTTCAAGATCCTAAATTTTAGTTAAGTAAATTATGCAACCTACCAAAGATACATCATAGACAATTTGAATGCTCAATCATACCGTCGAAACAATTTGTTTACCAACGCCTCCGACTTGAGTTTAAAATTACATAATCGTTTTGCTTAGCAAAAATTTGGAGTCCCACTTTGTTTACTCCAACTGGTTGGTTGTCAGATTGGCGAGTGGAGCTACAACTGCACATAAAAATTGTTATTAATGACACCCATTACAAAGAAAGTGAAGCCTTTTGAGTGATTATAGGAACACGTTTGTTATGACTGTGGCACAATGCCTGCTTGAGTGATGGCACGTGCAAACGATTATATATATGATGGCTGGGATGAGTGACTCAAATTTTTGTGCCCTTTTCCTCGCCTCACTCAAACTACTGGCTGACTACTTCCCTTTTTTGATAGCCACTTTTATTTCCCATTGAAAACCGTTTTTCGGAAGTAGATACACAAAAGTGAATAAAAGTGGTTACGTTTGACAGTCAGTAACAATAATACAAGCAATAAAATTGACAGTATATGTATTTCATGTGACAAGAGAGGATGTAACTGCCAAACTCAAACCATGAAAACTGACAATAACACATTGAATAGGTGGTGTGCACTCCACACTAAAATATTTTGATGGCAAGAAAATCCGCGTTGATTATCATTTTAAAGGTAGGAAATGGGAAAGAAAAAAATTGTTTTCCCATGACAAAAAATGTGATGCTCTCCATTACTCCGAGTCTGTTTCCTTTTCACTTCCATTCTGTCTGTAGCGTATATTTTACAGACAGAGGTCAACGTCACAAGATGACTTTGAGTGCCTATTTTTCGGAAGATTAGATTGCGGGAAAGGAGCTTTGAAAGGATGTTAAATGGGAAGCAGTATGATGCCCATTAAGTAAAATTGGATGCCGTTTTCTCAAGAGTTAAATAGCCGTTTAGATATTTTACTGATTTGTAGAATAGCATTGAGAGTGTCAATATATTATCTTGTTCCAGGATTTTATATGAGGTTCCTTATAGAAAAAAGGGATTTTTTTTCCACACATACTCTATCTTGCAAGATCTTTCTCTCCTCCCATGAGATTAGGGATACAAGCATTTCCCTTCATTGAGGCAGAACCTCATGTGCTCTGTTTCATCTCCCCTTTAAAAATTTATTCGGAAAGGTAAGCGAGTGAAAGAAGAACAAATGGGCTCATGAAAAATGCATTGGCCATTTTTCCAAGTACCTCTTCACCCCTCTTCTAAACGACTTGACTATAATACAAGAGTATCATCTATTGTTAGAAAATCCGAAAAAGAAAAGGAATAGCTTACACCAAGACCAGACCACTGACTGTTGCATGGAGAGTGAAGTGAATTCGATTCAAATCACTCGATCTTGTCGATTCCATAAGTCAGGGAGAGTTTTAGAAGAGAGAGAGAGAGAGCAAAAAAGTAAATGCTCAACTCAAATTGATGTCTCCTGTCAACGTTGCAACAGGAAAGAGTGAATAAATAGAGGAGGCATTGACTTAAAAAGGTATAGGAGATTTGTCGTTTTGAAAAATGGGAAGGAAACCTCAAACTGGAGATTTCACATCCACTGATGGCCTTCCTCAACACACCTTTTTGAAGTTGATTTGATGGATTCACACAATAATACATGCATACAAGAGATTCTTATGTATAAAAAGGTACATAAAACATGCGCATCCTTAACCGCATGGATTAATGGGATGAATTTTTCACAGCTTCACTTTAAAAACATGTATTGATCTGATTGAAAAAGTGTTTAGAATGTGTTTTCTTTCAATCCCGTGCTAACGATCTCAATGTATGTATGTACATTTGAAATTAAAAGCTAACGAAATATATATTATGCCAATTTTGATTCCAAGAATGTTTGTGATACTACTACCACAACGCTCAATTGTGGACAAGGTTAGGAAGCCAGTAGCATGAGAAATAATATACATATACATATGAAAAGAAAACCAAGCAGCTCATGAAATTGGACCCTTCTGTTTTCTGGCTTTTCTGGTAGACTGGTCACAGTCGGGGTTCCTCAATCCAATATGTCAAAGTGGAGACGTGAGGATAGTAGCAACGTAGTTTAGTTTCCTCTATTTGTACAACATTTTACGAGGAATGTACATAGTTTTGGAGTCACTTTGGTGGACAACTACGACTACCAACTAAACTACCATACCAGTACCACCACATCATCATCATCATGATTATCATCCTATATGAAGCTTTACCAGTCAGCTTGAAAAATGTTACTCACGATATCCACCAAACTCCAACAAGCAATAAACAAGAAGCACCAGAGTAGTCGAGGATAGCGACGAGATGAGGAAACAAAAAAGTTTATATCAAATAACATATATCCATTTGTTTGCAAGCAACTGGAAACACTGGAAGGATGTAAGATATAACGAGAAGGGCGTTCAAAATTGAGCCCGAGATGCACCCTCATTGTTTGTACTTCGTGAGAGATAAAAAAATTTAACTTAATTTTAGACTTGTCGACAATTTGTAGCTTTAGTTTGTCCTCCTGCCCTGTCCATTCTTCTCTCTCTCTCTCCGGTTGGACTATTACATCCCATTACATAACTTGAAACTACTGTTCTAGCAAGAGTCCGATGGAAAGAAATAAAAAATGTTGTTTTTTACTTTCTTCTATACATATATGTATGTATAGCTCAACTACCATCAAATTGTTTAGGTTCCTGGCACGAAAGGAAGAAAGTGAAGTAGTAGAAGGACAATGGGGTATTACATGCTCAGATATTTTGGTCATGTGTACTTTTGGGATTTTCTATGCAGAACAACACGCCAGCTTAAACACTAGACAAAACACAGAAATAATATAACAATCATATCACAAACACACTATATAATAGTTTATATGTAATGATGACATAACATCACGGCTAAAAAAAGTTTAAAAGAGGGAATGTACCTTAATGCCCACTTGCTCTTGTTTGTACATCTTTTCATATATAACTTATTTCATTCCATTCACTCATCCATAAAGCTTGCCATTACCATTTGTAAACTGTGACTTGCCACTTTCCTCTGTCCTCTTTAAAATGAAAACATAAAAAAGTGAGTAGCTTCCGTCCCCACATGATAAATTCCTGGACACCGTCACTCTTCTTGTGGCATGCTCATGTTTTTGGACATGGACACACACATGACAGGATATAAAAGATGAGGATGATGATGTACAAAAATAAAAAATGATGACTTGTGATGGTAGGCTAATGCAAGGCATGTGTCTTCAGGAGGGTGGTGGTCTTGTTAACCACACATCATAAAAATATATTTGTGCCTAAGGACCATCTTCCTCTTTATCTCTCTCTCTCTCTGTTCTGTCAACCCTTTTACAAGAGTAAACGTTGTGAACGTGAAAAATAACAGGATAAAAAGAAAGTGACCGATGAGTGGAGAGGTAAGTCATGTCAAAACACAATTTGTCCTTCAATGAATGGACATGACATGGTTGGTGTTGGCGTAACACTTTTTTTTATATGTGTGATTCAATTGTCATCAATTTGTCTCGGGGAATGAAAAATAAAAACTTGCTTCATACTCAATTTTTATAGTTGAGTGGTTAAGCTTGTTGGCAGTGTAGTGGTGGACCAAACTAGTTGGTTTTATTTTTCCTTATTGCCTCCTTGTTATTCTTTTGGTTGTTTAAAGTATCTCAAAAATACATATTCGCTTTTATGCCCTTTTCAACTTTTTCTTCAAAGGGAGCCTAATGCACAATTGAAAACATGGGCTTTCAATTCAAGTGACTTGAAATAGTGGATAATGGAATTAAAAACGTTGAACCGAATGAAATTTTTGTGGACAATTTTCCCAAGTATATTTTTTCTCCAGGACTTGACGCTCCTTAACAAGTTTTTTGTTGGTCTTAAATAACATAACATGCTATACATTAAGTAAATATAAGTAAAGCGGACTGCCAATTCTTTTTTAGCATAGAATAGCTCTTCCCTTTACTTTTTTCTTCATCGACCCAAAAAAAAGTTTAACTAAACTAACGAAGGACAAGCCTCATCATCTCATTTCCTAACGACCAACTTTGAACTTCATCATGCGGAATCCAGATTTGGGCATGGCATAACATAACCATAACCGTTTTTATACACCTCCATCTCTAAACGATAAAAAGTCGTTTTGTCTCTGCAGACTTGGTGAGTCACGATCGATTTTCGCGTTGAGGTAATAGAATGCTATGCTATACTCCTACATATGTGCACTTTCCAACGATTACATTAAAATGAATGGATTCTTAATACAATCCAGAGTACATTTAAATTGCATGGACTAGCAGTCAAAACCCCATCCTTTTTTGAAAAATCCCTTTTTCGCTACCTATGAATTGTGCAAACAATACTAAACTAATATTCCCCCAAAAAAGAAGAGTTGAAGTTGAGCTGAGCTCCCCAGGTTCTTTGCTAATATATAGGAACAAGTAGCCATCCTCACTCTTTATAGACATAATAACTTGAATAGACTGAGCCAACAAGAGGAATGGGACACCAGTCTCAAATGGAAAACTGACGAGTGGAGTAAGGAAATTATTTAATTTTTAACGGCTTCTAGCTACATATCCCAAGATACTAACTATATATATTGGAATAACGTGGAATGAAAGAGGGGGTTTTAGTGGATGTATGTATGTCACAATTACCTGAAAGAAAGTCAGTCTTTTGGAACTAAAGGTTATATGCTCTTTTAAGCTGTGTGGGTAGGACAAAGTTCTATCTTCCATTCCTTTTGCAAGATTTGAATTTGAGTTGAGAAATGGAATCGACAGTGCCAGCAAAAATAAAACTATCATCATCGACATTCCCAACTCGTTGTCGACGCCGTCATCATCATCCCTCTGCTTAAACACGTACCCATTCAACCAAGTTTTTGCTGCGTTGGCTGAAGCTTACTCACAATCAGTCATCCATTTCCAAAAGTAGACAAGGAGAAGAGAGAGAGAGAGAGAGAGAGTCGTGCTGGAGATGATTGAAGAAGACGTGTATGTATGTATGTGTATGTTAGACAATGGAAACACTGGTGGAAAAACGTGTGTATAATAATATAAAGGTTGGATGATGGGATGTGATGTGATGCGCTCACTCATGTCACGGTCCCCCATAACGTTTTATAGGGAAAATGAAAAGGACTCAAGGCAATCTTTCCTGATATTATGTACATATGAGCTTGGTTTTCCCCGTAATTGGAAGGTTGAAATCAAATTAGTTAATTGCTCATCGGGCATCCCGATGGTCCTTCTAATCTGCGCGTGATAATACTAAGATGATGTTTGCTCTTCTGATCAACGGGGGAAAGCCGGAGGCTTTCTCCGTCTCTTTTCAATTCTCTTTCGCTTCCTTTTCCTCTCTCTCTCTCTCTCTTTCTTTCTGTCTTTCGCTGCTTCCTACCATGCCAATGCAACACACATCCCTCTTTGTTCAGTGATGCTGCTGCTGAGCTCAGCAACTCTTGATGATGATGCTGATGGGATGTGATGTGATGGCAAAAACTATGTACATACAATGTAGTTTGACGCATTGGGGATAATTTTTTCCACAGAAGCGTTATTTTGTCATCGCCCCGTATATGATAAACTTATAAAATGTGTTGGCTTCTTGCCTCTATTTTCAGATGATCTGAACCAAAATCATGCTTACAGTAACTGTTGCAAAAATGCCGTTTGTATGTGGGTAGATATGTAGAGCTAATGCACTTAACAAGTTAGATATATGTATCCTAGTTCAGCAGACTGTTGTTTCATAGTTGGCTCAACAGACAGAAACATACAGTTTTTCTTCGTCGTCCTTTCCCTTGTTTCTATCTTTGAAGCCCAGCACGCCACAAAATTTTGTTGGGAACAAACATTATGTTTGACAACGAATGCATGTACTTATTCGATGTATGTGTTTTCATACTTTTGTATTATTTATTATATAAGGACACATGAAATTACACGTGTTCTTGCATGATTGAGCATAATTTAATCGGGAAAAGTGAGTTTTACTTCATCTTGCTGCAGAAACAAGAAAATACACTATTCATTTTAAACGAAAAGAAAAGAATGCATCTTTTGCAAAACTGGTTTCAAATTGATTTCCGATAGAGAAAAATTGTATTTGTAAATTTGTAAAGGTAGGTGGTATCAGAAATGCGAATGGAAGTATTATGTACACAAGAGTGAATTTTGTATACCATAAATCTAGCGAGTGGCCTTGCATCGAAAATGTTAAAAGTAAACGATAATCCTATATTAAAATAAATAACTAGATATGAATGGAAACGAATTTATGGTTACAAGTTGTGAAACAGTTTCAAGTGTTTCGAGACAGTTGAGGTAAAATATTTCTCTGCAGTTGGGTAATGCCGACGCACACTTTTATGCTTCCAATGAATTAATTTTGCAATAAATTATGTATAATAGTTTATAAAGGGGATAAGGATAATAAATTTGAAGTATACCTGTAAGCTACCAAAAGTACATACATACATACATACCTGCAAGCTCTGGAAGTCTTGGGTACAACATCCCATTCCTCGCCAACCACTCCAGCTGTAGCTGATGAGCGTTTGCAACGCTAAGTCCAACAAATCCTGAAACACCTGGATTGGACGGCCCACTTCCACTTCCAGTCATCATCGAGTTCCCTTTCCCATCCCCACCATCAACAAGGGAAGGTAAATGAAATGCGGAGGCGCTTCCAAAATGATTCAATCCGCTGGAGGACATGTATGAGTGCAACGAGCCAAACAGTGCCGGTCCATGAAGTGCTGCTGATGAGCCATTTGCTCCTGAGCCACGTGCATTTCCGGTAGGAACATTATTACTGCCATTACTTCCTGGCCCTGTACTTCCAGGACTTCTTCCATCATTAAAATCATGTGATGGACCCATCCCTCCAACTCCTCCACCACCACCACCACAGCTCTCCATTAACAAACCAAACGAACCATTTAAAGCACCACGAGAAGGATAGCCATGATGTGCATGACTTAGATGACTACTGCTATGATTGTTATCGTTGTTATTGTTATGACCACCTCCACCACCTACACTTTCATGTGAGTGAACTGGACTGTTGGATTGCACTGAAGTGGGCTCAGAACCCGGTGAAATGGGTGGACTCAATGAAGCCTGTTGACTGTTGACCGACTGCGGAGAATTTGAAGGGGACCAGTTGGACCATTTGTTGCCAGTATTTGGGGATTCTCGTGCAAGTAGCACGTCAATTCGAAATGACTTTTTCTCTGACATGACTCTTCTCTGTTCCTCAACTTTTTACTCGCAATCAACACAAAAACAAATGAATGATTTTTAAATATTTATTGACAGTTTGAATTTTAGTCAGAGCACAAGTATTTCGTCACAGTTCAATGACTAATTTAGTATTATGCACATTTTAATTATTCGACTAGCCACTCCAAACGTTGTGTTTGACAAGAACCACTGTACATATGCACAACCAAGTCCACATCTAATATACTACTGCAACATGCAGCCGTGAGTTCAAGCCACGACAAAGATTTGCCTTGCTGAAGGACAATGCAGGGAACCCGAAACGAAAGTGGATGAAAGCGAGTTTGGTCTGTGAATGAAAAACCTTTGCAAGGATCATGGGGCCTTTTGGTACAAAACAGAGTGGTTTTGTGATATCCTAGCATCCGTACGATATGCAATGTGGCTAGATGCTGTTGCAGGAATCCCTATTTTCCACTCGTAACTGCATGTTAGGCTCAAGTAACAAAGTGTACGTGATTTTCTCCGAGATGAGGAATAAAATACATTAAACTATATCATTGAATTGTCGGAGTAAGCATACAATGTGTGTGTAAGTTAAATCTCTCGCCAGTGAAAAGTCATATAACGGAGATTTTGTCGGCATTGCAATACTTTTAAGCGAAAAGGGAACGGTTTAAGGAGAAAAGTAGTGGTAGTAAGCTTGTACTTTAGTGCGGTAGAATGCGGTAGTTCAAGATATAATGCTTGGCATAAATAAATGTATAGGTATACTCATCTCTGTGTATTCTGGGTAGGTGTTGGGATTTAAGATAGGAAAGGGAGATGAGATGAGCATTTATTCCTGTATCAAAAAGGGAAAGAGAAACTTATGTGAGTGATAAGGGGTTGGTCTGAATCCGTCCGAAGTACCGCCTTCTGGATGGGCTAGCACCCCGCAGATTTCCGTCTCCTCCAAATGATTTGTTCAACTCTGTCTCCTATCATCTGGAAGGAAGACCTCCCATCTTTTCACCAAACTAAAATATATTTCCAGGGTAGGGATGCTGCTCAAACTTATTAGAAGAGCTTGCTTTTTGTACCCGGAGAAAAATGTAATCCCATCGTTTCTCTTTTTTGAGCGTTCTACAATGTATAAACCATGTCTAGGTTGTTGGCTTGAAGACAAACACAAGTAGGATGATCATCATGAGAAATGTTTTGAGTATAAAAATAAAACCGTTTTTCGGCATAGTATGATGCACCGATTTGATTTTAGGAAGTGACTGTGGCATAGTCTTCATCCTGTATTTTACACTGCGTAACTTTTGGACTCATGGCTTTTAAGAGATATATACTCAAGTTACATAAAGATATTTAAGCATGTGATGAGGACGAATGGTATAGAGAATAGGAAAGTAATAATGAATTTAGTTATTTGAGGAAAGTTATATTAGGATATAAATGAATGTAGAGTGTATGCCTATGTGTTTTGCAAACGTGTGAGAGTGTGTCTGCAGGGTCATCAAGTCATCACACAATATCCAGCCTCATTTCCCTCCTAATAAATCCCTTGGTGGTTGAAGTGGATCTCGTTATCTTGGTCTTTTACAGAACCCATTACAATCTCATACTCAGACTCATTCGCACTCATCTACATCCATCACAACCTAATCTTCTTCAGCTTCCAGCTCCAACTACGGGTTTACTCCTTTCTCTTGAGTCCGGCACTGTATATGTTTTTTTTCACTTTAACTCTATAAAGTGGGATACGTTACCTCCTTCCCTGGCAAGAAGGCATATAATATTACTACTTATTTGGAATGGAGGTGGTGGTTGCTGGTTTTACTTATGGGCCATAATATTCTCGTTTTTCTGCAAAAATACATGTGAGCTCCAATTTGTTAGCTGATATATTCAATAAGACGAATGACTGAAGTCTTTCTGTGAACATATTGTGTAGTAGCGAATTTTTTATTTGATGGCAAAAAAACTTTTGTTTGAATATTCTATAGTTTTGACCTTTTAATTATTGTGTAAATTATCCAAAAGATATTTTAAAATTTTGGACAAATCCTAACCGTACTTCGGTAAGTCTTCCATTATCTAATCAATCAGAACAATGTAACTATGTAACTTCCATCAACTTACATTTAATATTTAAGAATGATTTATATATTTCAGGTTACGCCATGGCTAGCCGCTCTCCAACAAAACAACATTACAACAAAAATTATACAGATTATAAAAATGCTGAAGGATGCATTCACACGGAGTTCTGCTATCAAGGAACTCGCTCTGGATTTTCTAAACAATGTATGCGTATGACAATAGAATAATTATATACGGAGAGCAAAATTAACAAACTTGCATGCTATGATAATTATACAGCTGATAACAAGTTACAAGAATGTGTGAAATTTGATTTAAGGAATTAGAAATTTTGTTTAAGTACATTTTTATCTGAAATTCGTGAAACACGTTGAAAAAATAAAACCATATTGGACTTAACTTTGCTGTACCTGTGGAACAGTGTTTCTTTCAGAGGGTTTCTCTTGTATGAATTAAAATACATTTTTCTATTATATATAGACCCTTGTCAACTGCTACTTTATTCGGGTACATAAAATTGATTTGAGTATACATTTAATGATTAAAATTACAAAATATTTTTATATTTGAATCTTTTTATTTTTATTTTTAAATTCCGTTAAGGAATTACCTATATTTTTACTAACTATTTTTATGTGACAAATAACAATTGGGGAGGACATTACGATCTAAATGCTGACGTATGTGCCCATACGACCTTTTTCTAATTCAACATAAAATCTTCAAACGTTAAATAAAATATTAATCTGTATAACTCATATGTATCGTATTTCGACACATTATCTTGCAAATCTCTTACTGTAAATATTAAAACTATTACAATTATGTATTGATTGATTTTATAACCAAATAAGGCAAATGATAAATAATGAAATGTTGCACTGCACTACTGACCCATTATACTTAATATTATGAAATTAACTTGAAGGTAATTGAACACATTCTTATGAGTTATAATGTTAAATAAGATGTAGTCAAAGATAACATAATGCGATTTATTTCCTACAATTTAGACCTGCTATCAGATCAAAAAGGAAACCACGTCGTAGCAGTAGACTTTCAACTAACCTAATCATTATCCTCGCTATTTTCCCCTTCTTCCCCCTTGCTGTTTTCTTCGTCTTCCCCATCTACGTTTTCTTCTTCTTCTTCTTCTTCTTCCCCTTCCTCGGCGTTTAGAGCAAGCTTGGAGATTGAAATGCCTACGGAAAAAATATGATTGTTTTATATATATAATGCATGACTAAAATTGTTTTTAACTCTAATCGCACTCACATTTTCGCATAAAACTATCATTAATATGCGATATCATACTTATTGCTTCCGTGCCGTGGGCTTGAATGATGTGCGACGTCAGGGACATAAACGAGACACTCGTGTCACAGTGGGGACACTGAATGGTGTCAACGTTTTCCTCCTTGGAATGCCTCATCCGGTAATGTTCGTAGAGCTTTTCGGTGGCGTCATTCATGCCCCTCATTCCTGTGATGACTGTGGAGCAGACTAAACAGAAGAGCTTGTCGTGCTTCTTTAAACAAGCGAAAAGTTCCCCAATTGTTTCAAATTTCTCGTCGTCTTCACACACTCGGCGCTTGATACAATTTTCTTTGAACCACGCCTTATCCTTGTAATTAGGCGCAGTCCAGGTGGGAGAATCAATATTCTTATTGTCCAGCCCCTCGGTGTTTTCTTCTTCTTCCTCGGAGTTTAGAATGTCTGAAGAAAAACATGTACGATTAAGATGTATATATAATATACGATAAAAAATATTTTTAACTACAATCGCACTCACATTTTCGCATAGAACTATTATTATTAATTACAGTAAGCAATGTAATATCAAACCTAATGCTTTAGGACAGTGGAGGAAGTGCGACGACACGGACATAAACGAGACACCCTTGTCACAGTAGAGGCACTGAATGGTGTTAACCTTATTCCCCTTGTGATGCCGCATCTGGTAATGCTCGTGGAGCTTTCCGGTGGCGTCATTCGCGCTCCGCTTTCCTGTGATGACTGCGAAACAAACGGCACAGCGGGCCTTGTCGTGCACCTCTAAACAAGCGACAACTTCCCCAATTGTTTCAAATTTCTTGTCACACTGCTGGCACTTGAGATAATTTTCTTTGAACCACGCCTTATCCTTGTAGTTAGGCGCAGTCCAGTTGGGAGAATCAATTTCCTCATCCTCCTCCAGCCCTTCTAACTTCATTGGCTCATCATCCCCCCTTTTCTTGCTACGGTTGCGATTCTCGTTTGCTTCATCTCCCGAGTAGTCATCATCGTCATGTTCGACATCCGTTCCCGTTTTAGACTTCTTCGCTTTATCAGCTGCCTTTTTGGGGGATTGTTGTCGTTTCTTACCCTTGGTTGGGACGCCATTAGCTTTCTTCAAACCTCCTGTTGTTTTTACGGTTTTAGTTGGCATTCGCCCACTTTTCTTGCTCATTTTTAATTTAGAATCCTCGTCAGACTCAGGCTCGGAATTCTGATCTTGTTCGGAAGAAACACTTTCGTCCCTCAAAAACTTTTTCTTCTGAACCGGCTTGGGAGCTTTGGTACTTGGAAGACGAGGTGTTGCAATTTCTTCTTCATCTGACCTAATTTCATCTTTACGCACGACCTCCAGTTCCTTGGCCTTCTTGGCGGCTCTCGTACGTGCAGGAAGCATTGTTAAGCTTTCTGACTGTTGAAAATATAATTTTCCTGCAACAAACAGACAATAGTAATCGAAAAATTAACTTGTCATTAAACATCCTTTACAAATCACTCATCATAGCTTAACAGAGATACGGCGGTTGAATTCTGTTGCCACCTGGCAGCAGAACTCAACTTCTTGGTAGCATTTTAATGCTGTCGTTAACATTGGTAGTTGCAGAATACTGCTATGCTGCCAGGCCGTTTTCATGTGTCGAATACATTTTATAAAAAACAGAGATTAAGCGGGCTCGAATTGTAACAAAGGATACATTTACTCGACATTCTACGACCACACATAGGCAATTTAAATGAGTAAATTAGTTCTCAACCTTAATACATCATAGAGATTTAATAAAGTTTTCAGAACTGTCTATAAGTAACTGTAAAATACGATAAAAATCATTTTTTCATTAAAAAAACTCACATTTCATCGTACATGAATGTAGTAATAGGTTACAAAAACGCTGAAAATGATTTTGATTTTCTGAAACGTTATCTGGAAATCAAGGCAGTTGAATTCTGCTAGCTTCTCATGCAGCAGGATTTTGCTACCGTGTAGCAGCAGAATTCAACTGCCATGGATAATAATCAAAACAAAGTCACCACCTACAGATCAACCAGTCAACAACTTACCGGCAACTAAAAGAAAATCCACTTTCCCTTCCTGACTGCTTTTCTCCTCTCAAATTAATAGCTACCCAACAACAGAACCAACCTGAGCAATTGCTGCAAAATAACTAAGAACCAATTTTAGGTTCTCGACTATCTCAAGTTTTATATCACACTGCCACTTGATGAAGATGGTGGATGGGACGAGCACTGAGCTTTAGCACAACTACAACGTCAAGCAAACTTGCTCTGATTTTGTTATATAGCACTATATCAACACTGTGTGTTGTGTACACCAAAACCAAGCTTTTCTATATTCCTCTCGATCCAGATTCATCAATCCCTTCCCAGCTCCAAAAGTACCACAAACTTGCTTGTTCATAAGGTATTTTTGTGCTTACACAGAAAAGCTTAAAAGCGTGCGTGGGTTGTTTACGTTGTTAGTTGTTGGAAAGCTCAAAATAATGTACTTTTTCTGCTGCAACAAGGTCTTAGTGTCATGCTCATGATGATTCATCCCAATTTCAGAAATCAAACCATATACCAGTAAAGTCTTTCGAATACTTGTGTTCTTCTTGAGACTGTAAAAATGTGTATCAGGATTATACGGGGAAGATACACAAAATGTATCAATGTTAAATTATCTCCTCTCTTTCAAGGGTCGGTTTTTTTGCATTCTAACTCCTTTTATATGCTATCTGTATCCGGCTTGCTTGGTTGACTTTGGATGCCTGAAGATAAAATAATTTATGAATTTGGTGAATGACAATTCAGCACATTATACAGAAAGTGTTGTTCTCACTTCGCAAATAATATTTGAATGTGTTAATTTATGTTTATTTATGAAAACTACTTGACTGACTTCCACTCGCCCCGCCAGGGCATATCAAACATATCTTGTAGCTTATGGAGGCAATTTGCGGGTTTGGTGCATTTCAACTGATTGAGATCTAAATGCCAATATGCTATACATAATATGTATATTATAAGTTCATTAAGCAACGAAAATTGTACTTCCAGCTTTTTAAAACGCATTACCTCGTAAGCTATTTTACAGATCAATAACTTTTGAGTCTCAAGATCTCCAGTATAGAAGCATTATTAAATGTGGCTTATCTTGAATAAAAATGCATTTTTAAAAACACCATACCCTCAAACTTGTAGGATTTTTTTTTTGGGAAACGGTTTGTTTAACATCATATCATGGAAAGCATTAATTATAATCGTTTATTGTCAATTAGATTAGTCATTAGCGACTAGCAATAATTATCTAGGTGAAATATACGCATACTGCATACTAGACCATGTACAATGCATAAAAAACAAAGTTAAGTGTGTACCTAACTATAAACCCTAACATCTTTTAAACATATGTAAAAATGCAAGCTGAATAGTAAGTACAAACGACAAGAACTGCTAAGAATAGTTATAATCTGGTTATTCACCCTTTTCTGCTCCTCGGGTTGTCAAGCTTCTGCATTGAAAAACAATCTAGTTATTGTCTACCTACTGGACCTTTTCTAAGAACAATTTAAAATGCAGAACAATAATAAGGGACAGTGAATTTTGCTTCACATTTGCACGTTTATCAGCAGACAGAAGAGGGATGAAGTGAAGTTCTGTCTGAATAGGCTCCATAAAAATACATATGAACATAAACTGACATTGTGACAGAAAATCAAAGGCCTTCTTTGTTCTACAACCAAGCAGTAAAGTATACATAGATTAATTCAAGCTATGAAGAGATACATGCATTGGTTTCATGTACTTACATATTGACATGTACATTCCCATATTTAATATTCAAGGAATTTATTACTTGTTTACAGCTTTTTCCATTCTGTCCATCGTTCAGTCGGTCCGTGTGGTGGCACAAAAACTTAAGAACGCTTTGACTTTTTTAAATTCTGTCTTCGCCTTAAAATCTGTGTCTATGCATTTCAAATAGGCCATCTCTTTCTGTGCATTCCAAATAGGGAATCTCTGTCTACGCATTTTAAATAGGGCATATCAGCTAAATATTAGGGAAGACCAACAACCATGACATGCGCGCTTATGTTGAATGTTGTCTTTATGGTCAAATGTCATCAGTTTTCTTTTATAAACTCTAAATTGCTAGTTCGTTACACTCCTGTGTTACCAGGCTTACTTAAGGTATTTAGGGCTTCAGATATATGATATCCAAAAACGTTGAATTTCATGTCATCGTTCTACCCTGTCCATCTTTGTGCCATTGTTGCCGATTGCACAAGCAGAAATTTAAATTTTGCAAGAACGGCTTAATTTTTTCAAATCGGTTAAATATTCTGTGCAACAATATATTAATCAAATAAGTTTATGGTCTGAAAAACTTTTTGTAGAAACCTTTTTCGCATCTTTTTTTAATCAACTTACGTAAAGTTAAGTTTGATATAGCACTCTAGCAAACCCAAAACATGAAATGTGTTAATATCAAATTGTTCTTCTTTGAATACTTGACAATAAATTATACGTGTGCTTGCACATATTGATTCCATTTGGTACATAATTAACTATAGATAGACAATGTAAGACAACGTGTGAAAATTGGGGCAAGGCAAGACGTGTCATGTCATCACACGAATCTACCTCCTGTGGCGTAAGATGATTATATTGGAATTAAGGAAATATTTGGAATATCATCTCTTCATCTTGAGAGGAACTCATTACTGAAAATATTAATAATATGCCATCATTCCTTGTAAGTTGGATTATCGTTTCAGTTTAAAACATTCAAAACAGGAGTGACAAGTCAAAAATATGTGGTATGCTTCAAATTATCAATTGCTCATTACGCTTTTAATCATGTTGTGCCGTCACGATGCTGGGTAACGTTAGAAGTGAAATACTAAAATTCAACTTTGTTTACCTCAAGCTTGAAAATTATATAGTACATTTCTTGTGTACAGATAAATCAGTGCCGAGGTCATGACTTTTGATCCGAAACGTCATTGTAATTTGATGATTGTCATATATAAATTAGTAGACGCTGTTCTACCCTCGTTACTGAACCAGAACTTCAAAAAGTTAAACCATTGCTGAGACACAGCGAAATGTATTATGCTGACCTTTTAGTTGGAGGTCATCCGGTCATAGGCCACTATCAGAACATTTTGTACAACTTCAGGAGAAGCATAAATTAAAAATCAGCTTAATAATACTATTATTTTGATATGCCACAAGCTGTACTATTTGATGATAAGGTGTTTCAAAAAATGTATGATATTCTTTGTAATGAGTTTTAGATGGCGACCCTCTAAATCGTGATGGAACTCTCCGTTACAGTTAACAGTACAGATTAAAATCATGAGTATTTTTTGTAAGATAGCTTCAATGGAATAAAGCATGTGTTTTAATTCAAAAGTAAAGTGGCTTATAAGAGGAAACACGTTTATTATTATTATTATTAAGATTTATTCAACAGACCAAGAGTTACAAATAACAGATCCAGCACTAACCTAAATAACTTAACCTAATGTATAATGTAACCTAATATAATGTACGTAAAGTATCAGGTCTAAATTTACAGAGATCAGATTAACAAAAATCATCTTAACCTATGTTTCTACATTTACGAACAAACTTAATGAAATCAGTATCATTATTGAACAGCAGCTTGCTCCACACTCTTGCAAGACTGCACAGATTAGAACTACAGTTAAACATAGTGTCGAGAATGCTCTGGATAATATTATTATTGAGAGATGACAAACGAGAGAGTAAGGAATGGGCTGCTTTCCTTCTCACAAACTCTAGATTACCGATTCTATGAGCTACAAATTCGGTGGAGGCACTACACCATTGTTTTAAATGAAAAATTGAAACAATCGTTTTGATGTGAATAAATATGTTCATTTCTGGTATTAACTTAAACTTTAACCTAGATTGATAACCTGACTCTCTCGTCTCACTTTTTCCACTATTCTCAAATGTCGGATGAGATGACCAGCGTTGTCAAAATAGGAGTGACAAAATAAACACATTGACAAAGTCAAAGGAACAGTACCGCATGTCTGAACTTGCCGGCTCCCTTGCTGAGGTTCCGTCAGTGGTGAGATTGGTGGTCTGGTGATAACGGGCCTGATGGTGCACAGATTTTGGTAAATTTTCAGTTAGGATCCTCCAGCTAATCTGAAGTAGAGGTGCCTAGAAAGGAATGGAATGTATCCTAAGTCAGCGGGATCTGATATTTACTTGTGGTGGTGGTGTGATAACCATAACTGTGTGACATGTGTGACCAAATCACGAAAAAAATATACAAGTGGGATCGTCACCACCCATTCTTAACTATTGTAATAAATTAAATAAATACTTAAATAAGACACACAGCCGTCGCCCTACATCATGGATAATGTGGGATACGTGATAAGTAGGTAGGTACTTTACCCTGTCCCTTCTCCTGATTCCATCATATCACATCCGTACATGCATAATACATTGAGGTGAACATCACAGCGGACGGCAATTAACTTTTTTTTGCTATTGTTTACTAACATTGAACACGTGAATTTTTAAATTAATTAATTAATTGAGATTCATTTGATTAACTAAACTACAATTGGCACACTTGACACTTTTGTACTTAATACTTCTGGTCTATCTTATTTGTGCAGAGCCCCAATCACTCGCATTAAGTTAACTTGCCACGGAGAAGTCCCAGTCCCACTTCCTCTTAATATTGTTGCTTCATAATCAGCTCCGATACTTCTCCTCCCCCTTTTTGATGGTCTCCCTCTGGAAGATGAGGCTGAGCCGCTACCACATGTACGTTGATGATTTTCAAGCGATTTCTTCTCCTTGAAGGGTTTCTTACAGGAACAGCACTGAAACTGCGTTTTATGAGACACTGAAGTGGTTTCAAAGTCAGGATCATCCCCGTCACGTTCGGGCTCCTCTTCACTTGAGGATGAATCGGAGTAATCCGTTGAAGAGTCACTCAGTATTTCAACTTTTCTCTTTTTGGCTGCTCCTTTATCCAGTGTCAGTGGTTTTAACATCACTTTATAATCAGTCTTTTTTGTCCTGGAAGATTCCGACTGGTCTGATTGATGAATGACCACCGTTTGATTGTCACTTGTATTACCATCATCCTCATCCTTATCCAAGTTAATTATCAAAGGAGGGCAGGCTGGTTCTAGTTTGGGCCCCGTACAGGTTATCAAGCAGTCATCCAGATCATTTGATAAATCATCTAGTTCTGGGAGAACAGAAGTAGATCCGTTTTGAACAGTTTCACTCATCCCCAACAGGAGGACGATGAAGGAGGAGACCAAGCTGTGAAAAATGGAGGTTTGCTCGGAACGTGGGACATCCTTCAGAATGTTAGACATGACTGTTGTAAGTGGTGGTGGTGGTGCTACTTGTGCTTCCTTCTTCTTCGTAAGTTTGGTTACTTCTGGAGGAGTTTGAGGGGGCTTGGAGAAATGCTCAGAACCTGAAAAAGAATGAAAATCTTTCTTATCAGCATCATATCAATCAACCAGTCACCACTGATCTTGGGCTGTAAGTTGTAAATAAAAAGATGATTTTCCTCTGCATGAAATTATTTTACTCACATTTTTCAATGAAATCTTTTCGAAACTCTTGAATCATCTCGCCTCCCCTCTCCCTCTTTGAATAATTCCCGTAAGCTTTCACCCTCGACTTCACTTTATCCGCAGAGCTCATAACATTCTTCAGTAATAACATCCTTTCCTTGACCTTCTTTTCCAGTGATATCAGCTTCTTGCACATGGTCGAGAAGGATTCAATCACAAAACGGCAATCCTCACATGACCTCAATTTCAACTTGGACACGTCCCCATGACTGAGACCCTTGCCAAAGTAGGTTTCCGTAAGTTGAATAAAATTCGGAACAAGTGACTTGTCCTTCTCCTCCTCCTCCTCGTCAACATTACCATCACTATCAAAGTTAGCTGTAGATCTGTAGCAAAAAGAGCACAATGGGCTACTAATTACTTTGCCTTCCATTGCTAACACTTTCTAAAACTTTCGAAAAGTAAAAACAATTGCTGGACACGTTTCAAATAACAGGATTAAAATAAAAATGTTTCTGGATTTGTTGTAATCAACAGGCAAGGCAAATTCAAGGAAAAAAGCGGTTCTGCTCTTTGACTCGCTCATTTCATGCTCATAGAAAAGTGCTTTTATGAATACTGGAAAGATAAGGATATTGGTGATGGATCTGGAAAAGGTAAAAACGTGTGTATTATATGTGCAAGCATTTAAGTTAGGCATATGACTTTTACGTACGCACGCATCACGCATGTATTTTTATATTCCATACCATACCATACCTACTTACCTACCTGAGCTGAGGTAGGTAGGTACAAACTACTTAGCTACATGTTCTTTTCATCGTCTTTGTCCCATGTATAGATATGAAGGGAATATGATTGTGCGTGTGGTGGAGTTGGAGTTAGTTAGCTTCTTCATAAATCATGTAAAAATATTTTTTGGTTTGGTGCATTTTTCGTCGCATCAAATAGCTTCAGTACATTGGATGAAAGTGATGAAACTATGTTGAAATTAATAAACTGCTAGTAAGCAGGCCAGTGTCGTAGCTGAAGAAGGCGTTGAGTGATTACCTCCAAACCCCCTATCCCCATGACCACCAAATCTCCTCCACCACCCCTCTCTCCCTCTCTCTAAACCCACCTCCGCGCTCCTCTACCAACGTAGTAAAAGCATTACTTGTATAATACCATTCCGGATTCTGGATTTATGTACAAGCACATGATTCCGGATGTATGCACAAGCTTATGTACACGGATGCTATGCTATTCTTACGTATACGTAAAAGCCAAATCGATGAGTTTCTGAACTTTCGAGCCTATAACTTTCGAACCGTTTGACCGATTTGTCTTAAAAGTATTCCCAGAGGTTCTCTTGAGTAGTGCTGCCTGTGTACAAAATTTGGTCCAAATCGGTCAATGTATGTGACCAGGAGAGTGCGCACAGACAGACAGACAGACAGACAAACAGTTTTAGTAAAACCATTACTTCGCTGAATGCTCTCGCTTCAGCTAAGTAATAAAATAAAATATGATGTTGATGAGGCATCAATGAATACCCAGATGTGATAAAAAGGCGATGAATTTCGGTGAAACAATGGAAGGTGGCATCCAAAAAGGGAAAAGTTGTAGGATTATTAATTGATTTGGCTCCGGTTTTCTTTTTCGATTTTACGAGAGTTGGTCCAAGGTTATTACACGTAGACTTTTTCAACTCGGGGTTCTTAAAGGTGGTCTCTTTGGCATATCAGCAATTTATGACTGAGTGCGTTGCGTACACAGTAAAATAACAAGCTCAATTTTATTTGCAAGTCGTGAGGTGGAATACATCAAGACAAGTGTAAGGTCACAAAGGTGCTTATCACAATGCTGAATAACTTAATTATAGTATCTGGTGAGGAGTTAATGACGTGCCCTTACGATGCGACGCATAAGATTGTGAAAGTTCCTCAAATTTATGCAATTTATGAAATCATGAAAAACATAAAGAAACCGGGGACTTGTCACTTGTTATGCAATATTACTAATTTACCTGTAATTGTGACATTAGTATTCAGCTCTCGAAGCTTCGCCCTTCACTTGGAAAGATGTCGTATGCTTTACCTCGAGTCCGGAGGTGATGGTATGTCGATCTGCCGCTTTAACCCAACTCATCACTACCCAACCCAGGAAATCAAACATCATGAGGATAACTGCGACGACCATTTGGCTTCCATTAGCTATCAACAGGAGGTTCAGGAGATTGTAAAAATAAATAAAACATGCATGCATAGCTAAAAATTTTCTCGCAATCAGTCAAATCGTGTATTGTATTGTGTGTTTTCAATTTTACAGGGAATTGGGGAATCTGGTTTTGCTGGTGAAGCTACTCGACGTATTACGCAATTAGAGCCGCAACAGAACAACGCTGGGGCTCAAGGGGTGGTTGGCTTGATGATGGAGCTGAAGGAGGCAAATCAAAAATCATTGGCGTTGCCAAACACTTCCACCTCTAGCCAGATGAGAAGATCTTCCAGCTCTGGCGTCTCGGTTGCCCACGAGGGTTAAACGAAGCCGAAGCTGCAATCATGTATGCAATGTGTATGAAAGTATAAAAGGACAAATGATATATTTGTGTACTGATATAAATATGATAATGCATGAAATCAGTTGTTTTGTGGAATGCTTTTATACCTGATATATATGTATGTATGTATGAAAGAAGATGATTGAGTATTTTGTCCGGTTTTTATGGTAAGTAATGTTATATTTATTTTGCGAAAGTGTGGTATTACACGAAACTATGTAGCAGTGGAAGACATTAATGTTTACCAGGTATTCTATTCCGGCGGACTGGATTTACACCATTTAGCTTGTACACGATGGGCATGGTAATTAATAAATGACAAAATTCCTGAAAAATATGATACAACAAATAAGGCACTAGTAAATTGTGGAGGAATAAAAATACCTTGAGCCAACTAACCCTGCACATCTGTATACAGTGCCGCAGTTTTCACTTCACCGGTAGGAAGAGTAACGTCTTCGCCTAATTTTGTATATAAATAGTATTATCACATCATACATTGAAAATTTAGGCAAGCAAGATTTTTGCAGTCTTAATTCTGAAAGATTAAAAATATTGAGTACCCCAAGACAATATTCCCATTTCAATAAATTGTTCCTTGTCATTCTGAATCATTAGAGCCCCACCAGAATCACTCTGTGAAAATAGAAAGAATGGATTTTACTACATTGATTGTAATATATATTTATTGGCATTGTTCACTTTGTAATATACTTAATATATGTAAGTAAGTACCTTTGCCGCATCCTTCATCATGTTCAGGGTTCCAGCACATATAAACCTTTCCGTTATAGGTTTTGTAGCGATTGAGCAAACGTTACGTTGAGAT
The DNA here is from genome assembly GCA_964034955.1 of Orchesella flavescens. Taxonomy (NCBI): domain Eukaryota; kingdom Metazoa; phylum Arthropoda; class Collembola; order Entomobryomorpha; family Orchesellidae; genus Orchesella; species Orchesella flavescens. The sequence continues at coordinate 19,001,147 of OZ035953.1, forward strand.
ATTGGAGCCTCAACTTTGCGTAGAACTTTGGATGGACTATAACGATCTCTCTGGTAAAATACACTTTTGCTTCTAAGATACTTTCTGGTATGTGAGATTATAATTGATACATAATTTTATTGTAACTTACTGGACTTTTGAGACCCCATCCCGCAACCTTGAAAGAATTAATTAATAATGAATGAAAATAATTATCCTAAAGACTTTGTATGAATCGCATAATATGCTAAACAAGGCAAAAGTTTTTACCGTTGCCATCTTCCCAATAATTGGTAAAGATATCCCTAGTTTTGGAAGGCAGATGGGGTTGATCCCCCTTGTAAATTCCCAATGAAATTTTAGTGGCTCTTTCAGAATCAATAACGCTGAAAATATTCCATTTAGCTAAATGATCATTCCTGGTTTAACATAATCATTTTTAAGGTAAATTTGACAAGTTTTGCTTACCAATATCGTAATCAAAATATTCCCTACAATGAAAGAAAAAGTAATATTTTTAGAATCATTTAATTGAGTTGCAAGTGCGGTAATTTTTATAACCTCTTACTGTCTTCTTGGAACGACGTAGTCTGGATGGAAAAGAATTGATGCAACAGTTTTGGTAATGGCGATGGCATCCCCATTCGTTTTGTGAGCATACAAACCCACCTGAACATCCTTTGGAGAGATTAAAAATTGCCGAGTTTGACTATTTGGCCGTTTTACTTTGGTATCATTTATAACACAATGGGTCCTAAAAAGAAAGATTATGATGATTTACTAAACAAATTGATATTATGGATGACTGTATAAAATGATACTATGAAAATATTAATATATGTGCAAACGCAGTCAAAATCATCCGGTCATTTATAAGGGAGCCTCCACACATGTATTGTCCAATGTCCGTTGTCACAATGAGTACAGTCATCCATCCAAACTCATACGGGTTGGCTTCCACTCCTCCATCAATCCCACTACCTTGCTTAGTATTTCGTTGACCACAAACTATATTAATTAAATATTTTTCTTAAAATGAATAACAGTTCATGCAACATTTTTAATTCAAAGCAAAAAAAGTTTATTTACCACAATTCAAAGATTCGTCTCTCCCAATCGATCTTAATTCTTCCCAAGGTCTCCCGTCGTCATCCACTTGTGAAGCGTTTCTCAGCTTAAGTTCGGGTGCAGTGCACCACAAGCTTTTCTGAAGTCTTGCATGATACTCCAAGTATTTTGTGGAAGCTATAAATCGCAATCATAAAATGCACACTACCTGTTTCCAAATGAGTTTGTTTTATTTAGAAAATATATCGCATCGTCTTTTAAATAGATATACCAATGACGTCGCTGAAGTAAGCATCAAAATCGATTTGGCTATTCGTTTTTGGCACTCCAACTTTTGTGGCAATTCCCACCAGATACGGAAGCGGACGTTCAGCATTTGAATAAACTATCAGGGGACCTCCTTCTACACTCTTTAAAATTTAAAAGATTGGTTTAGTTTATTACAAATTTCTAAGTGTTCATAATTTTTTAATTATTTTATTACCGGAGCATCAGAAAAGTAGACGACACAAAAAGTATTATTAATAGCAGTTTCATTCTTCTGGTCGCCATCATTTTCTTCACAACGCCCGTCTGCAGCACCACCTCCGTGAATAACTAGCTGACTTCGGATTTCCACTAGCGTGTCTGCGCTCCCCTTCTTCCCCACGCCATAATAGTTTGCACTGTGCTTCAGCACGTTGAGACTTTGGTAATCCCAGGGAACGCAGATGGGGACGTGTGCGTGGTATGCGAGTAAGTCTTCATGGAGTACAATAATTAGTATATCATTTACTGGAAGTCTGCAAATAGATTGGGAAATAAAAGAAAACATTATAATAACTCTTGTGAACTGTTAATTAACATAATGTGAAAAATAAAAAAAAATTCTAACTTTATCTGTGCTGGATAGTGTGTATTTCGTGTGTTGAGTATGATTTCTTTTATATTATATCTCTTTGCAGTGGGATCCTTTTCGTCTACTTTGTTTGTGACAATGACATCATTTTTATCCACCATGTTGCGAGAACCTTCTTTCCCTTCCAATGTCAAACATTTGTGAGAGGTTATGATGAGATTTGATGCTATAAGTGTTCCAGTGCATGTTTTAAGGGTGTTGGAAGAAATTTTGGAGTGCACGTACAGGTTCCATGATTTGTCTTTGTTCAATTCGTTTGGACTGGTCCCACACTCTGATTTAAATAGGGATTATATTGATATGCAATTATTAAACCAAACTCAAATCAATTGGGAAGTTTCAATCATACAACTAAGGCTTACCGCACTCCCATGAACTTAAATGTCGATAGAAATCCGTTTTATCCCATATTCCTTCGGGGAACTTGAGTGGATGGGGTGGAATGGGTGGATCAACCTTTTTTTTGGTGGAGCAGGATAATATACTAGTAATTAGGGCTAAAATTACAATAGAGCCTGTTTGAATGTACATTATTTTATAAGAAAATTTAAATCGTCTGTAAAGCCTTGTTGATTACGTCTACGCGTTATCTAATTGAGTTAGCTTCAAAGAATCTACTACCGTCAATAATATTTTAACCTCAATTTTTTTACAAAAAAATACGTCGAACTGAAATTGTTTCCTAAAAATATTGTACACTTTAATATGAGTTGAGATTTTGCAATATAAAATTGAAGCATATAAAGCAAAATCAACGTGGCCTATGGTAGCTTATGTAATGCATGTTAAAAACGTCAGTAAAATTATCAATACACGTATTTTTCAAGCCCCATTTTGGGTTTTGGCATGTCTCCATGAATTATGTACCATTGTTCTAGTTCCAGGTAAAACATCATGACGCATGGACATATTATCTAAGCTCTAGTAGGAGTATATGTGTTCGTGAGAGGTTTTTTAAGGTGTTGATTTGTATTGCATTGCAGAAATGTATTTATACATGAGCGTGAATATTTTATAGATATAAATGTATGTATTAGGCATTTTAACAGCAAGTTATATTGAGTTTTTTATCTGGGTATATGGCAAGACAAGTCTATCTTTATTATATACCTTTAGGTATATATTGAAAAGACTCAGGCTGTCGTCCGTCTGGGGGCAAGAAAACTCAAAAACGGTTTGACTTTTTTTAATTCTGTTTTCACTAATCGAAATCTTAGGTCAAAAGTAAGATCGAGTTCGGAGATGGGTAAAATCGGTTCACTGGAACTACTGGGTCAAAGGTCAGGTCAATTGTTTTTAATAGTAAGGTATAGGTTGTGATACATCAAAATGAAGCTACTGGAAAGAATAGTTCGTAAATAGTGCCCCTAAACACTCAGGTAACCTCAGTGAGACCATTGACCGTATTAAAGTAAAAATAAAATTCTAGGGATCACTCACGGAGGTTTTTTGGAGAGAATCACTCAGAGGGGGGATTAAAAGCGATCACTCAGGAGGTGTATCAAAGTGTTTAAATGCGTATCAATACATTTTAAAGGTACATCATTACATCTCGAATTGTCGGTGTTATTAATAACTATGTCCAGTCGTTCCGCGTGGGGGGTACGATAACTCGAGAATGCTTTGACTTTTTTAGATTCTGTTTCCACTAATCGATAGCTTAGGTAAAATGAGGAATCAAGTTCAATTTTGGACCAAATCGGAATTACTCCTGGGGGGGAAGGTTATACCCTCTCATTGTTTCAAGCGTAAGGTATACCGTTTAGCAAAGCATTCGACAGCTAATCACGAGAGAAAATCAACAGTACTATGCCAAAAGAGAATCTGTGGGTTTTTCAGTTGCTTTTCACTTCGCTGGAAATTCAGAAACCAAGAGGAATTGATTTTGACTCATCAACACCTTTTTAAAAAATATGTAGTCTCCACCGCAGCCGTGCGTAGTTTTCATAGCTTTAATGAAGATTTTATAAAATGCAATATTATACACATTTTATGTTGTGAGTATGGGTTTTTAGTTAGCACAGTCCCCGCATGAAAATGTTCTAGGGCTTTGTATAATGATTTATGAAATAATTTGTGTCATCAAATACCCGTAGTAAATACACAATTGAGCATAAGGCCAATCTCATTTATTTGCTGAGATTCGGATATAGATTTCAGTAACATCACTTATCAGTGTATCATAAATGAATTGTTTAGGGTACTATTGATTCTTCTTTCTTTCTCGACACATCTTTTTTATGTCCAAAATACAAACATAAACATTTTTGTATTAACATGGAAAATACTTGATTCTGGGATGGGAGCAATGACATTCTCTGATAATGAGGCTTATGGAATTTCTAGCTACCATCCATATGGCATTAATTAAAATTTATTATCATATATGCAACACAAACCTATTTCTTTGTGATAGACAAACCTCAAGGCATATATATACACAATTGCATCATCAACTTATTATAAATAAAAAGTGTTCATGGATAGTAATGCAAACACAAAAGAGCCCAAATTTGCATCTCTACTATAATTCCAAGCTATAGAAACCTTTAAAATGCATTCATGGCGATATTTAACACCGTAACTTGAATTGGAAACGAGTCATACTGCTGATAGATTGTATTGAAATGGATTATTGACTAATACGGGATACTCAATTCTTATGCAAAACTAAAATATCGAGATACAGTAAAATCAGCTAGATTTATGAAGTAGTTCTCGTTATGGGGCATTTCCACATACCCGCTTCTCGCGGCTCGCTTCTTGCCGAAAAAAGTGAAACGCGTGTTTCCACCAGCCAAGCAGCTTGCTGCAGTAGCATTTTTTTTTGCTGCGGCTTTTTTTATTTTTCGGTCGCTGTTTTTTCGACAAGCGTAAAAACGCGTGAGCGTTCCCACATCGACTTTTTTCCACTCAAGCAGCAAATTTTTTTATGCACCGACAAGAAATTTGCAGCTTCTTCTGAAGAAGCTTTTTCTGCTTGTATGTCGCTTTTTTTTGTTTTGCAATTGTATTTTGCATGAATTTTTTTTGTTTCTTCTTAGCCACTATAACCAAAGGTAGTTATTGTTTAAGGTAGACCTAATAATAGTGTTCAATCACCGGAAATATAAATTAATTAACGATGGTAAATGAACTGTTGTTTATTGAAATAAAGTAAACATTTCTCAACATTGTTTGCTTAAAATTAAAGAGATGATGCTTTGAAACTTTTACTGTAAAATGTTTAAATAAGCAGCTTGCTGCTTTTGTGTTCCCATCAGTTTGAAGACGCAGCTAGCATCTAACTTTTTTCTGCTAGCATCTTACTTCTTGCTGCTCCGTGTTTTCATTAAATGGAAACACGCAGTTAACTGCAAGCTTTATTCTGCTAGTTTTTTCGGCCAGCTGCGAGCTGCGATAAGTCAGTAAGTGGAAATGCACTTTTATGCTGCTGCTGAGTACAAGATTAACATTTTATGAGCATCCTTTACATTAAAATAATAAAACCCTTTTTAATTTTTGATTTCATTAAAAAAGTTGTGAATTTTAATGGCATCATGAAGAAAGCAGAAATTTATCATGCACCGAAAAACCACACAATACAGTATGTAGTTAGAATTTTAAAATGAAATTAGATAAGCCATACTGAATACTTCAAAATACATATGCATCACACTGACTTACCCTTCCACTTGGATTTTTTTTCTACAGCTACGGATAATTCCACATTCATGTCTATTGGTGCAACAAAATTATTCACGTATATCATGTAAAACAATATTTTTGATTGTGCCTTTATCAGCTTTTCGAATGGGTATTATGAGACTTCAGTTTGACGGTTCATCTTTCCGTCAAAAATTCATATGGCGTAGTTTGCAAAGAACTCACTAATGAATGCCGGTAACCATGACATATATATACTACCTACTATTTAAGGTAACTATTGCTAGTTTTTTAATGTAAAGGTGTAAGACATCCATTGTAAATTCAAGCGTACACACCAAAATGATTGAATGCAATAGCGAATGTTAATATACATGCACGTATGCATGTATGAGTTTAAAAAAATTAAAAGGCTTAGTTATATATAGGATGTACGCTTTGGTTTGTCTTGCAACAATTTTAATCAGCGATCGGGTTACTCGCATTGGGTTCAGGTCACAAAGGCGTCGACTTACTTGTATTGTACTTCCGTTCTGGAAGTTGGATATCTTGATGGGACCTCCGTCCCCAGGGTAGCATCCATAAAGCTCAAGTGTCCTCTCCTGTATCCGTGACTTCCTGGTTGTAGTTATTATTCAGAAGCTTCTTGGTAATATCTACATTCAATTTTAGTAATACTGTACTCGGAAATACGGATTGCGAATGAGTATGAGATGAAAAATATGAATTGACATAAATTACAATCCAAAGCCCATAAATGCATAAATATTGTTATAAGCTAAATGTCTCAAAATCGTTAATGATTTCTAAAGCCTGTGATTGTTCTATAATTAGTTCAGAAGTTCAATTGCTGATTACTATTGTATGTATGTACTCCCACTCCTGCCAGTTGTTATTTATGACACCTGATAACCAAAATCAATTTCAGATTTCACTTCCGTGCGTGCCAAGTGTGCTTTTAATGCTTCTTCAACGTCTGCCGTACATGTGTTTATTTATGTTTCAAACAGTTGGCATGATACATGCTGCAATAGTGAGAAAAAAACAGGTGTTATACACATGCAATTGAATAATAAATGCAAGTAAGTATTTTATTTCATGAAATCGTACTTCAAAAATATTTTTTAGCGACAGCTCAAGGTGTAATATGTATGCATAAGACACAAATACACAATTCTGTTTTTACAGACATAACAAGTTTATTTTACATTCCCATGTTTAAATATGTTACAAATAATGACTACGATTTAAAAAAAATTTTATATGACGAATCCTCAAATTACTAAAAACTATATTAATATCTCACAATATCACTAATACTTATACAACTACAAGTTAGTACCATATTCTAAAAAGGGTTTGACAATGAGAGGAACTATGTGGAATTGATGAAGTAGAAAGCTATAATTTTCCATTTCAAGATCTAAACGGAAGTTATGCTACTTTGACAATACCATCAATCAATTCATTAACAAATGCTTTATTCGATTGTATAATTTAGTACATAACAGGCTGGAAGATACTGAAAACATTCTGCGCTTGCTTGGTATGATTCTACAGAAGGTGTACATCACATTACTTGAGTGTGCTTGTTTCTGGTTGTTGCTTATTTAATAACGTGAATTCAGTTTAGCCAATTCAGTTAAGTTTTTCAACAAGTTAAGCAAACATCATATTTTAAATTTTTGTGATAATATATCGCATGTCCAAAAGTTTCTTATAAATATCAGTTGTCATCATATTCCATTTCTAGAATTTGGGGAACCAGAACGATGTCGTGGACAAGGTGTTTTACACTTTTAATTCTTTACATTTCGTTCTTCCCACTTATCGACTCTACTTGGTCTACCTTCGCAAGTAATATTTCAAAATATCAATCAAATCCGTTATGCTACCCGTGATTTCACACGTTAGTAAAAAACTCATTCTCGCATATTTATTTCCTTTCAGCAAACTGTGAAATAAATTGCAGAACTGGAGCAGCAAATGTGGAATTTGTTCCTCTCTATTGTTTCATCTTTTTCCAAAATCAGATAAAATGTAAACCCTCAAATAATTCTACTATTACCAACAACGACACCAATATGCCAAACACAACATCGTTGTTTTGAAATGAATACTGGAGCCATGTTATGCTAATTAATTATATTTTTCCTGTGATAAAGAAGCACTCACCACCACCACCACTCACCCACTATTAAAAATGGTAATTTTTTTTGTATAGATTACCCTATATGATTCAGAATGTTTTTTAAATTTAAGTTCGGACGCTTTGTGTTGTCTCTCTCTGCAGTTAAAATTATGCGTATAAGATAGTGGTTAATTTATAAAACAGCAATAAAGTATTAAATTATTTTAGATTCTGTAGTATACTATCCTATACATGTACATGCATTCAACATTATTTTAATTTATAAAATCATATGCCTATTTTACATTTTGGTGTTCGGTGGCTGTTATATAGAAAGCCTCTACGATATAAGGTCAAATCGTATGTTGGTGGATCAAAAGTTCGAACATCCAAACACAACTTGCTTGACATGTGTCTTCATTCAACATTGCTTAACTAAACTTACTCTAAATAGTAAGTAGAATCCCTTCAAAATTTCATTTTCACCGTAATTATTTTAAAATCAATTACATTTTTACTGGTTTCTAATTCCTACCACCGTTCTATATATACCATTGTACCACCATCGACAGTTTTTTAAGCACATGCAAACATGCGCAGTTACCGCTCTCAATATGACTTTCTTAGTCATCAGCAATAAAACCACAGGGGAAATGTATATACCAAATAAGTTTAATATGTGCGAGTTTTCATTCCATTTAAAAATTCAACCAAATAAAAACATTTCGTAGCCCCTTCAAACTTTGTGTTGTACAGTTATATACATAAATCGTTCAAGATTCTGAAAAAAATGTTATACAAATACCTGCATTATGCTCTGTTCTGTAACCATCTTTTACTCCGTAACTTCTTCAGTCTGCCAATAACGATAACAATAATGTGAGCATTTTGGAGGTACAGATGGAAATCAATTTTAAACATTGCCCAGAGCTTAAATAAGAACTGTCATTCACACCGCATTTCCAGGCCATTAAGTGCCAACAATTCATTCTCCAGGCAAGTGTGGATGGAATGATACCCATATGTGGACACTTTTGTAAAGGGTGTGAGGATTATTTACGTTACTTTCCATTTCTATTAGCTTTTGTCCACTCAAATATATATTCGCCTTGGAAATTATTTTTCATTACCCTGATGTATAGTTTTACCCATATGCGTAGTAGTATAACTGTAACCGATTGAGTAGCTAGAAAAACTGATAGTTTTACGTCGAAACATTAATTCTTTGCTGCAAAGATGCCACCTAAATTCGTTTCAACAATTGTATGAAAAAGAAAGAATTAAAATCTTCATTAGAACATATGCAGTCAGAGCTCACAGTGCCAGTTAGAACTCCTCTTAGGGCTGCTTTTTAGAAGTACTCTTAGTGCATTTTACATGACTATAGAAAATCATCCTCCTCATGCGAGGCAGAAGACCAGCACATGCTAAAGTAAATAAGCTAAAATTATAATAAAATTGACATTAAATAAATGTTGTAAAAATATTATGTTGTAGGCATCAATCAAATGTTGAATCTGCGTAATGCATTCCGTACTTTCTCAATTTTTAAAAAACATTGCTTTGTTTTTACTAATTGTACTCCATCAGATGGATGATATTGTGGAAAATATAAAACGAAAGTTGTTGGAAGAAGAGGATGATGTATTAAAGCCTCAGAACTAACCTTCTATTGTGACACAAAACTCACCTTTTACACTACCATATGATACTAATTACTCGCCTAATATTTTAATTGAATACAAGTTTTGCGAACTGATTTTAAATCATCTGATTTCACCTACATTGTTGATTTCAGGTTTATAACATCTTACGATTGTATTGTGCTATTTCTCTAATGGTTAATTGTGTAATATGCTACGAAGATACAGTTATGCTATCATGAAATTCGCGCGGTAGTCCAAGTGACACATTTTTAATACATACATGTAAAAATTGTTCGGGTGGACTAACCATGATTAATTAAAAGTTCCTAAAACTACAAGATGAACTTCTATTGCTTTTATACATTATATTAACAATTCCAAGAACTTCTGAAGAACTTCATTTTTGCAAAAATGGCCTAGACTCGTTGAGCAATGTAGTGCAGGTGTTCTTACACGTATATGCTCTAGTTGCAAACCCTTTTAATTTTCTCTATGCAATATATCTGGGTCTTTCATAACAACGTTTAGTAGAATATGTGTACTTTAGTTTTGTACGAAGGTTATGTAAACACGTTATGATTGTATTCCGCTATGGGATACATTGATGAAGTAAGGGAGCATGCACTTGTTCGTTAGTGGCATAAAATTCTGGTATATATTATGATTTTTTTGAGTGAGCCTACTAATACTTAAATAGTAGAGTAGAATATTGGTGGTTTCTTACTAATCTTTCCAAAATGAAATGTACATGGACAAAGGCAAGTTAAAAACTTTTTTTATATTTTTATTCGTTTTTAGGATTACTTTACATATTTTTTGTCCTTATAATGTTCATGAAAATCAAGAATTTATACAATGATAACGACTTGACGAATGTTTCGTAACATTCAATCATTCCGTATGTGGAATAATCCTACCTTGTCTATCTCAATCAAAAACCTTAACTAATTTCCACTCTTGTATTTTTTTTATTATTCTTGCAGGTTGCGTAAATTCCTCCTTCAGGCCTTTGTTGGAGCTCACGTAGAGCCAAATAAGGCAGTTTGGTATCGCAAAAGGAAGTAGCCAAAAAGCTAAATCCATAATGTTTTCTCTGTATCAAATATTAAGACCGATTTGTTTTTATACTTTAGTAACGAACTATCATATTGAGAATCATGTATCATATTTTGATAGGGTGGGGTTTAGATATTCACTAAAAGTATTAAAAATCGAATTGCAGTTGCTGTTATAGGTCTTTATTTGTTCAATTTATCTAAATACCACTGCATTTTTAACTATAGACAGACGAGAAACGTGGTAAGAAGTGTGTACTTTCAATAATTGTGGTTCTAGATTTTGGATGCCGTTATGCTACAAGTCCACTTACTTGTATTTATCCAAGGGCTTGTAGCTTTCTATGCACAACTACAATTGTAATTTATTTTGTTTGAATTGTATTTTCCATGATTCAGGAAAATTATAATGGAAACTTTCAAGAGTAATGAACTGGTTCTATCACTGTCCCAATGTATGATCGACGAAGTGAAAGTAATTTCTTTTAGCTAAGCCTTTCCTCCAACATTTTACACGTGATCGCTTCTAAACGAAAAATACTTAATGAATGCTGCCATATTCGAAGCTTGGGGCCCTGAAGTGTATGTAATGTAAATAAACTGCTAGTAAGCAGGCCAGAGACGTAGCTGAGGAGGGCGTTGAGTGAGCACCTCCAAACCCCCTCCTCCCATGTCCACCAAATCTCCTCCACCACCTCTCACTCTCCCCCCCCTCTCTCTCTCTCTCTCTCTCTAAACCCACCTTCGCGATCCTCTCCCAACGTATAGTGAAAGCATTACTAGTACAATACCATTCCAAAAAATATTGAAAATTGTGCAGTCCACGTCAGTTTCTAATTTCACAAATCCAAGGATTCAAACACTTGCGGTACCACTGTATATGCATCCAAACATAAATTAACTGACTTGAAACATTGTCTCGTTATTTTAGAAATGCTGAAGGTTTGGACTTAACTTGAAACGGGTGGCCAAATTTTGTGCATTTTTTCTTTCTTTCGTACTTTCTTTCTTACTTTCAGGACCAGTGTTACACAGAAGATATTTATATAAAATAAAACACGCTTTATTTAGCACCAATTGAAGCATTTGATTTTTTTTCATTTACAAATAGAATTATAAATTTTCTTATTTTGTGTATCAATTTCCGTAAAATTTTAATCTTTACCTTATTAAATCGTCTACACATTAAAACCTTTTTATTACCCACGTCATAGTAACCCGGAAACAATTCATGAGATCCCGTTAAATATGTTTATGACAGACACAAAGTAAAATTAGCCACTTGCAGCATTAACATTGGCAATATTTTGTATGGGTACTTGGGAGGTTAAAATTCTCCATGCATCCATATTTTTTCATTTATAAGATGTTTTTCTTTTAAAAATTATTCATGATAAATTTTAAACTTTGTAATCTTAATTTAACTTTAACTAATGAATGTGATTTAAAATAAAACCAGCTCATTGAAAAGTTAGAGATATAAACCCAATTAAAGCTGCCTTTTTTATAATTACTCTGGTGCCTAAGCGCATCAATGCTTTTAGTGCTGTTTGCCTTCCAACTTCATCAGCAAAAACCCATTAACTTACAATAGTGGCTCGCCTAAATGATATTTATTAATGCTAAGAAGCATGTAAGTTACACTAATTTTTTTATAGCTACGCAAAGTCCATACGTCATCATTCACCTTTTTACCGACTCTACATCACTAAATTAGCGAAGCGTTTGGTTTACCAACCAATTTTCAACATGTACCATAAAGAGTTAATATTTTTAGTTATTATTTTTGGAGTTTATTTTGTAACTGCAAATGAACCCTGCTTAAACTTGGATGAACTCGAGGAGGCTGGTGAAGTTAGGCCTATTGCGTTGTCTGTGAAGAATGAACGTTGTTACCGAGCATTTAGCCAGGTAACAACAACGTTTATCCTGCACAGACAACGCAATGGGCCTAACTTCACCAGCCTCCTCGAGTTCATCCAAGTTTAAGCAGGGTTCATTTGCAGTTACAAAATAAACTCCAAAAATAATAACTAAAAATATTAACTCTTTATGGTACATGTTGAAAATTGGTTGGTAAACCAAACGCTTCGCTAATTTACTGATGTAGAGTCGGTAAAAAGGTGGATGATGACGTATGGACTTTGCGTAGCTATAAAAAAATTAGTGTAACTTACATGCTTCTTAGCATTAATAAAGAGCATTTAGGCGGGCCACCATTGTAAGTTAATGGGTTTTTGCTGATGAAGTTGGAAGGCAAACAGCACTAAAAGCATTTATGCACTTAGGCACCAGAGTAATTATAGAAAAGGCAGCTTTAATTGGGTTTATATCTCTAACTTTTCAATGCATGCACATGAATTACATGATCATGTAATGTATACAATAGCAAACATCAGACAAGATGTATGCACCCAGGCTTTTGATTGCTCTTGTTCATAATAGTTGATTGATTTATTTCTCAACTAAACTTATGATCAATTTAATTGTAGAAGAAGGGATTACTAGTTGAAGGGATAAAAAGAAATGAGCCTATCACTTCCCCCATAGTTCAATGTAGTATTTCTCATAATACTCTTTTAAATTAAAACCTAACTGTTTCAAAACTCAAATAACCTTTAAAGAACTAAGTAACTTCAACTGGGTTATTATAATGCCCCAAAACTTGATCAAGGGCCTTTAAATACAATTTATGCCTGTAAAAACAGTCAATTATAAGTTGTATGTTCTTTATATTGACATCTCTTGCAACATTAAGCAGTTTAAACTTTCTAAATCTGAATTCCTTTGTTGTAAAATTGAGATTTTACATGATCATGTAATTCATGTAAACATATTCATGTCTTGTCATGCAACCAAGCAAATATTCCAAGCTTGCAAACTCAAACCAAGCAAGACTAATGTTAACTGTCGTTGTTTAGATGCAAGTTTGAACATAGTGGAACGAAGTGAAGGGGTTAATAAGGTTGATTTCTCTATGAATTGCGTCCACTTAAGTTAATGGATGCTTCCATCAGGAGTGTGCTGATAATGTTGGAAGGCCATGTTTAACTTCAAATGGTTCCATAATCCCAAAGTCTGTATCCTACAAAATCCAAAAACAAATATAAATTAGTATCTTACAAAAATTATGGGTGGTTGATATTTACAGTCATACTGTACCCCGGACATATCGAATCGAATGGCTCACTGAACAAGGTTGTCCAATGGGCCAAGAAAATGGATACTAGTCCACTGTGTCCAACCCATACCTGTTCACAACGTAATTATTTTTACTTGTCACTCATTATCTTTTGAAATCCATTTGAAATATGTTACTGCTAATGTATTACATTGGCTCCGTTTCTTATATGGAAAGTAGTATAATAGATTCTTCCCAATCCTATTGTTGATTCCTATTGTCCGGTCACTTGCTGGACTCCACACGATTCACTCTACTGTTAGGGTGGCTCTGCTTGAATAGGGTTAAATTTTGTTGACAAAAACTATAATAAACAAGAATATTGATTTCATTCAGTAACACAGAGAATGGTTTACTTTCTCACACTTTTATCATTTTTGCTGGTAACAATGAAAAAGAAAAACTTATTTTATACCTATGCCAATGCGAACTAACACAACGAATGGGTTGACCATGCTAGGTAAAGAGATTTTATGTAATGATGAAGCATTTACGTGAGACAGTCATCAATTAATTACCCATGGCGGCTTGCGTTTGATGAGCATTGCTAATTGCTTTGCGTAATGTCCACATCTATTAAAACAATAGCATTTACATAGATTAACCTTGATAAAAAATTATTTACGACATTTTTATATATATTGCGTCACGAACCGACAAGGCCACAGATCATCATCGACTTGTAAATTTAGCGAGTTTCCACGTTTGATATAAGTACCTAAGATTCCCATGCATTTTGGTTGTTCCTGGCGCTGTACTCATCCGTTATTAATCTTCTGTAAAATATAATATATTTGTCACATTCAACATGTAAGTGTGGTGATTGGATGCGCGTCACGCACACAAACCTGGAATTATTTAACTTGCGGCTTACCCTTCATCAGCCCCAGCTCAAGCGATTCGTTGCAATTATATGATTAGGATTGTGATCCTGAAATAATAAAAAGTAAAGCAATTGAAGACAAATATCTGGGTGAAATATAGAAACAAGTTTAGAAAGTAGTGTACAAAGCACTAATTTAATTAAATTAGAATGTTTTAAACTCACTTTGCAATAATATTCCTTCAGCAGTTACGAAGCTGCAACCGTCCGAGACTGAGACTCCAATAAAGACTCCTACCAACCGAACTGCACTGCTCTCAAACACCTAATGACTATACCAATTGCTTCTTTGCCTTCGTGGATTGGTATCAGAGGCATTAGTTCCATTGCAGTTAAATTGAAGAGGATTATATAACTGCGAGCTTGTCAAGAAACCCAATATCCATTGCTACCTTACCTTGTTACTAAACATTGATAGCTCCCACTTTTGGGGGTGGGGGCAGATCCCATTCGCTCTCTACCTCATTACCAAATATATAAATAAATACGATTTCAATATCTGTAGTAATACGTAATTTCTCCTATGATATATACATGGTAGTCATATATACAGTTAACTAGTTAACTTTTGTAGCCAGCCGTTCTCAATTATTACCCAACATTTACACTATCAAAGCACATCACGTCCTTACCGTCCTGATGGTGCAATAGAACAATATCATGTCGTGTGTAATGGCTTCTACAGTAAGTACAAATCCTATGATGCAAAATTAATTTGATTTGTAAGTATTTAGCATGTACGTAACACAAAAAAATTACTTTATCATTTATAACGTAGAGTTAAAGACCAACTTGTTCAGTGGTTTTTACCGTTTAAACTGTCACTACGTGTCATATAATGCATTTTCAGCGGGTAGGAATGGAAGGTATCAAAAATACTTTATGCAACATGTACATTATTAGGCTTTGTTAAATGCTCATTTTGCTTCCACTTCTGTATGCAAGGTTCATGAATCACAAATATGACTCGCATGACGATGAAGGTTGAATCGTAGCTGCTTTAATTACATGGTGAGCTTGCTACTCAATATTAGACAGTGGATCATAATCAAGTAATGAGAATAACAGTTTCAAGATGTATTAAAATCTGGGAAAGGGGAAGTGTGGTTATAATTAGGTCAAATGATGCTCAAATTCAAAAACCTTTACACAACTATATTTTTATCTACGACATGGTTGGGGTAATGTGATTCAAACCATAATTTGGACGTGGTTTAGTTTAGTTAACATTTAAAGAATGAAAAATTCATTCGTTTTTGTTTGTTTTATAACCTGTTAATATGTTATAAGACTATAAACGAAACTGAAGTATCGTCAATGTATGAAATGGAATAAATACTCAAGTCATGTTCAACATTACTTAGAAAGAAGGGCGTGAAGAAATTTACACTTGATGTCTGATATGGATGATCCAATATCTTCTAAATTTCTTATTTCTATAATACAATTTAATATAAATTATGGTAAAAAAACAAATACAACTACTATACTACGCAATAGCTCTAAATTCGTACGTCATTTAAAAAAAACAATATGAGAATATTATGCAAAACATACTTCTGCTTTTCCAACATCTCCTTCCAGCAAGCACTTTCTCCTTACCATTTTAATTATAAGTACACATAGAATAAATCACGAATACATATTTTAAAATGCTCCTATTAAGAGTAGCCAGTAGTGAGAGATTATGTTAGAAACACGAATTATACTAATTTCATTGAATTTTAATTTGATTCAACCAGCAATTACACTTGTAATAACAACCTTGTAATAAGAACATGCATTAAACGATTATAATTTTATTATTAAAAATGCTAGGCCGAAGTACACATTAAAAACATTCATTTCATTATTAAATTAGATTAAAATCTTGATGTCAACAAGTAAATATTAATGCCTTGTGCTCCTTTGGTGTTCCTATTGCTTCGATGCTGGCATTTCATTAAATAGGCGAAGATCACGTTGCAACATGTTAAATCTTACTTAATTATAGACCTTCATTTTTCCAGTTGGTTCTCTAAACATTAAAATTAGATTCCTAGAATGAATAGTGAATTTTGCCTGTTCTTGATGTGTATGAGTGCTTTGTCTACTTCTAAGTGATGAAATGGAACTGAAAAATTAGGACATGTAACCTTCTGGAAAAGAGGCTCTTTTACTTCTGCCCCTACCAACCATCTTGATATAAGTATAGCTGATGATATATATGAGTGCATCATGATTCTACAAGAAAAGCATATTCTCTTAGGGTAAGGATAAGATCTGTGACGAGTTATATTAATCGTTGACTAGAAAATATCCTGTTAAGCCCAACTGGAGTTTTCCCTTGTTCCCTTCCACGCTTGATACAAACACACTACCATGAAAACAAAAAATGTACCAAGCATGCAACATTATTGAAGCTTTTCAATATGTTTTTGCTAACCGAGAATTCAAGAAACGAATGTTTCTGTATTTTCCCTTTGTAGCCTCATATAAATGTATGTGTTTTCAATTAATTCTCCAGCCGAAACGGCCCTTTATATAGCTAAGGCTACTGATTTTATGTTACGTAGAGAAGCTCTCTGGGAAGATCCTAGAAAAGAGATGGGGAAATGAATGTGACATGTGACTAACGATTTTACATAAGCCTAAATGGATTAATAACTTTGTTTCCTCGCCTTCTAATTTTGACTAGGGAATTCCTATTAACCAGCCTTCACCCCATTGAGCCCCAGCAGGGGCGGAAAAGTAGGCGGTGCAGGCGGTGCGCCGCACCCGGGCCCCGGGGCCCTTGTAAGGCAGAGGGGCCCCGGGGCTACGAAAGTCAGACCAAATATCAAGGACAAAAATGACCAAGTTCATCATAAAAGGAGTTCATCATAAATGTTATTTCTGATGGAGTTAAGTATAAGATCGCAATGTCTGACTTTTTGAGACAATTAAAAACGTGTACAATTTCTTCCATGTCAGTGGAATTAGATGGAAAGAAATTGAAAACATATACAAAGAGGCAAGCTCATTGAAACTACAAAGCTCTTCTATTACGCTGAAGCAAGTTTGCGAAACCAGGTGGGAAGCTAGACATGCCTCAGTCTTAGCTATTAAAACGCGATACACTGACATTTTGAAAGCTTTCTCAAAATTTATTTTAACATCGGTCAAAAAGGACGCAATTGCAGAAGCCAAAGGGATAAAAAGTAGAATCGAGAGTTTTCAGTTTATTATTATTTTAGTATTTTGGGAAAAAAATATTAAGGTCTTTCAATATTCTATCAAAGAAACTCCAGTCTTTTGAAATATCGATGGATGTATGTGTAAAAATGTGGCAAAACGGAATTGGAAGCTTAATACAAGTAAGGAATGATCTTTTTCAAATCAAAAACGAATCTGCTGAATCGCTAAAAGATCGGGAGTGCCGACCGAGCTTCCAGTTTCACGTGCAATTAGGAAAAGAAAGTTTTATGATGGAACAAGTACTTATACCGCACGTAAGTCAGTGCTTTCAGAGGAGGTAATTTTTATCGACACACTGATTCCGGCCGTTCCGGCCGGCCGTTGATATCTCAAATGAGAATCCAATTTGAAAGCACTCTAGCAATTTATCAATTATTTCAATTTCTTATGCAGTCTAAGATTTTAAGCATGGAAGACAGCGAACTGTTGGGATATGTCAACCGTTTTTGTATGGACTACAAAAATGATGTGAGTTCTAATTTGTATAACGAAATACTTCATTTGAAGGCGTGCATGAGTACTGAGCTAAGAAATACTGATAAGATTCGCAACTTACTGAATCTTCTTATACGCTATAACTTGCGTAAGTCATTCCCTAACTTGGTCACAAGTTGCGTGCTTTACTTAACCTTGCCCGTTTCTGTCGCGTCAGCAGAAAGGTCTTTTTCCAAGTTAAGATTGATCAAAAACTACTTGTGCAGTAAAATGTTAGAGTATAGACTTTCAGGCATTGCTATATTAAGCATAGAAAGTGACCGAGCACAAAACCGTGAAGTTGATAAAATGATCGATACATTTGCCCAAAATAAAGCACGACGTAGGCCGATTTAACTTCTCAAAGAATTCAACCTAATCAGCATGCTAGTCGTATTCGATTTAACCTTAAGCTCATAGGTATGTTTGACTAAGTTAAGTTTTAAATATTTATGTAACTAAACTGTTTTACTTTTATGCATTAGGCATGACTAAGTTGTTTCACTTTTGTATATGCCGTTGAATTGTTTGTAATTAAATAAGAGAAAAATAAAATTCTGAACCCCTGTTACATTGCTTCTTCCTGCTTACAAAAGCTGCTTTCTGTTTCTTTCTTTGAATTCAATATACTTGAAAATATTTAGCACGCAGATAAGTACTATGAATATTTAGTTTGAGGTATGAAGGGCCCCACGGTTCATCTTGCACCCGGGCCCCTCAGCCTCTAGTTTCGCCCCTGAGCCCCAGTGTAGTTCTGTTGCGCCTCTAATTAGGTGGAGTGGCTTCACCAGCAAATCCATATCCATATAACTCCCTGTAAAAATGAAAATACACCATTTGAATGATTGCGAGACAATTTTGTAATTCATGTATTTATTATTATATTAGGAAAACCGCGACGACCATTTGGCTTCTATTAGCTATCAACAGTAGGTTCAGGATAATGGAAGAGGATCCGAATGACTACAGCCCTGGCTATGGTTCCAAACAAAAGCTGAACAGCTTGTTTCGCGCATTACACCTGGGTTGACCAAAGCCGAGAGGAGACAGTACAAGAGGGACACGAGGGAAGTGGCTCAAAAGAGAGAGCATGGAATTGATGCCGAGTTTCCGACCCCATCAGGGTTCAGAGACGACGTCGAGAAAGTCATGCGGAAATTGAAGTTGAAGGAGGCAAATCAAAAACCATTGACGTTGTCAGACTCTTCCACCTCTAGCCAGATGAGAAGCTCTTCCAGCTCTGGTGTCTCGGCTCCCCACAAGGTTGAAACGAAGCCGAAGCTGCAATCAAGCCCACCACTTGCAGGCGCAGGCGTTGTCGTAGACCCATGGATTGCCCAGAGTTCGGGTAAGGATGAAGATAGAAAGGACTACTATGATGATGATTTTGCTGGGTATGATACGTATGTGAATTATACTGATGAAATAGTGAAATAACTACATATTTTAAAAGAAAATAAAAATTTCACATTGCTGATTTCCCACTAAATTAAAATAAAAAACAAGTTTAGTTCATTTTCAGAGCCTGATTTTTGTAAAAGTACTGTCATCAGCTTACATTAAACTAACCTTGCGTGAGGTTCCTGAAGTTCCCTTTTTACTGGAACGATCGTTTTTGCTCAGTCTGGACTTAACAAAGTCGGCGTTCGTCTATTCGTCTCCCGGGATGTTCGGGTTATACCTTGGTGCCCAGCGATCTTTGGAAACTTTGATTTCTTCTACACCACCGGCGATTTGTAATACCTCTCAGATTAACAAAAACAACTTATATTTAGTTATCACTTTCTCTGCATTATAGTTATCATATAGCTCATATCGTCATAAGAACTTGGCCAAGAGGTAAATAAGTTGTGCAGTCTTGGTAAAACAAAAGAAATGAGTGTCTTCACCCAAATCTCGAGACTGAGAATGTAAGTACAGATACGAGAAATGACGTGGCAATCTGAAAGTGACACGTAAATTACTCTTAATGGCGAAACCAGGGGCTTCGGCAAGGCAGGGGATCAAACCAGAGTAAATTACTGATTGGTGTGATAGGAAAATAAAACATACTAGTAGATGCAGCATATAACTCGTATCGTGTTCCTTAAAAAAGCCAGCAGTATTTTAGTGAGTAAAGGTATTAGCAAAATAGCATTGTAATATCGAAACCAATACTCAGGTGCCAAATATTTGCAATGTATTCAAATGGAGAAGAAGGGGGTAATTAGGTACTTGCCAAACAACATGCAGTATATTTACAGGTACGCCTTAAAACTGCTCCATACATCAAGTTTTAACAGCCCAATATATTGAGAACGGTAATGAATATATGAACCAAGTTAAGCTAAATAATTTATGATACAATTATTGCAACCTGGGTAAATGGAACAGAGCTAGTAGTATTCTTAGCGTGCATTCGGATCGGTAGATACATATTGATAATTGATATATATGACGTGTATTTTACTGTATTCGAAATCAAGATATCTAGGTGTATGTGTATGTATATCATTGCTGTAAAAGTTGGTGAAACACTGCGAGCGTCATGTACTCATTTACGACACATCGCAATTGGGCCATTTCCAATAAACCATTGCGAAGTATTGGCTACAGCAAAACTTATTTTACAGGTGCAGCAGGTGTGATAAATTTTTCGTAGCATGAGAAATATGCATGGCTAATCATGATAGAAGCAAGCGATGAACATAGACACTACTTGTGTGTCTCAGCTTTAAAATATATCCCTGCAAGTGTGGATATTGGAAACGCAATATTCTTTATGTAGGCAAATCTTTCTTGGCACTCAAATTAACTACAGATTTGAACCCCAAAATACCTTGTGGACAAAATACCTATATTTTGTGGACTATAACTAATTATGCAAATGCAATAACACGGCATTCATGAACATTGTTCAAGTTTTCCGTGATTGTTTTTCATTTTTACATGATTTTCCCCGACCTTCTTCTAAGATGATATCCTTTTGGTTATGACTATCTTTCATAATGAATAGCAAATTATTGATAATCCCGAATTGGATTTTTTAGGCGTATTCACCTACATCTCGAGCACAACACGTCCTACATTCAACCTGATGACCAGCTAACTATATCATGGTATCATTTCCATTCCAGGTCACAGTTGACCATTAATCATTGTTCGTTACGATTGCTAAATACATATTCAATATTATAATGAAAATGTTTGCCTAGAATTTCACGTTATTAATCACCATCTAAGATATGTCCAATCCTCCTTTGTTGGTCTAGAAAAAAGATATTAATACCATGTTTATCTTTCGAGATGCTGAGGAAAAAGGGGATATGGGTATTTGTTGGTTTCTACATAATTGGTAAGACTTTATATAATGCCTCTAACCTTCTCTAATTCACCTAAAATTGGCAAGGCCACCAAAATAACTGGCACACGGTTTAAAAACTCTAGCTCTACAATAATGCTTAAAATGAATGAGATTGTAGAGAAATGAGAGCACCATCAACTTCGAAACATTCACCAAACTTGAATTACCACTTTGTCTAGAAGGGTGAAATACCTATTCCGTTCATACACTGGTGGGAGGCAAAGTGCAAGCCATTAACCTCGAAACTTAACTATTCACCAAACCCAAATAAGTTTGGTTACTACTAATAAAAGCAATAACGAAACAGCGGCTGTATATTCTGTGATCTGGGAATATGAAGATGTTAAATATGTAGCTTAGTTTGATGTAGAAAATATCATGACTCCTTTTTGGATTGAAGTTTGGGAATGGGTGATGATGATGATGATGATGAAGTGTTCAGAGATGATTGCTTGATGCTTTAGCTAAATGGGGTAACTAATGACGTAGCCTCATGCTAGTTTAGAAACTGCCTGCAATTTGCTAGTTCAAGAAGTATTGCTCAGAAACATTGAATTGTAATTTAAACAAGGTTAAAGATTGAGTTTATTACATTGCCCCAAGTTGAATCGGGAAAAGGCAATGGCCAAATATTAACAGTAGAGAAATGTAAAATACCAAATGTTTAACGTACAGAATGCATGAAATTTAGGCAGAAGAAAAGATCAAACCAGACAGACACGGAATCAAAGAGAGACTGAAGAAAATAGTAGATTGCTTCTCCAATGAAGACACATATTCATATTAGTTACAAGAGTTCAAGAAATGTTTGAACTTGAATACACACATAAAAGGTATCATCTAAATTTAGGTACAGACATGTGAATACCACTCATTTAGATTTAGGTACATTATACATAAAACACCAATGTCAAAACATGTTAAATACATTGAACCGAACATAACTTCTTAATCCTTAAAAATCATCTCAACGCGACAAGACATGTTCATTAACACAATCCTCTTGAAGAAAGGTTCACACTCATCAATTTCGTAAGTCACAAAAATCACATACAAAATATAATGCTGCTTACACTACGAACAGCGGCCTTGTGTTTGAGTTGAAAAATGTTTATCGTTATAGGATGTGAATGCATTATAGTCTCCATTGACAATGATCTCCTCTGTCGCAAATATTTTATACGTATTGTTTCATAAACTATTTATAATATGGAAAGTGGGTGTACCATGTTGTTTGCCTGGATCTTGATTTAATAACTATTACTCCTATCCAAAGTCACCTGCTAAGCTTCAGTACTTTCAGAATATGATTAGGGCTTCATAAACTAACTAGTTTCTAGTAAATTCGCTCCTACGTTGAGCATGACCAAGTTGAGTAATGAGCAGTGATTACTACCTACCTATAATTAGTGAAACTAATACTATTATAACTAGACCTGTCCAAAACATGTGTTATAAACCATCAAAATATGTATAACGATATGTGCTTAAAAACAGCAAAATATGTGGTTAAATATGTGGTAAAAAAGTGTATGAGCTCCCGTGATTTCAATTTATCAGTATAATGTCATGATGTCGAAAGTTTGGTTTTTAATTTAATTTCTTTGAAATTACAATCTGGAAGGCTACCCACCTAAAAGTGAAAGTTAAAAAAACTAATGGCATGTTCTAAAACAGTCCTACATCCTATATAGTTTCAGCTTGCATATTTAACTTGCCTGCAGCAATGAAAGTCTCGCCCGTCACATAAGAGGCATCATCGCAAACTAAGAATGAAACAAGTCCTGCAATTTCATCTGGTTCCCCTACCCTTCCAAGTGGGACGCTTTCCATAATTTTGTCAAGAATGGCTGGGTTTTCAGTTGGCTGCAAAACGATTACCAATCATTATTACCTAATTATTGATTTTCTTTGCATTGCTAGTTTGGTTTGTTATAAGCATTCATCTATAGCTTACGGCAGAACTGAAGCGTGTCCTAATAACTCCCGGTGCCACACAATTAACCCGAATGTTATCTGGACCTAGTTCTTGAGCAACAACTTTAGTTAGTCCCAATAACGCCGTTTTACTAACTGAATATGCTCCCAGTACCTGTACAAGTGTGGGGTTATTGTCATAATGAAATATTACGGTACCAGTAAAGCTGTACAACATAAAAAAAACTTTCATTTCATACTGCAAAAGGTTGAAATCCAGCAATGGATGATACATATACAATATTGCTTCAATTCCGCTTGGAAAGGTGTGGGACAAGCTCTTTGGTCAAAAGAAAAGCAGCCTTGACGTTAATTTCAAATATCTTATCCCATGCTTCCGCAGAACACTAACAATAACAAAAAATCGACAAACTTGGAATAAAATCTCGTTTATAAAAATATATACATACTAATTTCATATCATTGAACAATTTTATGATTGATTAAATCATTACATCCATTTGACATTAAGATATCAGCCCCACCAAAGTTGCTTAGGGTGGCATCAATAAGCTTTTCACGATCCACTTGATTTCCAACATGACAAACGACTCCTTTCACTTGGTCTGGAGAAAGGCCGGTGCTTCGCAATTCTTCTAGGGCTCTCTGAACATTCTTTTCCTTTCGGCTACTGATCATTACCTTGGCCCCATCATTAGCAAGCCGCTTTGTAATTGCAAGACCGATTCTTTAAATGAAGTTGACATTATAATAGCTCTCTACGTTTTATTTAACACTTTAATAATATTTTCTTATTTAATTCCTACCCATCAGTTGAAGCTATAACAATCACCACTTTATCCTTCAAGTCACTGCGGATGCTTGATGCCATATTTCTATGCAAAGATAGAGAAAGTGAGTTTCCTCCTGTAATTTGGCTGATTCGATGGAAAGCTTGACGGAGCATTTTATCGAGATACTTTTTTGTAATAAAAAATGGGTGCTAATGTATAAGCAGCTGAACAGAAAATAAGATATTACAATTATAAATATACTTCATTTATTGATTTAACTGTTAAACAGCGACATTACCATTCACAATTCGTAATCTCTCTTCACGTCTCCCTGTTCTTGAAGATATGAAAATTTTGATGTCTATATCTCTACTGTTTATGCTTTTGATGATGTTATGAAAATGAAGCTGACAAGCCAATTCAGCTGGAATACATTTAGGTACATGCATGTGCATACACTCAAGGAAAGAAGCAATATATTGTAGCGAAGAGCCACTTGTGCCCGTCCACATCTCATATTGCTGATGCTGACAGTAGGAGAAAGTTTATATGAAAAGTTAAAAACCTTCCTAGATTTCCAGCATTCCTGTTCTAAACATGTGTCAAGTGCATGCAATGTAGTTATTTTGCGTGATCTGAATGTTTATCTGTACATATACTTACACTTAAGTTTAATTTAAGCAAGCATTCCTTAATCATACTTTATGTGACATGCACTTCCTAGGACGAAGTTTACTTTAAAAAAATAATTTTACTGCAACTTTGTTTTTTTCGTTCCCTGCTCTAATCTTTCATCACATCACATTGATCACATCCAACATGATATCCAAAGGTTGGAATTGAGACCAAGGTCATAGCAGATTCAGTTAGCATCGAAATGTTGTTGCTGCTTCTACATATTCACGGACTATTGAAAAATTTGCATGAATTTATGTGTAGATGACCATCTACAGCTTCATTCAACCACATAATTAGGCATCCATCTACTCTGCTTACCAGAAGAAAAAAAATCTTCATGACATGCCATGAGTTTCATATTACCCACATCGATTCGATATCATTAATCCTGTACATTTACATGAATGAACATTCTGCAAGCAGCTATAACTAACTATCAGCTACATAAAAAGTTATACTACCATTACAAGAACAATCTCTATTTGTCAGGCGTTCTTGTCTCTTTTTGCAATCTTTGATTCATATAGCACATACATAAAATGCAACTGAGTGGCCATGATATAATGGTCAACATAAGCCAGTCGTCAGTCCTTCACAAAAGCAATCGTGCAGGTGTAGTGAAAGCATATTACTTACATTTTATACTATATTACGCATAAAATCCTGATCGGCAGACTAGAGGAGCGTTCATAATTACGTTATCCAAGGGTGGTGGAACGGGTAACCTGGTCATATTGACTTTGCAATGTAGCTTTAGTTATGGTTCACAAATATAGCAGTGCAATGAATTTAGTCAGACGAACAAAAATGTCCCCTTTGACAAACAATTTTTTTGAATGACCCTTAACCAAAATCAAAGCACAGGTACAGTACAAGGAATAAACATTAAGTTACATTAGCAGCCCTGGTTGAGGGGAGGTCAAGCACGTTGGCCGTAAACCATAGGATCGATTCAAGCCAAGAGCATATTATTTTTGATTGAATTTAATAGCCAGGGGTTTCAAAGCATCAACTCTTGAAAAATCACTATTCCACGTTGGATTTGGTCCAGCAAATGGCTGATCATGAAAACAAAACGTGGAGGGACCGAACCGAGAATTAAAACATGCAAAGAGTGTGGAGATGAACTCTGCACAGGAGCTTTATGTAAAGAATTTCCTCACGAGTCTTACACTAGGATGATTTTGGATAAAGATGAACTGGAAAGACAGGAAGCAGAAGAAGCGAGACTTGCTGGGGTTAGCAGTAGAAGGGGTTCAAAAAATAAGACAGGAAATAATGGGAATCCTAAACAAGCTCAAGGAAAGGCTGCTAAGAATCCAACTGGAGGAAAGTTGAAGGGTTCAAAGCTCAAAAGAAAAAAGAAGAAGAAAGGGAAAAAGGGAAAGGCTACAAAAAGATAAAGTGAAAGTAATTAAGATGCTGAATAAAAATGTTATTCAAATTCTCTCATATATTGCCTTAGTTAATTTTTATTCAAAAAAAATAATCGAAGCACCTAAAGTATAAAGACACCTAACTTCAGTAAGATGTACTCTAATCAATCCAATCCAATCTTTCAACACATTTTCAGAAATGTCAATTTAAACATAATTTAGTTGAAGTTTTATGTGCTACGTTAGATCACACATTTTCATATCAAAATTCATAGACATTTAATTAATAATTATAGCAAAAGTATCCAACTACATAAAACAGTCTGAATTCACTAACCTGTAATCCAATGCTAAAATAAATGGTCAAAATTTCGCTTGAACCATAATATAGTAGTTTTCAAGTTAGAGTAACTCAGTTGAACAGTTTTAATAGATGTTTACTTTACCACCTAAAATAAAACTGATCTAACAAAAGTCGAAACACGGAAATTATCGCCGAACACTCGTAGTTCATCTCGTTAGTCATGAATGATACAATTGACGATAAATAAACGATTAAATTAAAAGTCGTATAGTCATGGTTCAACGTTTAATTAAACGAAGTGCATGGGAAACTTTCCGATGAATCCTTTGTGCCGCTGAAGCATCGAATTCAAGAATTCGTCGGTGGGCTCTCTATTTCCTTTTGACCTGCAATGGAATCAAGGGGAGAAAGTATTTAAAAAATATGCACATAAACTTAATTTAAAATAAAACCCATAAAATAACTCACTCAAATCCTTCACAGAGTGTCTTGGCACGATCTACAATTACACAGAAATCACAAGATTAGAAGATACTCCTAATACTGTAATATTGTATTTTAGAGGCCAATAAAATGCAAAAATAAATTATTACCTGCAGCAAGATGGGCGTAGTAGGTGCATGATGGCATTTTTACGCTCTTGGTGCATCTGACATACATATAACAAAGCGTGTAGGCCAATGACTGCAACACATCTTGACTGAAATCACTGTCATCCCAAAGGACATGATAGCGTGATGGCCTACTAGTTCCCTAGATAAGAAAAATAATCCAATTATAAAATAACAGATTTGCAAATACGAGAAATAAACATTTAATAAATACTATATTAAGCTAAGCTCAAGTACCATCATTCCTTTGTGCGAAAGCAAGTAAAAATCAGTCTCAGATGAATGAACAATCTCTTTGTCAATAACAGTTCCAGCTGGAGCATTTTCGATTCCCTGTAAAGAACATGCACTCAATTATGGAAACCTGTAATCACTTTGAAAAGCAAATTAAAAATAATATCAAAGAAGTCTTACCCCGGGTGAAGCATGGTAGAATATTCGAGTTTTATGGCGCTACAACAAAGGCATTTTATTAGTTATTTATACAAGTTGATACTAATAGAGAAATTACATTGTAAATATTCAGGGAACTATACCTTTTGAACGGTGATGAACGTAATTTTTGGCTGATAAGTTGCACTAAGCTTAGCACAAGCTTTCCTCATCGCAGTCATTTCTACGTGTAGCACCTAACGAACAACACAACATATCTTCATTAATTTTCAAGTACAATAATGTTGCACGACAAATACGATTCACTTTTGT
The DNA here is from genome assembly GCA_964034955.1 of Orchesella flavescens. NCBI lineage: Eukaryota > Metazoa > Arthropoda > Collembola > Entomobryomorpha > Orchesellidae > Orchesella > Orchesella flavescens. Next base: position 19,029,051 of record OZ035953.1, read on the forward strand.
TTGCCAGTGTTAATAACAATCCAGAGATATAAATATAAACAGTAAAGTATATTTCTTTCTATGTAACAACCGTACCTCAGGAAATTGACCTTCACCAACGCCATCTCGAAAATATATAATTTTCTGCGGAATGACGCCACCAGATTTAGCTCTAAATGTTCGCAACATATTAGTCACAATGTTTTCCAGATCCATGATAACTTCAGCTGCCCCAGCGTTGGGTTTTCGCTGCGCACGAACTTCCGTCATGTAGGGCATACAAGTCTTGTCGATACTCCCTACACCAAAAAAACATTAATTTACGATTAAAAAATGAAATAATGAAAACAAATTCAAAGAAAGTAGGAATATTCATTTTTAATCTTACCAGTAACTGCTGCGTAACTGGGAATAATAAATTCTTGCCCGTTTACCTATGTCAAAAGATACAATAATTAAAAACTAAACACTCTTGTAACATTTGCAATCTGCTGTGCAAGCATATGAATTCATCGCAGTAGTACTTACAATTTTCTTGGAACCAGGTGGAGCGTGCGTAACATCAGCACCCATACTGTAAAAATATAAAAATCATAGTAGAAATAAATATAATAACAGTTAAACTCATTCAATCAAATAATAATCACATCAACATTGGACAATCCATCAACAAACTGGCAAACATGGACGCCTTCTGCTTTTCAAACGGTGCTACTGTGACATGATTAATTCCGCCAAGCTTGCTGTTTATCTTCAATAGAATGTTTTGCACAGTGGCATCTTTGCAGAATGGAAAAACATTTCTTTCTGCAACGCATTGGGTCAATAAACCAACTTCAACTTCCGCTGCATGTTTCACGTGCCCGTAAAGTGGATCACCCTTTGCAGGAAATACCACTACCAACAGCTGAACGTCTTTGAAGTTGTTAGTCATCGCGTTTTTAATGAGCTTTAAGTTGTCTTCCGGCGCATTGCCCCGTCTGCATCCATTTTCCACAACTATGTTGATGGGCCCTTTGCGGAAAGTGACACCTTTCATTGCTCCATTGCTCATTAAGGAGTCACAAAACTTGCTGTTGGTCATAAAAAGGCACAAATTAATCAACGAATACATTTAATGCAAGAATTTTTCTATCGTATACAAACGGTTCACATACTTCAGTGCATCGTCATTTGGTCCACGAATTCTTTGAGAACCGACAACCAACACGCCCCAACTTTCCACTTGCACAGGCTTGTAAAAGTTAAATTCGTGCGACCATATTTCCCAGGTACCATCTTCAGGGCACATATGAGCTACCTGATCTGAGCGCTGTAGATAGATATACATTAGAATTAAGTTAAATGTTCATTATTAATCATTTGATAAGATGGGACCGCATTTTAAAAATGTTACATTAGATCCATAACGCAAGGCAGGGGGAACAAGTACTCGAGCTTCCAGCTGAAGCATTTGGTCAGGAAGCTGGAGTCCAAATCCACGAAGAGTCGCATTCTCCTTTAATTGCATTGCTTTAACCTTTAAATTCAAGAGTCGTTATTTTCATTGAACATAAAACATATGAACATGTATAGCGTGCATTGCCAACTGACATGTAAAACATAAAATTCAAGAAATTATTTACCTTGGATAAGATATCACTATGCAAGTCTACAGGATCACGTTTAGCAAACGAAAGCATTCGAGTTGTTTGTTGACCATCTAGCTTCCGGTTATAGCTTTGACCTTTCTTGATGGTGCACAGCTTTAAAATATAAACAAATACAACTACAATCAACCACGTCTCACACTAGGTACACTTGATCAGTTCTTTAAATAAAGCTTTATTGTTCTTTCTTACCTCAGCAGGAACTAAAGCTGTACTTCGAATTTTTAATATCGGGCCGTTCCTGTGCTTTAGCGTCATCCCATACCGTTCTCGGTAATAATCGTAAACAGAAATGTCCTTTTTCTTTTCTTCCCAACGAAATTTTGCGTTCATTGCGCTCTGGGTGTGCACATCCCTAATGGGCCCGCTAAGCTTCCTGCCATCAACAATGTAGCTTATTTTGCAAGCTGTGTAAAGAAAGCACATCTTAATTACACAATCCTGAGGCGATCTCATAATGTATAAAAACAACTATTGTCACCCACTTCGGAGAAATGATTTTGCGTCCTCCACATCCTTTCTTTTCCAAGCATCAAAGTTTTCTGGGGCGGCATCAATAACTTCACGAAGAACATCCAGCACAGGCTTATCAAGTATGAAAGCACAGTTTGCAACTAAAAGAATCACAATTAATATAATTAACTTTCAAATACAAAGTGCACATTTTTAACGTTACAAGTTTTAAAAGGGAGCTTACTGTCAACATTGAGATATGGTTTCCACCCCATTGCAATGTTGGCTGACTGTAAAATAAATATAAAAGAATATCTAGAGATTCATAAACATTAATCCTCATTTAATTAATACAAAATACTAAAAATCTTTTATTAAAAACATACCAAGCCCCTCCATGCAGTAATTCCCCCTCCTAATGCCAACGTAGCCCTTGGATCTTGATTGCATGGAACCATTGTAGAGCGACCGACAGAGAAATACTGAAAGTTTGACATGCTTCTAACAATCGCATTACACGCGGCTTCAAGCGTCTGTCTAACTTCAGCAGAAAATGAGTACCCTTGTAGAGTGGCATTTGCTTGAAAAAATTTTGCAATGGCGTTAGTGTCGATAGTGTAGATTTCTCCCGTAGACTTATCAATAGTCTTTTCAAACATGATCTTCACATTGGCGTTGTCGTCTTCATCCATGAGACCCTCCGTTTTTAAGTCAATAAATGCAACCTCATGCTGAGGTGGAATTCCAACGGTTTCAAGTAGCTGTGTGGAATACATATTGAAGTTTCCATCTGTCGCTAGACCATTGTGAGAGTAATCTCGCCTTAGCTTTGGAATCAAGTAGGCCAGGATCACATTTGTCAAATGCTTTGGAAGTTTTTTGGCAGGTGGTTTCGCTCCCTTCTTCTTGCCATCGAGATCAGTCTCTTCCAACTGTCGTGTCACGCTGTCAACCGAAGCCTCACTTCCAGCAACTGATTCATTACTGTTTTTGCGGTTCCTTTTTTCTTTGGATGCTGCAGGCTTTGGATCGGGCTTTTCTTCGTCATCTTTCCTTTTGCGCTCTATCTCAAAGCTTATGTCATAATGGTAAAGCGTAGGAATAGAAAATGTTTTTGGACCCTTTGAGGAAGTCACTAAAAAGTGATTTACTGAAGCGCTTATCTTGCGAGAAGCCCACTCGGGAGGTTTTCCTTGATATCTCTGAATCACAACGTCTTCCTTCTTCTGAAAATCATACTCCTTCCAGCCATTTTGCTGAACTTTCTTTTGCACCTCAGTATATGCCATAGTATATGGATCAGGACACTGAGCAGGATCCACATACTTTGGAGGAGGGCCACTGAAAAGAAAGAACCGTGATTTTTTAATTTTTGTTTTTTGTTACATCTAGTTGCTGTTCTTGTGCTTATGCGCGAAATATTTACCGTCCTCGTCCTCCTCCTCGTCCACCACCACCGCCGTGATAGCCTCCGCCACCTCCTCGTCCACCACCACGGTCTTGAAAGCCACCACCACCTTGACCTCTTCCTCCACCACAACCTTCAGGAAAACAACACATTTATACTTGCATTATCATTAACGCTAACGATTAACAAAATATGGGCGATGTGAGGGTAAAGATGTAGTGCCCCCCTCTTTGTACTTTACAAAAATCACTTCTTCTCCCTCGCCCAAAATATCTGAGTTTCAGGATTTATTGATAATAGAACGATAATTATTTTATTGTTCAGCAATGATATCAGCAACAAATCCATCATTCATGTCATATTTTTATTTGTAAAAGCACTGTTTCCACGAAATTATAAAAAGTGCAAATGAAATGAAAAATTTGATGTGGTTCCCATCCAGCTTCAACTTTCATAGAATAAATTAAGGCCTTACCACCCCTTCCTCCACCTCTATCCATAGTTATTTTTCTGAACTATACAGTTCGAATACTTTAATTAACGCTTTTAAAACATTAATGAAACGTGAATAAAATAACACTCAATACTCAATACTCAACAGCACTTCCGAAGCACAGCACAGAGCACAAAAGCTTACGTGTTACTAGCCCAATGTCTAACCACCAAAAGTTCCAACGCGGAGGTGCATTTATGATATGAGTAATCGGAAAGAATCTATTTTTAAATGGATGGAGAACGTAAAAAACGTTTTTGGTTTCTCATGCTTATACAGACAGATACAGAGTGAGCACAGGCAGATACACGGATGTTGAAGGAAGCTACAGGTGACCCGAATGGTCGAACTACCATTCGGGTACTGCTAACCCGAAAAATCTTCAAGTAGGCCGAATTCCTTCACCCGGATAACATTCATTTCACCCGAAAGATCGAATTGCTTACAAGTAAGCCGAAAATAAGTTGGAAAATTTTCGGGTATGATACCTACTGCTCACCCGAAAGTATTCAGCTTTCGGGTACAGTTAACCCGAATTTGTTTCGGGTTAAACATGCGTACTGCTCACCCGAAAGTTGAGATTCAGGTGAAATATAGCTACTGTTCACCCGAAAGTTGAGATTCGGGTGAAATATGGCTACTGTTTACCCGAATCCCAACTTTCGGGTGAGCGGTAGCTATATTTCACCCAAATCAAATTCGGGTTACTTGTACCCAAATGCTGAAAATTTTCGGGTTAGCAGTAGGTATCTTACCCGATAAATTCGGGTTTTGGGTTACCAGAACACTCCAATGTTGAAGAACATAAAAACAACAAATTTGACTTGGTGGTGGTGTCCTTCTTATAATATCATATATGCATGCACTATGTATGTTCATGTATGACTAGAATGGCTTTAATATATACGGTATCACATTCCCCCGATCCATCAACAACCATTATTTTATAACAATTCATAAACTTTTAGACTACTGTTTTTAGAGTTAACCATAATAATAGTTATCGTAACTTTATTTATGCATACAACAACACAAGAATGAAAAGTCCAGGAGAGATAGAGAAAGCAATCTTTTTTACCTTTCATTGCATGACGAGATGATGCTGATGATACAAACGAACAAAATTAGCAACAATGGCTACTTGTTTGTACATCAATATTTAAGTACTTCAACAATAATATTAGATTGAATCTTTCAATTTAGTTACACTGTTGAATTTGAAGAAGATACTTTGAAGAAAAAGAATTGGAACCATGCAGCGCGTATACTTCAAAAATGGCATGGCATGACTCACGGCCATGTATCGGGTATCATTTTGACAATGCTTTTTTTGCTATTTCAGAACAAAATTCCGAAACTAATGATTTCAAGTTGAATGGCTGCCATGTACGATACTACCTAAAATGAGAGATTGGAGATCCAGTGAATTCAAACCACGGATTAGAAGTGATAGCTGAGTTAATTAGCGTAAAGAACAGCCTTTTAGGTTGAAATCATTAGGTTCAGAATGAAACACATTGGAATTTACTTATTTAACAGGAAAAAAACTGAAAATAGTAGCAAAATCTTTCTGCACTTCCTTAAAATTCATACACTTACTTAATGCTTATGAGTTATAAACGGTCCAGCCAAGTTTTCTTACCTTTGTTAGTAAGCTAGATGTTCAGTACTCACTGCTGATAAATTTTGAGAAGCCCGACTGTCAACTTAGCACTCAAGCTTCTGGAAAGAAACTTGTACTGACAAGAAACCATGCAGCTTGAAACCAAAGCCGCAATATCTTATGCCTATGCCTTTTGATTTTACCCTGGTAAGCATCACTTCTTCTTCGTCTTCCAGCTCCATGTTATAAAATTTCCTCAAAACTATATCACACAACCACACAAGAGTAAGAAAGCTTCTTTTGGGTGGTGATGACGCTTCACCCCTCTTTACCATTCCATCGGGGGCGGATAAAAATGTTTAGGATATACTTACAACACAACCAAAGTTTACTGCTGTCAGCCAAGCGTCATCATCTGTCGTTCATTTATGTAATATAAACCCTTTCATTATTAGTACAACTGCATCCATAATGTACATAATATTCTTACCATCATAGCCCGGTATCCAATTTGTATTCGGAATGACAGAGTGTAAAATATTAAACTTTGGTCTTGTCATCACGTCACATCATGTCCTTATGTACTTATGATGCATTAGTATTAAATTTGCAGTAAGACCATGGGTGAATTACATACATACTATGTATGCTGTATGTATAAAATATTGAGAGTAGTGTGTGACTTATGTCTTATATGCATGCATGTATGCATGTGGTTGAGATTTCTGCCTGTCTTTGATGTGTATGAGTGCTTTGTCTATATCTAAATGATGAACTGCGAAATTAGGGCATTTATCCTTGTGGACTGGAGGCTCTTTCACTTCTGCCTCTACCAACGATTTTGGTATAAGTAGAGCTGATGATATAGGTGAATCATGATTCTACAAGACAAACATATTCCTTTAGGGTAAAGATAAAAACTATCAAACTATGAAGAGTTGTATTAATGGTTGGCTAAAAATATCCCGTTAAACCCAACCGAAGTTTTCTTTGGTCCCTTCCACGCTTAATACAAACACGCTCCCAAGAAAACCAAAAATGTACCAAGCATGCAACATTATTGAAACTATTCAGCATGTTTTTTCTACCCGAGAATTCCAGAAAAGAATGCTTTTGTAGCCTCCATTTGTAGCCTCATATAAATGTATGTATGTTATCAATTGATTCTCCAGCCAAAACGGCCTGTATATTGCTAATGCTGCTCATTTTATGTCACGTATAGAAGCTCCCTGGGATAAAAAAACAGTGGCGATACAGATTCATGAATTTTTTTTATAAATAAAATAGTCCCAAAATATTCGATTGGATGCATTTTGTTTCATCACAGATGGCTTGGGTATACACCGTTATAAATATATCTTTACTGTCGGAATAGATAAAGTGCATACACAAGAATTTCAACAATAAATATATGCGTATGGAACAGCGAAATAAATTTATTGATTAGGCTACAAAATCAAATTAATTAAATTGCAATGAACGTATTTAATGGTACATTTTCTGTTCCGAAGGAGCTGAGCATTTGGATTTAGTTCTCTTTTATACTGGTTTAATTAATCCATGCTTTAGTCCAGCCTAAATTTTCAGCCTTCTCCGATCCCAATCTACTATGTATAAACCATAAAAATACTACTATACCTGGGGAGAAGAGATGGGGAGATGAATGTGAATAACGATTTTACATAAGCCTAAATGGATTGATAACTTTGTTTCCTCGTCTTCTAGTTTTTACTAGGGAATTTCTATTTATGGGTACTAGCTACTATTTTGAAAAATCATGGAACCTTTGATTGATCTGCCGTCTATCAAGTCTATGTTATACCAAATTATTGCTTGCAACTTATTCCAGTCCCATTCAATGTAAAGCCGTGTTCATAAATATTTTATGCAGAAATTAACGGTGGCAACTGTGTGGAGTAAATTCAAAACATGGTGGATTAATGTAACGGTGGATGGTGCTAAAATGACAGTTGGCTCATCATAGGTGTTAGCATGGGGTTCATGGGTTTCAGTCAAGGGTCCACATTATATGGTCATCACGTGGACAATAAAAAAAATAACACCCGAAAAATATATTTTTTGCATAATAGCTTGTTTTTATTTTAATCATCATAATAAACAAAATTTTAATCATTTGCTGGTATTTACATAGATAAATAATTTATATAAACCGCCTATCATTACCGATTCAATGCTTAAAATTAGTTCCCTACTACTTACTTGATAAAAACACGATTCAATTTAAAACAATAATACCCTGACAGTTGCAATAATAGTTAGATACCGCTGACCTTACCAAAAAATAATTTTTCGCAACTGCAGAAATGACTTACCAAGTTATCAATGGAATAATTGAGAAACCTTTTAAGAAATGCATCGTCTTGTGAACCAAAACATTTAAAATCCATTTTTCCAAAAAATTTCTCTGCTAAATATTTTTTCACACATCATGCTCATACTCATACTCATTGTAGCTACAGGTGTCGATATAAATGATAGCTTTACTGCCCATCGCGTATTTATTCAATGGAACCCGTCTTTGCAAATCTAACAAATATAATTTAGAATTAATTGCACAGCTGAGCCCCCACATAAAAAAATTATGGGTGATTTAACATCTTGTTTGGACATTCTTCAGTACTAATTACTTTTCAATATCCCACCTTGATACATGCCAACCTACCTACCTAAATAATCCTTAATTAAAACCACGATACACCTAAACTTGATACTTTGAAGATTTTATCTCGTATGTTCATGCCAATAAGATATTACCATAGTATCAAGCCCTTTTCAACTACATTGATATGGACTTTTATGGTAAGCCAGATTCCAATTTCGACTTTGATTTCTTCAAAATGAGCTTTCAAATAAGATTTTGGACAGGCAAACATCTGAATACAAATTCAAAAGTATAGGTTGCTGAATTAAAAAGACTCATTTTTATGAAGAATTAAGATTCTTGTGTTGCAAATATATTATATGTATTGTCTCCTTACCATTTACCTTACTGAAGACCTAATGCTTGACATTTTGACTTACGTTAGTTTTAAAAATTAAACGTGGATGTCGAAGGCTATTTTAAGACAATCTCAACTGAATTAAAAGTTTACCAACTACCCAAGTCGACTGGCAAACTCACCGAGTTATTTCGGAAACTAACAAGAAATTTAAATCAGAACTCGACTCTAAAAGTAAAGAAGCTAAAACTTTCATTTTTTTCCATTGTACTTCCAACCCTCCAACATAACTCTTGGTTGATTGAGTCATACGCTTAACAACTCACCCATCTGGCATTAGATCAGTGGATTAAAACCAAAAACATGCTACCACTTAATGAACCGCTAACAAACTCGAAGCAATTGAAAATATGTTATGTTTACTCAAAGGTTTTACTTCATACTTTCGCAGCTCCTCTTGAGCGTTTGTCACTAATAAAAACTTATGATGAATATGAGAACGGAGTTAAGGATATAATGACATTTGTCGATAAGTTTGCCTCCACTTTAACTCAGCTACACATAGATTTTAAATAGAGAGAAACGCTAATTTTCCATCCCACCGAGGTCAAATGCATTCTCGGGGGACTATTTGGTATGCAAATCTACTGAAAACACCATTCCCTGGTGACAGAGTGGATGTGAATTTTGTCCATTATGCAATACTTCCCAAATTTCCAGCGTGGCTCAAGAAGCACAGGTTTCATTGTGGGGGACACCGTGTTCGTGCTCAATCTTTACAACAAATCAACTACAGATCTCAAAATCTACACATGCGATTACTGTATGGATTTACTTCGAAGAATGGACATCTCCATTGTATCTTGTGCTTCAAGAGCAAATGACTCACGATGTTAAACATCAGCTAACACTTCTAATCTAATGCAACGCGCACTTCTAGCAGCGGTAATGCGTTTAGGAGTACACAACGAAGGTGATAATGATACAGGTGGAAATACGAAAAGCCCAAGTACAAAAAACTATTGTGAAGGAAACCATGAATAAAAATGTGTGGGACATGCAAACACGTGGATTATTTTCAGAGTTAACCCCCTCCTATTCATATCCAGTCATAATTCGTCGCATGTCTTCGAACGCATTTGAATTTGATTTCAGAATATTTTGTAGCTAAAAAACAATTGCATATGCCAAAAAATACTTGAATACTCCTTTTTGACGTTAGTGATGCATCCTTACCATTAAATTACTTTTGTTACTATGATAATTAACGAAGGGAAAATACGACATTCACAGCCACCTAGATAGATAGCTATATTCATAGACGCAGTCTAAGTGCGAAGAAAAGTTTCGGCAGTTTGTTTTGCATAACTGTGTTGTGTTACGTCAAAAACACTAGTGTAGTTGCCTCCAACCGCCATCGTTTCTCGTGAAGTATAAACCACATAAGATCAAAGTGAACCGTGTTAATAAAGAAACGTAGAACAAATATTGATGGGTAAAGTTAGAAAACCAGTGATTCCTACATTGGAATCTTGATTTGAGGAAGCAGAGAAAAATCAACATTTTGTTTTGTTGGCTGTTAGATTAAAACTGGGGGATTATTTAGTAATTATCTGTCCTTATGGAAACCCAGTTGTTTGCATAGATCCACATAATCCATAAGTGGACCTAAGCACAGCGTCGGTTAAATCGGAAGTGGAAATGTACTTTCCTTGTCTACGAATTACGGAAAGGTGACAGATGTCTGTGAAGCTAGAATTTTTGGATGTTGAAGGCTTTTCGGATGACGAATGGTTCCGTGTCCTGGACAAATACATATCCATTGGATGCTGTTTGATTCGGACCTGTAATGTCCATTTCCAATTTCAGTGAGTCCTACCTTGATCACTATTGGAAATGGAACACAGCAACGGTTAACGTAGCCAAATCCGGTCGTGAAACTTTGTGCTGATCATGTTCCTCATGTCAAGCTACGCAGTTCTAATGAAATTACTTTCCACGTGGAGACTCATATAGCCGAGTTGATTCGTAAGGTCAAGGAATTGGTGATCGAAAACGGTAAGGAGGAAAGGGTGTGAGAAATGATTTCAGCTCCTAAATCTGAGATTTTAGAAAAGGTCATCGAATAGGTGAAAATCAACAAGGATGATCCTCAAAACCTACCTAGTGACGACATCGATGGAGGACAAAATTCTGATGATGATAAAAACATGTTTGAAGCAAATCACGCCTAAATAAATAGGCATTTGGCACATGTTGGTGATCTCTTTGAGACTTTGGTGGCTGCTCGCCATCTCCTCCGATTAAGAACTTAATGCTATGGAGTTTATTTAGTCCTTGTGGGGGCATCCGGCTATCCAGAGGGGACCAAGTGCCCTTTTGCATGTTACTGGATGCCTTTTCGCTCAATTTATCACAATTTTCGGAGCCGAACTGATACTGGTGATAATGAGCAAGATGAGTGTGTTGTGCCATTTAATTGCTTTCCGCCCTTTCCATCATATATCAATGAATCGAGGGTAACCCAACTTTCTAAGTATCTTTAAATTCTTTAATAATCTCTGTTGCAAGCTCAAGTTGGGGTCATTGCGTTTGTGCTGTTATGTATAACATTAGTCTGTTAAATATCGTTGTGTTTTAATTCAGGAGGAACCCATTTTCAATTTCGCCAGCGTCAGTAATTGAGGACGATGATTCAGACACGAAGTTAGAAGATTTCGTATCCATAGTATTGGATGAATTAAGACCAGAGCACAAGCAGAAATAGTATCTCCTTCGCCGGAACCGGATGTATTGAGCTTTAGAATGCCATGAACCCGACCGCGTGAAGGAACCCGACGTTCATCACGTGTGAGCAAACCATACACCCTTCGCAGGAAAACGCCAGAACAGCAGAAACCTTCAGACTGATGATGAAAATTGTTTTGTTTGGCTACTAAATATTGAAAGTAGCTACTCATTATTCTCAAGTACTTGTTTCTTTGCAGTTGGTTGTGATATACCAATTCACATGAGAGATTTTTTAAGAAACGCTAAACTTCTACAGTGTATGATGACCAAATTACATTTTTGTCTACATATACAAAATCTCATGTAGAATTAGAACGGTATTTTAACGGTGTTGAAAAGAAGACGCTCGGCTCGCACATGAGACCAAAATTCAACCACCATCTATAGAGGCAAAAGTTTGAAGAGCGTGGAATGGGGTTTGTTTCATATGCGACCTACTGCCGTCAAGCGATTAGAAATCAATCACTCAAAACATGTCTTCTGTAACCTAAGCATTTTAAAAGCTTAGTATAATCCATTCTTAACGTCATTTATAATATGCACCCTTATCGTACAATTCAAAGCAACACAGTGGTTCGACTAGTGAGTCATTTTGGGGTTAAACACTATGCTCTGCACTTAACCGGATAGGGAACTGCGTCCTATTCCCAAAATGCTCTTGATATTCTCAAGATGGTGACTCTCTCAACGTAATCAGTAGTTAGTAGCTGGCTCATCATGGATTCATCAAGTATGAAAATAGACTTGAAAGACGAACTCTATTGGGAGCAACCTTCTGACGATTATGCCAGCCTACTAGCAAACGGGTGTTTTAATACTGATCCACATGGTGAACAGAAGTACAGCAACAATATTATCATTCTCCAGCCACCAACGTCTTCTTGTGGAGAAAAGTCATCATTGTGTTTAGGGTCTGAGTTTTAGGGGAGGAACCCAAAAATTCTTTGGATAGCCAAACTGAAAATGCAATTCCTAAAGTTGTTGCCAAAGGCCGCAAAAGAAAAGTGACGCTACACAAATGCAATCTCTGCTCCTTTGCAGTGCCAAACAGTCCGTTGAGATTAAGAAACCATTTAAAATTACATGAGGAAGGTTCGGGAGCAGTCACATGTGAAGCTTGTGGACAATACCTGCATCCATCCAAAATAAAGCATCATCATCTATTCCATTGTCGTCATCTGAGTCAAGGTCAACACAAACAGTTGCAGCGAAAAAGAAAAACGTCGAGGGAGCCAGCGAAGAAGAAATAGTCATCTGTACATGTGATGCAACTACAATCTCAATGCTTACGGATTTAATGCCGAATGTGAAGTCACTCCATATTGGCTTGGACAACGAAGAATTCAGAACAGTTTGTGAGAAATGTAAATTTTATTACTTAATGAAAAGTTCCTTCCATAATTTATTGGATGCCATATCTTTAGATGCGGGCGAGCCTGAAGATATAATGGATTATGGAAGACCTGTAGATGAAAGGCTTTGTCAGTCACCCATTGATTCTATAGTCTCCGCTGGTAGTATATCGGTAATGAATCACCTCCCGGTTCTAGTATGGATGACACACATGGGGAAAGTATCCCAGGAGATGATAACAGCGTTGTGGGTCACTGTCGAATTCCATGTGTTGTTCTCACTCGTCTACCTACTACTAGTGATGCTGCTGCAGCCAACTCAACAAGTGAAAATGAGAATGATGGGTAAGATTTTGTGTTTAAAAGTTTCTATTCTATCAATAGTTGTACAAATATTGATCAATAAAAAATTTCCTTTTGTTTTCACAGGTTTGGCGATGACTCAACACTTGAAGAAAATGGTGACGTTGATGCTGGTGGTGGCAACACAGACTCTGTGGCTCCCAGAGAATCGAGAAGCTAAAACGAAGACTTCTTTGCAACGGAGTTGAAATTAATCGACTGAAGGATCCCAACGGCAACAAATCTCTAGGGTATACCCTCTGTGGTCGTCAGGTTGGTAAGCCGAAGTATCCAAAGGTGGATATCAATGGGCTCACTCCAACAATGCGGATGTGCAACCACATTAGAAATGATCATGGCCATGGTAAGCCAGCATTGTCACGTTTATTCTAGCAGTTTTTTTCTTTTAAAAATGTTTTCTCACCAATTTTTTTTAAATAATTAATAGTCGCACCAGTTTCAAGACCAAGAAGTCTTGGTAATGATAGCATCAGTCAGAGTGGCCCTGAATTACACCCTCAGCGTAAGAGAAACACCGGGACTTACGTGGGATCTTATCCAAAAAGGCGGTGCATTCGTTGCTCTGTGTGCAACCGAACATTTGCAAGGGCAAATTACTTGAATTTACACATAAAAGTTCATGATAAGGAGCAGATTAGGCTTATAATCTCGACTTGTTTACACCGAGAATATATACGAATATGTATATTTCGCATAGTTTATGCAATATACGTCTCAATATACCCTCTCTACTTGATGAGAATTCTAAATAACGATGAGGCCAGCCGTGTAACCAGAGTGCTCATCGGTAGCATCAGCATTTACACTGAACATCGTGAGGATCTAAAACTGGATTTGGAGGACAAATATATCTTCCCCCAAGTTTTGAAAACCAAAGCGTACATTGCCTTAGGTTTTCAAATGAGAAGTTATGTTGTTAACTAGTCAACTTCATTCAGTACTATAATGATCGATACAACCTCGCCATATATAGCCAAGCTGAAGAAACTGTTCCTACGGTAAGACTCCTTTGATTCTATTATCGTAAATATAAAATGCGTTTTTTAGAAAATGTTATATTTGTTTCGTATATGATTAACAAAGAACATTTTTGCACACATATACAAATTCTTAAGTAAAACTAGATTGGAGCTACGCAGTTCTAATGAAATTACTTTCCATGTGGAGACTCATATAGCTGTGTTGATTCCTAAGGTCAAGGAATTTGATCGAAAGCGGTAAGGAGGAAAGGGTGGGAGAAATAATTCCAGCTCCTAAATGTTATTCTGAGATTTTAGAAAAGGCCATCGAATGGGTGAAAATCAACAAGGATGATCCTCAAAACCCACCTAGCAACGACTTCGATGGACGACAACAACCGTTTTCTTGATTTACTATGGCTTCATATATCAAATATCCTCATCATGAACATTCAAAACTTGAGCAAAAATATATCAACTTTTCCATATCTTCCCCTAATTTCAGAAAACCAAAGCTTACGTTGCCTTAGGTTTTCGAATGAGAAGTTATGTTGAATACTTATATACTTCACAACAGTAGCTTAAAATCCCTTATAAAGGGCTGAAAATGGAGTTTTGGAATAATTCGTTGCAGTCATTTTGGGTTTAAACACTTTGCTCTGCCCTTAACGGGATAGGGAACTGCGTCCTATTCAGAAAATGCTCTTGAAATTCTCAAGATTGTGGCTGTGAGGAGCTTCTTCAAATCCTTCACGGAATTAGTTAGTTGCTTCAATGGAATACAAGCCATTTCCAGTAGTGCCGATGGGGCAGCCAGGCAAAGGAATGGAAGTGTAACAATGAATATGAAACCGCCTCTTAACCGCTTAATTTTTCAACATGTTTTCTCACCCTGGTATTACAGGTTGCACCTGCAGTATTGAAGATGCCACAAAATGCACTATTCGAATTTCGAGAGCTTAACAAATTATCAAACAATTTGGTTACCAAGCAAGCTAGGGCCCACCCATCTAATTTACGATTGGAATTTGAGATGGATGCAGCTAAGGATGCCAAAATTTCAAAGCTAACGAACCAGTTCACGACCACTGAAGAAATCCATAAGTTCATCTAGGACACATCCAGGAATTCCGTTTCCTGGGAGGACCATTCGTATTTTCCAATGAATGTTAGCCCGGCACATACATTTTCACTGTCTACATTGCAGTGACAAAGTACTGGCGAAGAGCTAAATATGGCATGCATTGTTATTTTGAAATAATTTATGCACAAATAATAATAATATCCGGTAGCACACCGATGATAAGGTAAGTATAGTAGTTTTTAAATGGAATTCATTTCATAGCATACAGTTCCACTTGTTAAGAACGCGACTATTACATGTTTCGGCTAAACTTTTTTTGCATGACAAAGTGAAAGCTGAGATTGGATGCTCAATTGTAATGACCAATTACAATAGAAGGACTTATAAGATTAATGACATAGTTTTAAAACTTCCAACCAGCACTTTTGATATAAATGGCAGGGAGGTTAACTTCATACAGTATCATAGAGAGCGATACCAACTTGCGAAATAAAAGAAGTGAGAGTTACATCGTTGACAAACAAACTCGATTCTTCTCATCCCTGAATATAAGTTGCTGTCATAGTTTGATATCAAGTAATTTGCACCTAACATTCCACACCGCCTTATCATCCGTCACCTAACATTAACATACCCGTTGTAACTACGATCCGTGTAACCTGAATACTGCCAAAAAAGAGTAAGTCTTTAAAAATATTTCATATTACAACGAAACAGATGTCATTGTTAAAAGCAGGACTTTGATAACTCCTTTCTCACTCCGTAGGTAACAATGCAAATATTTATCCTACACGAGATGTGGAATTCTTACGTAAGGTTTGCGCAGAAGTTTGTACTGAAATGGCACTGGAGCCCACAACTTTGGGAGTAGGAGAAACCAAGACAATTGTTTAAGTGACGGTTGAAAATTATATTTTAAAAAGAGGGTATATTCTAGACAAGCCTATAAATAGTGCTGATATGTTACTTAGAACCTTATCCGAGTTCATTAACAAATACATAATTCAGTTTGGATGAAAACTAGTTTAAAAATTAAGGTTGAATGCATTGTCGGTTCTGCAGTCATTCCTTCAACCTTTAGTGAAGTGACCTCATCTCTGGAATAATCCCTTCCACAAAAAAAATATGCAACCTCTACTGGCTACAATTAATTTTTAATTTCACCTATTTAACTATATAACCTAACCACCTCATGTATGTATCATCGTGAGTTGGTATATACGTATTTCTCTACTGCAACCATATCAACGGCATAAGTCACTAGAAAAAATTAAATAACAACTTTGCCAACCTATATTACCCCCCAAGTGAATTAACTGAAACATTTTGTAAAATGCTCGGATTCTTCCTATGTAACTTATGATTGTTTCTCATCATTGTATGCGTTATCTTTATATTTTAAATAAGCGTTTTGCTTTTTGTTTCTTTTAATCATTCCTTATCCATTCACAGGCAACCATCATGACGAAGAACCAACTTCATCTGATGGAGAAAAGTCATCTTTCTTGTTAGACTCTGATGGTGTTGATGGTGATGGTGTTAAGCAAGGTGCTGATTGTGATAAGAAACCTGAAGACGACAATAACGAATCCTGTGAGACTTGGTCACACACCACTATTTTTATATTACTTCCAGAGGTGAGGGGTACAAGTAGTTACTAATCTAATCAGTGGTGCATGAACTTATAAAGATAAGTTCATGCTAAACCGGTAAAGTCTACACTATTTAACTGTATGAATTAAGTATTTCAGCATACTAACAGTTTTCAATAAATTTACTGTGATAAATGAGCATTTGAATCCAAATGAATGGAAGTTGGATTGTTTGGAAATTGGACAGTAACAATGCATGATCTATCGATAACTTGGAAAGTCCAAAAGTATATACTTAGTAAAACTATAATATTTTAAACTTATACTACTATTATAGTATATAGTATACTATTATTATACGACTATTACTATTGTTATTACAAAAAAACTGTATTAATACTTAATTTAACTATGTTTATGAATAGAAATATACTGATAGACAAAGACAGAAAGTGGAGTTTCTTCTACCTTTCGTTGCCCACTCCATGGTGTGAGTTGCGACGTGATGATGATGATGAAGGCGTTTGAAGCAAGATGACCCAGCACCAACGAAGGAGGAGTTGTTTCTGTCAACCAAGAGAATACAAAAATTAATTTAAATTACCAACAATGACTATCTCAATACCTAATTTCACTAATAATAGTATGAGATTAATTATAAATTACCTTTTCGTACTCCGTCGGATGCGTGAAAGATGCATGTTACAACATTTTTTCATCATCCAAAGAACGGAGTAGTTGTTTCTGCAACAAACAATGAAAAAAATTGTTAGTAAAGTTTGTATTATTGAAACTTACAATTTACACTTTTTTATGTTGGTTATCAACTTCTATTTATTATTAGTGAATCCGGACTAGAAGATTTCATATGCTATTTCTATCCTTTTGAGAACAGAGCCAATAACTAGAATCTGTCAACTATGTCAACCCGTTTTATGGGATAAGTAATGGATGCAACTTATCGTTGGAAGTTTAGCCCTTTTCCATCATTTCATTTCGGCAGGTCGTATCAAACGTATTCTTTCTTTTAGATTTTTGCAAAATCTTTTACGAAAAAATTTATGAAAGTGAATAAGTAGTGGTTTGTTCCATACCACCAAATCTTGTATGCAAGTAATGTTAAGTTGAGTTACTACCACATAAGTGAAAAGTGTGTAAGGTTTGTTTCAAAATTATAAGACCACCTTGCAAATAAACTGGTACGAGAAAACTACACAGGCTAGGAATGGAATTTTTGTGGCATTGCAATGAGCGGTCCTTAATACCCATGAACGCCAAGTTTCAGCTTCTGCGACCCACCGGTTGTTGAGCTGCAGCCTAATATTTAAGAAGTGTCAATTTTGGCTGTTTCACAATTATAAGACCACCTAAATAATTCGCCTCGCAGCGAGACCCAAAACAATAAATATTTTATTTTTTTTGTTTTATTAGTCAGAATACATATAATGCTTTATAGTTTCTGTAAAATAAATCCATACATGTAGCTGATCTATGGGCTAGGTGGGATTGACGGGCCATTATTTGGGATTCAGCAACATTTTTGACTTTTAGGACAGTTGAGCTTACAAAAGTTGGCTGCATTACAACCAGGATGCTCCCAATGTGTCCTAAAATACTCTACACTCACTTATGTTCATAGTGGGTAATTTTTAACCGAATATACAAATTCTTTGCCCTGCAAATTAAACTCTTTCATTTGTGGTAAAATGACAAAAATCGTAATTCTGGTCGAAAATGAGGGTTTACACCATCCACCTGCTTATATTTTTCAATTCATCATAGCAGTATACTTCTTAACTATCGGTGTCGTCGTTATGTGTAAAAATCAGTGGCGGGTCTTCATGTCCAGTGTACCTACAAGTTCCTTCATTTTGCTATACTCTACCAAAAAACAGCAAAAGTAGTTGCTTTTTTTCACACGCACGAAAAACTACACATGTCCACTTTAAATGTAAAAAAAAAACATTTTAAAAACATAAGAAACATTATTTTAAACAAAATTTCTACCAAAAGTACGCTGATCCCACCCCACGTTTAAAGCTCGTAAGTATGCCATTGACTTCATTGGATTGGGCCAACTTCACAACTTCAGGTAACTTGTACGTACATTGGAGGCGCAGACCTTCGACTGATTTGCACACATTACAACGCCCCTGATGGTTAGGAAGTACACTGCTATGATGAGCTGAAAAATATAAGCAGGTGGATGGTGTAAACCCTCGTTTTCGACCAGAATTACGATTTTTGTCATTTTACCACAAATGAAAGAGTTTAATTTGCAGGGCAAAGAATTTGTATATTCGGTTAAAAATTACCCACTATCAACATAAGTGAGTGTAGAGTATTTTAGGACACATTGGGAGCATCCTGGTTGTAATGCAGCCAACTTTTGTAAGCTCAACTGTCCTAAAAGTCAAAAATGTTGCTGAATCCCAAATAATGGCCCGTCAATCCCACCTAGCCCATAGATCAGCTACATGTATAGATTTATTTTACAGAAACTATAAAGCATTATATGTATTCTGACTAATAAAACAAAAAAAATAAAATATTTATTGTTTTGGGTCTCGCTGCGAGGCGAATTATTTAGGTGGTCTTATAATTGTGAAACAGCCAAAATTGACACTTCTTAAATATTAGGCTGCAGCTCAACAACCGGTGGGTCGCAGAAGCTGAAACTTGGCGTTCATGGGTATTAAGGACCGCTCATTGCAATGCCACAAAAATTCCATTCCTAGCCTGTGTAGTTTTCTCGTACCAGTATATTTGCAAGGTGGTCTTATAATTTTGAAACAAACCTTATATGTGTCAGGCTCCGGAACTTCCATCCACTTCTCATTTGGCTGTCCATGTATTTTTTTGACAAAGAATTTAACATGGACAGCACAGCAGAAGGCGGAGTTTCGTTTTACAAGGGACTACTCAAAAAGGACAAAAGGATTTCGAAAATTTGAAATCACAGAAAATGGCTAAAATTGAAACCACAAGCATAAAACACATTGCCAAACAATGTATGCTACTTTAAAATCGAAATTTTGAGTCACCAATTATTAATCAGTGACGATTTCGAAAACTTGAAAATTCTCAGAATGTGGTGAAACTCATCCTATAAGCATAAAACACACTGCCAAACAATGTATGCTGCTTCAAAATTTTGAGTCACTGATTAATTTTTTTAAATCGTCACTGATTACTAATCAGTGACTATTTATTTCGATATTTAAAGCAGCATACATTGTTTGGCAGTGTGCTTTATGCTTACAGTATGAGTTTCACCACATTCTGAGAGTTTTCAAGTTTTCGAAATCGTCACTGATTATTAATCAGTGACTCAAAATTTCGATTTTTAAAGTACATATACTTATTTGCAATCTGTTTTATGCTTGTATTATAAGTTTCAGCCATTTTCTTTGATTTCGAAATCCTATCGTCCTTTTTGAATAGTCCCTTGTAAAACAAAGCTCCGCCTTCTGCTCCGTCCATGTTAAATTCTTCGTCAAAAAAATACATGGACAGCCAAATGAGAAGTGGATGGAAGTTCCGGAGCCTGACACATATATTGATACATACTTACATGTGCATAATGCAAAAACCTCAAGCACAATCAGAAAAGACAAACGACGTGATGTCCAACAAGTGATAAAAATCTATATCACTAAGTAAATAATCTTGTAGTCATTTTTGTGGTATTTCATCCATTGGAATTCCGTATATTTCTAAATAACCGGTCGTCAACCGTTTACACTTTCTCATTAGTTTTTTCTTTAGTTTGACATACCTCTTGTTACCTACTTCATTTTCGATTTTTCTTGTTGGTTTATTTGTTGTGCTAACAGAATTAAAGAAGAACGGCAAAGCAGCAAAGATAACAAAACAAAATAGGTCATTTGTCAAACTCTTACTCTTTGCTAACTAAGTATTCACAATTTTAAACCGGGTGCTTCTTCTCTACCTACTGTTACTCTCTGGTTTCACTTGTCTCCTACCACTCTTCTCTCCTATCATGGTGCAACGTGATGTTAACAAAGGCTAGCTTGAGAGAAATTGCATAGGGAAAAATTGTTTAGAAGGGAGAATTAGAGTTGTATACTACAACAGCCTTAAGTAGGTTGAAAAGAGGAGGAGAATGTTGAAAAATAATTTTTATTTTTGTGGAGATTCTTATTAATATCCTCGATACTATTATTTACAATCATCAGCATCCTTGTATGAAAGAATTGAAGAATGATCAACATCATCAAGATTGCCATGCTCTTATTGTAAGAAGGAGCAGCTCTACTATTACTTTCTCCCAAACAAAATAAGAGAATATTATCTTGTGAATATTACCATTTGTTTCCTCAAATTGATCATCAGCAACAACATGCAACTGCATCCATTCAATTCAATTCAATTCAAGAGTTTGCGCTCACTTTTATCACGCATTTTGAAGATTCTTAAACTGATATTGAGAGCAATGTGGTTCCTAAATGAAATTTTCTACTTATTTTCCACATCAGCCGATTTTCTTCAATCGGATAATATATAATAAGTACACAGCTTCTCTCCGTTAACTACCCCCTGGAGACTAGCAGATTATGATGAGAATTCCCCTTTTCGCACAAATGAAAACATTTATATAAGTAATGAAGGGATTAGTCAATTTGTTTTTGTGGGAAAAGTGGCAAGATATTTTCCAGGAAATCGGTAATCGTCGAGGTATATTTCCCTTCATTCAATAACCAACATCCTCCTCTTCTCTCCATCATACACACAACAAGCATAAAGTGATTTGTTCATGATGAGATGAGATGAAAGAAAGTGTATAGTAACAAAAGCAAACATTTCATTTTCACCCTGAATCTCCCCGGTGAGCCACTTAAGGGATTTGAGAGGAGCTTAGTCGATCATCATATCGTGCCTCGTAGATTATTTTTAAACACCTTTGACCCCCATTTTACATGCTTTAACGGTAATAAATAAGTGATACATTTCGTTTTTTTCTGCTTCTGGCTAGTAAAAAAAATTACGTATATCTGTACTTTTTCTTTAGTTACATAACAACCAAATATTTATACAACACAAAATCTACACTTTCATCACTATTATTACTTATGACGACCTAACAAGCAAACTAACAAATTTGTGCCTTACCATTTCGTGGTTTTATTTATTTGAGATGTATGAGGACCCAGGTTAAAGTAAGGATAACCGTAACGCGCGTAGCGCGTTACGGGTGGGTGGATCTGGACCAGAATTTGATGGGGAGTCGATTGGTGCCACTTTCAGCCACAGCATATTTATCGTTTTTGAGATATGGGCCCATTTGTGTTTTTATACATATACATATATATGTGTATTGTTTGGACCCATCTCGATAAGTTCATCATTTCTCATATTGCCCCAATTTTTTCGACTATTAAAAACCCCTTGGGCAACTTGGGACATCAATGGGCCACCCTTAAACACGATTTCGAAAACTTATAAACAACGATTAGCTAATAGCCGTGGCTCTATCTAATGGTACCTGAACGCATGGAATTTGTGTGCACGACTGTGGAAATTGCTAGTTATGTGAGAATCAGTTACCGCGTGTTAACCTTAAGCTTAGCTAACCTAACCTTGTTAACCTTGAATCCTTAAAAACTCAATTTATACCCTGTACACACTTTTCTAGCATTCAATAACCTGTAGACCTAACCTAACCTATTTTATTCAACCTCACTGTCAGGAAATACCCATAATCCCACAAATTCATTCAAAATCACCATTTTTTAAAAAAAACATCAAAACCACAAAAAAAGCAAATCTGAGTGACTCAAAGGGTGTCACAAAGGCATCCCAAGTTGACCCTGAATTCGGGCAAAATGAAATGATGTACTTATCGAGATGGGTCCAAAAATACACATATATATGTATATGTATGAAAACACAAATGTGCCCATATCTCAAA
This sequence comes from Orchesella flavescens, assembly GCA_964034955.1. Classification (NCBI taxonomy): domain Eukaryota; kingdom Metazoa; phylum Arthropoda; class Collembola; order Entomobryomorpha; family Orchesellidae; genus Orchesella; species Orchesella flavescens. The sequence continues at coordinate 19,051,668 of OZ035953.1, forward strand.
AACGATAAATATGCTGTGGCTGAAAGTGGCACCAATCGACTCCCCATCAAATTCTGGTCCAGATCCACCCACCCGTAACGCGCTACGCGCGTTACGGTTATCTAGACCCGTACCAGGACCCATAATCATGAACCGTATAACACCACGACGATCAAGCCACACATGGAAACCTTGCCTTGTGAAATATTCGCATCCTGTACCCTACACTCTTTTACACTTCCACAGAGATTTAATCAACCAACCAAGACCAAGCAGTTTTCTACACTTTAGAATTGTGATTATTAAAAACAAGCACCCCAACTTGGATATTTCGTTTCGTTGTTATAATAAATTATTTAAAAATATTACCTTTCGTTGAGCTATTACATTGGCGTTCCATCCAAGGTCTTCAGTTTCCCTTTTAATGGAAAGGGAACGAAGAAGTTGTTGGGGTTAACTGAATCATCATCGTTACACTAGAATGTAACGAAACGATAGCCTAGAAAAGTGAGAAAGTAAAACGTTATGAGCTTGCAAATCATATAACCGAATTCTCTGTTTCTCATTTTACTCTGTTCTAATAGATCTTATACACTCTCCCTCTTGTAATACTGAAACGTTTATACTGTATGCATAGTTCAAGTTATCTAGATGGAAATGAAACATCGAATCAACCTGTGCGTAGCAAAAGAGGGTTTCGGTTTTTTCTCTCGATACTTTGCAAGCAATTAGTTGACAGTATGAAATTTCTTTATGCAGGTGTGTTGAGAAGGAGGTGGTTTCTCAAATGGACGTAAAAGCTTGGAGATCTTTATTTTCTGATGAATGTCAATTAACCAATGTCGCTGTTGCGATCTCAATATGGTTTTTAAACTTTGGTTGAAAAAATTACAATATGTGGATGTGATTAAAAAGAATGACATCATTTCCATTATGTTAGGATCGAGTACCATACTATATGATGCATGGTGCATATATTTCGTTCTCTAATCGAAATTCTTCATGCTATGTTTGTAAACGGCTTGTTACATGCATCATTGTTGTTGGTTGAAGGTAGTCAAAATAATGCCCTTCTATAAAAATACTTTACTTGGCTTTGGGTATGTACCGCCGACGTAGAATATTGTGTTTTATAATTTATAACAAAAAACAAGCCACTTTGACTTTTCCAAATCATATTCGTCAGGATTGACAAAGTCAAGTCAGGATGCAGCTAAGTATATTACCACTTTGGTGAGCAAGAGAGACATATATGACTGCTTTTCATAGCATCTTAATAAACAAAAATCCAGAACCAAAGTACATTCTTTTCCAAAGAATATCTGCCCTTCAACTATATAATCCACAGAAACAGTCATTAACGTTCATTTTTGTAATAAAAACGTACATAAGCGTTTCAGAGTATTTACTCTCTCCCCTTTTGGTTGTTCCACTACGATAAATAGTAACTAGGTGATTTAGGTTGCATTCGCATGGTAGGCTATTTTTTGTCCCCATATGTGTCAGCTAGAAGCATTTCTGAAGTAATAATTCTCTGTGTTAGTGTGTAAGTTAAAAGATATCTTCGATAGTCAGAAAAGTAAAATAGGAAAAATGATAAAAATTATGAGATGCGATGAGCATTGGGCTCTTGTGAAATGATGATGATTTGAATTATGTGTAGCTCGCTCCTTGCCTATGCTTGGAGCTGGAGATGAAATAGCTTAGCCGTATGTTTCCTACCAATGGCTTGTGCATGGAAATGAAATGCGTACCTTGCTATAAATGAGAGTTACAAAATAAGATGTGAAGTGAACTGGGGAAACGTGAGATTACTAGTCAAAGTGACCAAGACACAGTGACCACAGACAAAGACGTCTACTCATCACAGCTTCAGCCATAGAAGAAACATGCTAAATTCTCATATACTCCATGAACACCAGATCCTCAGTAATTTTCCATGCGAATACCGTTAACTTAATGCTAGTGAAACATAAATGTTGCTAGTATAGGGAGCTAAAATGCGTATACAGTTATTTTTGAGTACTTACTCCATTACTTTGAGCTAGTCCATTTGACAATGCTGCATGGTAATGAGAGAGTACATACTAAAAAAACCTACATTGAATAACTCTTACATCCGCAATCCACATCCATTAACACTTCTTGTGTATGAGAAACGCGCTCCGGTGACTCAATCCTACATTTTTTTCATAACCGACAGAGAATGAAAAGAAGCTTGCATGTATATACTGGCATATTCAACTATTTCTTTGCAAGAGCATTGGATATGATTTTGCTCATCCATATTCCATATCATCTCACAGATGAATGATATGATAAATGACTACTGGACATAGCTATCTACCTAGCTATCAACCTCATAGCCCTGGATTGTTGCTAACATCTTAATGGGGAAATGCAAATATGAATGCAAACAATACCAATTTTCAATTCCTTACCTGGAATAAAGCAGTACTCAGTCCGAGAAAAACCAGTAGGAATATTCTTAAAATGCGTTATTTGTCGTATTGCGTGCACTGTTGAAAACCAAAAGATTAATTAGATTAACCTCATCTCATGTAAAAAAAGATTATCCGTTTTGCCAAATGAAATAAAAGTATAAGCTCTGGTGCTGATATGTGAAACCTAACTACGGTAAGGAAGACCTTACCTTACCTTCTTTGATTTCATTGCCAATACGAAAAAGGTAAGATAAGCATGGCCTTATACTTAAAATTGTTGTTAGGTAGAGTTAAAAATGTAAACATAAAGTATCATGCATTTATATTTTTAATAAATCTACAAAAATTTTATTGAACCTACCATTTTCAAAGCCCGTTACCCAGCATAAAGCAGGTCACAAAAGTCACAAAAGGTACACTTTTGAAATTAATTGTTTTGGCCTCTGATATTTAATTTTTTGCAACTTGATAATTTTTAAATTAACACTTAAAGTTCACAAGTTTTCACTGCAAACTGGATGCATATCATGCATGTAAATGAGGCTTCAAAATCACAGTATTAACGGCCGGAGCGGCAAGGGAGATAGTTCTACTCCAATGCATACCGGTTGGAAGAGTTCTACCTTGCTACTAAACGCCTACACGGAATTTTTCCTGATACAACTTCAAGGGTGCAAAACATAGAAGCACACAGTCCTTAACTGTCTTTCGGACATTCCACTTTCACATATGCCACTTTCACATTGAACTAAGAAGAGAGAGAGAGAGAGAGAGAGAGCACAATAATTCAAAGCCTCAGTCTTGAAGGTGACAGGCTTGAAGGCCTGAAGCCTGTCACCTTCCTCCTACCAGCATCGAAGAGCAATTGGCATCAAAACTAAAAATGCTGATGAGATGCCTGCCTTCTTTCCTTCTCATGACGCATTTCATGTCGATGCTAGCTCCTACAGTGAATGCCGCTTCACGTTTACGTCTACAACATGGGGCTTGCTTTATGCCACTTGAAAACAAAGGAATAGATTGTGTGTATTTTTGTACAGCAAGGATATATATGTATTTGTACTGAATATGGAAAAATGATGAACAGTATTTACTCCGTAACTGCCAACATGCTCTTGGTAAGCTGCCTTGGACATTTTTAATGAAAAAGCCCGTAGACTGATGGATACAGTAAATTAGGATATCTTATATCACAAAATCACAAAGAAAGAATAGGATGTTTCATGTCAAGCGTTTCGCGTATATTGGATCAAAGAATAGGATGTTTGATTTCTAAGTTGGGAGTCATGAAGAGGAAGACAATAGCACATCCCATTCGTACATTCAACATTAATGCCAGCGGAATCATGATAAAACGTGTAGAGTGCATGCTTTTCCCTTTTGTACCCCGTTTCATCTCTCTTGCCCATGCCAAAAAGAGGAACGAGTGAGAGAATATGATATTATCATGATCATGATGCTGGTCTCTACCTATACTTCTATTTTGCACTTTCTCTTGTATCCACGAAAACGGATAACTTCACATCCCTTCACATCTTGCTTCACGCGTTAGCTTTTCTGTACATAATCATCGTCACCATCCCTATCGTAGCAAAAATTCTTGTATGATGCAGAGTACGGAATTTGTGTCTCTAACCCCATGAAATGAACTCACACGATGCAACGGTGAGAGATAAAGAGAGACAGGAAAAAGTGAGCTGTGAAAGCTCCTGCGGTCTTTTCTTCTTCTTACTCATTGCACAATGTATCTTCAGCAAGGAGAGAAACAAGACAGGTAGGAGAAACCAACCAGAAATAACCGCATCTTCCTCGACATGTTAGTGTTTTTGCTATTAGAATTGGTGGGGATAGAGATGCTTTTTTCGTTCGTGACCTTCGTTTTCTCAAAAACACTTCCCACGAGCTAATGGTCATGATGCGTGTTTTTACTTGTTTTTGAGATCAACCTATTGTATACCCAGTGGATTTATCCGCTATAATGATATCATATTATGCGTTACGTTAAAAAGGGGGAAGATGAAGGTGTGAACAATGTAAATGCTTGCTTCAAATCTCAAATTCACGAAAAGTGTGATTTTGATTCCAAAGCCTTGCAATTTGAATATGAACTCATTGTCATCGACCTCTGACTATTAAAAAGTAAGTATTTTATGTAATTTACTAGTGTTCTAACATGTGTGTCACATGTTTCCCTTTTGAAATTACAAGACTATAATTGTATATCTAACTACATATCTGCGTACAACGCATCGTTTTACTCTTTTTTGTCATGAGCTTTTTAATTTCGGGGTAGGTGACGCAATCAGGTAACGGGGAATCATTCCATTTAAATTAAAAAACTGCATGTTTGTATGCAATGAAATGTAATGCATACTTTTATATTAGTATGTCGTAGCAGCAGCCGCATTTTTATCTCAGAATCTTTGTAGCATAAAACTATGCATTACAAACCAAGTAGTATATTTGGCGTTGTGCTGAGTTATCATCATTGTTATAGACATGTTTCATCAGTAAGCGTTTAAGTTTAAAATGTGTTTTCCATTCTTTTGACAAGCGAGTAGAGTGACTGCTAAGCACATAAACATGCCGAGTTATAATATGTATAAGGCGTAGCACATGAAGCAGAAAAATGGAGGAAAACAGGACGTAATGAAAGTGAGAGTGATCAGCGTGGGATTTCCACTTTAATTTTTAGACCTGATCTGACCCTCTCCCTCTTCCCCGCTACTAATCTCATTGTGATGATGATGACGATGTGCTTAAGTTATTGTATCATGGTTCAAGGGTGAATACATAATATTATTTTGTTATTTTTTAAACAAGAGAGACGACATACTATGAGGATTTTGAGTTTTTATCTTATCCTATCTCAGGCCCACAACCACGGTTTTAAACTTGGGGGGTACAAATTTGAACTACAATTTTCGCATACATTATTTGCATGCAAATGAAAAAAAATAGGAGCTTTAACCACCAACAATATTACTAATTTTAGCAATTCAGAAGTCGACATTTAAATTTCAAATTCAAAAATTATCTTGTAACAAGTAACAGGAAAACGTTTGTTCGTATTACATATCATTCAAACCCTTTCATAATGGGGACTAGTGTTTGCTTATATGTTTTGGCGGGATCACGGATCAAGTGCTTGATTGTTAGTTAATCAATATTCACATTATAGAACACTTTCTATGACATAGAAATCGTGTTTCCGAAATTTCTATTCATAGGAATTCTGTTTTATTCATACTTTTTGCTATTTTTAAGAAGGCGTTATAGAAAACGCAGTCAATAGAAAGCACGAAAACTGGTTATAGAGAAGTTCGAACGCTTAACACAATACAAAACAAATGGATAATATAAAGGCTACGTACGGTTTATTTCAGGGTAAAAATTGGCAAATATGTACCTATTGAATTTCTCTTTGCCATTTCACCACATAGTATTACTGATACCTTTAACATATTGAGTTTTAATCCCCATTGAACAAGGTTTCAAATAATATGATACACGAAAAGAATGAATAAATGTTGCGTTGTATGTTTGAATGCAAGAGGATTTATTTATGGTAACTTATTATTATGAGATTCTTAGCCCAAAACACATTGCACATTCGGAAAATTTGCTGTGAGAATCGAAGAAAAGGCTCAGAAATTGCTATAAAATCCGAAGAATCCTGTTTAAATAAAAATTTTGAGTAATAAGTACTCGAATATTCAATAATTTAAAGCTTTTTCATAGATTTGTGGGGGGGTGCAGTTGATTTTTTGGGGGGGTACAATGCACCCCCAGCCCCCCAGTGGTTGCGGGCCTGTCCTATCTTACCAAGAATACTAACTTTGTCTAGACTGAAACCAGAGAAGTAATGAAGTAAGTTGTGTATTAACGTGTCGGCAATGGTATCAGTCGAGTATTGCAGTAATTGGTCTCTTTACCATATATACATACATATATGTATACCAGACCTTACCATATCTTACCATATATATGTATACCACAGAGAGTCGAACATCGAAATTGCAAACGACAGTAAAAATGGTACTTATGAATATGTCTCATTTTCATCACAATTTTTTTGGGGTCTGGAACGAAGCCCATTTTTACAAACCGTTGGTTGTATAATCACATGAGTCATGTAATGAAACAGTAGTACTCTCACTACTTCATGCAATCCATAAATGCGACCGTAATCTTCAAAGGCCATAATTACGGTGCAAGCAAAGTAATAATATTATTGTAAGTGGCAAATTTACAATAACATTTTCATTTCAGACTAAATTCTGTTCCCACCGACACTATATGCTCGCTATCCAAAAGCAAGTAGAAAAAGGCTTTTTCACTCGAGGTACCACTTTCTTTAACAACAACCACACTACTTTCGACACTGTTAATGATCAAGATACGAGTAGTCATAATCCTCTCACTCACTTAAAAGTTGACAACTAGCAAGCATAGGTACACAAATAGAGAAAGGATATGGATATAAGATAAAATCCCATGTCATAAAAACTCGAAAAACTTATATTCTCATGAGAAATTTGATTGTGATGACAATTGACACCTTCTTGTCTGATCAACTATCTGTAAAATCACAATTATTATGAGAAAATATGGAAAACGATAAGAACATAAGACATGCGTATATATTTAGCCTAAATACGTGCAAAAGTACATTGCTTTAACTGGAATTCCCTGTGGAAAATTAAATTGATATTTGCAGAAAAAATTTTAAAAAAAGGGATTAGGTGCTTGCTTGTCTACATCTCCTATATCACATTTTGCAAGGCCATAACTTCAATTGCACCACTAAAAAATACGAATAGAAGGCATTTCATTTTCTTGATAGTAGGTCAGATTGACGCTAAACACTTAAATGGAAATGGAAGGTGCTGGTCGATGGGATTGAGTTTGATTACGATTTTTTAAGAATGTTTTTCGTGTTTTTTTCTTATTATGCGCACCATTAAATTAGCAAACACATTGGATAACACTTTTTTTTAAATTTCTTGTCATCAATTCGTTATGAAAAACCGTACTGCAGTGCATGCAAACGCATCAGGTTAAGCATTGGCTGAGCCCTGAGCACAACAATATAATTCAGATTGAAAACAAGATATTGTGTATCAGACCAGATCTCAATCTCATTGCATGGCGGTGGTCTTGGTCTCGTTTGGCTGGGGCTGTGATGATGATAGTCGTGGTTTGATTATCTTCATCATCACACAACGTAACGTATCACCTATAAAGTAAGCTTGAGACCAAGGTACAAGAGCGAAAAAGCATTAAAGAAAGAAGAAAGAGTATCGTAATGCCCCATTCCCCCCAAGTGACTTAAACTCCATAAAAATGTGAGTTTTACTTTGTGTCTGATGAATTATATCATAATACAACGATGACAGCGCACATAGGTGCATTCAATACTTTTATTTATTACCAGTTAGCACAATTTTCAAAATTGGACAACGTTATTTTGATGTCACTTAAACTGGCATAGGAAGCAGAGCTTGACGACATGGTCATGAAAACAAAAATATTTATTGATTGACATTAAATAAAGGGAGGGTCAGACTGACGCGACCCTTTCGAGATGAGTAAAAATCATTAAAAGTGCGAATTTGTATTTATACATAAACTGACAGAGGCGGAAGAGTGAGAGTGTCATTCTCTGTGTCATGTAACTCAAAAAAAATAATTCATTATTTTGTAATTATTTTGTTAAAAGAAGATTGATCTGTTCGTTTGTTTTTCTCGTCCTTGACACGGGGGATTTGCTCATTAGCTAAAATGCACATTTTACTCAGAAAATCGCTCAAAAAGATCAAAATTGTCCCAGTCTAAATAAGGAGCAAGGTGATTATTAACTACTACGCTTTTATGATTGTGATGCCTTTTATTTATTGTTATGGTAAAGATGGATGTGACTAAAACATAATGATGAAACCACATACTTTATATATCCAGTGAGGGACCAGTCACTTTGTAAATGATGCTTCAAGTACCATGTGGCTTTTAGAGCATGGAGGGCAAGCACATGTCATAGACTTCTTGTTGTTTACCATCATGAAGATTACTTAACAGAGGAAAATTTGCCAAGTGGGGTTTGGTTTGATAATTTGAGTGATAAAGAGATGGGTCGTGCCATTGTTCATGTTATGTATCACACATGACGGCATGAAATTAATAAAGTGGAGTATGGAATAATTTTAATTTTGTATGTGATATGATGCGAGGTTAGGAAAAATGTATGTCACAACGCTTCTTACCTCATGTGGGATGATTACAGTACGATCACTCTCCATCTTCTCTCAATCGCAATCGCTAAGCGCGGTGGTGGTAATGATGCATCACTTGACCATCAACATAGAATTATAATGCTGGATAAAAAATAATACAATGAAATATGTATTTTAGAGGCGTAGTAGAGAAAAGTAAAAAAGTTGCTGCGAATTGAAACTCTTTTCTTCAAAATAATATCAGGTTGTGTGAGTGTGCCCATCGTAATAATACGAATTACAAACATAACTACACAAGTAGAAAAATTTGCTTTACGTCAACACATTGAATACAATGAAACATGCCAAGCCAAGCCAATATACTTCCTTTTCCATATCAACTTACAAAAAGTGATCATGATAAAGATTTTTAGAGACGGAAAGAAAAACTGGAAACGGTTTTTTATTCTGATGTTGGATCTTTGTATTTCTTTGAAAGGATAATCATGAGAACTGTTATAGTTTAAATGTATATTTCTTATCTTTTGATAAATTTTCATAAATCTGTTTGCTCATTTTTACTCCTATGAATTAACTTAGTGGATGCCATACGACATGCTGATATTGGCAAGAATTCGCACGTAATAAAATAAACTCGACAATTCAAGATTCTAATAATGGACCTTTATGCTTATGCTACCTGAAATTGTATGGCTTGTGTCAAGGGTTACGCTGAGGTTATCAAAAAATAACGAAAATGGTATCACTGTTATGCTTTCTGAAGTAGCATCATTGCAGTAGCAGAAAACGGATCACATCATATCTTTCTTCACTCCCTTGCTTCTGTACAAATCATCATCATCTTCATCTCAACGAAACGTCGTGTATGATGCAGAGTGCGCAATTTGTGTCTCCAGTCCCATGAAATGAGCTCACACGATGCAACGGTAAGAGATAAAGAGAGTGAAGTGAGCTGAGAAAGCTCCTGCGGACTTTTCATCTTCCTACTCATTTCACAATGTGTCTTCAGCCCAACCTGTACTAAGCAAGGAGAGAAACAGGACAGGTAGGAGAAACCAACCAGAACAATCTTTTTTAGCCTTTTCACCTGTTTACGCTTAGCCATGTGGGTTGGATAAACGAAACTAATGCCACTTTGACTTTTCCAACTCGTATTCTTCAGGATTGACTAAGTCAAGTCAGGGTGCATTTAAGTATGTTGCTACTTTGTTAGGGAGTAGCAGTAGTGAGTAGGAGATACATATTTGACTGCTTTTTATGGCAAGTCCATAATATCCAGAACCAAAGTAAATTTTTTTCCTAAGAATATCTGCACTTCAAACTATATAATCCACCGAAAACGTCATAAAGGTTCACTTTTGTAAAAAAAACGTACATAATCGTTTTAAAGTATTTGTTCTCCCCTTCGCTTTCTCCACCACGATAAATAGTACCTATGTGATATAGGTTGCAATCGCGTGGTAGCATATTATTTGTACACATATGTGTCAGCTAAAAGCATTGCTGAAATAATAAGTCTCCGAGTAATATTAAACATTGGGCACATTTTACTTTGTCATTTCGTATGATGTTTCTTGCTAACTCCAGTTCTTCTGATACCGAAACATTCAGTTTGTGTTTATCCTATCAAAGAATTCATGCATTGATGTAGAATATCTTACTTTTGACAGTTCATTGCAGCCTATTTGTAAAACTACAGTTGCAAAAATATGTTTACTTTGTTAATAAGCCGCAACTTATGCATCTCCATTTAAAACTCCGAATGACGAAAATAATAAATAGAAGCATCATAAATGCTCAGATTACACCGTTCAGTAATTCACATTAATCATATGCCCATCCATGTATCTATGATTATGAAAGATTCTTATTCTGTTCTGCCATACTAATATTGGAATATTGAAGAAACTCACATTTTGTCGTTTTTAGGGCAAAAAACCAGCACCGCAAGTACTATAAATATCAACGGAAAACTTTGCTGGGTTATGAGCTATGACAAGCATAGAGTGGTTTGATGACACATCATTTTTTTATCTCTGTAAACCTTCTCTTTTATCCTGCACAAATATTAATCAACATTTTGCTGTAAAAAAGACGTTGAGCTGTTTCATTTTGTACTTGAATTTCAACTGGATTAGGAGAGACGCCTGAGAGGCAATTAGGGATACATCAAGTTAAGCTTATTTTACTTTTTGGCCATTTAGAAGCGTAACGACCCACTGGCAAAAAAACTCTTATTACCAATGCTGCCTATTCGACAGCCCTAATTATATAAAAATTTGTTGAGTCTGAGCTTTGAGATACAGAAAAATTATGACTACACCGTCTTGCAACTAATATCCCTTCAGCAATAAAGTAATGTTCACAAGGCTAACATATTATATTCACGACACAACGAAAATTTGTACCAAAAACGATCCATCTCAGGAAGAAGGTCACTGTGCATACTGTTCAAATATACTTATAATATATGCATGTCGTATCATTAATAGATAAGGAGTGAGGCACAAAAAATTACAAAAAGTAAGCACCGTTTGTTAGCTTCGTTTTAATAAAAAGGATTGATTTATTTCTTGAAATTTGGGCATTAAATATACCAACTTAATTAAGTTGGTTCTTAGGAAAAAAATGTGTATATGCCGTTTGTTACAATAAATACTTCTTTCTGATGATTGATGGTAGGCACTGAGTATATAATTTAATATTTGTCTTAACGATACGATACTACATTTGCACTGTAGTCTTCCTAACTGGAACAGTGGAACTGGACCATGATGACTTTGGCTTCCCTTTAAGATTATGATTTACAAGAAGGAAAATGGAGTAATTGAATGAAGCCATTAGTTCTGTTGCTGAAAGCAACAGCGTCTTGTTTGGAAAACAAAAGGGAATTTTTTAAAGAGCTATAAGAAAAAGTCTCCTATAAATAGAATAATATTATTTCTTCGCGCCTACCAAATTTTCCAATCCATTTTTACAAACTGTGATGATACGAGGGCTTGAAATGATAAGGGTTGATGACTTTGCATTTCGGTTTATGTTGTATGCTCATTTTTGCTGGCATCATTCATTCATTTGAAAACTGAACGGGTGCAGTTGCATGTTGTTGCTGATGATTTTGTTTGGAAGAAAGTAATAGGAGCTCTGCTATAGAGGATATTAATAAAGATCTCCACAAGAATAAAAATTATTTTTCAACATTCTCCTCCTCTTTGTGACCTACTCAAGGTCGTTGTAGCGTACAACTCTAATTCTCCTTTCTAAAAAGCATTTTGGTTTTCGCTATGCAATTTCTCTCAGGCTAGCCCATGTTACCATCACGTTGCACCATGATGATGATTTTTGCCAATGAACACCAAAAAGATGCATAGAAAACATTAAAATGGCAAATACCATCTTTTCCATTCCAATTCATATATGTATAACAAAGAAATGAACCAATTCTGAATTGAAGAAAAGCAGAGCAGTTCAAAATTTGATCAGGCATGTTTATCAAAAAACACATTGACAGTATCACCAAACATACCCATATTAATTACATGAGTGTATCGCAGACCAAGAAATAGTTTGGCGATGAGTGCTGACAATGTGAACCACAACAGGCAAAGAGGTCAAGCCATAGAAGGAACATGCTAAATGCTAATATACCTCCATATCCTCCACAAGCATTCATATTGACACTTTATAGTTAATAAAGAACCAAGACAGAGACGAACATCCAGCATTTCTTAAAAACAGTAACTTGAAGCGATAAGTATTTTTGGTTAATGCCCGTGACGCATAAGCAGTGTAATATGAGACATGAATACGAATACGGCGTCGAAATGTCGTGAGAAATTGCAAATTATGGCTTTCACAACATTTTGTTGGTAAGTTATACATAGTCACTTTTAATGAACTCACATTTGAAAAGTAAAAAAATATCCTCATATGCCATGTAGTTAACAATATAATCTAGCAGTCGGCTATATCAGCATGACTACGTGATACCAGGAAAGGTGTATGGAAATACGCAAGTTTTATTATTATTATTTCTTTATTAGACAGACCAGATTACAAAGTTTGTAACAGATCCAGGTTTATCTATCCTATGCTTAACTAAGAATGTAGGACTAAACTAAATTATGAGTAAATACTCTAAAATCTGATTCAGAGTTAAAAAGTAATTGAGCCCATACTCTGGCTATTGTACATAAGTTCTCTCCACAGAAATTAATCTTAAAAATACTACATACTATGACATTTTCGGAATTGGAAAGTCGCTGAAGCATTGAATATGCGGCACCTCTCAAGATACCCTTTAAGTTTGCCATTCTACGTTTGACAAATTCCTCGGACATACTACGTATACCTTTCATTTGAAATAGCTTACGTAGTACAGTGTTATACGCTACAAATATCGGATCTCGCTTACCAATCGATTGATGCCATGTGCTACAACAGTAAATTTGGGATGCATAGGCATTAAACAATTTAATTTTTACTTCATTTGAGCATTTGAGGAAACACGAGCTTAGCATATTTGCTTTTGCGTAAAGCTCCCCCTTACGCTTACATATCTCCTCCTTGTCACATAGCAAGTATGACTTCTTTACTACTTTACACCCAATAGTATACCCAAGGTATTTAACATTATCACAATGATACAGAGAACAGCAATTAAACATTATAGATATTTCCTGTCTAAAGGAATATAGGAAACTCGGAGTAAAGCATTGCAGTTGTGTTTTTGACTCATTAAATAAAATGTTATGAATACCTGCATATTCAAGACATTGATTGAGAAGTATTTTGAGACCAAAAGTAGTATTAGATATAAGACAGATGTCATCAGCATACATAATATGATTATTCCTTACTGATAATTTTGCACCAACATTAAGATTATTTAAGTCTTGGCTTAACTTATCCATATAGAGAGCAAATAAGTACCCAGAGAGTACTCCGCCCTGCCTTACGCTTTGTCTAACAGGGAAGGATGAAGAATATACATTTCCCCATTTTACATTAAATCTCTGTGTATCCATCCAATTAATAATTAGATTAACTATATATGAAGGCACTTTCCTCTCTATTAATTTTTCAATTAGTATGGTATGATTTACTCGATCAAACGCCTTTGTTGCGTCAAGGTACGCTACATAAACAGGAGTATTTCTATTACTGTAATAATCGATTACTCCTTTCAAAGTCAGTACAGCCGTTTCACACCCCGTCTTTTCTTTGAAGCCAAATTGATTATCACTTGTCTGAATGAGGGGCTTAATACGATGCAAAATAATAGTTTCCAGTAGCTTGGACAAGCTAGTGGCTAGAGCTATTGGGCGATAATTATTTATTTTCGTAGGATCTAAACTTTTCTTTTTAATTATCGGGTTAATCTGTACTTTGGTAAGTTCTGTTGGCAGTGTTGATTCTTCAATTATTCGATTAAATAAATCGGAAATAACCTCATAGACTAGTGGATGAGCGTTTACTAAATTTTCAGCACAAACTTTATCAGGTCCCATACTTTTCCCCTTTTTCAGTTTTTTACAACATTCATACACCTCATCTTTTGAAATCTCTATCCTATCTTTATCAGGTTTAATTAGACATTTTAGATTACGATCTGATTTGAACATGTTAGAATAATATTCACACCAAAGGGTAGCTATTTCTTCCTCACCGTTACAACCTTCAATCGCATTAACCGCTGTCGTTGGCCCTGAATTTTTACATGAATTGACAAGAGACCAAAATTTTCTGTCTGATTTTTGCATGTACGTTTCAGCAATCCTTCCTGCTTTAATTACTTCTCTTTGTCGCTGACATTTTCTTAATTGAAGCTTGAAACGGCGTTTCTTGACTAGCATCTCATCTCTAATATATGTAGACGATGGGTGTAACTCTGACAAATAATATGCATCCCTGTAATCTTCATAGAATTGCTTAACCAACTCATTCCAACCCGGAACTTTCCTTCTTTTACATAACCTAGTATATTTAGTTACTGCTGCTACCTCTGCATTTATAAGACTAGAAATAATTTTATCATATAGGTAGTTTATGTCAATATTCCTATTTGTTTCATTGAATATCCTAGAGAAGTTACGTTCAGTTTCAAAATAGTAGCATTGTAACAATTTATCGTTTGCGTTTTCCCACCGGATATGACTAGATTGCAAACAGCGACTTTCCTCACATGAATCTTTACTACTATTCTTAACAATATCTAACCTAAATGTAATAATACCGTGATCACTCGGGGTTGAATGATGTAATCCCATATCCATTATAGTATCTACGATGTTTTTAGTTGACATGACATGATCTATCCAGCTTCTGCTCCGTCCAGTGTCGCTTTCAAAAGTATAGGTACTTGGCTCCATTTTTAGTAGGTCCACAAATATTAGGTCACATTCTTCTGCAATGTTTCTGAGCTCAAGAAATTGGCTATGTTTTCTAGCATCACAGTTGAAATCCCCAGCAATCACGAATTTTGATGATGCACTCCCATAAACAGCTGCTAATTTTCCAAAGTAGTTACTTTGCTCATGCTTCTTGTCAGCATTCGGAAGGTAACAATTGACAATTTGAAGCTCATCATGGTTATGTAAGGTCAGTGAAGCTATACGTGAGTCGATTTTTCCATAGCTTACTCCAGATGTAAGTTCCTTCTTCCAGATCATTGCTAAACCTCCATAGGGCCGACCCTGTAGATTTTCCTTGTCATTCATGGATGAGTAGGAAACGCCGTCATATTTTTCATTAATTTTTTGTATAATAAAGTCTTCACATTCACGTAACCAAGTTTCTTGCATTAAAAGTATGTCTATATCATTTTGTTGAATAAATATTGATATGAAATCCAATTTCGATTTTATTCCCCTGCAATTCCAAGTGGCAACACGAAGTCCATCTGATTTAACATCCATCCTGTTCGTTGTCAGAGTTTGAAGCTTCTGCTGAATTTGATTCAGCTGTGCTGCGATTACAATTTAAGTCAGCAGTTGTAGGAACTGTCATCTTAACACCTGAGTACTTGGCATCCGAAACAGGGGTTCTACCTTCGCGAGGAAGGATCCATCGCTTAATTAGACTTCCCTCCGGCCATAATTTGGGATCAAGAAATTCTTCATAATCACGATCCCCTTTCAGAATTGTAAGGTGAAATGAGGAGTATGTTTGCTTAGGAAACCGTTGAGGAATGCGTTCAATCTCTTGTACATCAAGTTTAACATAATCAGCCCATTCTTTGATGTCGTCTTCATTGGTGTCAAAATGTAAACGAGAAACAAAAACATGAGCACGCTTTGGAGCACTATTCTTCACAATTTTCAGATGATCATTTCCATCTGCCTTGTTTTTCCCAATAACCGACTTTGACTTAGGTTTCTTCTTTTCCTGTTTCCATCCTGAAGTTTCCTCGGTCATATAGCAGGGTTGTTTGACTCCATTCATGCCATGATTTGTTGATAATCCAGTAACAACATTCGAATAGGTTCGTGGTTGTGGAGGGTCTACAGCTGTAAGCTTTTCATCCATCATGTCCGCAAAACGTACAGTTGTTTCTTGTAGTTTTCCATACTTTGGAAACGTTCCTCAAGACTTGCTAGTTTTATAGCCAGTACACAAGTTTCAATTTCCGAAATTTCCCTGGGAGGAAGTCGGTCCAGGTTTGTTGAGGCGAACACAACATCGCACTGCTTAGCATCCAATCCGTATATGACATGGCAAATTGAAGATACTTCATTATATTTCACAACATGTTCTGGGAGGCTCCGGTTTGCAGGAACTAAGCGAATCGGTCTTCCAGATTGAGAGCACAGTTTAGCAGAGTTGGTATTTATCAAATTTCTCGATTCAACGATCTCCTCATAAGTAAAGAACTCTGACGCAATCGTTGCAATTTTCGTCGTATCAGCACCTTTATATTTAGTGCAAAAGTTGATGTAAGTGAGCATATCACTCAAAATAACGATGGTTGAACCAGCTGATGCTGGTGCATCGCTATCGGGCGCTCCCATTTTCACTATTTTTAGTAATTAATTGACCGAATGTACATATTTAACACAAATAAAATCAACACTGAACTAGTCTAGTAATTATAAAAACTAAAAACCAGCACAGTTTTTTTTGTTCAATATTATTAGACAGTTAGGCAGTCAGTATATTACTATTCTATTACTTTAATGATGACATTTAATAAAAATTGGAATCTTGTATGTTTCTGCATAGGGTGATAAACACGGTTATTTGATACAAAAAAAATCTGTTAAAGACGTGTTGGATTTGGTTTATTGATACATTTTATCATAAGTAATCGAACATAAAATAGGAAACAAAGAGAATGGTTTTGGCATTGTATGTAACATCTCCTATACGAAAACAAGACTATCCTCTCAGCGAGTCAACCGTCAGTAATGCAGACGTGGATTAGTCCCAAATTTACAGCAAGATATATTCCCCTTGTACAACTTTTTTTGGAGACGTTTGATTTTATCAAATAAAGATTATATCTTTAATTACTGCCATTTTGAAATTTAGAACACGAACATTTAAAAACCTTTTGGTCATTGAAAATATGATATCCAGGTTCAGGTACATACGGAATGCGTTTACATATTTCAATGACTGATTACTTACAACGTCAGTATTTTACATTCAACAAAATTCTTTGGATTTCATAAAAGTCTAACACGAAGTAATAAGAAGTTACCTCCTGTTCCATAGGATTGCATGAGTTATTATTGCTGATCTAAAATCAGTGAATAGTATCATGTTTTGCATGAAAATAATATGACAACTCACCGCCATTGGTATTTGGTATATTTACCAAATTAAATTGTGTCTAATTTGGAGTGCTTAGGGAATGGCCAGTCAACATGACTCTAGTATGCTCACGATGATTTTCATCACAGATAAAAATGTTTGTTTCATCAACTGCCACGGCCCATTATTTTATTACATATCTTTAACTAGCTAATGAATCCATATTTATGCATGACTACTGCATAGAAATGGTTTGTACAATCTCGAGGTTTTTTTTTCAATGTTAAAATAACATTAACATCATTCTTCTCATCATCCTCATATATCTTAAATGGTTTGTATCCGTTTTCTCCCACTTTATTTTGGCATTACAAAATTAACATTTTATTTCAATATTGATAGCAATTCAGTGTACGCAACTAATATGGATATAACCAACATGCTGGCAAAGTAGAGCTTGAGAATATTGTTGATTAATGCAGCTATTGAAATTGATATATGTATGACATGATAGAACCCTCCAAAATGGTGATTTGGGTTGAGTCTATTTCTTTCTATTTTTTTATCAATGATCACACTGTAGCTAATCTAGCTGACAGTGATACTCTTGACCACTTTATACGTTGATATAAAAAACATTCTCTAAAAAGGATAAAATCTCGGATCCTACGATCAGTGGAATAGCTCAGCCTTTCGTTACGCAAATCTCTTCAAACGATAATAGATCTCGAGTACTGTTTCCTTGTTATACTAGGTGAAAGCCAAGCGAAACACAGGTATAAGAAAGAAATTTGATACGAAATATGGTGATAAACAAATAAATTTCCATTTCTAGCTTTTTTATCTCATACAGCACATTTTAGTTATAAGAGGACTAATGATAATAATGCCACTTTTTAATCTTTCATTGTTACATAAAATAGTTACAATTGTTATGCAAACAGAGATTATTGGGCGTTGTAGTGATCCCTAAATGAAATGAATGTACGCATCGGCAATGCTTTCCACCACCAATATATTTGGCATTAGTGCATTACCATTGTAGGTGCTCTGTGAAGGAATATCCGTCTCAGACGTGCAAATGATATGATGAATATGAATCCAACAATAAGTCATGTTCTTAAGATATAGATCAACAGAGGCTTCAGTTTCTCACTATAGTTACATGTATCGCAAATATATTAGCTAAGTAATAAGAAACATTGCTGATTTATTTTCTAGCCTAACTTTTCCTCAAGGATGGTAGTAGTTCCACAAGCCTTTATGCTACAGCCAGTGAAATGCAAAATTCTTTAGCAGTTTATTTCGAGAAAAATTTCCAGTCGTTTGTGAATGCATTCAGCATTGTCGTAGATCGTAAGTTAGTTGAGTGGGATGTGAGACTAGTCGGAGTCCACTTATCTTCTACATTACAGTTTTCCCTTGTGGACGAGGATACTTACAGTTATGGAAAACATCTTTGTTTATTTGTGATGAAATATGATTTTGATATTAACGGAACATGAGTGCGTTTGCTGAGGATAGTGAAAGATCTTAAATTGTTAAAATGAAATTATAACAGTACAATGATGATCTGATAAAACAATTGTGAGGGCAGCGTTTATTCAACAAATATAACAAACTTGAAGACTTTACATATCACCATATTGAATTGTTTATTGGAATACGAATTGTTAACATTTAAATAAACTATTGTTTACTAAATTGTAATCGACATAAAATAAACTTCACCACTAACTTACTAAATTTTTAAACAACACATTTATAATATACAAAACATCAATAACTTTCCATATCAAGGTCTGATATGGATGTATTTTGTGAGTGTGTAATTATATCCCTTAAGATGTACACTGACGAGAGAGTATTTGTGTAGATGATTTGTCACACACCTAACTCAAATACGAGAGATTATTCCAATATCAGTGATCAGTGTGGCAACCAAAATTAACCAACAATAATAAGTACATGATGTGTATTTTGTTTTGGTTAAGTCCATTTGAGACCAATCAAAGATATTTGATTAACCTATACTATAAAATGTACTACAATAAGTACATACACATATGATTTGAATTAACATTCCCCAAACAAAACCTCTGAAAAATCTGCATCGTGTGATGTAATTACTAACTTAAGCGATTATGAATGAGCGGGCATGATGTAGAATGAGCAATTTGTAATATTATTAATGTATTCCTCTTTAGGCTTATACCGAATCCTAAAAATTGGAAATGATCATCAATAAACAATTAAGACTTGAAAGTGATTGCTAATAAACCTGGTAAACCAGGACTGTAACGAACAAGCACTTTGGGGGTTAAAAAACAAACCTGATGGACTTTGACCCTGAAGGTGACATCCAGGATATAATATATAATGGTTGATCTTCTCTAGTGATTGATATGTTACACGTTATGCCTAACATCTTAGTCTGCCTTGCAGAAAACTATACAACAGCTTCCCATCATTAATGGCTTTTCTCTAATACCATTAATCATTTTAACCAACATAAAATGTCTTATTGAATCGAATTCTACCAAAAACCACCTTGTTTTCATAGATTTTGCAAAAAGCTTCATCACCAAAATTCTTCCAAATAAAGACTAACGTGACATGAAAAAAAGTATGCAAAAGATAATTATAAGCGGCGGGCATACTAAACATTGCGTACAACACTGAATTTATAGATTATAAAGCACAATGTGGCTGTTATCGTCGTGAATTAATCGTAAACAAATAATAATCCTATAATCATAAGAACCTTAACATTAACACCTGGGCACCTTCTAAGTTTATTATGCCTAACAATATTTCTTTCCATACCCATTTAAGTTTTCCCCATTTTAACTACGATAGAGCTAGTACACCTGATCTGATGCAGAAGTATTGCAAACCTTGCAAGACACTTTTGCCCCAACTATTAATTCTATATCTGCACAAAACAGACCGGTCGGAGATGCATTTAATTGTCTAATGAACTGGTGCTACAAATACACATGTGCCTTTGGTTCATCTTCATCGGGGACCTAAGTTTTTTTTATGAAACGACTTAAGTTGCACCGAAAAGGCGCGCACCAATTAATTATAATTGGCGAATATACCATACTTTGTGTATATTGCCGAATTTATTGACTATTAAAATTACTGGGCTGTTATGTTTGTGAATTGAACGTAAACGAATTATAAGCCAATACAAAACGTGTTTACCTTCCCTTCAAGGTACTTCTAAATTCATGTATATTTCTTCCGCATTCTTGTACCAATTAAATTGTCCTCGGTTTACAGTTTAGTCTGACATGCAAAAAACTATACAACAGCTTTCCATTATAATGACTTTTCTCTAGTACCATTAATCGTTTCAACCAACATAAAATGTCTTTTGGTTCTTATTGAATCGAATTTTACCAAAAACCCCTTCGTTTTCATAGACTGCGTGAAAACTTCATCACAAAATTGTTCCAAATAAAGACTAAAGTGGCATGAAAAAAAGTATGCAATGAATAATTATAATCGGCGAATATACCATACATTGTGCATATTGCCAAATTTACAGACTACAAAAGATACCCGTGTGACTGATATCGCTGTGAATTAATCGTAGACGAACAGTAAGCCCATAATCATACGAACCTTAACATCAAGGCGCCTTTTAAACTGATTATGGCTAACAATATTTCTTTCCAGACTTTTTACCAAATAAAGGTTTCCTAATTTAAAAAACATTATGGAGATAGTCCATCTGATCTGATGCAGTAGTCTAAAGCTGCAAAAGAAAATTCACCAGAGACCTAAATTCTTTCAAATAACGATCAAGTAGTACAGAGATACAGTATGCAACAAATGATAACTGTCAATATACCATACATTGTGTATATCACCTGTGTGACTGATATCGTTGTGAATTGAACGTGGACGACTAGTAAGTCGATATAAATCGTCCTAAAGCAGATCTAACTTGTATTGTAAGAGTTCTTATTGTTAGTTTAGTATGTCTAGATGCACAAAAACATGACGACTGATTGCTTGCATTTTATAAATGATAGTTACATACATGCCCGCTCACTCCTTAACAATGGTTTATCTATTATATCTAGCCAACCTAAGTTGTCCTGTTTCAAGTAAGACGAAAAACTAAAGCTAACTGTCGTTTTTAGATGTAAGTTTGAACATGGTAGAACGAAGCGCAGGGATTAAAAATTCTGATTTCAATACCTATGACGATTTTCTCTGCTTAATTTGATGGATGCTGCCATCAGGAGTGTGCTCATAATGTTGGAAGGCCTTGATTAACTTCAAATGGTTCCAAAATCCCAAAGTCTGTATCCTACAAAAGATCCACAAAAAAATTAAATTAGTGTCTTACAAAAATTATGGGTGGTTGATATTTACACCGTCATATTGTTATTATGCAAGTTCACTTATATATTTTATATATTTCATTGTAATATACCTTATATCCTAATCTATTCATACTGTTGTAGTAAGCTTTGTTCTCCTGGTGTTTCATTCAGATTCGCATACGTTGACCGTCACCTCTGGTGCTCCGGAAATAAGATTGGTTGAGAGGGGTCTAAAATATACACAGTGAAGAATAAGTGTTTAAAATCAAAACAGTATATTTTTGAATAAAACATCAAAAAAATTTCATGGTACGACACGGACAGGTGTCATGTGTACACCAGAAAATGTAGCGCCAGTTTGACACATCAAATACACCCTTGGAAACTATGACAATTCAGTGGGTCATTACCAAGTAAACACGCGTGTTCTAGTGAGCTAAGTACATAAATGGGCTCTAACCTAGGATGTCTATCCAATCCATAACAAGTCAATGTAGTCCTGTAGGACCCTGGACATGTCTAATCGAATGGCTCACTGAACACGGTTGTCCAATGGGCCAAGAAAATGGATAATATAGTCCACTGTGTCCAACCCATACCTGTTCACAACGTAATTATTTTTACTTGTCACTCATCATCTTTTGAAATCCATTTACTGCAGCTAATCCAAGTAAAATAAACTGTGTTTTATGAAAAAGAACCTTACCTTCAATATATTTCTGCTGTATCACATTGGATCCGTTTCTTACACGTACAGTAGTATAATAGATTCTTCCCAATCCTATATTTGATTCCTATTGTCCCGTCACTTGCTGGACTCCACACGATCCACTCTACGGTTAGGGTGGCTCTGCTTGAATAGGGTTAAATTTAGTTGACAAAAACTATAATAAACAAGAATATTGATTTGATTTAGTAACATAGGGAATGGTTTACTTTCTCACAATTTTATCATTTTTGCTGGTAATAATGAAAAAGAAAAACTTATTTGTTACCTATGCCAAATTGCCAATGCGAACTAACACAACGAATGGGTTGACCATGCTAGGTAAAGGGCTGTTATGTAATGATGATATTTACTGCATTTACGTGATCAGTTATCAATTAATTACCCATGGCGGCTTGCGTTTGATGAGCATTGCTAATTGCTTTGCGTAATGTCCACATCTTTTAAAACAATAGCATTTACACAGATTAACCTTGATAAAAAATTATTTACGACATTTTTATATATGTTGCGTCACGAACCGACAAGGCCACAGATCAGCTATCAACTTGTAAATTTAGCGAGTTTCCAAGTTTGATATAAGTATCTAAGTATTTTGGGATTTTGGTTGTTCTCGGCGCTGTACTCATCCGTTATTAATCTTCTGTTAAATATAATATAATATTCACATTCGACATATAAATGTAGTAATTGGATGCGAAAAACGCGAAAAATCAAACTTACGACTTATCCTTCATCAGCCCCCACTCAAGCGATCCGTTGCAATTATTTGAAATGGAACCTGAAATAAAATAAGAAAAGTAAAGCAATTGAAGAAAAATATCTGGGTGAAATATAGACAAAAGTTTAGAAAGTAGGGTACAAAGCACTAATTAAATTAAATTTATATGTTTTAAACTCACTTTGCAATAATATTCCTTCAGCAGTTACGAAATTGCAACCGTCCGAGACAGAGACTCCAATAAAGACTGCTGTCCTACCAACCGAACTGCACTGCTCTCAAAAACCTAATGACTATACCAATTGCTTCTTTGCCTTCGTGGATTGGTATCAGAGGCATAAGTTCCATTGCAGTTCAATTGAAGAGGATTATATAACTGCGAGCTTGTCAAGAAACCCAATATCCATTGCTACCTTACCTTGTTACTAAACATTGATAGCTCCCACTTTTGGGGGTGGGGGCAGATCCCATTTGCTCTCTACTTCATTACCAAATATATAAATAAAAACGATTTCAATATCTGTAGTAATACGTAATTTCTCCTATGATATATACATGGTAGTCATATATACAGTTAACTAGTTAACTTTTGTAGCCAGCCGTTCTCAATTATTACCCAACATTTACACTATCAAAGCACATCACGTCCTGACGGCACATTACAACAATAGCATGTCGTATGTAATGGCTTCTACAGTAAGTACAAATCCTATGATGCAAAATTAATTTGATTTGTAAGTATTTAGCATGTACGTAACACAAAAAAATACTTAATCATTTATAACGTAGAGTGAAAGACCGACTTGTTCAGTGGTTTTTACCGTTTAAACTGTCACTACGTGTCATATAATGCATTTTCAGCGGGTAGGAATGGAAGGTATCAAAAATACTTTATGCAACATGTACATTATTAGGCTTTGTTAAATGCTCATTTTGCTTCCAGTTCTGTATGCAAGGTTCATGAATCACAAATATGACTCGCATGACGATGAAAGTTGAATCGTAGCTTCTTTAATTACATGGTGAACTTGCCAATCAATATTAAACAGTGGATCATAATCAAGTAATAAGAATAACGGTTTCAAGATGTATTAAAATCTGGCAAAGGGGAAGTGTGGTTATAATTAGGTCAAATGATGCTCAAATTCAAAAACCTTTACACAACTATGTTATTATCTACGACATAGTTGGGGTAATGTGATTCAAAACATAATTTGGACGTGGTTTAGTTTAGTTAACATTTAAAGAATGAAAAATTCATTCGTTTTTGTTTGTTTTATAACCTGTTAATATGTTATAAGACTATAAACGAAACTGAAGTATCGCCAATGTATGAAATGGAATAAATACTCAAGTCATGTTCAACATTATCTAGAAAGAAGGGCGTGAAGAAATTTACACTTGATGTCTGATATGGATGATCCAATATCTTCTAAATTTCTTATTTCTATAATATAATTTAATATATATTATGGTAAAAAAATATACAACTACTATTATGCAATAGCTCTAAATTCGTACGACATTTAAAAAATCAAAATGAGAATATTATGCAATACATACTTCTGCGTTTCCAACACCCTCCTTCCAGCAAGCACTTTCTCCTTACCATTTTAATTATAAGTACACATAGAATAAAAGGGGAATACATATCTTAATATGCTCATTGTAAGACTAGCCAGTAGTGAGAGATTATGTTAGAAACACGAATTATACAAATTTCATTGAATTTTAATTTGGCTCAACTAGCAATTACACTTGTAATAACAACCTTGTAATAAGAACATGCATTAAAGGATTATAATTTTATTATTGAAAATACTAGCCGAAGTAGACATTAAAAACATTCATTTCATTATTAAATTAGATTAAAATCTTGATGTCAATAAGTAAATATTAATGCCTTGTGCTCCTTTGGTGTTCCCATTGCTTCGATGCTGACATTTCATTAAATAGGCGAAGACCACGCTGCAACATGTTAACTCTTACTTAATTATAGACATTCATTTTTCCAGTTGGTTCTCTAAACATTAAAATTGGATTACTAGAATGAGTACAGAAATTATTAATCGCTGTAATATCAAACGTCGTAAAAATAAAACTTCATGCGTTGGAATAAGACGAACGGAGCACTTCAAACTTACATGGGTTTGGAGAATCGTTGGCTTCTGCTTGTCTTCCGCCCATGCTACTTGTGGTGATACCGATGTAGTCTCCTTCAAAATAGCCCCATGAATGGCAGGACCATACACGACAGGAGTAATTCGGAGGCACTGAGTTGTTTAGAACCTTTCCATAGAAGTATTCCTTGAGGATATTTTGAATCTTGGGAGTACGAATGAATGCTCCAACAGGCAAGATATAGTGTATCTCTTCCTTCTGAACGTCAGCAGCCATAAGAAAGATAAGATTTTATTTTGTGGTTGTCATGTGTCAACCCGAAAGTGTCCCAAATCTGTCGTAATTTTTGTGTTCGGATGCTGTCAACAAGTGACTCTAGTTCACTTGTCACAGAAAATTTGCTTTCGAACCATTCTCAAGCATCGTTAGAGCATTCTTTTACACCTGGCCGCATTAATGCTATCATTTCTTGTAAATAAGTAATGCATTTTGTGTACATTAGATTTGGGTGATAAAATTTTTGTATATGATATTAATTGTCATTCTCATCTCTTACCCAAATTGTATTATTAAGATACAAATGTACTAAATATATATTCATTATTTTGCTTCCCCTTTCATTTTTCTCATAGTTTTCTGGTTTGCGGTATTTAAAAAAAAGAAGTTTGAACTTGTTGAAGCACTTTTTCACCAAGTTAAATCCTACGAAACCTATTGGTTTTATAAATAAAGGAATGCGGATGGTCCATGCTCACCATGGAGAAAGTCAGATTCAAAACAGAATACATGTTTGCATTCAGATTTACAAAGCCAAGCATTCACTTGGTTATGTTGATGGAAGGATATAGTTTATGGCTATCGATGTATGATTCTTGCAAATAAAGTGAAGGAAAATTAACGCCAACATTATTTACACAGGCCAGCATCAGTTGCACATAAATTTTCCTGCTTTCATACTCCTTTAATACGACAACTGTGTGTCTAACTTGATGTACACGTTTACTTTTACGTAGTTTTAAGTGCTGTGAACAATATATTGGAAGTCGGTGTAGATGCTGATCCGCCTTTATGCAACAGAGACGTCAGTTCACCTGTAAAGCTTGATTGTGCCAACAAATGAACTTAAAGTAGGTGTATTTGCATGAAATACGTTAAAGCAAAGCCCAAAGAGAAAATACTGTTGTGTGTGTTGTTTGTTAATAATTTTGAAATTTTGTTTCAGCTCACGCAAGTCGGACTGTTGTTTGATTTCCTGGACTTAAGCTATTTGCCTAATTTTATTAAGCAATTCGCTATGTAAACGACAGTATGCACTCAATAAATGTAATGGAATTGGAGTTAGTTACGGCTAGAATTTGAAATGGTTGTAGTCATGTGCCCAATACTATGATCTTCACTTTTATTTTCTTTTTATATGTGGTCTATTGATATGGCTATCGGAGTGGATTTATATTTATGATCATTTATGCAAAGAAATGATTGTGTTGTTTTAATGGATTTCAAAATAGATAAAGGTATGCTTAATATGCTCTCTACATGTACAGATCCTCTAATTAGTGTTTTGCTTGCAGGATTTAATTCAACGAAATCATAATATATGTATGTATGCAAAGTCAACTAAAAACTTTAGCTGTAGTGTAAATGCCGCATTTATTATTGATTTCTCATGTCATAACTAATTAATAAAGAAATGAGCTGTAAATTCATCGGTTGCACAAGTTCACTTTCACTCTCCTTTAACCACCGTATAACAAGTTTGTCATCTTGTACAAATTTGTAAGTCATCTATACGTAACTTGATCATCATCAAATAATAATTCACATGAAACCCATCAAGCTTTTTTGCTCTTTTTTTATAAATATTATTTATAAGCAGATGGAGATCATCGGATTTCAGTTTTGTTAAATATTTTTTGGATGATAATAATCATAATTTGTAATTATTACCTCTACAGCTATGTCATAACGTATGTATATTTTTATGTATGCCGGAAATATTTTTTTTGTGGATTCCACCCTTTCATCAGTCAGTACCAAGTAGTATAGTAGTAGGAGTAGATAAATAACTACAAAATAAATCAGCACATTTGCTTCATAAGATCCATTCCTGAGATTTTCGACTCAATACATTTATATAACATGATCAAAACTTGTTGCTTTCATTTCAAACATACAATTCCATATTTTATCCCTTATATTCTGAGCCTTTACATTAATGTGCTGAACATATTGCACGTACAATTTTCATTTGAAACTATTAGTTTTGGTTTCCTTCTTCTACAAATGTGATGTAGTTTCCCGTCATTTAGCTGATTTGATTACGTCGTCACTCCTCCTCCAAATCTTTATTGATTTACTGATCTGGCATCATTTCTTTTGATTTCACAATTAGTAACATATTTACTTAACTATATATGACAACCAAGTTTCTTACACATTGCCCGTCAGATATTACCAAGTTTTTTTTATGTAAAAGTACATCCTGCTTTTGTATTATTGACCAGAGATATTTTCCTTAAAGTTAGTGATGTTTTTTAAAAGATAACTCATGAGAAAAATTGGTGTTGATATTAACGTAACGCATAAAAAATTAACAATTGTTGCGTTCCTAATCGCTAACTATATACATAAGCTATTGTATAACTTACAGCGATCGGTATTATATTTATTACGACTTGTATAATATAAGAAATTGTGGTGAACGTCAATTATATCCACAAACAAAAAAGTCACTGGTTCCATTTTCGAGACAGGTATAGAATAAACATAATCATAGTACAATATAAGTATGTATTTATATGTGTATTAGCAATTTATAATATGGTTTTTTTTTAAATGATACACATAATATAATTAGACACTACACCATGTACACCATAATTATGTGAAGTTGTGAAAACTATAGACGTCTGTAGAGCTATGTAATTCCAAGAGAACTGGAACGGAACCGTGGCGTGATCGTATATATGAATGTTTGTATGTAAAATCCATCTTCTTCGTGTTAACGTTCCTCCGATGATCAACTTTGGAAGACCAACCTTGTTTGTAAAACCTACATTCAGCTGGCGTTACGTAAATAAATCGGCTTATTTAAACTGCCTGGTTTTATACTGCAAGTGAGTGGTAGTAGCTCAGTCAACTGCATTTCAGTGCATCATCAGTTGAGAACACGTGCACTTGAACTGTTTTTGTTTAAAATTGGCATCTGGGTGAACCAGCATACTACACACAAACACACTGCAGCAAGTGGCTATCTTTTAAATCACGCACTATTAGAAGCTTCAGATTTAAAAGTTTTATGGAATTTGGTTGGTTGGTTGGCCTCCTCCCTTTGCTCAATGTGGTTTCTCAACATACCGTGTTTTTCTTACACGTAATGAAACCAGCAACTAAAGTACACATTATGTGCTTTGTTTTTCACCCCTCGAAAAAAATTTCCATAACAAATATTAAACACACTTGTTGAGTTGAGAAAATAAAATAACATAAAAACAGAGACGTTGACAAGAGGCACATTTTTTTTCAAGAAGTGAACAAGTTTGTGAAATAAACACAGGAACATTGCACTGTATATTTTTAGTTAACGTTAAAACTGTTACAAAGTTTATTTTCCCACTTTCACGTGGAAATCCTGTCTGCCTTTACTCTCATACATCATTTGATTGAAAGCAATAATAATTATTATTACTATCTTGTCTCAACGAAAGAGATTGATTCAACTCGACAATTCGTGAGCTTTACAACAAAAAACAACTGAAGAAACTTGAAACTGGTCAAAAGAACAAACCGGTAAGCTGCGTCAATTAAAATAATAATATAAAAGTAGCCTACTTTGCATTATAAATACTAAACAATAGTTTACATACATGAATGAAATATATTACGAAATCGTTTTTGGACTCGTCAGCAAAGAACATACGTAAGATCACTACGGTAGGGTTTACAAAGAGCTTGTAACTGATGTATGTAATACGGCTGATGGACTGAAACTTAAACTGGAGCGATTTTTTGTTTTTTTTGTGGAGCATTCATATGAGGTTAAAAGGAGATTATAATACGATCTATTAGCCGGACGGTTTTCTTTACTAGGAATTACAAATTTAGCCATTTATGTTTTAAGCATTCGCCAGCAGTAGCTCTTCTAGTTGGATCAAACTGTAGCATTGGAGTGAGGAAATCGGCAAACTCCTTAGCATCATCTTCAGTCCATTCATATTTCTCATAAAGCACATCGAAGAGACCCCAAGGTTTTAGTTTTGTTATGTGTCGTAATTCACCTATGATTTGAATAAGTAAAAAGAAATACAAATAACGTTTAACACTTATTTTAACATGTTTAAACAAGACTAGAAATGGGGTGAAGTCGTAGCTTACCTTTGCGATTGAAAAAGTCCCTAGAATATTTTCCAGAAAACGCAATGTGCCTTGGGATGGGACCTAAAAGCTCAATTATGTGCGCTATATGGTCTTCATCTCTTGAGTAATCCTCTCCTGTGTGTGGTTCAAAAAGATAGTCGCCTGTGGCTAGTTCAAAAGCCTGAAAGTAAATATTAAAAAGGACATAACACGTTAGTTAACCTAATTACAAACTTTAGGAAAAACTGTTCAACTGACATCCTTTCATTCAACAAATGTGATGTTTAGTAGTTACCATGCAGGCAGTACTCCAAATGTCTGCCGGTGGGCCATAACCTGCTCCCAACAATACTTCAAGACAACGATATTGACGGGTTTGAATGTCTTCAGTGAAATGATGATCCTAACGAACAACAAAGGATAAATCATTTGTCATGTCATTTGTCCCTATGGGGATACGCAGCAGTAGTTCAAAAGAATATAAGCTTACCACCCAACAGGCATTTCCTAGATCGGCAATCTTAATATTAATATCACAAACTTCTTTGACAGGATCTGGTCGTCCAGCGACTTTTTGATCGGGACATGAAGTTGTACGCCTCATTGTTGATGAAGTTGATGCTAAAATAAAAATTTAAGTACATTCGATTTTTTGAAGTCGTTGATAGTGGATAATAAAAAAACTTGAGTAATAAATTGCAAACAATGGTTGAGAGGGGCTTACCATGTCCATCATCAACCATATCAACAAGCTCACGTTCCCCCGTACTTTTTGACTGATGCATTTGTGACTCATGGCCATTCATGTGAGCTCCTGATATTACATTTGCTTCAGCTAACTCTGAGAAACTTTTTCTGTTTTCAACTACAAAGGAATTAAATAAAAAAGATAAGATAAATGAATTATCGCCATAAAAAATTATAATACATAGATAGTTTACATAGAACAAAACATATCAGGATTAATTATGGTACCATTAGAATGTTTCTTCGGAATGGACATAACGTTTCCAGATTTGTTCGATGCATCATTACTGTCAGAATGCTCAGCCGCTCCACCTTCGGAATCTTCAGAGTCAATCTCATTCTCTTCAGTTTTGACATCTCTTTGTGGGCCTTTACCTGGAAAGTGAGGTGAATGAAAAATGAATTAGTAAAATGAAATGGTAACTTTCGTAAATATATTTTTAAAATATCTTTTAACACACATTTACCCGCAAAGGAATCCATTGAGTCTTGATTTGTGGTAGAGTTTTCTTCAGTATCTCCTTCTGGTGTCTCATGCTCCTCAACTTCCTGTAGTTGCTGCAGTTGTTGCTCCAATAGTTGAGCTTGTTTCTTTGCCTTCTTCTTCATTTTCTTTTTCTTATTTTTAGACATCTTACTATTGGCTCCACCCTGGAATTCCTTAGGAGCTGTGCTAACTACAAATACAAGAATAAAATTAATTACAATGAAATCACCAATGAAGCATTATGTTTTTTCTATTTGCTTCGTTTCGTGCCAAAATCTCCACATACCTGCGGATCCAGGGAGTTTAACACCGAGTTTTTGCCAATTAGTGGCTTCATTTGCTAATTGTCTTACGTGTTGATCATCAACACACAGTAATATATTCTCAGGCTTTATATCGGTATGAATTATTTTACATTTAGCATGTAAATACTCAAGTGCTTCCAATGTCTGAAAAAAAAACAATAATGCTTAGCAATTGCTATGGCCTCCGTGTATCATATGGCTCCGAAAACTGCTTGATTTTTAAAACTATTATCTTAATCTAAACATGCTTACCTGACGCATAATGCTCTTAACATTTTGGAGAGGAATACCATGGTAGTTTGATCTAATAATCAGCTTTAACAGGTTATTGCCCAAAACTTCAAATACCATGCAAACATGCGTTCCATTAACACCGGTTATTTTAAAGTCGTCTAATAACTGAACAGTTTTCTCCCTGTTTGGATCCGTTGGGTCTGCATCTCTCACCTTAAAAAATCAAATATGAGCCAATGGTTAGTCCTGAAATCTTTTATATGAAACTTTGCCATTCTTTTATATGAAATTTTTTTGGATTTATAATGCACTTACGCATTTTAAAAGCTTAATTTCATCTAAGGCAGTATCGGTATAATGAGGAGCACTTTTCACCACCTTCAAAGCTACATAACGTCTCCCCCTGCAACACCAAAATAAATCACTTAAATCTCAGTCAGGCAGAGTACTACACACATTCAGTGTGCAGGAGCAAAAGAAAGAAAAATGAGGTGCTATAGCTATAGCCTTACACTAGATCCCAACAGAGCCATACAGTTGAAAAATGGCCCCAACCTAGTTTGCGGACAACATGGTAACGATTGTGAAACAGGTCTCCAATCTTAACGGGATGGTAACCTCCTGCAAAAAAAACCGAGAGAGCACACTCATGTAAACTTTAAATTGATTACACGTTAGTAAATGTCTACACTGAGATAAATCCGGGTGAAAAATTGGGTTTTCATTTCACCAGCCGACCACAAAAAAGCAAGAGAAATTGTCAGAATCGCTTACCTTTGCAGTAGTCTCTTGGGTCTTCTTGCTCGTCATCATCGGAGCCAAGGATCTCCTCATCGTCATCACTCCCCTCACTGGTATTTGAGGAAGTCCTAGGGTCAGACCTATCCCAATTGAGAACCATCCTTGCATACAACTCAACTTCTAACTATTTTCAAGCTCAAATGTAAGTGCGACTCCAATACAAACCAATAACTTTCCAAAAGTGTTGGTTTGCTACCAAATAATATCCAACAGAAGTTACATGTGAACTTCAATAAAACTCCATTGAAAAATACTGTTGTTCTTGTTTCAGAAAACAAATTTCTTTCCTCGTTTCATCACAGCGACGAGAAGAGAATGAATACAAAGATAAAATATGATTGATAATGGCAATTGTGTAGGAAAGAACTGAAACCAGCATGCATGCACTTATATAATTCATATATTGTGTAATAAATATATATATGCTTTTAAGTAAAGTCAGCACCAAGCACACATTAATTTAACCAGATCTACATCACAAATTAATGGATTACCGTGAATAAAAATGTTATTTTGGTTTAGTTAGTGCCCAATATAATCTGACGACACTTAAAACTGTCAAATACAATTAATGAACGGTGTCAAGCCATGGAGCGGATATGCAATTAGAAAAAAATGTGAACATAAATCCATCGTGTCCTTCCACGTACGATTTTGTTCATATATGGAACAGATCGGGGATACCTATACACACAAGTGGTACATCCTATAACATAATTATACACATGTAAAGTTGGTATGGTAATAGATCAGTTGAAAGTCATAATTATGCACGTGTACCATGAAATGCACACACTCAAATTTGGTGTTCATTTTAAGTCAGTCAGAGTTAAAAAACTTGAGTCCAAACTCAACTGCTTCATGTTTTTTTGTGATTGAGATTACTTCCAAACGTGATAGTTTATGAGAGGAGCATGAGGTGAGTAAACATAAAATGACAAACGACTGGCGATAATTAGGGTTAACGAGTGCATCTCTAGAGCGTCAAGTCGAGTGCATTTAGCATAAAAGAAACACGTTATATCCTTGTATAAAACATACTCATGTTTTGCATTGTGGGTTATTGACACTTGGTACTATATTATTATTATTGAGGTTGTGATTTTTGTGTAAAATATATGTTATGTTTAGATTCCGCGTAATGACTACTACTCTGTAAAAATCTGGATTCGCCTTGTCATGTTCTGACGGGCGAAAATTACTTAGCGAATCACACTGAAATAATGAAGAAGTACGTCGTAATAACAAGAAGATGGTAACATACAAGCATAACTGTGTTGCCAACCCGGAATCTGAAAGACTTCTGACAACTTCGTCGCACGTTGTCGTCCCCACATCCTTGGAGCTGCCAGAGTTTGATCCCACTTGAAAGAGAGTTGGGGCAAGTTCAGCAGAAGAAGCTTCACTGGGCCCCCTCATCTCCGCTAAACTCGTTTTGTCTATTGAACCATAAATATATTATTTGCCAAACATGTTGCAGCTGGCAACAACAACAAATATGTTTTGAGAGCCAAATGTGGGGATAAATCAAGGGGATTTTAAAACGGATGCCATGAAATTTTTCGCATATTGTAATTAAGGAAAGGAGTAGTACCATATAGCTTGCACAAAAATAAAGTACTTGAGCAAACAACTGATGTCAAAAAAATCTCGAGATGTTCATAATTCACAATCATAACAAAATTCAGCGAACGAATTTCTTGACAATGGCTGTGGGGTAAGATACGTGGGTACATGGAAAAAGCGCGTGGGTCGAAAGAAGGCTAAAAGGGAAAAAAGTATGGGAAAAGGAAATCATAAGCAGAAAAAATGTAATCTTAATAATCTCAGCACACATTCTCTCACCGATAAAAATCCGAGGCGATTTGTCATCCGTTACGCAAGTCGTGGATTTGGTCGGCCTGAGCACAAAAGTGAATTCTGTCACAAGCCCCGTACAGTCTTTGCTCCCATTACAAACAACTTTGTTGTGATTAGGATTAGTTGACGGAGAAAGGGTACATGGTGGCGTGTGTGCTAAGCTCAAGGAAGAGGTACATTCGACTTTTTCATTACTTTGTTCAACGGAACGAGTGGAACTAGGTGAAAGTTCTTGCTCACTACTCCCGTCCACTTTTACTTTCTCCGTGTTCCCTTCCTCGTCGTCGGTCACAAATCCGCAAAACTTTACAACGGAGGTAGAAGAATCATCCAACGAGTTATTACTCACAAGACATTTTTTATTGTAGGAACATGGGGTGTGGCAAGATTCGCCATCGTCATTAGCAGAAATGAAAGAATTTACAAAAGGAGGACTTTGACTCAGTCGATTGGTTAGACTTGGACTTTCACAAACCGTCAGATTATCACTTGGCACACAACAACTGTTGTAATACACTAATGGACCAAAGTCTTTCCCTGTTTCTCCAGCAAGCTCTTTTTTCGCTGAGGATGATTGTGACACCGTAAGAGTCTCCGGATTATCACAAGTCTTCCCGTCCTCGTCGTCCTCTCCACCTTTCTGTCGATTTAACTTAATCAACAACGCAACCAAATATAAAAACTCATTTTACCTCATTTAGCTTTTCACACTGGGAATCGAATGGAAAGAGAGGAAAACACCCTGGTTTTCCAGTTGTTGCACTCTTTCTTTTACTCTCTCTCTCACTCTGACTCAATTCCAGGGAAAAGTAGTAGCACTTTCCAAAACCTGTCCTGGCATTTGTCAGTGACTTGGACCACAAACCAAATTTAGACATTAATACACTTCCAGTGAAAAAAATATAAAGAGTTCAGACTTCGAACTAGGAGCAAAATGAGAGCAGCCATGTTTATAAATATATATACCCACATACATATATTCTTTGTAATAAGAAGCCACTTGCATCATCACCTACTTGCTTGATTTTCGTTCCAAAAACCTTTTACCAATACCAACTAGCAACCATTTTTTATGTATATATATTCTTTCCGTTTCCTCAGAAGTCTTCGTGATAAATATCAAATTAGCAGTGTACTCTTCCCTCTCTTACTCACTGTTTCTTCGTGTTGGGAGAGGGAACGTGAAGAAAACAAGATTTTGTATATGCCATTGTATTACTAAAGCGTTGCATACTCACTCACATATATTTTCTTTTATCAAGGTCGCATGTCAACCCGCTTCCTTCATAATCTTTGCAATTAATCGAATAGAAATGTCCTTTCCATGCCAGTTCCCTTATATTATTAATCAGCAACAAAACAGAGTTACTTTTATGGAGTGAACAACTGCTCCTCGCTAATTACCAAGGGAAAAGTGGCAAAAGGGAAAAAGAATTTAAGATGCAGTTTACCCACTCACTAACCTAAAGATTTTCATGAGCAACACATATGTCACCGTATAATTGAGTGAGGAGGAACTAAAGTGAGGACTGGAAATGAATGATGATATATTATTTATGATAACTGTTGAAAAGGCGTGCATGTCTGCGGGCCCAAGCTCACAACAACTTAATTTCGAGGAAAATATATGTTGCACAAATAGAGAAATTAGGTTAGCCTTAAGTTTTGGTTTTATATTGATTTAACCATGTAAAGGGAACGAACATACATAACATAAAATAAGCTGACTTGTATTTGTATTACTTTTCCATAGTGAAAGTAAATTAGCTAAAAAAATACCTAAGAGCAACAGCAACCATATGACCTCATATTTATGGTAATTAATTAGGTAGTACACCATGTGAACACCAATTCTCCAGAAGTACGATGCTAGACTTAGCATGGTAGTAGTATGCCATCCTGGAGATTCTTCCAGACAGAAAAATTCCATGGAATCCCCACTGACTGACTTATCCACATGGAGAGAGAGGTAAACCTGAAGAATCGCTTTGAAACCTTGTGAAGCGCACACAGAATATGTTTACTGGTTCATGTATTATTAAATATTCTTGTGTATATTTTTAGCCATGGTTATGTCTCAAGATATGGGAGGAAATGGTGGAAAAATCGCAAGATGGAAACAAGTGCACACTTTACGAATCACCACCATATCGCCACACTCAAAAAATATGCTCCTTTCTTTTTTCCAAGCATTAAATGCCTTTCACTATTCACCAGGGATTCATGAAAGATCTCTTGAGGTAGCAACTTAAAAATGCTGCTGAACTGTAAGTTTCCTCTCCACTATTCCAACCAGAGTTTGTGTATTGTAACGTGTCATTATATCATGTTCCTACTCTTGCTCAATGCAAATCATTCAAGTAAATGCACACAAAAAGTATGCATAGGGTAAGGTACTTAAACATGAAAATGTTTGTGTTGGCTCTAACTTACATGAATTTTCTAGCTAATTATTTCTTTACTAAAAAAATAACATCGTCAGTATGGGAACACAAAAGTTTAACATTCTACATCCTTCAGGAGTAGAGCTCTCTCATTTTTTCTTCTTCTACAGCAAGGCATAGCTCGCATAACATATCGCATCGTATCAAACGATGATTCTTTCAACTTTCCTTCCCACTCACACAAATTATTTCGCCAATTAGTCATACTTCCACGTAATAAGAGAAGATATTATTTCAAAGTTACGTAAAATGGAGGAGAGAAACAAGAACCAGGTAACTTTCGTTCTCAGTAAATCGTTACAAGAACCCAAAAAAAACACCGTAATTGCTGTACGTGAGTTACGCAACACTTCGCTAAAGATGGATAGAAGAGAACAAGCAACTCATTCCATTCTTTCCAACTCCTTTACGTGCACTTGAGATTGTTTTTTTCGGGTTCTTCCAGCAATAGCATCATTCCAATTTTTTTGACTTCCTCTTTCACAACTCCTGTCACAAAACCCTTCAAGACCTGAATACTTACTTACTTGGAGGCTGAACTCAAGCTATGTACGCCTCGGCACGATACGATAACATTTGACATTTTAGGAAGTCAAAAATCTTGTCTTTCATTTTTTCTTTGCCTTTGCTCTGTTTGCATACAAGAATATTGTACAGCATGTCATTTTTTCACTATTTCTTCTTTTTTGGGGCGAGAGACATTCTCGGAAGGAAAAATTGAGTGCAATGACACACCATATAGCAATACTTTGCTGACGCTCGCAAACTTTTACTTGTGTTCTTGACATGAAACAAACATCCGTCGGTCAAACACATCATGTAATATATCATAAGAATGAATGTATGTATACGTGTGCTCACTACAAAAAAAATATTATTCATCTTCCAATTTCCAATCTTACTGCTTTGCATGCCTTTCACATAGATTTTTACATTTCCCCTTGGCCCTTCTCTTCACCAACCCAATCTTCTTGATTGACTTGTGTTGTAACTTTCTAAGACTGGGAATGACGACTCAAGATGAAATTATAGGTATGCTTCATGTAATGCGGTGATACTCACTAGTCACAATCGTCAGTAGTGTCGTGAGTGTGTATGAAGTATATGAACTGAAATTAAAGTGGAACTTGCAACGAAATGAATAAAGTTCTTTTGTCTCACATTTGGTATGGAGCTCTAGTATTCTCAACAACTGGCTCTTGTAATAAAACATCATCATCCCTTGCCAAAGCCTAAGAGAGAGGGAATAGATTTATGAGCATGGAATTTATGAGGCATCCTATTCACCCCGCCACACTTGGTTCTTAGGCTTTTGTTTGGAAGGGGAAAGTTTTGTGCTTCTTAAATAAAAACCATGAAGGATTCGTATTTATAGCGATGCTTTTGTAATGACTTGAAATACAAAACACCTTGGTAATAATACCACACTTTTGTGTGTTTTATGAGGGTTTCATAAACGAATAAAATTTTAACTGTGTCCGCACAAGCATCAAAACTTTCATGGTGGGTTTCCCATTTCACCTACATACAAAACCAGAACTAGAACACGATGACTAAATGGATAGTTTTAACTCGTGGCAAGGTCATATTCAAATTGCCATATTGGCTCCGAGTACAATTTTGCAACCGCAGGGAATAATGCATGATTGCAAAATTACATCATTTTTGACAGATGAGAACATTTTCCCATTTTTATGATAACAATAACAACCACATATTCTCCTTGACATAAATATGATGATGACTCCGTATTGTATACGTTTTTACCTTGGTTTGTTACGGATGTGCAAAAATATTAGGCAATGTGAACAAGTTCACATATATTGGCAGTTAGACAGACAGATTGATTGACGGTTAAAAAACTTGTTAGGAAACTGTGCAACTTGGTTATTCAGCTCACTTTTTCTCAAATTTCCCGAAACAAAAGGAAAGGGGGATACGGAAGAAGAACTCGCAATTAAAAAAATATCTGATAGTGTTTAGGCAGCTAACTGCCAGTGAACGGTGTTCTGCCACAGGGAGACAATTTACTGGAGGCTGAGGAAGAAAGGGAACTGAGTTGGCAGTAAAAAATGAGCCTTTCATTTATGATGATGCCAGTAAGAAAAGTCGTAAGAAACTCCTGTAGAATGAATAGGACGAAGAGTGGAGTGCACATCCTCCCAAAAAGTCTTCCCTTGCCCCTCTCCCTATCTTTTATTTTGAGGAAGAGAAAGTTTAACGGTATTTTCCATCACATCACTTCACACAAAGGGAAATGGAGAGGTGGTTTTTTCTTCTTCAGTTCACAAGATGAACACCCATGATGTTACACATGGGTAAAGGGTCTACTGAAGCAGTGTTCACTGTAGGGTGCGACACGACCAAGATTGTGCTTTCAGTTGCCCATTCAAATTTATTTCTTTCGGAGAAAGGAAAGCAATTATGCTAATTTTTTATGGGCCCATTTTATGAGCATCTTCCTATTCTACTCTATTTCTTCCAACGTGCCTGTAAACACACTCAAACGAATGATGATGATGATGATGATGAGGTTATA
Organism: Orchesella flavescens; assembly: GCA_964034955.1. Lineage (NCBI taxonomy): Eukaryota > Metazoa > Arthropoda > Collembola > Entomobryomorpha > Orchesellidae > Orchesella > Orchesella flavescens. Next base: position 19,090,763 of record OZ035953.1, read on the forward strand.
GAAAGAGGCTAAGTAAGGAGACGGGCTCCCAACCCCGTGGAAACAACGAATGGAACTGAAGACGGTAAAAAAGGGAGAATGACGATCAAGGACAAATTTGTATTGCACAATATACGTCCAGTGAAATCGATAAGGTATGCATGTGACATGATTCATGCATAATTCTTCCTATTATCAGTACAACACTATCAAGTGATTGCATACTTGTGTTTTCCTCTCCCTTTCGTTTTCATTTATAGGAAAAGTATTCCCCATAGTATATACATATAGGGTACACCAAGAACATGCAATAATACTCGGTAATTTCCTAAATGAAGGAGTCAAATAGCAAAACTCCAATTTGACACTTTTTACGACTTCCGACTTCCATAATGTATGAAAGATATCTTTGTACAAGTAAAAGTATATTAAATTTAGATTAGGTGAATAAATACACGTACTTTCCCTAACGAGCTCTAGCACAAAACTTCATTTACTCACTATTAAAACATTTTTTAAACTCAAAACACATTGAAACCATCCTCCTTGATAAATTCATTCTCACCTTTTAGAAAATGATAATGATAGTTTTGCTCAGTTTCCGTCTCAAACGTATTCATATAATTTTATGTGTTAAAAACAAGATCTTTTTTGCAAACACCATCATCATATCATACGACGCAAAGTTTCTACCAGGTGAAAAACAACTCTCTTAGAATCATATTATTCATTTAAGTACTTAACTTTTCCCCGATTCATCAATTCTGGCTACCCTATCATAACACATATTGAAAAACAACAACACATCCGAGAAACAGGATTATTGCGAGGGAAAATAAAATTGGAGGATTTCATTAGTACGCCTCTGTAGCTAGCCTACCCACCAAAAAAATTTTTGTAACTTATGAAGCTCTGATGAAATAAGTTGTCAGATGAAAAAAACTTAGTATGGCTATGATATGATGTGAACTAATGATGAACGTAGGACGACAATGAGAAAAATATGTATGAAACACTTCATACATGAAACTAATGAGTATTTGCTATCATAAACAATCTTGTCTTCATTTCCTACAAATTATTAAGTATCCCAATATATGGAAGATGTAATGAGAGAGCGATAAGAACCATTTTTATATATTTTTCGTGGAATATCACGCTTGTTTGTTAAGTTGGAATTGGAATGGAAAGCACAGCTTTATAGACTGAAGGCGTGCAAAAACAAGAAAAACAATGCAGCGATTATAAATATTTCATTTGTGAAAACATAATGTACACATCCCGATTATTCTTTCGAGTATTTTTCTTGGAAACAAGAAAATGAACGGGTTCGTTATTCCCTCAAACTACATGTTCATACGGGGGAAAGTAATTAGTTGATTTGGTTGCTTTCATTATTTTCTCACGGAGTGTTTACTCCTAAAGAATCCTAACAAAATCTTCGTCAAACTTGTATTACATTGCTTGGAGATAAACTTTGTTTTCATGCTCAAAATGGAGGTAAATATTTGAATAGAAAATATAAAATAAATTTTGTTTATGACGCTTTGACTGTGAGTGGGTATCTTCTTGCATCTAAAACACTTTTAAGAAAAGCTCAAATAGACGATGAGCTAGTGAACGACATACTTAAGTAGCCCCAATGTTGAACTCTCCATGAAACGGCATAATAGAAAATGAACGGAATAAAAAAAGAGTAAGTACTTGATGCTAGATCATTTACTACCTGTATGACTTCATCATGATATGATATGATATTATGAGAAAAGTTTTTGCAAGTGTAATAAAAAATGGAGTAAAATATAGTTGTATGGTATATAGAGTAAGACGAAAAGTGGAGGTAGGTCGTTCTCTTTTCACAATATGGAATTGACTTGTGCAGTGGTCTGCTCTTTTTTTCACTTTCTTTAGTCATCATGATTGTCTATTGTAATGAGAACAAAATGATTTACATAATGCTGGTGGAAACGTCCAAGTCACTGACATTTTTTCTCTCATTTTTCTCGTTCCACTGAAAGTTTTTTCCCTTTTTTCAATTTCTTTTTTTACGACAACTTATATAATACGGTATGGAAGAGGAGCGTAAGAGTGAGATTGAAGAGACTGTGTGATACTGGGTTGGGGGCAAAGAGAAAATGACAAGAGATAAAAATGAAAGTACCTGAATGAGACTGGAAAGTGAATGCTTATCATCATTATATGACTGGATATCGTCAAAAGTTTCTCCCTCACTTGTGCTACTACTCCTTTGTTCTCCCTGCCGATGTGGATGATGATGTTGCTGGACAACGACGACGAGTGCTGGACTTGTGACTTCTTCAAAGCAGCACCTGTCACTGGGATGAGCCCTAGCTTCTTTATCTACTACAGCTGGTGTTCGCCTATGCCTGTTCCTAACTTGGCTCTTGCTTGACCATTTCAATCCTCTGAGAAAGGCTTGAATGACTAGCCAACTTTTACGAAATCTCCCTTGTGGAGGCTCACAAACGATGCTGTCTTTACTTATTGCACTCGCCTCCTGACTACTGGGAGACTCACTCCTATCGGCGCAAATATCAGAACAAAAAAAGCCACGTTCACGGTGCTCCGAGCCTCTCATCGTTATGACAGTCCCATCACTCTTTTCCACTCTAGGTCTTCTTCTCCAGAAGCATAAGCTTGCATCTGTAAGGTTTTGCAAGCCGCAAAATAGTTCGGACCGATTCGGGGGCAATGCCATCCACCAACTTGGCCTGCTCCTCTTTTTCTTCTTATCCCACTGACGAGATGGATACAACCGCCGACCTTCCACAAACACCTTGTACTTGACAACGGAAATCCGGAGCAACACTACTAAAACCAGTATGAAAAATACTGATAGCCAGTCTAGTCCAAGTTTCTCACAAATTCTGAGGGTCACGTTAGACAACGACACAAATGGGAAAGAGTAGGGGTCGAGATTCTCCAAAAGGAAATCCACAGGGCTTCTACTTCCCTGTGTCAAAGTCACAGAGCTCAAGCTGACAGGAGAGCTTCCTCTCAGTCTTCCTCTTTGCCAAATACTAGTGCCAGGTGAGACACCACCAGAACTACTCACCGTATCAGCCACCGACGGAATCGAAAAGGAAAATGATGAGGACGAGACTGACTCTGCTGACTCGTAGTATGAGTTTGAACTTGGAGGATCATGGTGGGAATTTGTAAAAACCCCAACTGTTAAAAGACCTGCGGAGGCTGCTGCTGCTGTTGGAGCAAACCATGAATGCATAACAGAGGTGCACACCGTTTCCTCCTTGTAGCACAAGAGATGCTCACTTCCACTGCTATCTCCACCACCACCATGTTTCCACTCTGAAGGTAGGAGAGATGACAATGTGAAAGCATTGCATGTTCCAGCCACCACTTGCGAATTTACTAGGGCTTCTGTTGATTCCATGCTTGCCAACGCTTAAATGTATCTATGAACTAGTTGATGATCCTCACCCGAGCCAAGTGCACACCGACACTGCCACTCTCCCAATTTCCATCATTATAATCCGGCGCTCCGGAACCAAAGCGTTCCAAAGGCTTCTTTTCTCTCTACCCTTTACCTATCCAGATGATAACAAGCACCGAAGGGGACTCAACATACGATATTATAATCCCCCAAAAATTACACTAATTCTAATCCCATGATTCTTGACATGGAGCCCAACTCCTTAACTACGCTGGTCGATCGATGCACGTAATGTAAGAGTACATACGTACGTTTGACTACAAATGTTCTACTACCACACATAAGGAAAGCCAGAAAAGAGTTTGACAAAATAAGTAAGATTTCATTACATTGGGTTGGTTACAAACATTATACTACACATCCCATTGAATTTTCATTTACGTATGCAGATCAAAAAGTTTTGAAACAGCCAAAAAACACCAATGCAACAGTCGTCAACATGAGTTTTAGCATGTAAACCACAAAAAATGCACCCGTCCTCACTGTCACACAGTCTAAAAATTGAGATCAATAAACCATGCACTACCAAAAAAATGCAGTGGTCTGTATAACAGTGTGCAACACTGCACTCGGGCTTCCCATGCTACAAAAATTCAATGAAAGTTGCATGCTAGCTCTTGCGAAACAACCTCATTTATTCACTTCGAATCACTTAAGCCGCTGAAAGACGGCAAGAGTAGAACTAAAACGACAGAGAAAATCTATTAAAACAACGTTGTTTCTCTTGGATCAAAAAACACTTTTCTATATTGGCCGTATCATGTGTAATACGTGCCTTTGCTTTGTACTATCACACCACCTTTACTCTGCCTTTTTTATATGGAGCACGGAATTAAAACAAAAAAAACAAAGGCACCAGGATTGGATCATTGGCACACATTTTTACAGCTTTTTATATATATATGTATATATACCATTACTCCACACTTTTAATTGCGAGAGAGAATTCCGTGGCATTCTGTTTTTCTAACTAACGACTTTATAAATCAAGATGGGGATAAACATACAGTGTTACTTAACAACGGAGAAAGAAACCCTTCTGTATCTAATCAAGCTGCACACCTGAGTGTTTTCGCACAAGTTGCACAAATGAAAAATGATACGGTATTAATTTTTTGCAACCTTTCCAGTGCCCTCAACCAACCCAATCTTTCTTTTCCTTTTTCCAAAAGATCGTTATTTACTGTATCCCATAAGGAAATGGGATTTTTGTTTACCCTACACCTTTCCAAGGAGTTTGACTTTATGAACCCAAAAGAATTTTTTTTTGCAACCCAAAGAAGAAGAAAAAAATTAAAATTCTCAAGAATAACTTCGTATCGTACTACTTTTCTCTTTCAAAAAGAATATAGAGACATTTCTACGTCTTTGATGGAAGAAGAATGAAGAAAAAACCTAAATCCTCTCTTTGAGCACTTCCTTATGCAAGTAAGTTTGGGTAACAAAGAAGACTGATACTATCATCATGGCTTCAACCGATTGGAAGAAGTAATAAAAATCGAAAACGTATAAAGAAATATACATAACGATGTATAGATAGATCTTCCTCCTATGATGTTGTTGATGATGATGATGCTGGTGATGCTGATGTGTGGATGGATGTTGTGTGAGTGCAGATTTGTGTAGCACACTATGTGCAACACGCCATGACCGATCAGTATTTCAAAGTATTTTGCAAGGAACGAACGAACGGTGTGAGACTATGTATATAGCTTACCACCACCACCACCTTATCTTGTAATGGAGTCGGGAGCACAAAAAAATACCAAGCTCCATATATTATAGAGATCCCATCAGAAAAGTAGGGGTAGCTGTTGCTATTTTTCCTGTTTTTTACTTCTTTCCAAGTCGCATGAATCTATCTATCCCATGAAAGAACACTATGATTGTCGTCATGCCATATTATTCTTTCTTTTTTAAAAAAGAGGAGTCAACATACCGGAATATCTGGGCTTATAATGCCAATTTTTTCTTGGTTGGGAAAGAAAAGCAAGAGAGAGAGAGATGTCTAATGGGGAAAGCTGTTATTCTCTTCTGTCTCCTCTTTCACGTTGGGATGTCTGACAACACCGCCACACCAGCACCACCATATCATCATCATCATCATTCTGTGTCGTCGTGGGCTGTGCTTATATATGCAATAATACTTATGCTAACGTAACGTAACGTAACGTATTGGCATTGTAACTACCTACACACGTATGTGTATACCAACACCACCAAGCTAATTTATTTTCGACAAGTGAAGCGAGCAAGGAATAGTGATAAAAAGATGATGATGACGATGATAATAATGTTGTGCAAGCATTACATACATAGAACTGCTGGCTTCTTTCATTGCTAACGTAGAATACAATCGGTTCCGAAGAAGAAAAACAGGCACACGCTCTCCTGTCTACTCCGTCATATTATATATGTGTTTTGTACACATGTTTACATTTAATGTTGGCAATAATGCAGATTCCAACAAAAAGGAGGCAGGCAGAGATATGATCATTAGTATTATTTGCCTCTACAATGTTATGAAAGAGGAACAAGAAAAAAATGATGGGAATGATGAAATGCGACAGAGAGCCAGTAAAAAGTGAAATATGCCATGTATCCCGATCGCAACCCGTTTTTAAACCATGAAGAAAGAGGAGAGAGTCGGAGAGATGGGATAAGTGTGTAGAGAGATCAAAAGGAACAAAGAGTGAGCCAGACGAAAGACGAGTGGATTCATAATAATGTGAGAGTGTGAGAGAGGAAGAAAAAATAAGTTTGAGAAATAAGAGCAAACGTTCCACTTTCCTGACCTACAAAATATTTATGAAGTAAGTAGAGATGAGGGAACAAGATTCCATACTCCAAGTTAGTACTAGTTACGTCTAGGAGAGCTGAACTACTACTTAGAAACTACAATTCTAGAAGAAAAAAAGTAAATAGATAATATGACGCTGAGAACCACGCATAACGCGGACAAAGCAAGTAGCGGCAGTGGTGGTAATGGTGTAGTATAGTGGTTTGCTTTGGTTTAGTAGAAAACGGCGGCGGCGGTGCAGTATAAGTATATATTATGATGTACATTTTGTCTGTTTTATTTTTCCATGTTTTACTTACAAACATGAGGATAATCCCCCAACATTTTTCTCTAGTGCTTTATGATAATACTAGCAGCCAGCTGAAACTTCACCACCTATCATCGACCTCGTCTTCAAAAAACAGTTGTGATAAGCAACTGACATGCATTTCAATGTAAAAGCAGTACTATAAACCAAAACTATGAACAAAGAGGATATGAACTCTGCCACTTTTAGAGAGGAGCTCTTACACCACGCCAAAAGGCTAACTAACCACGCCATGATCAAAACTCAAGATGACTTTTTGGTATTTGGAAGGACGTGTGGGAAAGGATGCTAAATACATAATAAGCACTATATTCAAGTCGTAATCCGTACATTGGGAATGGGCGTGTGTTTGTGTCTACCCATACCATGACACTACACAATTTTCTGTAATTTATAACTAAACACAAGTCAAGAGGAGGAGGAGGGTAATGCTGCGGCTGCTGATATTTGAGAATTGTCTCTTTGCTCATGTTTGTTTTTCTCGCTGCTCATTCAACTTTTATTTTGGCAAAGAGTAATATAATACTACACCTACAAGAAAACAAAAAGGGTCTCTTCCATCAAGAGAAAAATGAAAAGTATGATAACTAGTTTGAGCCATGCCAATACTAATGCCAACCAACCACGCTCCATTGCAAACTCATTAAGGATGGAAACGTAATTGAAATTTCTGGCAGTTTCGCACCAACAACCTACAAATGACCAGACAGACGAGAAATGTACATGGTACATTTATATATTACATTGAAGATGAGTTGCGATGTGGACCTATGTGCGCATTATAAAAATTCATGTGAAGATGGATCATGGGAGCTAAAAAATATTTCGTGTAAGTAACATCCTTACGTGGGGAAATTCATGGGATTTCTCTCGACTACCCAGAAAACATATGTGAGTGTATATTCACCAAGATATCCTTGGACCGGTAGAGAAAAAAATAGCTTATGGAGCTTTCTTGGCAGAGAAAAAATATATATGAGTGTAATAATCATTTTGAACAGTGAAGAAGTCTGTTGACTATCATCATTTTTATTTTGCAAAATGACATATGGCCATGATGAAAAGGCAAGATTTCATTTCATAAACTTCCAATTGCAATTTCAAGAGTTGCAGTTGGGCTTCTCACACAGGAATTTTTTTTAAAAAAGGTGTACAAAGAGACAAGATGGAAAGTACACAGACACCCCAGTTACAATTTACATTCGACATGCTCGAGGAGGAAACGAGTGGTGCTGTAAGTAAGTAAGTAATAAAATAATATACGAAAAGAAGGGAAAGACCACTACACTGGTTTCGGTTTCATCTTCATCTCCAACAGGAATTTTTAATACCATCAACTCAATTCTACTCAACTATTCTCTGAAACTTCTTTGTGTGTAAGAGTTCCTAAGAACTAAATCGGATCATGATGATTCCCTTTTTAGATGCTCATGCTTTGCTCATACTTTCCTAACTTTTTGGAACATGAATACTTGAACGATAACTTTAAACATTGGATTCGTATATTAGTACTATGTACGTACGCAACGCACAAGGCCATTTCCACTATTTGTCCTCCTGCTCTTCTTAACTTTTTTTATCTCAAAACTTTCTTCCCTTTTTTGAAATTGAGTAAGTTAGTCAAGTAGAAGACTGAGAAGGTTGCTATATTTGTGAAATATTTATACCCCTTCTACAAACATCTATTGTATCCTGTTTTCAACTAGAAAAATGATATTTTTCATCTTTCATTACACACAAAAATATTGTATTACTTTATACTATATTATAATCAGTAGTAGGAACAGTTCCAAAGCACAGTTTTTCTATTTACTCAAGTGGAGGATGAAATAAATGCAATGTTGTTCATTGAGTGAAAATCTCATGTCCTCTTTCCCGTCACAAATACTTATTTATATGTAGACAGAAGACTAAAGCCCATCACACAAAGCCTCTTGTCATCTCAAGGCCAACTGGAAGAACCAGCTAAGGATCTAGATTTGGAATGTAGTGGCAAAAAAATAGCGCTCATGTAAAATCATATATGCCCATCCAAATACATGTTGTTGTCACAAAGAAGATAACTTGGTAAAAGTTTTTTTTGAGTCAAATCTAAAATCTTATCATCATCCTAAGTAGGGAGGTAATGTCGTGTAGTCAAGTTGAGGTGAAGCTGGAGCTGGGTTTCGCTGAAGTTGCAAAATTCCATTGCATTATTCGTCGACCTTCGTCACACAAATAGCATTTAAGCTGAATGCTAGTGACGTACATAAGCTATAGGTATTATGGAGCCCATTTTTTATATACTCAAAAAAGAATCACTTTAAGAATCCATTTTTAGTAAAAGCCGATGCGATGAATTGAGGTGAAAAACTTGCAGCAAATAAATGCATCAAAATGAAATGTGTGCTAAAGCTTAAAATAACACCAAAAATGAATTACAGGTTGAATCCGCCGGAAATTCCCAGGTGGTGTCTAAATTACTACAATTTTAAACTGAATAAGGAGAAGAATCAATTTTGAAACAAGAACTTCGTGCTTCAATGCAGATTTTACTGTAAATTTGTACCATACTTTGTTCGTGTAAACTTCTGTTGGATATTATTAATTTTTCGTGTTCCCAGCGTATAATTAGCTGGTGAACTGGAGCACAACCTTTTCCCAGTTCTGCACTGGTTGATTAACTAGAGAGAGAGTGAGCAATTAAAAAAAAGTATTAAACTTACCGACTATGGTTGACGTCACGGCCACGGGGTGACCCTCGACCCTTGGGGTTTCCTCCTCCAGCCAGCTTCTTCAACTGCTGCGCCTTCCTATTCTTCTTTTTGGCCCGGATGGCCATAACTGGGAACCACAAAAGGGAAACTCTCATTTTTATGTGTTCTCAACACCGCAAACACGAAACAAAACCCTTTTACACACCTACGTTGTAATCTACTACACGTCAAAACTATTCGCTTTTATCATGTGGTACACAACTCATGCCACGATAACAGTTTTAGCACAAAACCAAACTATGAGCACGATACGAGCCAAGCTACAAAATGAGAGTAGCAAAACAACGTAATTATGTATGTATGTACACCTCAAAACTAGCTAGATATTATGTATCGTATATATTAATGTTTTTTTTTCTTCCTTTCTTAGATAATCAAATGCATCACCACCCAAAAAATGTCTTGCTTTTATTAATTTCCGTCCATCAATACCTTTAAACTAAACAAAAACGTATACTTGTTTCGACACCACAACAACAGCTCCCGCACGGTTTTTTTATTGAATTCGTGCACTAAACCGTACTTCATGCATGCAAATGTTAATATGTGGGTTTTATACCGTTTAGCAAACGTATGCAAAACTGAGATAGTGGATCACAACTAAACTCTACAAAATTTTGGGCACACAGAGAAGAAAAAACAGTTAAAAGGGAAAGAGAGACATGCAGAGAGTCAGTGAATTAGTAACTAAACCAACCCGCGATACCTGGATTATAACACTTAAGCTACTCCACTTGCCTTCATGTTTGTCAATGTTTTTCTCGTATCCATCCAGCTCATGAAAATCCTGTTTTTTTGTGGGATGGAATGTGACGTGAATGCATTGCATATTCTCTTTCTTTTCTTCTTTTTGCTTGTTTTAATAATACACAGAATATGTACGTGTGTGTGTCATGAAGAGAAAGGGATATTGAATACGTGAAATATTGAACAAAAAATATTGCCGATTTTAGCCTTGAATACAAAGCTATACTTGGCTTAGTTGACGTATGATATCTACCTATTCTAGTTATACCATTACCCTGGCTGCTTCTACATTTTTAATGCTCGTCCAATGTACTCCAATACATACATCAAATACATGCATATTTGATTACAGCCTTTATCCATCTTTTTTTTTATATAAACCTAATAACGGTGGTAATAGCCAATGCGTTTTATCTAAATCCCATTCCGATACATGCAAGTACATACACGTTATTATTATTGTATTTTTTGAAGCCCAAGAGCCAGCCAAAGTATGTATAACCCTTGACTTTTAATACATTCAACAACAGCCAGTTTGAGTTTTTGCTTTTGCTAATTTAACAAAAAAAAAATAGATTCCAAGGACAACTCCGTCCATGAGAAAATGGATTAGTATTCACCTTCTACAAACAATATGCAATTTTTTTCTTCATGATGATGATGCTTTCACTCTACTAACTTCAAAACAACGCAAAGTGACATTGTGGGAAGGTTGAAGTTGAAAGTTAATTCAAATGATATTGTACAAACACACACACATGGATTGAAAATGACATGTAGATAGATACATACATAAAAATTTGGAGTGTTTTTATCCTTTAAAGGAAAGTGGAACTAAATTTCGGTTATGAAATTCATTTATTTGGTTCCATCTCTCATCATCAATTTATCTCCTATTTTTGGATAAACTAAAGATTCCAGGGTGAAAAAAAAAACAAGAAGGAGCAGCCCACATACAAAAAGTCAGTGTGGAAAAATATCGATTGATGGATAGAAGAGCTTATGTGTCAAATAAATTATTATTCTGTTACTTTACATGTCATGTCAATAGCAAGACAATGACAAGTGAGTAAGTTTATATACGTGGGACTATATGGCTCCCGCATCCCCTAACTACACATAAAAGCTTTTCCTTTTATGAAGACTAGAATTGACAGAGTTCCTTTTAAAAGCGGAGCTGACTCGATGATGTGGTTTGTGGCTTGATTATGATATATGGGTGGCATAAAGGGATAGGACTACTAGGAGGATAGGATGTCGGAGAGCCAGGCAAATATAACAAAATGGTCAATATCCTACACCCAAGATCCCTTTTCTTTTCATTATATCCAAACAGCTACCCACATTCTCCACCTAATTTTAGCAACATCAACGGTGTTGTAATACCACTGCTGAAAGCTCTTCCCTCCCGTTTTTTGAACTTTCACCGTGAAATATCTTTCGTTTCATTTCAATCCTTTCTACAAAAAAAACTCATGGATGCTGATGTTGAGCAAAGAAGTTGCTCATAAAGTTTTACAAAATCTCAAGGAGAGAAAATAACCTACATGCATTTATACTGTTATATCGCATACCAAATGAAAAGGGCTCAACGATAAGAATGGAAGACTGGAATGAAAAAAAAGTGGAGGAAGAAGTAGAAAGCTTATGTAAATGTGCACACATGACGACTGCTGTTTGTGTGTGTGTTTGAGAGTGTGCATGTTTGTCTGTGTGTTAGTTGAATATGGACAACGTAATCTACTTGACTTCATACTGGAGTCGGTTTCACGAGTAATATCCTAGCATATTCGTACCCAGGTAGTAGTAGAAGTACTAGTCAAAGTCCTTGTCTCCTTTTTCATAAATAATTAATGCAATGAAAACGAGATTAGTGGATAGGTAAGCCACTAAAAACGTAATAACTTGCCCTTTCTGTCAAGTCTTATGAATTCATCATTACCCTTTTGTATATTTAGAATGACAAAGAGGGCAACCAATGCTTTTCCGGAGTTGTTAAGGATGCAAAAATGCGCTTCCATCACCGTATAAGACCTGGGTACTTAAAATTCTATTCGCTTCACTAGAATTGAATTTTGTTCCCACAAGATTAAATGAGCTTGACATCTTCATTTATTTGTTCGTTAAAATCGGAGCGTGGCACAAAAAAAAGTTGTCATCTACACCCCTGCTTTTTTTTGCTTTTTGACTTTAGGATTGACCTTGCAAAACGTGTCGTTAGGTAATGAATACAAATAACATACCAAAATGTCAAATGTTATTAGAAAAAAGCCTCGGAGCACTTTGCAAGTGTGCCAAGGGACAAGTCACAAAAATTAAATGAGTTTAGTTTCACTCTGATGTGATGAGTAATGGTATAAAATGTACGAGCTAGCTATAAAATTATATAACAGTCCAACGTAAAAAAATTCGTACAGAACTAGTAATTCTAGAAAACTACATTACCATTATCAAAATGACAGTTCTACATCTGCAAATAAAAGGGAAATTCTGTGTAAATAGCTACAAGCGAAAAAAAAGAAAGTTGCAAAAGTTTATACTCATGTGAAATTCAATATCAAACTTGGTTTTATACCTACACATGCTCCCGTATCAATGTATCCAGGATGTACCTAATACTAAGTCTCAAAATGCAAAATGTACCAGAGCGAGACTCTTCCAGTGACTGACTGACTGATGGAGAAATGATGACCTGCACTGGGGAAAAGGGAATCTAGAAAAATAGAATTCCGGCTAAAAGAGCTTGCTAAACCAGGATCGGATCGGATGCATCATGCCTTTTCAATGTATGTAACGTTCCCTGCAGACAATAGTCCACCAGCACGTACTCATACATGAATGCACAAAAAAATAGTGAATACCGATACATGGCCACTTAATAAAACATTATGTATGAGTACCTAGTCTACTCATGTTCATGTAATATAAGGAAAAAATGTAGATGAAAAAGTTTACACGTGAAACGTGCCTCCGTTGATTGTAATACGGGATCCATCCACTATACATTGGTAATATGATGCAGAGTCAGAAGATGGAGAGAGAGAGAAAGTGGCCAAGGAAAGAATAGCCTAGATTACATACTTACTTCCCCTTCTTCGGGGTATCGTGCAGGTGTTAAAAGACCATAAAGTGTAAAGGGTTGTGTGACTACCTAATTCTTTTCACCAGACATGACATCATCATTGATATATATGTCTAGAACTAAATACATACATAAGTGCACGCAGCGTATTATATCGATCGGTATCAAAACAACAACATTATCACAAAACCCCCACAGTGTAAGTACTCCCGTTTTAACCTATCTAGCTACCACCATCACCACCACCACAGAATTACTGTGTGCTCAAGGCTTCCTCCACTTTATGGAAGTTCTTTGTCCTCCTACCCGGATTGAGATCAGATTCTCTGTTTCACTCGTGCATCCTTGAAACGCTATAATACTTAAAATGTATATGGAACAAACAAAAAAATTCTGAACGTAAATGTTCGTAACTCAACCTACCTAAAAGTATATAATTTGGGTTACATGCTTCATGGTAGCGTAGCTAAATGTCAAAATAAAATGGAGAGTGGTATGATTTGTATGACGAAAAGTAACTTTCAACTAGTTATGCAATTCCAGTAGAACATTAATATTTATCACATGCTAATTTTTCCACCTATCTGTGTTTTTTTTTGGAATTTATTGACATTATGACAATCCTGAATGCTGCCGCTATGCAAGATGATGATGCAAAAAATTCTTTCACAAACTACTTACCACCCCCTTTTCGGTTTTTCGAATCGCGAACGCGGCAATCTATCCCGACCATGTTATTTTCGCAGCGATTTGATTTCATTTTTTCTTCATTGACTGAGTTCTAGTTGAAAACAAGCGGTTATAATACAATTCGTTAAATATCAATCTAATGCAAAAGAGACAATTACAAATTACTGTAGAATTAAGGCTGAATAAGTAATAATTATAAAAAATCTGAGTGGGTAAGGATATAGTACAACCAAAAGCCTCCACATCAATCAGTACGTTACTTGTTAGATTATAATAAAAAACGAGCATGTCAATCAAATAAATTAGTGCGACTACATAAAACTGTCCGAAAGAGAAAGCAAAGTGTGATAAGATATACATAGAAAGAGAGCCCAGCGTCACCTACATGCACCCAAAGCAATGCGAAGAGTCTACTTACTTCCTAACCACAATAATGCAGCATAATTACTATTCAAAATACAACTGAGGACATTATAATTAATTTGTCAACATTTCTTTTGCTTGTCACACATTTATGTCGATGGAACCTTAATTACTATCCCAAACACAAGTCAAATTCATAGTAATCAGTTACGATTATGCCCCTTCAAATAGAAATGCTTGCTAAACCATAAAATTCCTATCAGAATACTTTGACGACGATGAAACCGTTATTACAATCATAGGTACAGACGTGACGTCTACTTGGCTAAGTAAGTGGACATTTGTTTTGATAGCATACATCGTTTCTTAATGTCATTGATTTGATACATATAAGTCGAATTTGACAACTTGTATTCGTCTCTAATAAATCAGCTATAAATAACGCCGATACAAATAGTCATAACAATTTTCATAATTAACAACTAACAAATATATAAAATGTCAAAATCAAATTATTTGTAACAAAAATTCGTTAAGATAGCAACGAATTTTAACAAGTACTCCTAACAAGTTCATATATTCAATACTCCTTCAATTATTAACAAAAAAGCTACAAAATAGAACAATTAAAGAATACAACTAAATTGATCATAAAATGATTTTCTCCAATATTTCTTCAAAGGAAAGGGCATACTCAGTAACTGATTTTTACGAAACTTATCAACGTCTCTGTAATAAAAATCTAGACAAGTACTTATGATAAAATACATGCGGTCTAAAACTATTTGAAATATTTATATATTGTACGATAATATCTTACCTCTCCTGTTAATTTCACCTTTGTAAACTTTATCCATACGCGACTCCAGGGCTGCAACTTCCAACAACTTCTCCGTCTCAACTCTGTCTTAATCTCTTTTCAATAAGACCGTATCGATTTTGAATAAAAACAATCACAAATAAATTCGCTTGTCAGAGTTCAATCTCAAGTCACGTCGTCAAGTCCAGTAAAAAAACAATTGTCAACTATTTCTCACTTTGGAAATGCCACTCCAAAAAAATTTAAGCTAGCACTCCTACAGTTTAAAATTATCAAAGTTTCAATATAAAAATCAAACTCATCCAATCTAGAGAGAGAGAGAGAGGTCTCTCCAGGAATCCTCAGTGGTCTTGGCTTATACCATAAAGCAGTACTTGATAAAAGGCTTGCATATTTCTCACTATGAAAGATAGATTGTATCTCGTCTTTCAATGTTGGTCTGGTTGGATGCACTTCTTTTGTCTTTTTCCAGTTGCAAGAATTAGCGACTACTCAAACTGACTTATGATTATGGTTCTACCCACTTTATTCATTTTTCACGGGGATTCAAGTTCCACTTGGAATACTTGTAAACCAACACTAAAAAAATCCAAGTTGAATACAAAGCAAGTTCTATTTTAATTGTTTTGTTGTTGGTATTTTGATCTTATTATTATATTATAGATGATGTTGATGATGACGGTCACTTGGTTTTGGTATTTTCTTAATGTTGGTGATGATGATGCTCTTCTTTGGGAGTAATATAACATAACCGTAGACCTGTGTTTGTTATATTACTTTTGAGTAAAGCCAGTGGACACGACCAACATGATATTTAGATGTGAGAAGAAGAGAAGGCATAATAAGAAAAAAGTATTATATCAGCATTCACACATAGAGGAAAAAATAAATAGAGAAGAGTACTCAGTTGGAAGAAGTATATAGAATGAGCAGCAGGACAAGAGCAAAGGAAGAGGAGAGGACGAGAGCACCTTTTTTGAAACTTGATCCTGGCACCATCAGTAGCAAACCTCGACGGAGAGAGAGAGACAGCCACAAGAGCTAAAGCTAACCAAGCATTTTTCACATTTTAGCATAGTATTAAACTCCATTTATATTACTCCGTCCCGTCCCGTGTCCGTTCCATGCACCAAAATTCATTGAGACAGCCAACTTTGTTCCCTACAGCGCACTATATTGGAGGAGATGAATTACAAATAATCCTTATTGAAGCATATTGGTTAGGATTTGCATGGAATTATATATAACGCAGGTAATTAATTGTAGTTGGCTATGGGTATTGTAAAACTTCCCTGGAATTTATGTTTCCACGGATTTTGTTTGTTTAAACAATGGGTAAATTTGAAAATTATATTTGAAGCAGCTGTGTTTTAAAATTTGTTGCAGGTGATAGCATATTTCATCATGATAAACCAATTCTGGATTTATATTAGTGGTGTCGTCAAAGATGCTTAAATTAATTGATTAATTAATTAATTTATCGAGTCTTGTATATACTTTCAGAAATAAACACAAGAGTCAACTACAAGTTTAATCATAAATACGAATAGAATTGGCAAACACTAACAAATTGGATTAGTATTGTTATAGCTTTGTTGCTAGCCAGTTAGCCACACACAGACACCATGCTGCGGGGTTGATACTGAGTTCTTTGGGGTGTATTCAACTCTGCATATATTGTGATATATTTTAGGTTTAAAATTAAGGGATTTTGGACTCTGTGCTGGGATTGAGGCAAGAGGCCGCAAGAGGTGCTCCGTAGCGAAAGGCATAATCATCATCAACATCATTCCGTTGTAGGCAATTTTTAGGGACACGACACGGCACGGAGAATTTTACATACACTTGCTACTGCAGTATCTTCTAAGAATTTCTGGTGTGGTTTGGTGGTGTAACATAGTGGATAGAATTGCATTGCATTGGTTCATGTTTGCATTTAGTACAAAGGAAGAGTGAGAAACCACATGGAGAATACTCTAGCGATGCTCTAAAAGAAAGAAGGCCAGACCAGGGCAGACCATGCACATTATTATGCATGTACATCAGATGTGCATCGTGCCATAATTGAAACCTCCGTTCATCCTTGATCCTCTGGTCCAAAAAAAAAATCATGCTAAGCCTAACCTCAACACAATCAGGTCAAATAATATGAGAAAAGTTTGGGAATAGGGTTTATTATTCATGCAAACATGTCTCAATTATTGAAATCAATTTATGAACACTAGCGACTTCCCTCCTGTCAATATTCTTTATTTTTAAAAAAATTCAGCTTCACAAGTTTTATGTATTCATACTCATCTCATCTTCTGTGTCTGCAATACCAAATATCACATCTATCTATTCATTGAATGGCACAGCTTGTCTTCCACCAACCGTGTTTCCTTTTCTTCCAAATTTTATTAAAAATGAAATGAATACATTTCACCCGAGTATGTCTCAAGAGGTTAATCCCAACTCCAGGGAAAATGGGATAGAATAATGCCTGAAGAGTTTCCTTGTTAGAGATGATAGAGTAGAGAAAAGGCTGTTGGTTTGGTTTGGTTATCATTATCAATGGTCTGTAGCCACCACTTCTATCTTTAGATTGGGTGCTTGAGACAGCCGAGAAAGTGGCATTCATGATCATGAGCACTTTTTACAGGTAAAATTGAGAGAAGAGCTGACACGACAAAAAGAATATCTAGATGAAGCTTAGATAGGTGCATAATATCGAGAGAGAGAGAGAGATGCTTCATGTATCATTTTGCTACTAACAAGGCTTCCACTCAACTGAGTCCTCTCACTTGCAATGGAATTCATTGCAGTTTGTTGGAATCACATTCCCAATGTCGTGAGCACACCATTGTTTCCTTCATCATATTTTAGTCGGGATGCGACAAACTATAGCGAAATGCAGCCAAGGTAGTAACGTGCCGTCTTTTGGTCTGGTCGATAAAAAATACTAAGCTCAGTTTCCCTCCTCCCGTCTCAACAAACTGGCGATAGATAGCGTAAACAAGGGCCATCAGTTTGCACAAGTTGAACAGGAATTTGCTCATTGTTTCACGTTCTCCCGAGGGCCAAAGTCATTCCATGGATTGGAGTGGTGTAGCAACCGTGTAGCTCAATGCCCAAGGCTAAAACATTTCGTTTGAGAAACCATTATTCCCACGGATGGAGTAAAAATATAGCTCTGGAATGGATGTCTTTGAAACATTTTACGACACAACAAATCTTTGCATTAACTGACATCGGATTGACTTTAAAGGAGATCAAAGTTCATTTCACGTCATACGTCATACCCCACGACATCATCCCATCAGTGATCAAATGTTACTAAATGTTATAATGTCACTCAATCAAAATGGTTTATTTGTGAAGCAAAGCAATTTTATTGACGCCATGTCACTCAAATGTATTCCATGAGTTTTTGATGTTACAAATATGCCAACTGAAAACTAGAGTTGTTAATAACTTCACTAAAGTTAAAAGACAGCGCTTGTAATAACATAAAACCTCTGCTTAACCTTCGTCACTATCCTTTTGCATTCCTGCTGGTCGCTACATGAAAACTCTTTTTTGCAATGTTATTTTTTATGTTGGCCAAGCATGTTTTGTCATATTTCCTTCCAGGAATCTCCTGCTGGGCTGGTTGGACTCTTGTACTCTCTCTCGCTGTCTCTCACTTGCAAAATACTTGAGATTCATTGTAATACGTACGTTATGCAAACGTATTTTGTTTGTTCATTGTTGCTTCAAGCAAGAAAAAGAGCATTTCATTGTATATCATATCCTTTAAGTGATGGGTCTCGATGAGTCAAAGCGAGCTATTATGTATGCTTGTCTTTTGATGTATACATTTGGTGTTTATGTATGATATCCAATTTCCAGAATAAATCCTGAAGCCAATTCATCCTGGAATACGTTTTATGTAAATAATCCTTTTGTCGTGTTATGTTCCATGAAATGGGATACCATCCATCCATCCATTGTGCCCTAATGGTTTTCCATTCAAAATACTTTCATTGAATAACGTTGCCGAAGGATGAATGCGCAAAAATGAGTGATAATTGGGTAATTTTGATTGTTGATTCATCTGGATATAAAATAAACGTTGTTGATCTGATCTGATTTGCTTTCAATGACAGGTTATGCTAAAAATAAATACGCTTCGTTTGTTCTCACAATCAGTTTGCTTGAATTTGACTCTAAGGCACAATTCAATCCAATCCAATCCACGAATCATCTACATCAAAGAAAACCAAATGTTATGGGCCAGGGGCCAAACTATGACGTATAAAAAATGATCCAGTCAAAGTTCAATAATCCTTTATATTCAGATACAGCAGCGCTTTAAGCCATTTCTTTCATCACTTTTTGATGACAAAGAATTTTGCATTGTAAATTAAAATGTATTGTAAGTTGTATTGTGATTTTTTTGTATATCCGTTCATCCAATCATTTTCTTTGAAGCTTAAGCAACAGCTTTGAGGTTTTGTAAACTATCATTGTCATTTTGACATTGATATTATGTAATAGGCTTACTTTTTTTTGCTTTAAAAAGTAGCAGACTCTTTTGCAAGCGCTACAGTGTGACACTCTTCATGTTGCATTACATCCAAAAATAAAATATAATTAACTTATAAGGCGACGACACGATACAAAAAAACATCACCAGAAAAAAATTAACCTAGTATATGTAAGCATTTTTATGCAACCAAAGTTATTTGGTTTTGGACAACTTGTGGCACATGGAAATTTATCCGGCAAAGCAGCAACAGCATCATCGTGTCATGAGGAAGACTGTCTTGTGTCTTCTCTCTCAAGATTTTTGAGTGAGCTTTCAAAGGCTCTCACCATCTCTGACGTTTTGCCAACCATTTTTTACTGTCAAAAGTGTTTTTTTGTGGTTTTGTGTTTGTGCATCCTAGGATAGAATATGATGTGCTTTTTTATATATCCATCTCTTGGAAAATCCGTTCTAATCAAAAGGGACTCATTTCATTTTTGATTGTGTACCATTTTTTATCTTTAATCCAATTACTAGTTAAACTTTTATTGGATCCAACAAATTCCTATCTGACTCATTTCTTCTGCCACTTCATTCCCATCCTGTTATGAATAAGAAAGAAAGCTAATAACAAGACGCTTTTAAAAAAACAACATTTGTTCCTAGAAAAAAGTGAGTGGTTTCGTATGTCGTGTTGTGTTATGTTGCTTAAAAAACACCACAACACAACCAAAGTGAAAAATTCTTGAGTGTATGTGCATCTGAAGAAAATCGATCATCGCATCGCATCAGACAAAAAAAAACTCTTAAAAAAATCATCATCAAGCATCCACTATTTTTTGAAGACTTGAAGAAACGGAACAGAATTCCAGGTGGTTTGGTGTTGCAGAAGAAAAAAAGGGGAAAGAAACAGGTAAGTAAATGGTTGTGTAAATCATGCATTAATAGAATTTCGTTCTACCTCCATTCCATTTCACCAATCTACGACTACTGTAGAAGATGTGTCTACGCGAATTCTCTCAGAACGTCAATGAAACTCTTCCAACCTTATCTTCCAGTCCAGAAGTACTTACTGCTAATGTTGTTGCTCACTCAACCTACTAAATTGAAGTGGATCAGAGTGATGCTCGAAATGGGATATAAAATCGTCCGAATAAGGAGCTACTGATGATAACGTTTGTTTTGTACTTTCCTTCTGTCTTTACCATGATAAAATGGGAGCTTTAAAATGGAACTAGACTGTTGGTTGTTGATGTTTGCACTTCACAGAGGATGAGATCATTTTCTCTTGAATAGGAATTCATCCATATATTAAATGAGGTAGGCAACTCAGCACATCATTATTATTTGTTGGCATGCACAAAAAGAAGTAACTGAAAAACATGATGGGTGTAATAAGTTAGTTTGAGTAGTCAACCTCATTAATGATGAATGTATGGGTTCATCAACGTTAATATTTGTTGTGTGAGCTAATCACATGTTTTTACTACACAGTCTCCTTCATTCTTGTCATCTCTGTCAGTTCAGCTTACTCTAGGGTGAGCATCTGTATTTAATAGAAATTCATGGTCGTGTCGTAGTCTGTCGTGGTACTTTTTTGCATTTATAGTAAAGACTAGGAGAAGGCTATCCATGTATGCTTGTAAGGTCAGGTCATCACATCACATCCCATCACATTATATTTGTGTAAACAACATAACTTAAACATTATTAACTCGACAGTTTAGTTAGCTCAGCCTCTCATCCTGAAAGCGTACCAACAACATTGTAATAATATACGGGGAAGCATTTTGAATCTCATTTTGAGCAATTCATGATCAAGGTAGCGTGAACAAAATAGAGTGTAACAGTGTAAGTGAGCATAATATAGTAGATATGCTGTATCACATCATCGCTCGTAGTAAAAGCATGCAACAATTTTCTTGTACTACAAGCAGCAGACTGTGGGTCACATTCCAAAACGTGATAGTAAAGCCGACGGTTCCCCATCACATCACCAAAACCCCTTTTACTATGCATAATGTCGTCATCATCAAAATCGTGTTTTTCTTGCCTCTCATAAGTACATGCATAAATATACTTGCTTGTTCAAGCTATTGCTGACTGACCAACAAATGACATTCATATATTACTTTTACTGAGTATTAAAAAAATTATTGTGTGAAAAGGTTTCAATAAGTTGTGTACACACGTTTCATCCTTGGGGCCACGGCTCACTTTAATGTTTGTAGTGGGTTTTGTGGAAATAGGATGGATGTATTTCAACATCAAGCTTGCCGCATTTGTGGAATTACATTGCAAATTGGATTGGTAATACGGGGAATTACAAATCTGTCGGAGTTCCCAGGAGGAGGAGGCAACTAAACTAAAGGGTGAATTGAATACAGGGAAAATCATGATATCATTTCATATCATCACGACTCCATCTTATCTCCGTTTTTAATTCCCACTTTTTGCAGCCATGCTCTCTCTCTCTCACACTCATGTACACAACCTAGTTTGTTCCCAGCTCATCATCATGATCATTGAAAACTAATCAATTTTTGTGGAGATGTTGGACGTACATCTTCCCAATGTATTATATATGACTAGTTTTATTTGGTGTGGTCTGGTGTGGTGGAGCAAAAAAAGACTAAATTCCTTTCTATCGTATAAGCATATGCATGCATAATATCTTTGCTCGGCGACCAAGACACATTTTTTTCTGCTGTAGTCAAGTCAGGCTCTTTTCAGCATCCACATATTTCAACTTATGGTGCAAAATTGCATTGCGATGGCATCACCACCACCACCACCACTACTACTACTACTCTCTCACAAACTACTTTTATGTTTGCTTGCAATACGTAGAAAATCGTGATGATGTGTGATTCTGATGTGATGTGAAGTGATGACCACGCAACCACCACGTAGAAACAATATTGTATACAACCGCACATATTACAATGCGTAAAATATAATGTGCACAACACGTGAAGTAGGTCTAGCATCATTACATTACAATAAGTAATTTCAAATCGGGATTTTACCACTGGCATTGAGCTTCAGCTTAGTATTGCATTGGTATTATATCATAATACAACAATGTAATATAAAGAAAGGCATATGTGCAGACATTTTTTGTACATTTCCCAGTCAGCAATGCCATATTAGAGAGGTTCGGTTATGGATCACATTGGAAAGTTGGGAAGATATTCAACGATGATAATATAGTGGTGTGGTCACAATAATGTTCATTACTACTTTCATCATCGCATCATCATCTGCAAATGCTTATGATTAGGATTTTACTATGCATTGCCAGCCATGCCATCATGTCGTAATTGTGTGACTCTTCGTGATTTTTAAGATTAGCTCCTTACCGTCGGCTCAGCACAAAAAAAAAGAGTTTTGTAAGTCATTTGGTATTCATCATCATCCGTATATTTAGCACCTATTTTTTTTTATCTGAAAGCTGACATCAGTTGTTACTTGAGTTCAACGCTTTTTTCCCACCTACCACCAAACAATAGTAGAGCTGTTTCCCATTACTTAAGATTCTCAAGTTTGTTTTAAAAAAATTCCTAGAGATATATCCAATCGGAGAGAAATCCATCATTAACTATGGATCTATCCGCATAAACATTATGAGGAGGCAGGCAAGTACAGCAATTAGGATAATTCTACGGCTTTGCTGACTCTTTGTTGGTAGTAAGCGCATTGTAATCCGTGGTGTTCCCCGCATTGATGATTTTTTACACTTATCTAACTGAAGCTGGTGTTATGGTATGGTATGGTTTGCTGTGTTGTACATAATGTATGAGAGTGAAATGAGGCTCGCAATCTGAACCTTCTTTTAAATGCATGTTTCAACTCTTTGAGTTGAGTTGAATAGCGATAACATTGCATCACAAAGTCATAATAGAAGTCATATATGAAAGAACTTGTGCTACAACGTGTTATACATGTGAAGCAAAACGCCAAGAGCCACCCACACGTAAACTGCACTTAAACTTTTTTTATGTATGTATGTTAATAACATTATGTGTCTACGTATCTCTCATCCACTACTATTTCTGAGCATAAGGAGCAATGTTATGTATAGCGTGTGTAGTAAAATGGACTTACACGTATGTGTAGTAAAAACTGCTTGTTATCATCATCATCATGGTGATGTTGTTGGTTTGTCAGATGAAGTAATATGCCATCATTTGCACCACCAGCTTTAGGAATCAGTCTTAGGAGTAACTTTGATCCAGAAAAGTGGCGTTTTTTTCTCTCTTGCTCCTCTTTTTCTCAAAAGGAATCCCAAGATAAGAAGTAAAGCGTGCGGCATCTACTACTACTCCTACCCATCATTTATCTAGACTACTTTTTTGTGGTTGTGTGAAATAAGTCAGTAGTTTTCACAAGTTGAGTTCGACTTGTCTTCTATTATTAACAGGGATTCTGCTCAAATTTTTATTAAACTTCAAATTTGCTAAGAAGTACCTATCAAATTTTGGTTGAAATCGGTAGCCACTTTTTTTGGTGTGAGGGAAGGAAAAAGAAGGGACGACGAAGGAGGTCTAGAATTTCAAAAGCGAGTCTGAATTGACTGGAAAAGGAAAATGAGTTGTGCATGCGGTTGATACAAATGAGGCTCCATCCCTCATTGGAAAGACGTAAATAGCTACTAAATATTTGAGGAGTTAGTTTGAGTGAGAAAAAAATACGCGATACTGAGATACATAGATATCGGATCAAACATCCATCCAGCTCAAGCGCTGCATTGCATGATCATCCAAGAGTCAAAAGCAAGAGGGGAAAAAGTCAGTGCAAAAGTTTGCCTTGCATTTGGTTGAGTTGGCGTGACTCATCCAGCTTTTCTATGCAGAACCTCTCGTGCTCAATGGATCACTGACTTGACTTGAATGAAAATAAGAACCGTCGTCAATACGTAACGTAACTGTATCAAATTTCATAGTTTAACAACCTACCCTATCATCGGACATAGTTTTTAGTATTTTGTTATCGGGAAAACGTTACGTCATCAAGTCATCATCATCATTTAATCGGACAGTGATGTGATGTGACCGGCTAAAGCAGGGAATCCGGTTGCAAAAATTGTTCTAAAAAAATACATACTTATAGATACACCTTTCTACTTATATGACTTTGACATTTAGTTTTATCTGGGACTGAGAACCTTTGCGTTTATACAAAAGCTCGTTCGACTGAAGGTATACCTAACCATAATCATCATCATCATCACTGACGCTGGTTGGAAATACATTTGTGAATTCGTGGAACTTTTCGAGTTGGATTAGAGCCCACTTGACCGTAAGTTTGATTTATTTGTTTGTAATCCATTCCAAAAGGTATTCATGCATAAGTATGGAAGCTCCACACGGTACGGTTGATAAGCATCTCTTACCTTTCCCCACTTTTGGATAACAAACTATTATGGTTCTTGGAAAAATGGAAGAGGAAGCTTTTATTTACACCGTTCATACTTTCTCGTCGTCTCCTTGTACCAATTTCGTTAGAGAGGTGCCAGAACCAGAGCCAACACAACTTTCTTGCTGCTTCTGCTACTACTGCTGCTGAGAAAGTTGCCTGACCTCACCATACCACCATCCCATCGCTTGCAGGGAAAAAGTTTATTTCGCAAACCTTTTCGCAAAAAGAACTTTTACTCTCTCTCTCTCTCAAAAGTAAAATTGGGGACTCATTCCATTTTTTATTTCTCTCATTCATGCCAACTACTAGCTTTCATGTCACTCATTGAGAATCAAATGACTTTGTTGAAAGTATAAAAAAACATACATTATATGACACTTTTGGGGTAGTCGAATTTAATAGTAGAATTTGTTGAGTCAAACTAAATATCCTAGAGGAAAGTTTACCTTTTACCTTGCTAGAAAAGGAAAGTGTGTATTTGGTATTGTATTTTCAACATGGCACGCTTGCCTGCTTCCTCAAGTATATTAAACGGAATAGGTGGTGGTTGTTGCACTTCATGCTGCTGCCACCACTAGACTGCTGAACTGGACACATAACATCTGTAGAAAATGAAGTTTATGGAAGTTGAGTGCGACAGATCTGCTCATGCATGAAGGAAACACGGAAGGAACAAGAAAGAGTTGAGTTAAACCGAGCAAATGGTCACACACATACATTTCCTGACTACGAATAATGGGAGAGAAAAAAATGGTCCAAGTTATTTTTTTTGTCAGCACATGTTTTATAATATGTATTTTCCCGTATTTTCAATAAAGGATATTATGTTTAGTTGTTGGCATGCCATCACATCACATTCAGTTTCACAAGAAAAGTTTTGATGTATATATGTGTGTTCAGTGCACACATACGAAATGATTTATTTCAGGCTCCTGGCTTTGTCGATACAGTTAAGTTGAAGAAACTATTGTAAATTCAGTTATGAAAGTGTATGGCCAACCTGAGTAAAATATTAAGGATGGTGAAATATTAAGCGTAAAATTTTTCAACGTGTCGACGTCGACCATGCCCTTTTCCTGTTTTTCTAGATGAAGAAACACATTTTATTGTCTCTGCTGTTGACTTGACGTCTCCGCTTGTTTCTGGGAAATATAATGGTACAGCACACGTAGATGTATTTATAGTTATTTGTGAACAATCACATTTTCTCGTCTCCTTTTTCTTGACTGACGTTTATGTGCAAATGAGCTGATGCACACCGCAAAAAGTTTATTTCGGAGTCGTCATGAGCTCTAACATATAACTGTCGGGGAGGGTGATCAACTGAGCAACTGACAGGTTGGTGTTTGTGGTCTCTCTCTCTCTCTCTGTTCGCTCTCATTTCTTGACATATGTGCTGCCACTGCCACCATCATCAATATCATCATCAGAAGTTAATAGAAGTTTATGAGGCTTATGAACAACCAACATTTTACTTGCTCTTGCTAGTTTCCCGAGAGAAGCATTAATAACTTTTTCTCAAATCGAATATTCTATGCACACGCAACTCTGTTCCAAAGATTATTTATTAGCGACAGAAAAATAGGTTATAGGAAATAATGAGAGCAAAGTTTTTTGGGAAATTATTTGAAATGGTTAGATGCCGGATTATTTATTGCGGGTGAAAAAGGAATGAGAGAGAGAGAGAGAGAGAGAGAGAGAGTGATTAAATGGCGTCGACGGCCAACGTGGTTTATGGTGGAGAGAGCCGGCAAATGTTGGTGAAGGTTTTGTTTGGCTTGGACCGATTGACTTGCTAGAACAGAAGGCATAAAACAACTACAAACCTACTCTTCTTCAATAAGTACGCATCCAAATATCGGGTTAAAACTTAAAGCCACAACCAACCTATTACATACTTTCACATTACCACACGGAGTCAGTGAGAGAAAGGCCGGATATCAACGGCATTTTCATATCAACATCAACACAACTGATCCAATAATGGTGAGGCTGCTACAGCTATTCAACTTGTGTCAGGTCACATTTTTGTCAAGCATATACACAACAGTAAAAGAGAAGTAGTAAATACTCAGGTTTAAGTGGCCTTAAGAATTTAACTCTGGCTCTCTCTTGGAATGACTTTATACAAAGAAATATCTTGGTACATTTTATAGGTATAATGAAATGTTACGCTACACATAATGTGTGTATCATTATAGAATCAATTCGAATACTAACACCTTCTGATGTTTGATAAGTATACAACATATATGTGGAAACTATGTATATGCATTAGAAACGCTACTCACAGGCATGGCTCATTTTCCAAAAGTCTTGGAAGGAACTTGAAGAAGATGAGAGTTCGTTTTTTTGCAAATACATGCAAAAGCAAGAGGGCAATGACGATATGTGCTTGTTAAATGCGTTGTATATTTGTAATGTACATAGCTAGAGCTAGAGCTTTATATTGGCAAGTAGTAAGACAGAGTGTAAGTGAGAGGGAAACGAAGCGGGCACGGGACTTTTTGGAATACCAAGAAAATCCGAATTGCTACTCTTGGCTTTCCTAAACCCTGACTCACTCACTGTTTAGGTGGAGACCGCATCGGTTCTCATCACATGTCGTCTCTCTCTTGCTCTCTCGCATTTTGTTGCTCTTTGCAGATTCCACTACCAAAAAGCAAGTAACACTTTACCACTGCCACTTTTGTGCTACCACATCATATCGTGCCATTTTGGCATTGCAACTCAACTAAACTCAATTACTTGCTCGACGACAGACTGATGGTATGTATCTGGTCGTGGCCATAGTCTGAAAGCAATTTGGTCATCTATGACAAATATTTTTTTATAACAGCTATAACTCCACTCAAACTAAAAATACTCAGCGGGGTTTTTTCTTTGATCTCATCGTATTTAATCCACTTTCTACATTTTCCCCCTTCTTCTGATAGGATTGTGTGTTGTAGCAGTGAAAAAAAATTATTACATAACAGACGAACAAGACTTGAAACTGCAATTACATCTCCAAATTTTGTCTGACACGTATGGATTTTACATTAGTGCACGTGTTTCAAACTAAAAGTAAAAACGATCGTCATCATCTTCAGTTGTAGGAGTCTAGTCTGATCTCATCTTGAACCTACAGAGGAACACTCCATCTCAAGGCAGCCAGGAAAGAGAAAACGCAGCAGGTGAAGGTGAACGCTCGTTCAAGATTTCTTTATTTTTAGGTTTAAAACACAGTTTTATTCTGTAAAAGAAGCATCCTCCTCCCTTTGTACTTGTAAGAAGAAAAAATATACACACACTAGTATTTCCAAGTAAGGCATTGGTTGTCTTGTCGGTACAAAATGGAAGGAGAAAGAATGTCATAAAAAATTTACATAGTCAATTGTGACTAAATACTTTTCAAGTAGAAACACGTGCATGCATATGTGTAGGCATGTGTTTGTAATGTAAGGTACACACTACACATGCATACACACACACACACACACACTCTCTCTCAAACTCAAGAAAAAAGGTTCCTTTCTTCTTCTCAAACGTTCCGGAAATATCATTCAGTTTAGAAACCCGTGTGTGGTTGGTAAGCGAGCGCTGAGTCCTTTTTTGTCTCATAAAATAACGACAACCGATAAAAGAACG
This sequence comes from Orchesella flavescens, assembly GCA_964034955.1. Classification (NCBI taxonomy): domain Eukaryota; kingdom Metazoa; phylum Arthropoda; class Collembola; order Entomobryomorpha; family Orchesellidae; genus Orchesella; species Orchesella flavescens. Next base: position 19,119,322 of record OZ035953.1, read on the forward strand.
CAATAGTTCATAGTTAGTTCCAACTTTGAAAGTTGTGAGTTCATTTTCTGGCGTCATAAAAATTGACTTCTAGTACTAGTCCCTTTCTCATTTCATCCTTATCCTTTCTCTGATGAACACAGGGGGGAAATCAATATTTTGAGGAAGAAAATGGGCTAATTGCAAAACTAAACTAAGAGAGGGAGAGAAACTTTCTTGACCATACTTTCAATAGTGGAAGTTGCTTTCCATCAGCTCCAAGAAGTAGCACGTAAATCCATCAAATCATGCACGCACGTAATATACCAGCAACCACGCTATCATCAAGGTTTTACTTTGACAGAATATATTAGGTATACTACTACTTACTACCTCTTAAGGTTTGTGAGTATGTAGGCATTGGTTATGTGTGTAGAGCTACCAAAAATAAGACAAAAAACACTAGATACAATATACACACATGAACTTGACGTATAATGAATGTAAGTAAAGTACAACTAACCTCGACCAAAATACACTTTCCCAGGCGAGTCGTCGTACGACCATTCATCAAAAATGCATGCGTGGTCGATGAATTGTCTGCCGACTCTCCAATCTCTTTTTTAGGCGCTTTCACCACAAAGAGCGACATGTAAGCATGTATGTATGTATGTATAGGTATTTTGCATGTAAATTGTTGGAACATTGGTAAATGAAGGGTTAGGCAACTTGGATAGTAAAAATAACACTAATGTCCCATTTAAAAAACAATCTACTTTATCGATCAGATACGACGACAACTGGTAGGAAACAAGAGTACTCCAGTTTTTTGTGGAATAATGGCTTGTTCACATCACATCACATCCAGTATAGCAAACCGCATAACAACCTTCCCAAACATTGGTTGGCGCCAGCGCCACAAGCACTTTTGTTCAGAATATTATAGTAGCGTTGGTCATTTTTAAAAAAAAAATATGAGTCGCAGGTAATGTGTGTTGTGCGTATGTAAACAATTCCTTATCATAAATTTATGCATTTTGGATTTGCGAAGGCGGGCCTACCTTCTCGTCATACTTAGGTTGGGCTTTGCATTATTTATTTTTACGATTCAAACTCATTCCACATTGTTTTATGACATTGAGTTAATAGTAGTCGAATTCAAACATTGAGGAAATGTAGTAAAAATCACTGGACTGATTGCAAACGTAATGATGCAGATGATAGTCAACAACCCTATTCCAATATTTGGTTAGATTTGGCAACATTAATCAAAGTTAGCTCAGTCTAGGCTTTCATCATTGATGATTAAATACAAAAGTTTGTTATGGGACAACTTTCATCCCATTTTATTCCTTTTAAGTAAGTAACCCCTCAGGGATTTGAAAGGTAAACAACCTACGTAAAATATTTATTCCATGGCCACAAATGTAGTAAATCAAACTTTTATATATTGACAAATTATGCTCAAAATATATGTGTATATATGCACACATGAATTCGTCATTAGATATGAGACATTTTAATACTTCCTCATGTTCCCAATTAACTACTCCCTCTTAGGCTGTTTAATATAATGTTAAAAGTGCAAACGCAAATAAGTGCGTCACGATCATAATCCAAGTGCTTTACCATGTTGTAGGGTAGTTTGGTTGGCAGAATTAGCAATGTCGATAAAGTTTTAATCGCGTGGAACTCAGTTCCGCGTTGTACACACGGTTACGTTACGTCGTGTTTATGTTATGTTATGTTGGGATTGGGACTGAGGACATGACTTTCAGCTTCAGCGTCCAGTCCAGTCCACATGAACAAAATCAATAATGCGTCAAAAAAATTGCATAACGTCAAGGAAATCTGCAATATGGGAATGTAAAATTATAAATGAGTCCGGCTTTAATATGCATGTATAGCTATTTTGCATGTTCATTTGAAGGCTAGTAGGAAACGGCGTATAAATATACTGTTTGACCGTCTACAACAAATGCTTATCCGATCCTGTGCTCAAGTCAAAGCCATTATGATTTGTAGTATGTTTTCATACACAAAACTGACGCTGGTATATGGTCATGTCGTAAGTATCATGTCATGAAAGCCCACGTAAATTTATCGAGTATGTCGCCGATATTGTGGGAAAATGTGCTGTAGTACTTGAGTTCCCTTTTCAAGCTCATATCCTGAAGCAAAATTTTTGGAAATTGTGTAGGCAGAGGAACCATCGACCACGACATCGCTAAAAGTACAATTTTACAGGGAGTACAGCAATGCAGTTGAAAAATACTTGAACGATGTGCACAATTGCGTAAAAACATGCGTTTCAATTCAACTGGGATTATAGGAACCAAACCAAGCAATAGTACAACTCTATTCTCTTCAGTTGCTCAGCTCATAAAGTGAGCTTTCCACTCTCTCTGTCTCTACGAAGCAAAATATATATACAGATCCATAAATAGCGATAGAAAACCATCACCTATCTAAAAACAAAATTGGGATACAATTTGGCAAAAGTCGAGAATTTTGTGCAAGTCCTTTCCCCTTCAAATCAAGTGCACATTCTTGCGGAAAAATGTATCTGAAGCTCCACTAACACCACCACTTCTTTAGTCAATAGTGGTGAAAAAATAACAAAAAAAAGTACTTGAGCAAGAGAGAGAGAAGGAAAGAGTTACCCATCTGTAGTCCTCTAAATGCCAAGTGGCATGTAACAAAATTGACTCCCTTCTTCAGATCCAGATGCGATGGACTGATACCAATATCATGATATCATACTAATGTAAAAGACATGCAAAATTCAAACGGCACGCCATCCCATGCGATGCCAAGGCCTAAAGGTTTTGACTGATGATATCCTCCATCATAGGAAAGAGAAAAAAGTGTGTCATATGCACATATGATTACATAGTTTCTCCCCGTGATGGATGATATGATGTGGAGTTTTTCTAGCTTAGCCTATAATTTCAGTGAATTTCGGTAAATGCATCATCAGTCGACGTGTCTAGAACCTTTTAAGAAAAGTCAGTATAACTGTATATTATATTATTCATTGCGCTTAAATGGGGGAAGCCTGCACTCTTTCAATGTTCAGATTAGATATGCATCATCATTTAAAATAAAATATTGACTTTCATCCTTCAGTTCACTTACTCGTTGTAATGATCTCTTTGCCTATTTCTCTCCATTATGGGCTGGGGCCACTAGACTAAATTTGAAATATGTCGAAGGAGCAGATAATTTTGGTGGCGTGTGAATGATTCCATTTCCTTTTCGATTGTTGACTACAACCAGTACTGCTAGTATCTTGTTGGCTACGCTATCGCCATTATAGAGTTTGGAATCATGTCATAAAAAATCAATTTTGACAAGGGAATGATAGAAATTGGAACGAATAAATAAAACAAATTGTGCAAATAAATATTTTTTTATTCATTCATTCATATATTGCACAACACAGCCACTTCACGCAGCGAAGAGATTGAAATCAAAATTTATTGAAATGCATTCCCCTCAATTTTCTCTTTCAATCCAATCCACTATTTGCAGTAGGCCGTGGAGAGTACAGAATGAAAGTGAACCGTTCAAAGTGTCTTACTTGAAAGGAAGCCCTCCTATGTGAGAAGTCTCTCAGGTTTCATATTATGCCATTTGATTTTGGCTACTTTCCATTTTCTCTATTTGTTTGTCAAGTCACAGGAAAAATTCTATCCCTGTAGTTCAATAAAAGATTGTAAACAAATGTCGCTATGCAGCGTGCTAACCCATTTGTCGATCTGATATCAGTGTTTACACATCCTACATTCTGATTACTTCTAATTAAAGGAAATCAAACTTTATTTATGGGCAGATTAAAGCTGATCTTACTAATATTCACATCCCATAAAATAACCTAAATGAAATCCAATCCGTAAAAGTTTTCTTTGCAACTATTAATGGAACTTATGCATAGTTTCTGTATAAAAACTTTACGCTAAAATTTATATGAACAGATACATTTATATCTCTGAAAAAAGGGTTGTTGAAGGTGTGAAGCAAACCATTGCAGCTTGTGCTAAATTGCAATGTTGAAGTAGGTCTTTTGAACAAGAGCCAATAATATTTTATGCTTGTGAATTCATGTTGATGATAATTATATTTAATCCCTTGTCTTCCATACCATATTATTTCTTTAACAGAGAGATTACCTCATTTTGTAAGTAATTGTAGGCCTAAAAGCATCTCCTGATTGGATGACATTGCATGGTATTGGTTAGCCAATAGTTCACCATGCATACCAAAATATGACTCTTGTGCTTTCATAGCGAGTCGATTAAACCACAACACGCTGAGTCATCGTAATTACTTATTCTGTGTAGAATGGTATGAAAATATTATGCATCAATTAAAATTTAGTAGGTTTAAACTTGGATGAACAATATAATCAGTAATAAATTTATCCAATGAGTTACTTAAGGCATGCTTCAACAAGAACACAAAGCCGTAACTGAACGAGAGCCTCATTCTATTTTTTTATTTGAGTATTGAACTGAAATGCTTCACGTATTTATGAGATGATTCATTTCATGATAGACAGTTAAAATCGCTATGTTTTTACACTAGCCCCCGCCAACCACATCAGGTTTGTCATAACCGTCAAAATAAAATGCCAGGAGTTTTATAACGTTGGAACATGCTTTTAGGCTAAATGTATAATTAAAAGGGTATCCAATGTCCTTGCATAACTAAAAGGATTCATGCATGGCTGATTATGGTGAAGGCTGTAAATTAATGATTCGTTTTGCCCATCATGTCGAAACTGAGAGCATCAACAGCTGAAACTGAAGTCATCAAATTTCTAGCTTGATTGAGATCAAATTTCCGTTTGTTACTTGAGTGTCAATCATTTGAATTTTACTACTTCTGGTCTTGTCTTTGAATCCACTCCATGAGGCAATGTTATTGATTGCCTTTCAATCAGAGTGGCAATAAAAAAGAAGCCATTTCAGTCACTTTATTTCATACCCGTCACCATCGTCCTTGCAAAATTAACGCGTGACTCACTATAAACTGTCAAGTTTGAAGCTCTGAAGCATCTCTTTCCATTTTATGCAGATAACTTTTTTACTCCACACGAGGTATTCATATCTACCCAAAAGAAAAGTAAAACGATATGTATGCTGGAGTCGAGCCTTACAAAGGATAATTGTGTGAGCTAGCCTCAGAAACAGATTTTTCATGCATTAAGCATGGCAACCAAAAGGAAATGAAAGGAAAGGACAAGTGTGGTGTGGTAATCCACTACTGTTGACAAGACCTCTTTTTGAAGATTTCAAAGACGGACAAACTAAGGCTTACGCCCCACCACATTCTTTTGAAGTTGAATTTAAGACAAGTTTTTAGCCAACTGTACTTGGCCTACATGACAAAATAAGGGCTTCTAATTCTAATGAATACGCTCTCAAAACTTACAAATTCAGAATTGTAGCAAACCTCCCAAAATGCAAATGCTACAACTCAATTTTCTTTTCCCACAGCTCATCCAACGGTGAAGAAACATGGGGTTACAAACAGCATAAATACATATTACTATTTCTTTGCTCATTACCATCATCTTTGTTTCCCAGTAGGTCAAGTGTAGCCCATATATTAAATCATCATCATCTCTCATAACATGCCCTCCAGAATTTTCGCAATTTGGCAAATACCATCCACAACACATTATGATATAATCCATTGCAAGCTCATCATCTAAAAAAACAGAAGGACTAATTCATTCCATTGCAATCAGATTCAAGAACACGTGAGCATGTGTGTAGGATTTCGATTTCTTATCCATCCTATATCCTATCATATCTTAGGAATGCGTGTGTATGCATGCATGCTTGCAAGTCAAGTCCATATCTGGTTTCATAAACAAGATTAGCGTAGGTTCAGAAACAAAGCTCCTATTCCACATGATCATCATGTTTGTCTTGGTTTCTTTTCTTAGTGTAGAGTTTAGGTCGACATTTGACCATCACTTTTCGTCAACTTGAGCTTCACTTCAATGTGTGGGTGTTTCAAGTGGTTAAAATCAGTCAGCCAAGACTAAAAGTGAGGGAAGCAGAGGAGGGTGGCATAGGCAGCAATAAGTATATTCCTACATACATGCGGTCAAATGCCTGATGCTCTCGTGATGTTGATGGTGTCTTGTCGTGGGTGTTCAGTTCAAGCAGAGGAGGCTCTCGTAGTTTGGTATGCTTCAATGGGTTTGGTTCTTGCAAGAAAAGTTCATCAAGCGTTCTCTTCTCTTCCACCATAATATCAGATATCTAACGATGAATTCAGTGCAAAAACGCCTGTAATTTAGAGACAGGAGAAAGGAAAAACAAAAAAAATGCCCAAAAATAAACCAAGACAAACACGGTCCCATGCTCTACTTTGAACAACCAACCAAGGTAAACAGAATCATATACTGTTTGTATGTATCGTCGTCGTTATAGGGGCGTTACTATAGAAAGAATGTCGTGGGACATATTTGTCCACATTAAGGATTCCCTTTTACAAAGTGGATTGTAAGAATTGTCGTCCCATTTCTACCGTTTTGTCCACACGACGTTTGACGTTCCAAACAGGGATAATTTGAGGAAATAATGCATTTCTTCGGGGAAACTAGGATGTGATTAGTGCTATCACAATACCAGTTTCGGGATCCTCATTAATTTTATAAGATTTTTTTCATCTTCCTGGAAAAGTTGTTTCAAGAAAGTCTTTCCATTTCATTACTAAAGCTGATTTAACACATTGACATGAGATTCGGAGAAAGAAGTTTATAAAGCTGGGCGTCACGTTTAAGGTGCATAGCATCCTGCTTTGTGACATTATACTTTGACATAGAGAATATTATTATTCCATTATTTTGCTTGAAGATCTTTTGGACGTAATATCTGTCTCTTTTTGAAGATAATGGGGTGGATGATATGAAGTTTGAGCTTAATTAAAAGGAAAATGACGGCGTGAGTCCAAGAAAACAAAAACAAACACGGAAAAGCTTACGTCCTCATTTGTTTTGTAGTAAAGTACCAACTCATTAATCGCGTACACTTGTTACATTACAACTTTTTCACTTTTCTGCTTCCGTATTATTGAAACGGGAAAACAGAAGGACTAAGGATTTTTTTCTCTGGCTGTTGTTGTATTGTATTTAAGGTTATAAGGTGTTTAAGTTTCATCTACAAACAAAGAAAGTTTTCTAGAAGATTATGTTACAAGAACATGACAACAAGGATTAGCAAAGGATGCTTGGACAATACAAATACACAACACACGCTCGTATCTTTCCCCGTTTTTTCCTTTCTGCTTGTCGTGTAAAGTATAAACACTATCACATTGTAATAAAATATTAGAGTTAATTTTAACGAAATTAATGTTTTGCTTGCAAACAAATACAAGTAAGTACATAAAACACGTAGGGGGAATAAAATAAAGAGCCTTGTTTTTGTTTTCTGCTACAAAGGGTGTTTAATTGCAAGCCGTTTGGTTTTTATCGTATTTCGGTTCATCTGCAAGCAGATGGACGACTATGTGACTGTAGACTGTAACACAGTTTGTTATTGAACTTAAAATAGTGACTGAGGGCATTATTTTCTGGTATCGCTTTCCCTTTGTCTTTGTTCTACATTCGGCGAATAAAAACACCACGGCATTTCCCTTTCATCCTTGGAATAGTCAAGTATCTTAGTGTATCTCTAGTTTCAAAGGCTTAGTAAACCCACAAGTTCGTAAAACAATGAGCCAACCCCAGCGCCAGTGATGCTCTTATGAAAAGGAAAACTGTTCCCTGGATATCGCTAAAAAGTCTACAATCCTATCACACTGTCCAAAACTCTGGAACAGTTTCGAACAGGCATTATTTATATGGCATTTCCTAGTAGTGCGGAGGTTGACCTTTTGGTTCAAGGACTATTCCAGCTTTGGAAACAAAAAAGGGAAGCAGTTGGGCATGGAGGACATGGGCATGGGCTGGTGATTTGATTTCGGGGAAATACTTTGAAATAATTTGTGTTCGTTGGAACTAATATTATTTATGAAATGGGCATGATTTAATTAATTTTTGTATTCGTGGTAGCCTCCTTCCCAATTCCAGCATCATCATTTTGTTTTCCTGGTATGGGCATATTGTTCCCTAAGGGACACACATAGTTTTATTCGACAGTTGTTAAATAACGATTAGAAACTGAAGCAGTGGCATATTTCCTCTGGAACATTCATGCATATTGTAAGAGATTTGGATAGAGAGCGTCTTGAAAAACAAGAACTTCCACATATTCCTCCTGGTTCGGTTTTGGCTGTAGCGAATTCTAATATTGATTAGGTACTTTTATATGGATGGCCCAAGAAACTGCTGTTTACGATAAGAATATATATAGGGAACAGAAAAGAGGACTGAGAGGAGACGACAGAATATAATCTAATGGCAGAGTAGAGGCCTATCCCATGGCATGACTGGACAGTATAAACACTTACACTTGCAAAAAGGAGCACACGTCATCCCATTTCAACCCAAAGAAAAGAAAAGAGATTATTAAAGAGTTGAAGACAATGAGAATAAAAAACGGAGAAATGAAATTCCCCACAGCGTGAAAGAGAGAGAGAGAGGCCAACTCGTGTTTTTACTACTCAACTTATACTCTTGTAGGCCCATTCGGGGGAGAGGAAATAATAAGTGTCTATAAGGTCTATAATGTGTATCTCACAATAATCCTTCTTGACTTTTGTCTGGTCTCTCGTCTGACTTTCACGCTTTCTCTCTCTCTCCATCCAAAAAGAATGAGAGTATCCCCATCGCCACGAGAAACCGGAGCAGTAGGCAACCTTATGTTACCTAGTTTATTTGAAGAGATGCTTTTAACTCTTCCCATTACATTTTTCCCACAGTTTAGTTTTTTTTTGTTTTTGTAGTTTCTCCACAAAAACATGTTTTCTCATCCAAATCTTGATTACAACAACTTTTTGTTTCATTTTTTTCATTTCAATTCCACTTTTCTGTAATTTTCAACTTTGATTAAAACCTACTGCTACTTCTATGCTCTCATCTAGCAGGGCAGTTGTTTTGGTGGCGGCAAGCTGGCGAAAACTTTGTCTAACGGGATGCTGATGATAACTGTTTTTTCTTGTACTTTTTGGGATTAAATGGCAATCAGCCCACTTCCATAAATTTCCAAACTGGTATTGAGCACTGGGTCTGTAGAAAGTTTGGAAAGATGCGCATAAAGATATCTGTATCTTTCTTTGCGTGCAAAAAACATTCTTTCTCTGAGATTACTGCAGCAGTAGTGCAGCAGTGCTTTGCAGGATCCCAAGCATCATACTGCTTTTTGGAGCCACTTAAATAGCACAAAGTGAAAACATAATATTGGGCTTTAACTCTTGGTGGACATTATTATTACATTTTTTCCTTGCCATTAAATATATATTATGGAATCGCTTTTTTTTGGCTGGGGAATTATAATACATACTCTTATATACTGAGACTTTTTCCTTGTACAGCTCTTTGACTTTGACTTCTGATCCGGACAACGACGGCATGCACATATTTGTATACATGCCGCATGGTTCGCCTTTCCAAGTTTATTACAGGAAAAAACAGGCTCCATTTAAATTGTTTTTTCTTGCAAAAAAGTTACAAGAGTCTCCATTTGTTCTTCCGCTCTCCATCTTTCGGCACATGATTATTATTAGTATCCTTGTTATACAGACATTTTGACCTTGTATCACAGTAGAAAACAAGTACTTAACTGGTGTGGAAATAGCCAAACTTTTTTTGTTCTTGTCTTGTTGTTTTTTGTTCTCAGCCCCAACACAATACTAATTCTTTACATGATCCCCATTTGTTTGTAAAAGAAGAACATAAAGCTGCCTTGTTTCCCATTCCCCTTGTTTCTTTACTCACATTGTCAATGTCATCATCAGCATCATGATCATACGAAGTGAAAGCTAGGTACAACGCGTGTAAGGAAGTAGAAGTATGGTGGTAGTGGATCACTAGTACATTTTTTATTGCTTGCTCAAAAAACTGCCATTATATTGTTTAAATGTGACTTCCGTCGTTAGTTCTTATAGAGTGGTCTTTTGAAGCTCAAACATACTAGTGACAACTTGTTTAGCCTTGTAGGTGTAAATGAAGACATATAGTCGAGAATAAAGTCGAAATATTTTTTACACAGTTGAAATAACATGTGAGCTGTCATTTTTATGGTAAAAAAACATGGAATTCGTTGCATTCGTGAAACAAAAGGTCTTGCTTATTATTGGTTAGTTAGCATCATATCATATTATTTTGTATCATATCATATCATAGTGAAAGATAACTAGGTTTTGGTTCGTATAACTAAAAGGAAAAGGATATTGGGTTGTCTTCTTTTCCGTGACTTTATCTAGGATTTTTACATTCAAAATATCTCTTCTGCTTAATACCACTCGCATCCATCCGCCCTTCCTTGGGTTGGCATAATGATGGCAATATCACTAGATTATGATTGCTACTAGCGTGCTCTTTATTATCACCCTGTTGTTTTAGTAGGTGGTTTGTACTCCTAACCAAGAAGGAAACGTGGTGGAATCCTCGCCAAACAGTAACAATAAACAAACACAAAGGGGAAACTGCATGTGATGTGATATGGTTTTGTGAAAGGCTATATATAGTGTACAAAATGTGCGAAGATAAAAAAGATATGGATATGGGGAGAGTAGAGATAGGCTTATGAGATTTGCAGATGTCATCTGCTATGACGCGTATTTTTTGCCTCTTGTGTTTTTACAACGTGCCTTTTCCTTCTTATTGTAGTAGTTTTGACGGGGATGTGGGAGATACAGGCAAAGAAAAGTGTACATAAAGGGAAGGACACACACGCTTACATTTTATAAGATATAAAAAACGCGTTTTCATGTGTTTTGTTTTGCTGTCCATGTCCTTCAGTCTGCTTCTTTTTTAGGGACGGAGAAGCATGTAAATTGCGTATTCAATGGGTCATGAAAACGACATACATGTTTAGTGCATTAGGTGCATGACGGCATGAGTATAATTCAGATTTATGCATTTGACACTACTAGTCTGCAAAAAATATAAAAAAAGAGGAATTTGTGACTAGTGTAGCAAAAAGAGCCTGGGAAAGAGTCAGGAAACCAAGTGGAATAAAATGGTACGAGTAAGTTTATGCATGCATACATAAACTGAGAGAGGAACTAAAAAATTCAAGACTGGTGAGCTGTAAGTAAATATGATAAAATGGGTGAGTCTCTGTGAGAAAATAACTGCAGCTCTCTTTTTCCTCCTACATACTTACCTACGTCACATGAACTGGCAGACAGGTCCATATTTTACGTGGACATAGTTGCAAGACCATATAGTGAAAATGAGAGAGAGAGTTATTTTGGCCGGCTAGTAAAAATCTGTATGAACTAAACATAACTGGCAAATCCATTCCCAGTATTATTCCATAACGGTTAAATATATCGTAGTAATATAAAATACGACCTAGAGATGAGGAATGGCAAGTGACACGATGCGTATGCAATGTTTCGGAGTGAAGGTGACAACTTGAAACTTGCGTCCTTTCCTTTAAATTTTAATAACTTTTGGATTTCAACTCTGAGGATTTAGTCAGCAGCAGGATTAGTTATATATTCATGCGTACACGTGTCACAATAAACTTCCTTGAGAAGGATAACAAGATCAGGATCCGTATTAGGGTAGAAAATGAAACGTATGTGGGCAGACAGGAAGATTTTGAGAGAGAAAGTTATGTGTGGACTAGCCAGATGCTTAAAGTCATGCATCTCATAATACTCAGGATTTGGTTGTTCTGTTCCAGAAAAGTAGTTGCTCGTCTCAATCCACCCCAAATTCTTGTCTGATAGAATTTCTTAACTTTCTCCACTTACTGGATGAGTAAGTTTGGTAAAAGTTACCAAAATATGTGATTTTGCAAAAGTATGTTGAGATGGTGGTGGAGCAGTGAGTAGAGGAGCCAGGTACAATGTTATTCTCCACATCCTCATTTCATAAAAACTTGTTATTGCGGTGAATAGCTTCCGTTGAGAACGAAAAAAAGAGAGGAAATGATCGGGATTATTATGAACTGAAATTGGAAACCATTGTTGTTGTTTTGAGCACAAGGTAGCAGATGTGGGTGGGTGGCTGTTTGTGTTATGATGGAACGCTTATAACTGAAAGCTTTTATCATTAAAAGTTCGAAATATTTTCTCTTACAGTCTGAATTTAACTATATTTTTAGTAGTGAAATGATTTTTCTTTCTTAAGACAATTTCCATTTTCCTAAATGGCAGATGACCCATACTCTCGGTATGCCCCTGCTGTTTTCTCACCCAGATCAAACTTCTTTTTGTGTCAAAGTGGCAACCAATTTGTTCAATTACGTCATGGACAGTCGATGCATGCATAATAATTCATCCGGGTAATCAACTGCAGATAACTCTCGTGTGCTTTACATTATGTGACACATTCTTCGTTTTTTTCCAATCCGCTGGCTAACTAATTTTGGGGAAGAAAGTTTGGTAGACAGACCAAGATTTCTGTGTTTGACGGGGAGAGGTTGAAAGTTTGAAAACAAGTTTTTCATGTGGAGGTTTGGAGGTGCCAAACAAGAAGAAACTGTTTACGAAGAAGTTTGAAGGCCAGCTTACGCTCAAGAAGTCACTAAGCGACAATTTTCGATGTTGCCATAGACCCAATCTAGAAAAAAATAAGGAGGGACGAGTACAAGTTTTAACTGATTCGGATTGTAAAAAAGGATATGGATTAGAGTCAACCGTCTCAAAATGTAGATTCCTAGAAATTTAGTAAGAAGTAGTAAGGAGAATCAGTTTTGTTGAATCCCGTTTCTTAATTTTTCACCTTAGGTAACTCATTAGAAGAAGAGGAAGCTGAAGTGATTAAAACTGTTCTCATCATTCTCAGGAGACAGGAAGCTCACAGATCCTACGAACGCGAATGATTAATGACTTCCCTGAATTACAACTGAAGCAATAACCAAAGGAGCGCATTAACCAAAATAAATCAAACCTCACCGGATATTAACAGGAGCGCACGTTTCCCTATCACGTGGTTGCAATTCTTCTTTATCTGCGAAGAATCATGAGTGGGGGCAACTCCAACATTAACGCGAACCCTTCGAATCTTCCTCCCCTGCCCCCAAACCGTCCCCCCGTGAACAAGCCGACTAATCTCCACCTGTCCGGCTTGACACTAAGGGATCATCAAAATGCGAACATTGATGGGAATCTCCCGTATCCAACCTTTGGAACACGGACAGGTAGAGAAATGCCCCCATTGAACATCAAGACCAACTCAATTTTTGATGACTATGACATCAGCGGAGTGACTCTTGGGCTGGGTATAAATGGGAAGGTGGTTGAGTGCACAAATAAGCACACGGGTTTGAAATACGCTCTCAAAGTGCTTCGAGATAACCCAAAGGCAAGGAGGGAGGTAGAGCTTCATTGGAGGGCATCCGATTGTAAGCACATCGTCTCCATTATTGATGTCTATGAAAACAGGTACAAAGAGGTTCCAAGTCTTCTTGTCATTATGGAGTGGTAAGTATTACTGTTGTTGAGTTAACAAACTTTTCCGGTGTTTAAGCAATTCGCATACATAATTCCTCACTCGTCATCATACTTACATCATCTTTCTCTCTCTTTCTAATCCAATTTTCAGTATGGAAGGAGGTGAGCTTTTCGAAAGGATTCAGGATCGAGATGGTGCTTTCACTGAAAGAGGTAAACGAACCACCAGCAAATAGTCTCGGCTATTTCAATTTAAACTAATATGATCAGTGGAGTATTATGACATGACGTGTTTGTCGAAGCGGGGGCGTTAAGATAAGTGGATAAACTCAAAACATGCGGAAATGTTTTGCTATTCTGTAGCATTCAAAAACAGAAGAGAATCAACGTTTTACAACAACAAAAAATTGTATAACAAATATTTAGCAATTTCCGTAACTCCGTGAATACAAACACGTTGTCTCGTATCATTACTCCCTAGGGTAATTCTGTTTAAATAAAATCTCCTCTCGATTGCTTTCCGTTTGTTGGAGCAGAAGCTGCTGGAATCATCAGGGAAATCTGTATTGCGATCAAACACATTCATGATATGAATATCACACATCGGGATCTCAAGCCTGAAAATTTGTTGTATACCAGAAAAGGTACGTTACAAATACTGCAACTTGTATCCATCTTTAATGCAAATGTTTTTGTTACCATTTCGTTCTCTATGTTTTTGAGTTTGTAAATTCTAAGCTTCTGCTTTTGTAAGTCAAGTCAAAATGAATGCATAAATTGCCTTTTTTGGGAGAGAATCACTCCACTTTCCAAAGAAAGACGAGCGGAATGAGTAGGAATAAGTAATATGAATATAAATATGCTCCAGGGACTTTTCTCAAAAGATGAAAGGGAAAGAGAAGGAAAGGGAAACTCAATGCAAATCTTAGTACAAGCTCATATCATGAAATAGTTTTCCACAGAAACGGAAGATTGTTCTTCTCCTTCTTCCCTTTTTCTACCAACCGACTAATGACGCAAATAAGTGTAACTATGCATAACATATAGAATAAGACAAGTACACCAATTATTATGATTGTAATGATGAAATAAGAAGGCATCTAGGAAAGAAGTACATTCTGTTTGCTTAGCGGAATGTAGTTACAAAAGAAAAAAATACGGGGAAATGGGAGAGAAAGGAGAAAATCTTAATGTTTCATTTCCATCCTATTCATTTGACTTGCAAAATAATTCTGATAATGTATTGCATTGGTGAGCCATAGTCATCATCACCACCACCATACTATATATGCTATACCATAATATGAGGATCTGGTTTTGACGTAAGATGCTGCTGCTCTTTCTTCATAACTTCTATTTTCTTTTCTGCTTTGTAGATGTGACTGGAATATTGAAGCTTACGGATTTTGGATTCGCAAAAGAGACGTTATCTCAGCAAGCATTGCAAACGCCATGCTATACTCCATACTATGTCGGTAAGTAAAAGTTGATGTTCATGATTCTTGGAAAATGGGAGAAGAGGAAAAATTGCAAATATTTATGTGAGAAGTAGAGTTATGTTTTTATATATAAAATATGTAGTTTAAGTGAGTAAGCACATTTTGTTCCAATTCCAACGCAATGGACAATTTAATAAATAATATAGTCAGGTCAGGTGAAATGTTAAATATTTGAGCAAGTTGATAGGTACACTAACATGATTGAATGAGTTTAACCGTCTCCCATTTTCAAATTGATGTTTTATCTCAAACTTTACTTCACTGTTTTTGCTTTCGTCAGTCAAAAACTTAGTTTTTTTGCAAGGTGAAGGATGAATGTGAGTAGAAAAATGATGGGAAAACATGGGCTAAGTAATCATTTAGATAGAATAAAAGAGAATAAGATGAAACAGGTAAAATTCCGTTATAAAAAGTGGAGATCTTCTGGAGCGGAACATTAGCAAATGAGTTTCGTAACCTGAAGCCAGGCACATGTGGCCTTCAATCCAATCCTGTTTGGACGTAGCCATTTTTATTTCCTGGCCCTTTCTGTTTTGACATCCAATTGTCTGTTATTCTGTCAGTCTTTAATAAATATTTGGATTTTGGAAGAGGGAGAAAGAAAACTCTCATCTTGAGAGCAGTTGTAGAAGTGCTTAGGTATAGAGAAATAGGTACTCCCATATTCTAATTGTAAATAAATAGGCCTTTTCTAGGAACAGCTCATGTAGTCTTAAGCTGACTCTAAATGTCAGTGTCAGTTGTTGGCTTTTAGAGAAAATCATTGTAATAATGTATAATATGCCAATATGAGAACCTTCCCTTGTTATTTTTCGACATTGAGTGAGAAGGAGAAGCTGTTTAGGCTGTCGTTCTCAGGTGTGGTGTGATATGATATGATGTGATGTAGAATACAAAATCATGTGCTACGTAGCCTGGCCTATTTATTTATGACCCATTTGGTTTTGATTTCAGCTCCAGAGGTCTTGGGCCCAGAGAAGTATGACAAAAGTTGTGACATTTGGAGTTTAGGTGTGATCATGTACATTTTGTAAGTCAAAAATAAATCTAATAAAATTATACATAATATGTATATGTGCTCATATTTGTAACTAGCAAATAATGCATAGTTATGCACATACATTACTAAACTAAGTCCATCCCTTTTCATGTAGGCTTTGCGGCTACCCACCTTTCTATTCAAATCATGGGCTGGCGATATCACCTGGAATGAAAACCCGCATTCGAAGTGGGCAGTACGATTTCCCAAATCCGGAATGGAGGGATGTGAGCCTGGATGCAAAAGACCTCATTCGGGGAATGCTCTGCACTGATCCTGCTAAGCGGATGACGATTGACGCAGTTTTCCAGAATAGATGGGTGTCTGTAAGTCTGTTGGAGAATGCTTATAAGGATATTTATGCTATGTTATTCCATTCACATAAATTTCTGACACTGATTTTATACCTTGTTGTAGAAATACACAGAAGTTCCACAAACTCCGCTTCACACAAAAAGGGTGCTAAAAGAGGAGGAGGAGGCATGGCCAGAAGTTCAAGATGAAATGATGAGATCATTAGCTACCATGAGAGTTGACTATGACGGTGTGCAAATTAAGAATTTAGATAATACCAACAACCCTCTGTTGAACAAGCGACGGAAACGACGTGAATAACAACGACGGAAGTCCTAAGTTGTACAGTCACTAATAAATATAAAAAGTATCTATCAAATCAATATCCAACTACCTACTTATCTACCTACCTACCTACCTACCTACACATAGAGAGACATAGAGTTTTAGAACAAAGTTGTGAATGTACATAGCGAAATATATATCAATTTTAACCTCTTCTAAACCTAATCAATCAATCAAACTAATGATGGTAGTGTAGTTCGTAAATACATAAAAATATCCGTTAGTACTGACTGAGATATACATACTTACACACAGGAAATATATACCCGCATCTTACGTGTAACGATGGTTCTTTACAACAATCAAAAATTCGTTCGTCGACAAAAAAACATACTTTGTGTAACTTTTAAATGTCTATCCGTAAACTTTAACGATACAAACTAACTGTAATTATTATTATTATTATATGTTGTTACTGTCAACTGTCAACTATATTTCAGTCTTCTGAAAAAAGGACCGATGAATTTTTACGATACTGACATTATTTTAAAACGGTTGTCGTAGACGCATTGTAGCTCTTAGGTATATCAAAATGTAATGAATCTACTTAAGATTAATTAAAATATTTGATGATGTGTAGATTTACCGTACTGATTTTATCGTTGTTGTTGTTGTTTTTTTTGTAAAACAGGTCGTAAATGAAATACTTAATAAATTTTTCTTACTTTATCATTATATATTAAGTATATTATTGTGTCCGTCAGTGGAACAAAATAAAGGAACCTTAGAGCATTCTATGCATGGTAATTAGATGGTACTAACATACAATATAGCTACAAATCATCAAGATACTTACTATAACGATGAACCACACACAGCAATGTACTCATGGAAATAATACCAACTACCTAAAAACTAAACTCCAACAAAAAAAATAATGTATCCATGTGTTCTCTCTTGATTATAGTTTTAAAATATGAACAAAACTAATATATATGTATAGACGTGAAAAAGAAATTTTAAAAATAACAAATATATAAGAAAATGTGAAAAAATAAAGTTCGTATACATATATATACTTACGTTACATACATAAGTACAATCCTTACAATGTAGAACAACCAAAACATGAATAGAAAAATGAAAAAGTCAAAATTATTGGAAAATAAAATGGAAAACTAGTTTTGGACGCAAGTTATTAACCAAATTCATGAAACAGGTTTTTGTCATATTTCAAATTTAATCAACATCCACATCCTTAAAAATACCAACTTGGAGCTATCAGCATTAATATATTAATGGCTTTGTTGGTTTCATGAACAAAGTTTGGTCAGCGTCTTTGCACTTCATGTCTCATCCCATTTGTCTCACCTGCCCCAAGAGAACGGTGCCGGCAAGACCCTTTCCCAATTACCCTATTCCTTTCAGACAGCTCATCTTTTGCCAACACAGCAATAACACATCACTACTCCGTCGTTTATCACGCACGCACATCATCAACACATCGTAGTAGTTGTAGTCTTGTACTAAACCAAGAGACTTGTCATATTTTGTCATAATATTATGCTATTGCTTATTCCACACACACACACACCTTTAACTCATCTGTCAAGAGAAGCAGCTTGTTTAAGCTTGTGACGTGTGAGCTACATTAGCTTCACTTTAAAGAGTGAAACGTGTAACTAAATACCAAGTTTAAAAAGGGTAAAGGAATAAAGTGATTAGTTGTTTAGCTCATCGTCAGTGTCCCGTTGTTGAGTTGTTAGTTTGAAGGCAATCATTGTAAACTGATGCAGTTGATTGCTTCAGCAGCTGTAAAATAGCTAAAAAGAAGTATCATTTTAGAATAGCTAACTTCTCTAGAAGTGTTAATTTTGTTTATATCCGTCCACTTCCAATTTGATGCTAGGAGAAACTTCTCGGAGAAGGTAAGCCAGGTACATATGATACTATTGTGAATCGGTTGATAACATGTACAAAAAAGTCGTATTTTTGATGGATTGGCATCCACTGCTTCCACAACCCGGTCACTAAAAAGAAAGATGAATCAGTGGAACAGATGTTAAGTACTTATGGGAAGCATGTGTTCCTACGTAGGGTTTGGTTGGAGGCTGGGTCGATTATAGGTGTGCAGTTTCATATTTACAGTTCATCGTCGACGTAATAGCTTTTGTTTGCTGTCATAAATCTTTATGATGTGCAAGTAAGGGTGGGCTCCTCTTTGATAAGCGTTCGTTTCCTCTTATCTCGAATACATTCCTAATTGGTGATTTGGTGATCCATATGACCAACGCCTGTAGTAATGAGTGTTTAATGTTATAGACAAGGTCTTGATGTAAAGTCCGCATTCGTTTTGATGGATAATCTCGTGCATTCTTTATCTACAAGACAGGCAGAGAGAGGAGGCATACGTGTGTACCTAACACATAATGAGTTACATAGCTGATGCAATCCCATTCAATTAGTATTGGAACATGCATTTTAGCCATCCAATATGTTTCGTGTAGTTCAATTTCAATTGCACTGACTCAAAGTGTGCATATGTATGCTTGAAAAAGCATTTGTGGCAGTATTAAAATCCACGTCGGCAAAATCAAGTCTCTCACCCGCACCACCTGTCAATAAACTAAAGTCAATGTGGTTAGGATTTTTTGTTGTTGAAAGTTTTATTTATTAACTGATTAAGTAACCTTGTATATTCTGTTCTTTTTCTCAACAGAAATTACTAGATTTTGCTTCCACCGACTGGGAAATATCTCAGAATATTGTGTTCATCATTGCCTGGAATTCAAAAGGTATGTATGTTTAAAACATTTGAAAAAGGGCTGTGCTATTTACAAAATAATGTAAGTTAAATGATAGCTTAGTTATTATGTTGGAATTGTATTTCTGTTTCAGATTCACGTACAAATTTACCGAATTTCTATTGTGTTGCTTCAAGTTGGACTTCCATTTATAACATTTTAGGGTAAATAAAGTTAACAGTTGAATTGTATGTTTTTGAATTTGCAAAGCAGTGGTGGTATGGTGATGTTGTATTGGTTTGGGAGTTGAAATTGATTGTTGTCTTGTTTTCTTTTCGCTAACGTTTTTATTTTTTTGTGCACTCTTTCTAATAAATAACCAATGTTGAGATTTTCTCCATTCCTTTGTAATATTTAGAAAACCAGTAATATCTTCTGGAAGTTAGTAGTTACAAATTTGGATAACCCTTTGTATCAACGTAGCAGTGGAATGATGAAGTCTGCAGGTATCCGAGAAACCCATTTAATAATAACAAAGTTTTGTTTTGTTGTAGCTTGATCGTAATCGAGTGGTTGTGAGATGAGAAGCTTGATTGAAATCTTGCATGATTTACAAAATCCTTTACAAAATTGGGAATTAAAATTACATTGATTTGTGTTAAACAGAATCTTCCGGCATTGGGAATATGAAGGCGCTGATCTTGGTTGGTGGTTACGGCACACGCTTGCGACCACTTACACTCTTCCGGCCAAAGCCTCTAGTTGAGTTTGCGAATAAGCCGATTCTCGAGCACCAAGTGAGTTGACTTTGTAGACCTATATTATAATTTAATTTTTTATCCAAAATGTGAAGCATTTCAAGTATACAATGCAATTGTTTATGTGTGATTTCCAGTTAGATGCCCTTGTAGAGGTTGGCGTCCGTCAAGTCGTGTTGGCGGTTTCATATCGTGCTGAGGAGATGGAACTGGAACTTAAAACATACGCTGAACAGGTATTTTTTTAAAAATTGAGTGAGTCACACTTAGCATGAATCAGTCATCATTTTGTTGTGTTTTTAGAAAGGAGTAAAGCTGATTTTCTCACATGAAACTGAGCCCTTGGGAACTGCAGGACCATTAGCGTTAGCTAGAAAGTACTTGGAAGGAGATTCTGAGCCTTTCTTTGTCCTTAACTCGGATATCATTTGCGATTTTCCTTTCAAAGATATGGTCGCTTTCCACAAAAGTCATGGATGTGAAGGAACTATTGCTGTAAGTAGCACCATTTGTTATCGATGGTAGTGAAACCATAATGAGTGGAGTAAATGAAATCGAAAGTCCAAATTTTACATTTGTCTTTTTAATGTAGGTAACCAAGGTGGAGGAGCCCTCCAAGTATGGAGTAGTAATTTATGACGAAAAGGGGAAGGTTGGCAGCTTCATGGAAAAACCTCAAGAATTTGTTTCAAACAAAATTAATGCTGGGCTTTACATCCTCAACTCAAAAGTATTGGATCGTATACAGGTATGTACGCTGCTTTTAGCAATTATTTCTTTTCTTTTTAAACTTTATCTGCAAAATTATTTAATAATATAAACTTTCTGCTTATAGCTTCGCCCAACTAGCATTGAAAAGGAGATTTTCCCAGTTATGGCATCAAGTCAGCAGCTTTATGCGTACGAGCTAAAAGGATACTGGATGGACATTGGGCAGCCAAAGGATTTCCTTACAGGAATGTGCCTTTACCTTCAATCAGAAGGTCAGAAAACGGACACAAAGCTAAAGTTCAAAACCGGAGCTGGGATAGTCGGCAACGTTTTATTGGTAACTAACAAATAAAGTGATAATGAATAACTTTGAATCATGAAAACTGTATATCCAACCTAAACTAATACACTAAACCTTCTTCTAGGACGAATCTGTAAAAATTGGCAGCAACTGCCGGATCGGGCCAAACGTAACAATTGGAAAGGATGTAGTAATCGAGGATGGCGTTTGTATTAAGCGTTGTACAGTTCTAAGCGGCTCCCGAATCGGATCCCACTCTTGGCTGGATAGCTGTATTGTTGGATGGAAGTGCAAAATTGGTCAGTGGGTACGAATGGAAAATGTAACGGTTCTTGGGGAAGACGTTATTGTAGAGGATGAAGTCTACATCAACGGAGGAAAAGTGTTGCCTCACAAAGCGATTTCGAGCTCGGTATCTGTTCCGCAGATTATTATGTGAGGAAGAGAGATTACCTATTTGTATTTCGGTTACAAATTCAGAGAATATGTTTTCAATTGTTGTGTGACGTTATTGATCTGTGCATCATCATATGATGTGCAGCGCTATCATGCCAGTTTTAAACTTATTATTTATATATTACGCTACCTTATCTATTATATTCAACTATTTATTAAAGTGTGTGCTAAAATAAAAGAAATGTGTGCTGTTTTGATTAAATATTTTCTGATGAATATGTTGATTAATAATTTGACAACTGAACCAGCTCGTTTCCATGTATATTTAGTTCTATGTTACACGCATTCAGCTAAATTATAGCAAGTAATAAAGTGCAGCTGCCAGCGTCGCATATTTTAATATCACTTTTGAATAGTCAAAGTTATCAAGTTTTTCCTTATTTATTTTTAAACTCACAACTGCAATCAAAGAATAATACAATAAACTCTTTCGAGGAAAAAAGATAAAAATAGTACAGCAATTTACCTGCTACAAAAATAGAATCAAGAAAAAACAGCTGTGCTAAAACTACTCAATCAATCAAAAAGAAATAGTTCTTCGTCATCTTTATAAACCAATTCAGATATAGATATTATGGAAGAAGGTATCTTAAATAAAAATATATAAAGGAAAATCACTGGGTACAACAGGAACTAAGAGTAAAGGAATGCAAGAAAAAAACATAAATCAACTAACTTCATCTTGCACCCTAATAACATGTCACTTAACTAATTATCATCCCCTTCATCTTCATCGTAGAAAGCAGAATATTTATCGGCGAGGGAATTTCCCATGTTCTCAAACTCTTCCTCTCGCTTCTTAAATTCTTCAATATCAGCTTGACCTGCTTCGGATTCAAGCCACTTGTAGCCCTCCTCAATAGCTTTTGCAAACGTTTCCACCTCATCCTCAGCCAATACAGGTCGCCAACATTCTTTATCTCTATTCTCAAGCCAACCCTTGCATGAATCAAGGCATTCTTTAAACTCTTTCATCGCGTCATTCCGTTTCTTCGCCTTTTCTTTGTTTGTAGCCAGCTTCTGGGCATCCTAAAAATATTAATAAAAGTTCGTGTAATTAGCAATAAGTCATTAATTATGCCAAACTAGCTACCTAAGTGCAATACATATCACTAGGTGCAATACCAGGCTCGTAGTTGGTATTTGTCGAAGGTTAATGGTCGTCTGGACTTTGTTGTTTTGTTTTGGCGAAATTTTAAAAATGCCATTCAAGTCAATTTCGCACTCAACATTAATACTTGGTGGAGGAGTCCGCTTCAAATCAGGTGTCGTTTCAATGGTTACTTCCCCACATAAAACATTGTCCTTGACCATTCTTCTCTCACCCTCAAAAAGTTTGAACGTGAAAGGTTTCGGGTTACTATCAAGTATAAAAAATTTCTCAGTATTCCGGGGAATGAGGATATTGCGAGGAAATATCCTCCGCATCACTCTATCATAAACATTCTCTATTCCAATAGTGTGACGGCTCCTTTCAGTCAAAATCAAATTTCCTAAATCTTTGTCATAAGCCATTGCACCTACAAATTAATCGTATATATTTAAAATTAATAAGTGTCCACACAAAAGTTATTTTAAAAAAGTTTTTTTTTAGCTGACCAGCCTGAACGACTGCTCCATCATGGGTGAGTTCCGTCATTGTTGGTAGCATTTTTCTATTGAAGTATGCCTTGAGTAGCTCTCTAATTTTATGAATTCGGGAGTCTTCATCAACCATCAGTATGTCGTACACATCTTCTTTATTTACTTTCGCTTCCTCAAGGACCTTTTCGACTGGCTTTAAGATGTTACTCAAAAGGTTCCTGTTGAGTTCCTCGAACTTGGTACGAGTTAGAATCTCATTGAAATCCACTCCATCAAAGAATTTCTCAATGAAGATGTTTGCCTTTCTAATGTAAGGTGAACCGATAGCTTTAATTGCTTTCTCCGCCTCAACATACAAGTTGTATAGGGCGCTACAAAAACGCATACATAAGTTCAAGTTTTATGGAAACTAAAAGTTGTCAAAATTTATACTAAACGACTTTTTACCTGCTATCTCCACTAACATCCTTTCCTGTCCTATTTTCAAATTCTGTGACAAAATAGTCCAGGACATTTTGTTTAAAGGTTCCAGTCCCAAGATTGGCATCCCCGTTGGTGGCAAGAACTCTAAAGTTCCTGGTACGAGGTGGGTCAATGTGTACAGTGATCAAGCTCACATCCAAAGAGTGCGAGCCAAGTTGGAAAACAAGCAACTTTTTCTCCTTCATCCGCCTGTTTATGTTAAAGCGGTGATAGGCGTAAGCCATTGCCGCAGCCGTGGGTTCATTAAGAAGTCTCACAACTTGGAATCCAGCTGTCTGCGCAGCGAGTAGTGTAGCTTGTCTTTGAGCTTGATTTGAGGTAACTGGCACTGTTACCACCGCGTGAGTGACATTTTTTCCAAGATCCTCTTCGGCCACCTTCTTCAACTTGGCCAAAATCAAGGTAACAATCGTTTCTGGTGAAATCAAAAGTTTCTCGCTTTGATCTCTACTTGTGGATACTTGAAGGTGGGGCTTAGAACCTTTCTCGATAAGTGTGATGGGGGAAAACTTGGATTGTACGACCGACTGTACAACAGGGTCCACCCACTTCCTACCAATCAAGCGTTTGGCCCATAAAACTTCGTTCGCTAAGTTTGTTAATTGTTGTTCCGTTAGTCTTGATCCTTTTTCTACCATTTCGCGGATAGATAGGCTACCAAAGACATTTATTATCAACTCCAATTTCCCATTTAAGCACACTCCGAAGCTAAAACTTTACAAATAAATTGCGGATTAACAAAAAACGATTCAACTGGACCATAACATTAAACAATGAATTATTGTAAGGTGGTTTACCGGGGGACGGTACTGCCGAGATCGATTCCAATAACGACGGGATTTTGAATAGGAGGGATTAAGGAGGATTGAGAGCAACCAGGTCCCTCAACACAAAGTGGCAGGCTCTCCCCTCTTTCTATCTCGGTTTGTAAATCCTGAAGGATCTGGTCAACGCGGTCTGGTTCCATACCTGCAACTTGCTGCACCCCCATTACCTTCTTCGGCGGCCGGCCCCTCTTTTTGCGTGGTGCCTCGGCAGCAGAAGATGTCAGTTCTTCCCCCGTTTCTAATGAATCTTGACGCTCCTCACCCAGCTGCACCATCATTTCCTTCTTTGAGGGCCTGCCCCTCTTTCTGCGTGGTGGCTCGGTAGCGTTTAAAATAAAAGATGTCATTTCCTCCTCCGGTTCAGTTTTTATATGGAAGCTGGTCAAAGATGAAGTTCCAGGGTTTAACGAATCATGACCTTTTGCATTGTAACCCTCCAGACGCTCCATTGCTTTGCTCTTACCACCAGTACCGTCTCTAACTGGAAAAATTAAAAAAATATTAATTCAGTTCATTTAACTTTCAGTTTCTGTGCGGTAAAACAAGTACTCAGATATGAGTACAATAACTTACCACCACTATCAGTGATCGTTTTGTCTCCAAGTGCAACAGAAGCAGTAGCGGAGTCCATTCCTAATAAGGTTCCCGCGGCTAACCCAATAAATTTTAACGGAGGAGGAGAAGGTAAATCATTCCCTCCGGTCTTCCTTCCAGCAGCAATCACTACTTCCTGATGATTCTGTGGAGTGCCACCATTGCAAAGTTCCTGGTTTAGGATAGTATAATCTTCCTGCACGCCATTGTTCGGTGAGTGGTTAGTGATTGTTGCAGTTGGAATTGACAACAATGGAGGGATAAAAAAGGATGGAGGTGGAATGTCTGAATCAGAGTCAGATGTGGCGGTGTCTCTGATCCATTTCATTACCTTGGTTTTGCTAGCTCTTTCTTTCTGCAATCTTTTAGTCACCTTCAAGTTGTACTTGGGTTTGAACTCTGTGTCAGAGTTATTCTTGATTTTTGAACGCTTGGATATTTTCTGCTTCGGAGGTCGCCCCCTCCCCCGTGGTGCTTCGGCTGTCTTCAAGAATGAAGATCTCATCTTCTCCCCTATTTCTGCTTCTGTGCGGCAGTTGTTCAATGTTGAAAACTCAAGGTTTAATGATTCTTGACACTCCTCACTTTGCTGCACCATCGTTTCCTTCTTTGAAGGCCTACCCCTCTTTCTTCGTGGTGGCTCGACAGCGTTTAAAACAGAAACTGTCAGTTCCTCCTCTGGTTCCGTTTTTATTTGAATGCTGTTCAAAGATGAAGTTCCGAAAATTAACAAGTCATGACCTTTTGCACCGCCACCTTCCAGAAGCTCCTTTGCTTTGCTCTGACCACTAGTACCGTCTCCATCTGAAAAATTAATTTAAAAAAATATTATGGTACGTTTAACTTTCTGTGCGAAAAAAAATAGGTACACAAATATGTGCACAAGAACTTACCAGTATCATCTTCTAATGCAACAGCAGCAACATCAGATTCAATCCCTGATGACAGGGGGTCTTCAGGGGATAAGGTTAACCCATAATATTGTAAGGGAGGAGGAGTGGCAGAAAAATCATTCCCTCCGGCTTCCCATGGCCCTCCAGAAAAAGCCATTTAATTTTTATCTCTAATCGTTTTTTAGTCGAATAAATGTGTCCCAATATAGTTAATACAAATCGTGGTGTAAACTTGTTAAATTCTGAGATTGCCACTCATATACAGGAAAAGAAAATAATATTTTAAGTGTCACCAGCAAAAAAATGCTCAAATCTTCACGAACGACACGTTTGGAATCAGGGTATAAGAAAAAGTAGATGAGTTGAGCCCACAATGGAAGGGAAGTGATGTTGAACAGCATCACATCATAAAATCAAGCTCAAGAAGTAATGTTGAAATACAAAGCTTAAAAAACTGTAGGAAGATAAGAAGTACCAGCGTCAGTCAGTATAGAAGCGAAGGGAGCGAGCCCACTCAACATGTTGTTGTTCATAACTATTTTATGCAAAATATATATACTCCTAGTCATACGCACTGCTACTCTATATAGCGATGGAGACGGAGTGCAGCTAGGAAAGGTTAGCTCTGTATGAATAGGTAGGGAAGGATATTCCTGATATTCCTGGTAGCGCTTGCATCTGAGCGACAAAACATGAAGAAGTCGGGTAGCTGTGATTTACCTATCGTAATTAATAACACAATAACATTCACAATACTTACAACCTCATTGCATAATATCATATGTACAGAGAGGAGACTGAAGTAGCAAAATTAAAAAAAACACATCATTTTGACTTTTCAAGTTGGATACAGCAGCTCCAGCTCATAAATATGGAAATAAAAATTCTCTTGCATTGTATTCCTTCCTAGTGAGCTTAAAAAAGACTGCAGCTTGAAAAACAACGCTCTTTGTCAACACCTTTTTTGTTCCTTTTATTGCTCTGTTTTATTGCTCTTGTGTCAAAATAGTGTAAGATATTGAGAAAAAACACTATTTCTGTTCTGTTTCCACTAACACATTAGGGTGTCAAGGGTTGAAGCAATATAAACCCCCTAACTAAATTAATAATACTGTCCTCAATCCACAGTGTAATTGTAGAAATACACAGCCTAATATAAGGTTTTCGAGGTAGGTTCATCTAATCCCAATAACGAAACTGTTTGTTTGATGCACTACTATGAAGAATAAACAATCCTATTTCATACACTTCTCAAAAAGAACTTGTAGATGATGATCTGACTTATATATTTAGAAAGCTTGGCATGTTTCAACGTTAACAATTTGGTTTATGTTATTTCGGTTGCTTTTTGTAGAAGAAAGGGTCACCCATCGTCGTGTTAACAAACTTCAATAGTAATATGTTGTCATTTGAAATTCTAGAAACTGTTATTTATAACCATTTCCGGTTACTATCACTATAATAGAGAAAACTTGTAAGACGGAGAATTGAAGTGGATGGTAGTAGTTACGGTAACGCCGTTGGACGACGAAGACAAACGAAGGTAGACAAAATAGGGTATGGATGTGGGGCAACTTGTTACAATGAAGAAAAGCTTTCACAGAAAGGCTCGCGAACGTGAACAAAGTTGCTAGGGTAGCTCACACTTCCCCAAAAAATATTGCTCGTATGCGCTATATTCACTTTATACATATAATATGCTAATACTATACATCTGATTCATTCAGTAGGCTTTTGTTATGACAGATACGCATTTACTCCGCCCGTGATGGTTTATTTTATTATTAGTTGACAATAACATCAGCGGATTCCAGTTTTTCTTTGCTTTTTTCATTCCTGGCCGTTTTATTAGTGAGTGTTGCCATGTGTTGAATCAAGTCAGATTTCGAATGATCGGAAAGAGAATTTAATTGTGAATTGAAGCATTGAAAATCAGATTTATCTCGGTGCATCAACAGGTGGAGAGGTGGGTGAATACACTGATTAATATTATGGGAGTACAATTTAATTTTCCAAGCATTAAGATGCTGAATTGTCACATTTATTAAAGATTTAACTGGAGGGCTTAATGGAAGCACGCAAGTGAAATGAGCAGGAAACCTCTTCAATCACATCAAGATGATTGTGGAAGGTGGCCGTAAGTACGGCGTGAGACTGATTCCACAGACGTGCAATAGGGAAGATGCCATACGGGAAATAGTTGGTGCTCTAGACCATTTAAATGCCATAAGTGATGAGATATTCTCAACCGTTAGAACAAGACTGAGCAGCCATAGACAACAAATAGAGTCATTATCCACTAGGGTTTCTGCTGCAGCTGAACAAATTTCCGCAATCAAGGGATCACAAAATGCTATTCGCATTATTTCACCTGCCAAATATCCTTGTGAAAAAAATGTCTCTGTGAGTACTAGCCAGACATTAGGTCACGTGGCATTTCCTGCTTTGGTAGCCAAGCATATTCCTGATCCCCCAATTTTGGGCCACGACATTGAAGAAGATGAGGAGTTACGGTGTCAAAAACCCCTTCGAATTGATACCCCAATCAAGCATCCTAATGACCTGTTGTCAATCTTTCACGTGAGGGAACCAAATCTTGGGGACTTGGCTCAACTTGATAATGCAATTGATGTTGGGCTTGGAAGACCCCCATCCACGCTTAGTAACATGGATTCTTTCTTTTTATTCAATACTGTTGATAATCCGTAAGTGATTCAAATTTATAGCTTGTTAAAGGTTTCACTCTATATTATTTCACTGACTTGGAAGATATTAATATGTATCACATTTGGTTCTGTTTGTTTTTTGCAGCTACGTAAATTACAAAATGACAGAACGATCCCTTCAAGATAGAAACTTTGGTACTTTAAAGCTTACCCGTAAAGGGGAAGAGGTGCATGCAGAAGTATGTCCAACTACATCTCGCCTCAATGAAAATGCATTAGAGAAGAAGGCTGAAGTTGATGACTTTTATTACAATCCGTCGGCACTCGAAATACCAAATATTGATGTACCTGAGCATTTGCCAGATTTACCAGGTGGGTAGCCTCAACGATATCTTACGTTAGCAAAACTTTTTATCATGTTTCCTCGTGTCTAATTTCATTTTAATTCATAGGCATTGCTGAAAATCTTTATCTGACTGATGATACATTTTCACCACTTTATCCATGTCCTCCAAAATCTCTTTCATTATCAAATTCATCTTCACAAATTTCAACCAGCATGCAACCACAGTCATCCCCATTTTTTCTTGAGAAAGACGCTTCTTTTAATGCAATCCATACAAGCACTCCATCCGAGCCTCCAGAAAATTTTACAACAAATCCAATTGTGACTAGTCCACCAATCAGGGAACCTGTAAAGTCAAATGTTACTGCAACTGCAGCAACACCACCTCCACCACCACCACCACCTCCTCCAATTATGACTGTGGTTCCTCCTAGAGCCGAAGCAAGTAAACAGGCTCCGTTGTCATCCAGTGGTGGCGGTGGTGACGTACGTTCTTCTCTAATGGCTGCTATTCGAGAGGCTGGTGGGAGCGGAAAAGCTCGGCTAAGATCAGCAAAGGATAAAAAGTACGAAGCAAAAAAGAAAAAGCAAGACGAGAAAGAAAAGAATATTGCAAACGGACTGGAAGAGGGTAGCGACATGATGTCTGATCTTAAAAATAAATTGGCAATGCGTAGAAAGGTATTCAGTTATAATTGTTTATGAAATCTCATCCCTTCTTAAGGATGGTAATTCTTGATGATAACTACAAACCATATATTATTATTATATTTCAGGGGATTTCTGGAATGCAAGATGGTCAAAAGAGAGTCGCTGGTGTTGGGGACATTATGCTCAGTCTCGCAGCAACAATTCCTACCATGGACAGTTCCTCTGCTGAATCGAACGTTGGCCCAACTGCAGGCTCAGATGATGATGACTGGGACTAAAAGTTAAACTAAAACGTAAGTACATCTTCAATGCCAAAGTGAATTATCTGTTAATATCATGCAACTCAAAAGTACGAAAAATACAAAACTCGGCAATCTGTGATGATGCGTAATTTCCAATCTTATTCTTGCTTATCTTGAGAAAAATTCTGGTATTCTAGAAAATGTGTAACTATTTCCATCTTAAACATGCCTTTCGTATGAAACTATGTGTATGTATTACAGATTTAAAAAAAATTACCCCATATATTCAATATTATCATATCATGTAGTGACAGTAATCCAAAATAAACAAGATATATGCAAAACTGCAGGAATAAGTTTTCATGCGTTTAATTCGATTACTTCTTTTTTAAATTTTTTTGCGATGTTACATTGCTTATGGATCACAATCGTTAGATAGTTACTTAACAGTATATTAGTTTGTAATACATATATATACACAGATACAACATACATAATATTACCCACCTCTACAACAACTGCTAAATCTTTTTTCCCAGAAATCAACATGATAATGGTTTAGTTAGCTAAAGAAACATTTTCATATTGCCAAACATGTTTTAACATCATTTTATCAAGAATCACAAGTTGTATACATTAGCTAGCTTGCTTCTTATTGATTTTTAATTAACAAGATAAATTTGATACAATGTTGTTAGCTTGTTCTGTTATTCTAGCAATGAAAATTTTCTTGTTCACTTTCTACATTACCAAATAACTACCATAACAATTATAACAATGTAAACTAGATGAGTTACTACATCATCATCTTCATCATCATTCTGTTTCATTTACTCGCACTTTCCTGTCAGATACGTCATCACAATTCCTTTAAAAATATCGCAACTTGGTTATCGAGTGAGGGTTTTACATTAGCTAATTGAAACTACCATACGAAAGAAAGTACGATATTATGGTGAGTATAGTTGCACCTTACCATACCATACACAGCACTGCTACCTAATTTTTCTTTTTCTCGTATTTCCTTGCAAGTTTTGACTAGAACTAACTGAATTGATTGAGAAGGTTGAAGACTTAATTAGATAATGAACCTACAAAAGATTTGCGGTTATAGTCCAAAATGAACCAAAAAAAAACTTGCGAAACAATCTCACAAAGCAGCCAATTTTAGAGAGGTCTTGTAGCTAGTCAGAAAGAAACCCATTCGGGATAAATCCTTCCAACAATGTAATTAGAGATCGTATATATATATAAGGGATTACGAACAATACACAGATGAAATTTTATGTTGGGGTTGTGAGCCAGCACAATTCGTATTGCTATTAATCATTATTGGTTTGGATTTCCAAACAACGAAGAAGAGTAAACTATATAACTTGTTTCGTTGTATATTATTAACAGTTTGCATGAAAACACGAGGATGACGGCTATTATTGCTAGATTAAAAATTTCTCAGTTTTTCGAGACCTAAAAGTTGCGCATGAAAAAATTGAATTAAAATAAATGCAACGATTTTGTTTGTGTGATTATAACGAAACAAAGATAAAATATGGTTTTAAAATGAGTCTAAAAACTAGATAAAATGTTGATAAATGCTGTACATAAATAAGAATATTGATAGTTGACATTGAGTCATTTAAAAAATATTTGAAACTTTAAAATTGTCAAGGATTCGATAAGTATGAGAGGGTTTTTAAAATTTGACAATTACTTATTCTAAATCAAGACTTCCTTTCCGAATGAATATTCAAAGGAATTCATCAACCAGTTGATTTTTCGTTGTAAGAGTTTCTCATTATTGCATAATAATCAGGTATTGCAACTTGCCTCATATGCTTGCAACATCTCATTGTCCCTAAGATAATGTCTAACAATAGTTGTGACAGGTTTAGGATCCAAATCTGCAACCCCAATTCTAACTCTGTGCGTATTTTTATTTAAATCATCGATGAGAAGATCAGTATCTTTATAAAAACAGTTTGAATCGGACTCAATAATGGGCTCACCATAATTTTCAGTAGGTGAGAAAGTTACCATAATAGAACAATCTTTTGCGGTAGCTGCCAACAAGTATAATTCCATTGCTTGCGTTTCTTGATCAGATAAAGTCAAGTTCTCAATTTCATCCAACCACTTTTCCGCAGTTAGGCAGGCGGGACCTGGACACTCTGCTGTTTGTGAGGGGACCTCTTTCAAGTGTCCATACTTTGGTCCCATGGAAATGGTGTCCTCGTCTTCCTCCGTTGAAGAAGCGTCAAAGCATTCGGATTCCGCATCAGAGAGTCTTTCGTTGTCACTACTAGTAGGGAAGTTGTCATGAGAGTCATCATCTCCAGCTAGCACTACATTGAGTCTTGGTACCCCATTCATTTCGACACTTGTGGTTAATGAGGTTTGATGAGATGAGACTCCCTTTCCGTTGCAGCAATGGACTGGACAGATTTTTTGGTAGATTTTGTAAATGGAGGATTCCCCCTTGATGCCACTCTTTTGACGCTCTACCAACTTTTGAATTTCCAAGATTCGAGAAAGAATGCAACCTTCTGGGAGAGGAAAAGCTTCGTCATTACATGAGACTCCTAAGTTTTCTTTGTCTATGTTGTTGCCATTATTGCTTCCTCCCTTTGACACTGGAGGGCTTTTGGCTAGTATTTGAGAGTAGAGATGACAGGGAGGTGTGTGACTCAGAATATTGTGCAACTGTCGAGTTATCACTTTGAAGGAGTTGTTTCCCGGATATTTCGATTTTCCAGGAGGACATTTTGGTTTTAAAAGGGCCATGCATAGTAAGTACACAAAGCTATTGATGGTGCTGAAATGAAAAGAAAATGTTTACATTAAATTGACTTGTTTTTCTGTTTTACAACCGCAAATGTTTGATGTGGTATATATCATCATATAGCGTTATATGTAGATGTGTATGTCTACGCTACCTTGGTAGATCAGCAGCATTATAATTTGAGCCAGATCTCTCATTGTTTCCTAGCCATTTACCAAGAATAGCTTCAAGAGATTCTTCCTTGCATTCCCCGTAAACAAGCTTGCCGTCCTGTAACATAAACATTGATGTCAATCCCAACTCATTATTTTGGATGAGGTCTGCCGAGAAGCTATGTTTTATGAGCCAGAGCACACTTCTCCATGCCTCATTTATTATGACTATAGATATTTATTTATAAGCAAGAATGAATGAATGAATGAATGACTTACGCAAAAAATGCGAAAATTATTTTGAGGATTAGCAATGAGTGACGTCACAGCCGCTATCATCCTTTGTGGGTTACTAGAACAACAGAACAAGTGCACATTTATGATTGAATATTATTACCAATTAGACTACCTGTTAACTAAACTTTTTACACAAACTACGTCATCAAGAGAGAAAGTTAATACAAGAGAAAAACTCACCCAGAAAATAAGTCTAGAGGGCAATATGAGGTTCTTGATGAAATTTTTGATCGTTTTAGCTATAAAACACAAATGTGGCATTTGATTAGGGTATGTGCATTATTTCACCTACAGATAAAAATGTGGATTCAGTTTGTACAAAACTCACCTTTAAAAATTGATTTAAACAATATGTGCATAAACTTGGTAAGTTTCCGATTTTCGTTTTCATGAAATTAGGCCACCATCCCTGCTTTGGCTTGATTTCTATACAATAGTCACTTTGACTAGAGGGATATCTATGGATGCGAGCAAAGTCACTGTGCGAAGTTGCATACGGAACACGGATTTCCTTGTGGCGACGATACACTATTATGCAAAAAGAAATGGGGTAATGTGAGATTGCAGTCGCTAACTTCTCCTTCTTCACCGTCAATCATAGAAACTCATACTCCCAATTTCTAATATTATTTTAAGAAACGACTTACTTGGCCTAACATTTTCAAGCAAACCATTGAGACGACTAATCTGCTCCGGGCTGAGTAGTACAGCTTTCACTGATCCCACAAACTCTGAGCCTATAAGTAATCCAAAGACTCTATTGGCAAATATCACTTCACGTTCCACCTTTCTCCGATGCTTCTTCAAATCACCAACCGGCTCCCCAACATTCACTTTGGATAATCGAATCACACGTAGATCCTAAATAAATTGATGTAAATTTTGTTACATAACTGCCTACAATTTTAAAAGGAATGTAATGCCCACAATAAACTTTTGATTATTTACATCTTGCAGAGCTACCACAACATTCGCATTCCCTTCCCCTCTATATTGCCACACGTGACTGAATATATTTAAGGGTTCGAGGCATGAAGTATCACAGTTTTTTTCCAAGTCCTTGACAACCTGTGAAATAAGTGTATGTATGGAATTAATCATCGTGGTATCTAAGCGGTCCATCGTAACGACCTTGGCCTCTACTAGACTAACACTTTAAGTAGTACCACTTCTAATTTAGAAAATCCTTTTTATAAAAACAATTGTCAAAAATGTGCTCGGCTTGTGCGAATGTGCATGTGCGAGTGTACACTCAGTGAATGAGAAGATGTTAAAAGTGTCAACTCGAGCAAGACACTGGAGTCTCTTTTTGCCACGAGATTGACTAAGGGCAACAAAGTTATGAGGGATTGTGAGTGTAAAGTGTGGACTTTTCGGTGTCTCTCTTCTCTCTCTCCTTCGATCTACACTTTTTTGACAAGCTCAAGCAGACACCTTCTTTCTCTTTTAACAACTGAAACAAAATGACTGAAAGATAGCTAAACGTCTTATATTGTATCAAGTAGAGGCATACTATATTTTTATCCTTAGAGTTGGTATAAAAAGTGGTGATGATGGTGTTGGGATAAGCGAATTACATGTACGCGTATTTATTCATGTATTATCACCCAAGACAGTTTAAGCGTCGGTTTAAAGCACTGCCTTGAAGGGGATTGCCGGTATGTATTCAGTTATATGCTGAATCCTATTACTGTCATTTTATTATTAAACATTTGGCATGGTGCTATTGGACAAAATTAAACGTTAAATGTCTTGCGTTCCTCTAACCTGTCGGCACTCTTGTCTGCATTGTGTCCCCACGTAATAAATGTTCAATAACCTCGCGATTTAAGATATTGCGACAAAAAACTTTGTATTATGCTATTTCGTTTCTTGTAGGACAAGATATATCTGGATTACAAAACTTTTGCGCGTATGCAGACTCCCTACATGCCACGCTTCCATTCCATATATTAACCAGACTACGTACAAAAAAAAAGCATGAAAAAAATGTATTTATGCATGCATGATATATGGACGAATGCCCAACTATTTTTGCTTATATGCTAGCTTTTTTCGTGTCATAAGCATAGACACCTTTGCTCTCCCTGTTCCAAGGAAAAATGTCATGCAAATAGCGGAGCTCTATTATTCTGGTTTTGCAAAAACAAATAACAAATTTTCTGCAATTCTACAACTTAAACAATGGGATGTATTTGTTTTCTGATTGAATAATTTATTCATTGTATATTAGGGTGAGTAAAAATAACAACATACATACATTTGACGAATATATATTGATACTCTCATGAACGTTTTTAGCCATTTAAAATTATTTCAAGGCAATGATTCCAATACAATCCAACATAAAAAAACAGGAGAATCAAGTCAAGCCAATGTGTGTCTAGTTGAATATTAAACTGGTAATTAAAAGCCAATGCACAATAAGCAAAGAACCCAATGAATCAAATGTAGTAATCAATGAAATTTTATATGCAAGCAATTAATGGAATTCCAACTTTCAACACAACCGAAATGCAAACAGAGAGATTAGAGATTATTACAGATGCACAAAGTGCATACTACACAGGTTCCGTGTCCCCTAAAACACGACTGGCTTATCATTGATACGCTGCTGAGCCCAGCAACTGGATCAATGTTAAAGGAAGGATCAAAATGGATACTAAATCATTATGAATGAAACGCATTTTTGTTTGTTGCTCCAGTTAAACAAGGATTATTGTATATTGATTGGCAGGATGACACTGTCAAAGTGGCAACCATCCAAATTAACGTATAAATCCTCATTCATATTTTTTGCTTCCTGCTGTGACCGGAGTTCTCCTTCTGCGTGTTACTTACTTTATGTTCTTAATCTCCATCACTGCACATCTAAATGTGATTTCTTTCCCTGTCTTTGATACAAATGCCCGGTCATGATCCTCAGGATGTTTGAGTACGTAACATTTTGATAAAAAAACCTGCAACAACTTCCTGTTGCCAAATACTTGCACCTAACTCAACCCTAGTAGGCATGTATGTATGTAATAACATGATTTGTCAAAGGATTTATACTATAGATTAATACATTGAAAAGCTGTAACTTATAAATAATACGACCTAAGTGCAAAGCTAAAGGATAAACAGATTCCGATTTCGAAATTCTCTTTTTATAAAACAGGAAACGAATACATGTTGTGCGTAGTTTCCGTCACCGTCACCATCCTTACCACGAGGTTTATACTGAGTTGAGCTCTGTATCTAGAAAAGCTGGCAAGCGGAAACCGTACTTCTCGTAAATTGTTAAATAGCTCTCGTAAAAATCAATGAGCCGACTTGATATTGCTCTCAATTTGAAAGAATAACTTGAAAAATACTGAGAATACTTTAAAAAAATACAAGTACAAACATAAAACGTGTTTGCATCTACGGATTAGACTTTGTTACTCCAAATACATGATTTACTGTCACCTTTAGGCTTAATTCTCAGTTTAATCAGATTCAATTTATTAAATGTTCACCCAGCCCAATTTATTTTTAGTTATTACATAGATTTTTAAATTTCCATAATATTACAAAGCATTACTAATTACTTACTTAAGTGATCTCAAGATAAAGGCTTTGGATCGAGGATTAAAGTTGGTTTAATTAAATACTTGAACTTTTCAACTTTTGCGTCTCATTAAAATATGAATAGAATAATTCATTGTATCGAGTGAGTGGCTCGTTACCTGAACTAATGCAGCTAGAGTAATCTTATCGGTCGGCTAGTTCTTTTAATATTTATGCAAAAAAATCTAATGCCGAACCGTGCCCTAGACCCTTGATCACCCATGGTATAACCATGATATAAACAGTGGTCATAATTGGTCATATAATTTTTATGATTGTTGTTGGGTATTGCGCATTTTGCTATTTCATACAAAGCCTCGTGCTAACTCCAATTAAATGAATAAATATTGGTGTATGACTTGACAACGAGAATGTCAAAGACAAACCAAAGGCCAGTGCAGCATGTCACTCCTCAGGTTCCAAGAGGGCATCCTGATAACGTGAGATAATGTATGAATCTGCGCATAAGATTGTTTGTTACATAACATAATGAAAGCACGTAAACCCTTCTTCTTGGATAAAAACAACCGTAGTCATATTCATGATGACTGACCGCTATTGAAATGCTGCTGCATGTGCATATACAAAGATATATGAATGTATTACGCGTAAATCCTTGTCTCATATGTATTATCTGAGTAGCAAGTAACGTGATAAATAGTTGACCATGTGCTCCAGCTGCTTTGTTTTTATTTTATTGAATTAAAATGTTTTAAAGTGGTAGAGTAGTGTGGTGTAGTAGCAGGCCAGGGTGAAGTTCTTATTTTTTAAGTGGTGGTCAACAAAACCAGAAAGTTTAGAGAGAAAAAAATCTTACATCGAAATCCAAAGTTTTGCAAGCGACCGAGGAGGACATTGACATGTCGGATAATTCCAGCTCTGCTTCACGTTGCTTCTTCAAGGTAACTCACCCACTGGAACGGATAAGAATGACCTGAGTTATGACGTGATGTTGAGAAAGCTTTGCTTTTATAAATGGGGATGTTGATGAAAATAAGTGGCAGCATGCAACGGTATGTATCCACTCAAATTATGATGGGCTATTCATCCACATTCACAATAGAAATTCCTGTGGAAAAATCATTTTGGAAAAAACAAATTATATACACATTCAAACGCTTGTATCATCATATTTATTTTATCATGTTGCCTTTTTTCCTCTCCTTTCCCCTTTTCATCTGTATCCCATTCCTAATATTACAGAAAACGAATCTATATTAGACTTTATGTGTCACCCCATGCTGATGCTGATGATTGCATTTCATCAATGCTGTTCATCACCGCTTTAATAGCATTTTAAAATGAAAAGTAAAGCATTGGACTTGAAGCAAGATATGGGATTACATGCAAAAACATGGATAGCTGATAGATGCATGCTGAAATCATTTTTTGTCAATAATATGAACCATCATAACAACATAAAAATAGCAGCTGCACTTTTCTGCTGTTAATCCATGCAATCCATTAAAACCCTTTTTTGCAATGCATTTAGTATATTCCTAATCATTGGTCTGCGACTTAACTTCCTCAATTACAACATCTGTTCTGGTGCATTCAAATGCAACTGGGTGCTTACTTAGAATGAGGAAATGCGTCATAAACTCCCCATAAAAATTGTAATATGAATTCCATAACAAGGATATAATGCCTTCAAATTACGTTCACTTTTCTTGAGTACTAAAAGTAATGAGAGGCAGCATGCAGGTACTTTGTTGATCCGATTTGGTTACAAAATACGTGCTTAATTGGCGACAACCATTTCGCGGAAAAGCGTCAAATGGGATTATAATATCTGTTTTTCGGATCCTACACCATATTACATGGTTGAGAGCACATCTCATCTCCACTTAAGATGAGCACTATACTTCTCTTGTCTGTCACCAACCCACAAGGAGCTCATTCTCGTCGCCACTACTTCCATTCTAATCCATCACTCAAAGCACAAAAAAACACATGAAAATTATGATGCTTCCAGTTTTTCACCATTCACCAGCACGCTAAGATGTACAAGCTTTTGTTCTCGTTACTTGGTCCAGGATGCTGAAATGAGCATCAATCAAAAGCAATTTGAGCAAATTCACTGTTCCTTGGAAAACTATTTTTGCACATTAAAGCACACTCCTTCTCCATCATCATGGTGAATGCGACGTGAAGCGAGATGATGCATTTTGTAATAATAGCTTTTACTATTTTTTTGTTTGCATTTTTTATTAGTTAGAATCAAGTCCTTGTCCAAGTGAACTGTTGTATATGTACATGTTATGCATCAGGAAAAAATCATTCATAATGTAATTATGTAATGGAATCGTTGTCATGATGCTGCCTTTGTCAATAACCCATGTTTACTAAGATTTTAGTAGAAGGACAGAATGAAAGGGCAGTAGTGTGAAGGGTAAAGCAAATTCTTTTTTTTTGCAATCATCCTAGTCCTACCCTATATAATTCACTATTGTGCTTATGCAAAACGTGTGCATAACAAACTATTGATTACCATTTTCAATTCTTATATAAGTGGTTGGATTGGGTGCTCTTGATGATATGTCGTCAATAAAGTAGTTGATTTTGATTATAATCATTATTATGCATAATATAT
The DNA here is from genome assembly GCA_964034955.1 of Orchesella flavescens. Taxonomy (NCBI): domain Eukaryota; kingdom Metazoa; phylum Arthropoda; class Collembola; order Entomobryomorpha; family Orchesellidae; genus Orchesella; species Orchesella flavescens. The sequence goes on from OZ035953.1 coordinate 19,158,598, forward strand.
ACATGGTTATATACATTTTCATTGCATAGTGTAGAAGCCACTTAGCCTTTAACAACGAAGGTGGCTTCTCTTATCAATCTACCAAAACGTGTGGGTTTCGTACACAAAGTGTCTCTAGCTTGTGAGCCAGCCATAGCCATGTGCTATTTGGTTGACTTTTTTTAGAAGCTAGTGTAAGATACGAAAGTTGTCAGCAATCAACACGATCATTGCCAGTGTCTACAGAAATACTGAAATTTCATGAAAAGAATATGCCAAGTTCACTAGATCAAATGTGTTAGAGATCAGATTAACCAACCAAGATTATGAAAACTTATGTCATAAAAACTTTTGGTAATAATGATGCTGACATACATTTTCCTTTTTATGTTAGTTCAACTGCACACAATTATATTATAACTTTTTGAAGGAATACTTGAACTAATGGTGGGGTGAACAATAAAATACCGACGACGACGACAAGATCGTGTGGATCCATGCAAAAAAAGTGTCTTGAAACGACCGTTTTTAAGATCGTGCAAAAAGTAATAAGTAATATATCACGTATCTGAGTATGCAAGTATTCCTACTCTATGTATGGTATAAGGTATTGGTATTTTGAACTAGTCTCACTCACTAAAACATCACGTTGGCAAGGTCAAGGGACAAACGAATTTTGGAAAACCAAGTTCAGAGTTGATCACAAAACGATATGCCGACGCAATAACAATAAAATATCTTCATTGCCATGGCCAGACTTAATTTTTTGCACGTCTGCCTGGGCCTAATCTTCCACCAAATAAAAGTACAAATGTTTTGTAATGGATTAGTGCATGCACATTGCACGCGATAACTTACATGAATCAAGTAACTCCAAAAATAAGAAGAATAAAGGAGGAAGCTAATTTCTTCTATTTTGTCCCCACATAGATGAATGAATGTGACCACAATATAATAGAAAACAAATTCTAGTTTTTTGTAAAAGCATATAATATTCAGTATTTTATAATAGAACTTCCTCTCAAACCACTAGGAAAACGAGCTTCTTTTCCTGTGACGAAATAAACTTGACTAGTTACAAAACACTTTGATCAATTATAATATCTCTAGTGATCAGCTATGATATTATTTGGTTGTCTTAAAAAAATAATTAATTAATAGATTGATTAAGGTTTAAGCTGAGGCAGTCACAACAACAGAGTAAAAAAATAGTTGGGTCCGCAAAAGGTGCATACTTACTTTTATGCCTGTCCACTGACACTGACTGACATGATTTTGGCTACATCATGACTCTAATCCTTCTTTTAGTATATTAACCTTGTATTGGTCATTCATTCATTCATCATCATCATCGTCCTCACCACCGTCACCAACATACTACCATCATGATCATCATCACCAACAGGAGAAACTCATCACCAACAAGAGTGAACTCGTATTGAAAAGGCATAATGATTGGATTCGACTGCTGGATTAGTGACTATCAGACACTCATTTGGGACAAACGGAATGGTTAAGTATATGAAATGTCCGTCTAGGTAATCTCAATAATGGTTGTGGCCACTAATAAATGCTTGCTTCCCTCTCTCTCCCTCTGTTTCTCATGTTTCAACTTGAACAGACATGCTATTTAAACTGTAACCGATTGACTAAAAGCACATAATATAATATTGATAATATAAAAGTACATGGCAAACCATAATATCATGAAATGAAACTTTGGGAGTGGACAAGACGGGGCCCGGCTCTGGCTTTTCCAAACAGATTAGCATATGTGGAGAGGATGATGGAAAAAGAGAAAGATATAGCTTTAGGGTGTTATGCTTTGGGGAAAAAATATGTGTGTGTATCAATGTGTGCACCAAAGTTACTCATGCTCATTTTAGGTAATGTATTTATGTATGTATGTATTTATATACAATCTCCATACAAAGTGTGCATATTTATTATTGAAGAGTGCTCTCCATGCACTTCACTCACTCGCTCACTTTGTCATGTAAATCACCTCAATTCTTGCTTCACAACAAGTTAAATGCAGTAATTACAGATTTTTTCTACTCCTCTCCATCATAATCATCACATCACCAAACCCATTCACGTGGAGGTTCAATGTAAAAATTCAATATATTTCCTTGTGAAATCAAATCAATAAAAAATGGGGCTATATTTTTATGTCCTTAATTTTTGCAGGAATCTTACAAAGATCAATGTTAAAATTCCATGGGGGTTAAGGTATATCTTTCATTAGTTACCTCGGCATATCATAAAGACCCGATGAAATCACAGTTTGAATAGGATCAAGTAAAAAGGACAAACTGTTTTCGTATTTTTGATAAGATAATTTAAAAAAAAATACTTATCATTTGTCCCAAACCTTCAACCTTACATAATTTGTAATTGCATGATTTTAAGGTAAGTCCATGCATGATTTCGGATAGGTGGCTTTGCCAACTCATACATTTTCTATTGACGTTGTTGCTGCTTACTAGAGTGTACAGTAAAATTGTTGCGGAGGGCAAGATTTTTAGTGAGTTTATCTTAATCTCTCTCTCCATTTTGAGTCATACTAATTAGCTACTCAGCAACAAGACACATTAACACCCATCGTTAAGATTAAAAAACGTTTTTTTCTTTTCATGAATCAGGATCCCCATGGTGGTCTAGGATGAATCATTCATATTTTTACCAAGTTCATCCACATGACTACAGACTCTGACCAACATTAAAATTTATGAATGAAGTAGAGCTGGAACAGTGGATTGGATATGAGGCTCTTGCATAATATTGTGTAACTCAAGAAAAGCTGGAAAATGCATAAGAATTTTTACCAAAGAGTCTGATACGACGGCAAAAGTAATATTGTTTAGGTAGCAACTACAAGCGAAACATCAACTAGATAATTTTTTTTCATGGATACAAAATACGTGCATAAATGGTTACTAGAAATGAATCAGTATGAGAATTGTACCAAACGTTTCTTTCTACTTACTTGACTTTCTGGGTGAATAATTCCTTGAAGAGGAATTGGTTGAAGAGGATTTTGATGCTGAGGATGAAAATGATGACGAGGACACTCGGTCTTTGGCCTGCGGTGAGATGGAAAGATAATGCACCATTTTTTTGTGTCAACTACTCTCAATTTGTTAAGTCTGACGTTGCATCCGCTCCTTTCGGTTTCTTCTTTATTTTTGTTGATCAAGCACATTAAAAAAGTGCTGTTTGAGAAGGTATGATCACATTGCTAATTTGTCTAATTTGTACATTCACATTCACGGGGACCTGGATTACCGTTCCTAAAATATTTACTTGGGTAGCATGATTTGATTGGGTTTAAAGTGTCATGTAACTTTATCCTGATATGGGCTAATGAGTGTTTCGTACAAGAAAATCACTGACGTACCATGACTTTGGACTCTTGTTTCCCCTTCCCATTTGTAATTTTCCCTTTCTGCAAGAAATAAATCAGAATGAATGAGCAAGCTGGATGATAATAGGAAACGGGACCTTGCGGAATTTTTATGAGCCTACGCCAAAATCTTCCTCTTTTTGAGCTTACACCTACGCAACACGTACTTACTCAATCGAGATGACTTTTGTTGCAGATTTTCCTTACTTGTAAAGCTTATTACGAATTCAATGTCAGCCAATGAGAAAACAAAAGTTTCAGCACGTTCACCTTAATCCAGTGGTTGCTGGAAAAATATATTTCTTGTTTGTGCAGCCGTCTCTTTTAAAAGCTAAGTAAATATGTTTTGCAAAACCTTTTTGTTTGGTGCTAAAAGAGGTTGTTATGGTGCAGCCTTGAATAAAATCCAGAAATGAGTTTGAATGTGGGGGATTTTGTAGGAACGTGTGTAGCACATGATGGTAGTACTTTTACGGGAATATCCCTTTACGACTCTTCTCTCCTGTTCCAATAATGCGGGTGACGGGAGTGTATACATACATACATACAAAAATACATGCCTCCAATAGATAGAACTAAAAGCGTAGGAAACATGTTAAGCATATCAGTCTATTAGCAAGCTTAAATTTCACTCCGATCCGAAATTGTGGAAACCCTGTATAATAGTTGAGCAAGGAGAAGAAACAAGCTAATCCCAACCAAGCTCATAAGCACATTCACATTCATTAGAAGGAAGGAAAACTCCACCAGGGAAAAAACGGGTGACGTGATGTCTTCCCCAAAAAAACAATGCGGGGAATCGGAGCAGGAAAATTCCGAACGGAGAACGGGTTTTTGCTTATGAATATATACTCATACATACATTTAGTTCGTACGTACTTACATGCATGCATTCAAATACGTTGAAACTAAAAAGTTTTCCTATGCAAGTTGGTTGTCCGTTGATTTGAAATGGTTGCTGTGTTCGTGTGCTACTTACACATAGGAAAAACAATCTTGCATCTCGTTACGCTTGTAATAGATCCGTATGATATAGCTACTAAGAAGCCTACTATTTATCGACCGGAGTTTGCTTTCCTCCGTTTGACGCAATCTTCCTGGAAAAGGTATGCTTACTAAAAAATAACTATGTATTTCTTTTGTTTGTATGCAAAGTACAGATATACTACCCGGTCAGTAATACGATCTTTTGACATTCATGCCAGTTTTAATTGGGAAAGTTAATACTTTTTTTCTAAACTAATGATGAGGAAACTCCCGCAGTGATTAAGAAAGGCGAAAATGAGATGAAAGAGAATGGATGGAATATTTTAACTAGCAACGTAATCTCTATGCCTCCACCACAGTGTGCAACACGTGGCAATTAAGAGTTAATAATATAAAGTTGCACAATAATTGCATATGTCATGTCATTTGTTTTTTAACGCTATGTTTGCAAGATAACTTGAGATGACATTCATTAAATAAATAAATCAATTTTCCAACTGACATGAATAACTCAGGGAAAAATACCCAGGACTAAGCAATGTGATATATATTCCCTTGTATTTTTGTTGATAACCTTTTCGTCACGCATATGAAATCGGTCGGTAAAAGATGCATTGCAAACAAAAAAATTATACATAATTGACAAATGGGAACGAGAATAAATGGGAGTCATGGCCGAATTCCTTTGGTGTATGTTGATCGAAGAGCTGAATCATTCCAAATGAAATGAGTATATAGCATAAAAGCATTTCATTACGTAAGCAGATTTGTACTTCTACTTGGTAATATTATTGTATGTTTTTGAGGAACATGAAAAAAAATTGGGTGATAAGTGGTGATAACTATTGTGTGTATTTATGACTAACTAACTGAAAATAAGAGGAGTCATATGATGCATGTGATGAGATGTGACGGACGGTTAACCGGTTTGGTGAGTAGTTGTGCATACAATAATGGATTAGCATTTCACCATCATCCAAAATATTTTACTATTATTACAAACTGCGACAAGCTGATTATTTTTGTTATGCGAGGACCGACGGAATTTCACTAACTTGTTTCATTTTTACTCAAATATGGGCAATATCTATAGTCCAAGCTTATCAATTTAAATGATAAAACAGGATGATAAATAATACATAGGATTGCGATATGGGTTACAAAAGCATTGAAAAGTGTCGATGCCATGATACATTGTACAATTATTTGCATAGGCTGTAATGGTTCCGGTTTTGGACAAGAAGGATTAACCCCTTGATTATAATTTATCACAACAACGATAACTTATGAAAAAAAAATAATGACATCATTTGCGTCAACGCTTGTTACACTTCATCAATTGTAGTTGGTCTTCCCACAAAATCCTAATCCAGCAAAAGTAAGTTAGTCTGTTTCAAGTGTTCATGCTCAATTTAAAGTATCCGTAAATTTGTGCTCCATCAACTATTTTGCTAACTGACAATGAGTTATGTAGAAACTTAAAGTGGCGAAGGATTAAAACTGACAATACAACAATTTTTTTAATGAGTAGACATGCAAACCATTCAATTATTTATTGCACCAGACTCAACTCAGCCAGTCTCCACGAAATTTAATAAATTGCAAACTTTGCCAAATTCACCTTATGCCATTTTTATTTGTCGGTACAGCTTTGTGTGATGTCACAATGACGTCAAAAAAAAGTGTTATCGAACTCTTGTTTAAAGGTTTGCTTCAGGATTCACCAAGCCAACGCCATACTCATCAATCATGTCATCAACAAGGATATGCCCATGGAGACATGATTACTTTGTTATACTATCAAACTGTAGTAGTAGTTTATATCAACTTATATCTTTGCAAATTGGACATGACACATGTTTTGATTTGATATGAAATGATACCCCCAAATGGTAGTCAACAACAGTTCCAACTTTGTTGTTCATCTTTTCCTTTAGCATATTTGCAATCAGTCAATCATCGATCCCCTACTACATAACCGCTTTTTCCAGTTAATGTTAATACAAGTACGTTTGATTGACCTTTTTTTGTTGTTATTTTTTGAAGAAAGTAAATCATTTACAAATTTACAAATAGTCTGCATGCCCACATGTCGTGACTTAATTTTGAGATGGATACATAATTTTGTATGGATGAACTCGAAAATCGCTTTGTCAATCACCATGTCTGGGAAAGGAACCTATCATAAGTCTTCTTTCTAGACTGCTTACTTGACATTTGCACAATCGCGTCGCTTTTTGGACAAGGAAATCAGAATACTATGCTGCTGCTGACTGGCAGAAGATATGATTTGAATAGACAACAAATATACTATACACACTGCTGTAATATGTTCTCCGTGTTTTCTTTCATGAACGAAAGGAGGGTAAGGTTGCAAGATGATATGAAGTGAAAGAAAGGCTGATCTGATGGTATAGTTAAACACGTCAAGTTGTATGCCTTTAATTCCATGTTTATGATAAATATAAGGTCATGTCGAACTACAAAGTACCAATAACAATGATGATTGTAGTTTGATGATGCGATCCAATTCTGATATTAGCTTTCACAAGAAAGATGCGAGACGCAATTTGATGGAATATGTTACCATTATTAAAGGAGTGGGATGCGAGAAGTTGCTCAACTATTGCTCAACAAAATCATTCTTGGCCAACCGTCTATTTTTATTTCATATGACATGGTGTTTTTTATTGATCCGTTCTTTCATCTGATCCTCGCATCTGCTTCCTCTTGTAGAGACTTGCTGAGGACTTTATTTATTAGCTTTTTTGTTTGTTTGTTCTCTAATAAATACAATATTTGTGAAGATGAGGAAAGAATTGGTGGAATCCAATTCACAATAACAAAACATTCAATGGGGCATAGAATCAAAGAAAGGTCAATAACAAAGGAACCAGATGCATACAAATTTAAGGAAAATGAAATGTTTCCCTCTTTTGAAGACGTTGCCCTTTGATTTCATTCCAATATGTAATTTTTCATGTGTGGGAGAAGCAGCAGACTGAAGCTGTTGAGAAAATATTGTGGAAAAAGATCTCTGTCGTCACCACTTTGACAATAAACAAGAGGCTTAGGAGATCAAATAGATTTATATTTGTGTATTGAAGTCAACATAAATGAGAAAAAACATTGAGCAGATCATTTTAAGCAAAAATAAAACGTGACTCATTGCAAGTACTGCGCTGTGCGTGTTTGATATAAAGTTTCTTACCTGAAGATCATTTAGCATATCAGACCCCACATGCGATTTATGTTTCTAAAAATATAAAAAACAGACTTTACTTTATAATGTGTTTGTACCCAATAACCCCATTGAAAGAAATCGTGAAGGTATGCATTCCTTTAAGCATAAACAACTTTTCGTGTTTCCTTTGGTCAGAATATTTTGCTTATTGTTGCATTTTGTGCGTGCTTGGAGTCGCCTGAAATGTATGATAAACTCCTTATAGCACTTTGAAGCAGCTAAATGTGTATAGATAAGTGTGTTGTGAATAGAACACACACGTTGACAAATCGTCAGTATATGCAAAATATATCTTCATCATTATATATATATATATAATCACAGTCGCACTGGATTAGTCCCAAACAAAACAAAATTATTTGCAAGTTAGCATCATATCGCCCCAGTTCATAACGTATTATATGTTGGTTAAGTAAGTCTTTTGTTGAGTTGGAAAATTCAACAGTAGTAGTGATATATGTCATATATTTTTTTTCTGAATAAGTTAAACATTTCTTAGCATAGAAAAAATGGCCACAGTTTGCTGAAGGATTATAAATCAAGTAGGTATGCACGAATACACTTGCATTTACTACGCCATTTCTAGCATGAATGCATTTAACCAATCCAAATTAATTCACCTGTACAAATTTATGTCAGAAATGATGAGTGATGACTTGATTACCTGAAATTGTATTTTTAATTCAACTAATCCAGATTGACAATTACCCATTTGTACATAGATACATGCATAAATATACTTCATGTTATATCTTTCCTTTGTTTCACGTCACGTAGTCGACATTATTAATAGCTTGTTTATCTCAATTACTCCAGTATATGAAGCCATCCAAAATGCCAAATTGGTAATGATAATTTCGGTCACTTGAATTAAAACGTATTTATGTAGCAAGGCATGAATTTAAAATGTCGATTACAGAAGCAATAATCATCCCAGGAATTCCACAATTCCCAAAATATATTGATTGATGTAATTTAGTGGATGGAATTTTATGGTAAACATCATACTGTCAACTATACAGCATCTATGTAATGTATCAAATCATGTAACAAACAAACATAATATATGTTTCATATCATTGATTGTATTTTGGCGACAAAGTCATTCGCCTTTCCAGGTTTTATTCATTGATTAAAAAGAAGAATAAACAATAGCATAGACAACGCCACCTGAATTTTCCTGAGTATATAAAAGTATCGTTTTTATTATCTTTCTTGTAGTTCTGAAACTATAAAGCATAGTTTTTTTGATACTTACTAGTTATAATAAGTAGTCAGGTAGTTTGAGTCCAGTACTTTAAAGTTCTCTTCTCTCTTACGAGTTTTTTTTGCTGTTTTGAGAAACACGAACACTTAACTAACCATAAAATAGATGTAGAGTAACCATAACGAGAGTAAGAATAAAAATACTAATGCATACTACAAACATTTTAACTAACAAAAGGGTTTTGATGCAAAAACAAAAAACAAACAACATTTTTACCACTTCACTAAACCATACCACACCGAAGAAAACTCAGAACTAACTAATTACTACAGAATTAGATTTACTTACATATTGATATTACACAAAGCAATATATTTTTACAGACATTCATGCTTATATACTTAACTTCCCAGCAATAATAGTTTATTATGCTTTATAACCTTCTCTAGGTTTAGATAGTTCACTTAGTTTTTTCCCTTCAAAATTAAAAGTACATACACATCAAGACAAATTGTAAGGTAGAAGAGCCCTTTATTTTATTCATCTCAATTAGATTAAAAAGGGAGATAAAAATTAGTCGCTTTGTGTGGCCAACTAACCATTTCAACCACAAGATTTAATTGTTGATTTGGTTTAGATTGTAAATACTCTTCCGAATCTGTACTTAAAGGATAAAAACTTATGTAAATTTTTAAATGCAGAATTCTAAAAAATGCAAATGACATCTTCAACCAGGCATTCAGGCATTCGGTGAGAAAGTAAATTGGATTCGTTGTATTAGGTGTTTTAGCAGTGACGATAAACTAAACCACTAACTAAAAAAAATCTATGAAAAGGGGGACTAATAATTAAATTCAAATCGGTACTCAAATGATCAACATATTTTGTAAATTCATTTGCCACCGCCTCTTCTGTAAATAATATGTATTGGAGAGATACATATATATATTTTAGTTGTTCTACGATAATTGGATGCAGGCTTGAGAGATCATCTTTTCTGTTTGTCAGCTTAATAACTCAATATAATATAATAATAATTAAGGTCTACTCTGTGAGCTAAACATATTGATAATATTTATGCATGTTTACGTATATACGTGATTAGAATTTCCATTTTGTTCTACTGCAAAAAGCAGAATATTATTAGAGCTCTTTTCTGCAGTGATCATTTTGACTAGTAGTACCTATGAAAAATAAACAAAACTAGCATCAGTGATAGTGGAGTGAAATGATTCTCAAAAACAATAATAATAATTAAAATCGACACTGTTAAGTATCATGTATCAAAAAAACACGTCACTTGTCTTTTGCAGAAAAATTAAAATTCTCGAATATTCGAGAAAAAAACATTATGTAACTTTTAAAAATTATGTCTGTCTGACGTTCATGATGCTGATAGTTAGGATGATTCAGTCCGACTGCATTAACCATTTTCAACTTAAAATAACGTTTTTGAGAGTATATTATTTTGTAAGGTATATATCATAAACAATTAGAGTAGACACAAATGCAATATGATTTATCTTATCTTTCACATTCCCTATTCGGTATGTCCTGTCGTATTGGTAGTACCGGTGCCGTTTAAATGCAAAAGTGGATAATTTAAGATATGTTTTGAGATAACAACCAAACACAAACCATGTTCTTTAAATCAGTTTATGACAGCGTAAACTAAGGCATTTAATGTAAAACGTTGTTAATCTCTTGCTGATTTCTTTATAGATTCGCCAGGCTAAAGTAATTCATCAAAAGCGTTTACATACCCTCCCTCAAATAGGAATGCTACAAGTTGAAAAGCAGATTTTTAAAAATTAAAAGGATTTCGTCATTACTTAAAACTGGTTTGTAATAATGTTAATTGTAGTCAGTTTAGACTTCGTGTTTTAACGTTTAACGTCGCGAATGCGAGAGAAATTTGTTGTGGCGCCATCTGTTTGTTGATAATTTGCGAGTAAAGTCGGATCAATTTGTCAATGTCGGATGGAACCTCTATACTAACACTACCCTAGCTACGAACTATGTATAACATTTGTATATTGTACCGCTTAAACTTACGATTGCAGAATATTGTGCTGCTAACGCAAACCTAAATTTTACAGTCGTGCATTTTGTCAATTAAAAACTAGTATTGAAAATGTTACGTAAAGTTGTTTGTTGAACATTTTGCAAAAAAAGTCGACCCTTATATAAAAAACCATTTCAAGTGAGGTTACACTAAAAAATAAGGGCATTTTTAACCCAGTTTACCTAACATAACCTATTTGCAACCTAAGCTATCTTAAAATTGCCGAGCAATTACTCAGTGAGATGAGACGTTCAATTGTACAAAGCCATTAACTATTAGTTAACTTTTGAAAATACACTGAGAGAGTTTGCTGTGCTTTCTGGACTTGGTTGCTCTTCCTTCAGCAGTTCCAAACGGTTGGTGGCACCGTCAGTGTTCTCTTTATTACTACTAATACTTATCGTACCACTACTGCTCAGTTTTGAATCCTGTTGAGAAGAATTAGAAAAAAATATAAATATTTTGCAATAAATCAATTTACATATATTTCTAAATCATATTGTAATGTGAAAAGGGATAGATGCTTACAGTATCACAAGAGGAGTTATCTTCAACATCACAAATCGGAGTCTGCTTTTTATCCTCACATTTTACGCACTTATACTTTTCCAGATTTTTTACTTGACTCTTCTTCAGACCAACACATGTCAAATGAAACCATTGATCACAAAGATCACACTGTATCCAATTGACTTCTTTGCCTAAAATCGAATAACGGACGGATTTAGTTGGTACTTTTTTTCATCTATGTTATCATATAATATATTTATAAATTAGAATTAAATCACTAACCTGTAGGTTGACGACATTTAATTGCAGCACAGTCCTCGTCACATTCTTGATTCTCATTTTTCCTCCGTCTTGAAGTACCTTCTCCGCTCTATTGAAAAGAATGATTTTATTTTAATAATACAATTTTTAAATATTAATATACGCAACATGGAAAAATTTGACAATTAAACTTACAGATTTGCGTTTGCGAGGGGATGAACCTGGGCTTTTTCTTACTTTTACCCTACCATCAAGGGATTCGCTGACGGTTCGTTTACGCTTGCGCATCTCTTGTTTAACCTTTCCCTCTTGTTTTTTCTCCCATGATTCTAAGCCCTTACTACTTATCTCTTGCTGTATAATGCTTTGTATTTCCTGAAAAGGAACATGAAATATTTGTAGTAAAGACATTTGACGTAGCTAGCCCACATTCTAAGCTTAGGAAATGAAACGTCCATAAAAAACTTACCTCGAGATCTCTTATTTCGTCTACGGTGGGGTTAGCCAAATCATAAAGTTTCCACAAAATATCACTTTCTTCGGCGGAAACCTCCATGAGATCTGCTTCAATAAGAAGGTTTTCCATTTCTCGGATGAGCTTGGGATTGAGTTGGATTTTAGCAATTAAATCTCCAAGGGTATCCATTTCAGTCCTTTCATCGTCTTCCATTTCTTCTATCATTGGTTCAACTTTCACCTCTTCAGTTTGTTCAGGTCCCCTTGTTGGTGTTGTAGGCGTTTGAGTAACTGGATTTACAACTGCACCTTGCTGCATGCCGGCCAAACATAACGCAACCTCGAGTTCCCTCGATGCCTCAACAGCCATCGGTGAAGGTAAAGGAGTGATGGTTTCTTTGGTATCACTATCCTCCTCCTCATCCTCGTCATCCACAACAACATCCTCATTCACATCACTGGATTTTAAAAAATGGGAAGTTAGTTCAGGTTCGAAAAACATTTTGTGGGACGGAGATTTAACGTCAGCTCCATTCGTCATTTCTTCTATCTCAGATTTTCTTAATGTGGATGTTGGAACGTTTGACGAATACTTTTTCACAAGTTCATAGGCCTCTCTTATGTCTGGAAGTTGCATAAACTTGTCACACTGCTCTTGCCATCTCATTGCACGATCTGTCAAACACTGAAGAGCAATCCCTTCTATCATTCTCAAAGGTAGTTTATGGAGGCCTACGAGGAGCTCTAGTATAAATTTGTAGTTGGGGCGACGGGAGCGGGAACAACAGGGACCAAGAAATTTCGTTTCACGACAAGCTATCTTAAATGCCATAACGGCGTGAGAAGGCAATTCTTCATTGTCGTCAAACGTGAAGCGTGGTAAGGGAACGCACGTAGGGTGAAACCATTCTAAACACAGCTCACAACGAATCATAAACCCATCTTTGGGTTTTCGACAAACACAAAAGTTGGCGTCGTCTATGGAGGGGTCCATTTTTGCCAGGTTGGACTTTCTCAAAGATTTCATTGTGTTGATTTCAGTGGTAACGTTACCCTAAAAACAGAAACAAAATTTACACATAAGTATCTAAAATATAATGCAAACAAAATACCTTTAAATTCTTCACCCACCCAAAAAGCGTCAGTGAGAGAAGCTTCATTTTTCACATCCGGTGGAGGAATTCCTAACACGCTCGCAACAAATGTGAGAGACGGCCCTTCCGTTAAAAGTCTCTTTTTCTTGCCTTTCTGAGGTATTCTTGGAATCTCTCGGCGAGGTACGAGTGCCTAAGAACCATACAATTATATTTTAATATGAATTCGGTAAGAATATAGAATAGCTAAAAATCTTGCTCAATTCAACAATTACCTCTATAAGTTCAATGGTAGAATTTCTTTTGAGAAAGACTTTCATACAGTTCTCTTTCCAAATGTTGGCAGCAGATATTTGACTCTCTAGTGCTGTCATATGCTCAAACTCGACTGGAAGGCAGTCACCAATGTTCACAACGGAAATGAGATCGTCCAGGAAAGGAGGTTTTGGATCTTGCAAGTGTTTCACTCTCTCCAACCAGTTATTAGCTTTGGTTATGATTTCTCGAAGATTCTGTAGACTTGGCAGTGCCACGTGGATATCATCTGACTTTTCCACTAAATCTTCGAGTTTTGAGATCGGGTGCTTACTCCTGAAGTACATTAAACATTTAAGGATGAGCAATGTTACCTTGCAATGTATTAGATAGAATGTTTTTTATTTTGATGATATTAGCTTACTTAGATGAGACGATTTTGAAAGCTGTATCTTCCCAATCGTGAGCATGTTGAAACATAACACACAACTCTTCCATTCGTTTCTCCGCCGACTCATTCCTGTGAATATCATTTCCCTCTTCAATAATCTTCCTTAAGTAATCAAATGTCCAAACAGCGTCTTCATCATCGTCGCTGTTGGCTAATCTAAGCCACTTTTCCCTCAGGTATTTCTATAGGTTATAATAAACCACTCATGTGAAACCTTATAATCTCAATTTTCACTTTTCTTAAAAATAATATATTTCCGACATACATTTCTCAGTTGCAAGGCTTCTTCAAACTCCACATCCAAAATAAATGTTTCCTCTAGACAATCATTCATTTCGTCAATGGAGACACCGTTACGTTCAATATAGTTAATAGCTTTGTTCTGCAGATCCTTTGCCTTTTGGTACAGACTCGTTACGTATTGTCGTTCTGAAAGGGAGACTCTCAAATAACTGATTTCTTCTGAGAGAAGTTTCAGCTCTGTGATGCTGCATTTGAACTTCAAATCCGAGGCACAACCCTTCCTACAAACAAATTGTGAATAATAAATGGGAATTGTAAGAATAATTCAATCTCAGAATATTCCTTAATTAAGCAAATAATGTTTAAACTAACCTTGTTCGAACAGCAGGTGTACCAATGAGAGCTTTGGCGATTTTTGATGCCTTCTCAGCTTCAGCAAGTACTTTCTTTGCACTTTCTAACAGTTCTGTCTTTGGATATTCATGGGTTTGAGCTTCGTCGATGAGCTCCCGTAGTTCTTCAAGAGCTGAAAGTCAAAACAAAGTGAGATATGTTAAAAACACGGTCACTTCAATATCAGTTGAACATTTTACATTCAATTCTTACATAGCTTCTGGTCATTCGATCTTAATCCTTCTGAAACTGTTTTCACCCAAGTCTCATATTTTTCTGTTCTACTCTTCAACGCTTTAATCATTTCTGGTAGCTCATCAAGTGTGTACCGGTACTTCATGATATGGTTTGCGGGATCCTTTTTACACTCCTTGCACCCATACTGGTCATAATGTTTCAGACAGACTAGCTTCGTGTCTTTTGCTGAAGATCCTCTGGAATGATTGCACGCAATAGCGGATAGGAAAAGCGTAGTTTTGCAAACATTACATTGCCTTCCATCATCTGCAAGATGTTCAAATTCTACATGTTCTGAGCTTTTTAGACCCCACTCATGAACCGCTTTTCTTTGCTCTATAATAAGTAAAATTCATAGTCAATTTAAAATTACATCTATGAGTATGTTTTTCTGAAACATGAAAAATATTAAGCATAACATACCCCTTTCAGAATCAAACAGCTTCAGCATATCTTTGTAAGTGGCCAAGGCAATGAGATAGTCCAACTTTTCTGGCTCCGCAGCCATTGCACACACAAGTTCGTCATGGGAGAACACACAAAATCTATTAAGTCGAGAGTAATGTAAAACACATTCTCGGCCCATTGCCACCTGCAAAAAAGTCAAATATTAAAATGATATTCAATTTGTGCGCTGTTGTTTCACTTCGTGAATAAATGATGAGAATCTTTTCCATCACCAAAATGTAATTTTTACATACCCAATCAGCAGGAGCAAAATTAACGGCTTCTGCAAAATTGTATCCTTGATTGAATCCTGCATGATATGCTCTCGGAAAGGTTATGATGAATTCACCAGCCTTTTGGTCCATACGATAAACAGGGACATTTGACTTCATCAAAATGTTGGGATTCATAATAGTCACAAGTTGATGAAGAAGGTCTGGAGCTTGTGCAAACAATTCGGGGGCTGCTGATTTCATAGCATTTTCAAACTGGTCGGCTTTCCCCCCAGGCACACCATACCATGTTTTGGGCTCACCCCAATGAAGATAATTGATTGAGTAACTCCAGTGATCTTCATTATGCCAACAGAAAGTAGAAAAGCACATGCCGACATACATCCACGGAATTTTCATTCCGGAGATGTCGGCATTGATGTGAGCAAACACTGAACCGTTAAGCACAGGAAGCTTATTCAAATTCCACCCACTGTTTATATACACCTCATCCGAGTCACTAACACTATTTGATACGGTTGGAAAACCAGAGCCGTGGTCCATTGTGTGCAAATCTGCACCATATTCCACAATCACGTCCTCATCAATTGCGGATACAATCCGCCAAAACTCTTTCTCAACCATTTCAGACGATACCATGTGCACTGGCATGTTGAAATAATCGGATTTAAAAGTATCTGCCATTTCACCAAATTGTTGAAGAGTGTATTCCCTCGTGGCCTGCTCAAACCCAAACCCGTCATTTGGTCGACTTAACTTTTCTTCCAGGCAATCTGGACATCTCCACTCTCCTAAACATGTCAAATAGAGTTCATGAAGGTTCTTAGTTGATCCTCATGCTCTCACTTAATTTTGCAATGTGATGCTTACCTTTGGGAACGTCATCCAACGGAGGTTTTAAGCAAAACGTGTGATAACTGTCATCGCATCCGTCACATAAAAGCATCTTTTCTTCAACGTCCCCACCCTTACAATTTTGACAAACGTAATTTGCCAAAGGGTCAAATCTATCTGGCTTTGGTCTCCCGTTATTCATCCTTCCTCCCATTCGCGCTTTACCGTTACCGTTACTGCTCATTTTCTTTGGTGAATCCTGATAAAAAAAATACGCATAATTTTGATAAACCTTAGTTCAAGTCAATCCATTCTTAAGGTTGGTAGTAAATGTGTGCTTTACTTACAGTTTTCTTCTTTCCTTGATTTTGCTTCCAAACATCGTATGGGTACAAAATCTTGTCGTAGTGGGCTTTTAGTTGGCTACCAACACTCATTTTACCATTTGACTGGAGACCCATGCGCGCTGCTATCATGTTCCAACGTCTGTCATCATTTATTTTGTTGTAATCATCTAAATAATAACATAGGTAAATTAAGGGAAATGAACGCTAGCTTTAGCTTTCGTGAGAATGTTTGCTTTTAATTTTTTGAACTGTAACTCAATACTTACACTCATTTTGATGATGTACTAGTTTATGAAGTGTATATAAATCTAACGCCTTATGTCCAAACACTGGTATACGGAGGGAAGTCCCTTGCAGTTCCCAGAACTTTGAAATCTGGTCTAGGAAATTGAGCTTTATTCTTGTAATAGCCTGAAACAAATATGAATGATTATTAGATGATTATAAATTATTAGAAAACGACATTTTGCAACATTAGGATTTTGGCATAGGGGCTACTTGATTCACGAATGACCTTAGAAATACTTGAAGGACAATGACAATAACTGACAAGTTTTTTCTATATAAATGGTCTGTATACATCTTTTCTAGGTTTTGTGTTCATCGAGATAATAGATGCACATGCAAAACGCATTGTCACCACAGAATAAATAACTGTATGGAATTAGATAAATGGGACAGTGAGCACTGCTGGATGATAGCCAACTATTTTCTAAGTAGATCTGATATTGCAATTTAAAATGTGTTGTCGCATTGCCAATGTGAAATGGTAAGACAGGTATTATTGTTTGCAATCCTGTCTTATCAACTACAATATCCAGTGAATGAAATAGCATGAGCAACGTTATCGGGTAACAAAAAGATGATGTGCTTACCTCTAGCTCATTAATTTTCTGTATACGTGGTACAAACTTGAACTTGTCAACATCCACTGCAAACGGGGGTGCCCAGTACTATAGTAATACAAAGAAACTCATCACTATCAACGCTCTAAATAGATTCCGTGCTTCCATAGATTTTTGGGGGCATTTAATGAACAAATGCTCCAACTTTTTAATTCTACTTTTGTGAGTAGGAGCGTGGTTATCAGAATCACAGCCAGTTGTTTTATGGACGAAGTGAGTATACAACACCAACTATAAAATACACTTTGATAAACGAAGATCACAACCCTCAGTCAACAACTGGCTTAGCTTATCCTTAATAGCCACCACACACGTTGCATAGGAAGCACAGTTGATTTTAAATTAGCAAACTAAATCACAATATAGGTAAATAGCATACAGCAGGTGGTTTGATTTTGCATATTCCATATTTCTCAGCCGTCGGTCGAATTTTACTGATGTACGCCAACGGATCTGCAAACTCTTCTTCATTTGGGTGGAATGTGGGAGCTTCCACGGGTCTATTAAAAGCAAAGTCTTCAGCCATTTTAGACATTTAGCTTGGGACCCTCGTTGGAGGTTCCTCCAAATCCTTTTAGTTCCCACTCACTCGCAACTCAAATCTTGTAACTGTAACCAAACAAATTTTTGAACCATGTTAACTTCTTTGTCTATCATCATCCCTCACGAAACTCCATGTGCTCTGCTGTGTTTAAAAACGCTACCAAATTGGAGACTTTTTATCACCTATCCCCAATCAATAGATCTAAAATCGCTCTCCCTTTTAACATACTTCCATTCCTATTTCCTACTTAACAACTTCGAAGAAAAGGTAAGGCATGGGTTCACAAAGCAATTATATTGGGGTAATAAAAACAGTTCCGTTTGACTACGACTACGACCTGACCTGCTCACGCTGAACTAGAGATCTCAACCTAAATAAATCATACTTTACTACAAAGAACGTCAGTTGAAACATGATATTGAAAGAGTCTAATTTTTTCTATACAAAATATGCAATGCGCGTTGCACTACTTGCGATAACAGCCCTTCCTATGAAAAAAAGTTTTTTTTAAATGATAACTCATATTCATCCCACAGCCCTAAAAATACAGGATCCCCATCAACCATACCTAACAGAAATCAAGGTAAATCACAGGTAAAAATACAAAAAAAATATACCTTATTTTTACTCATTAGCGAAAATATTACGTTTAAATGGTGCACACTCACACACATACGTATGTGCATTTCACAGGCATGCTTACGTGACTGACGAGAGCTTAAGGCCACTTCACATATGCATATAAAATACGTTGTATTTTTTTATGCACACATCTATAATATATGTACATTCCGTATACTCATTTAGAAGACAAACACCCTCTAAGGATTTGTCCATATATACCACAAACATTGTATTTGAATAGCTTCTCTCTTTTTTTCATACATTATCTTTGACTCTTTTATGGTCAATATTAGAAAAATGATATGAATTTACCTTTTATACTAAACTTATTTTATAACACATTATTATTATTATTATCATCACCATCATCATCATTATTACGTTCATACATGCATTTTTCAATACGCATTTTGAAAACCAACACAGTTCAGTGGATGATGATAGTACGCGTAAGTGTGAGTAACAACCTAAATACGTTGTTTCAGTTTGTGTGGTTGCATTCGTGTATACGATAGTGCATACCTATATGAAACACTGTATTCTCATCTAAATTTGTGCCCACAAACAAGTAAGCAAAACCAAGTTGATTATGAAAGTACGTTGCATTGCATTCTCGTTTATCCTTTTCATCCTGTGTGCCCTCAGTGGAGCGAGTCAGCAAAATACTACTACAGATACATACATATACTCATGCTTTCTTGTTAGGTACAGAGAGATATAAAAGCCAACATCCATACAAAAAAAATATATAGATATACAAAATCTAACAGCGGCAGCAGCTCTTATCATCTTTTATCCCTATCGATAGACACTGTTTTTTATGGATACATAGTTATATTATGTACCTACATATCCGTACGTACAAACTATCCGTATGTATGTGCCTTCACTTCATCTCTCATACCCTTTCTATCTCTATTCTTAATTCTTATAAGCAGCCCCAAACCAAAACCAACCACCAAGAAGACTGACTACTGCTGCTGCTGCTTTCTACTACTCTACAACTGCATCAGTACGTTATACTAAGTAAGTAGATATATATATGTACCTATTATTACAACTTACAACTATACTGCTGGTGCTCTAGCCCTCTCTGTGTGAGCCACAACCATATTATCTCGTTTTATACCTTATTTCACAAGGCAACCCCAAGTAAGTTTGCATTCATAAAATACAGACAGTCAACAACAAACTTATAAGTGAATATTGAAGCAAAAAAGAGATATAGTTGGATACAGTGTGTCCCGTATTCAATTGAGAATTACCTAGATATACCAAACAAGGGAAGAGCAAGAGAGCTTTGAGCTTCATCATTTACAATCACATCATATCATACAATGCAATGCAATGCAATCACTCCATTTTTCCATTGAAACCTGGCTACCATTTCTACTACTACAAATACTACTGTACTTTTGTAATCTAGTGGAAAGATGACGAGAAAAAAAAGATGTACAGATCTGAAAAGGGTAACAATATATGAAGAAATATAATACAAGTCAAAACCAACTATAAAATATGCTACCTGCACAACCAAGTTATGACACAGATATGGGGGATCATGATCATGATGATACGTCAGCTAACTTTTGTCCCTTGAAATAGAAGCAAAAGAAACAACTCACTTGGGTTGTAAAAAAGTGTATTATTTTATATATTCATAAAGTGTTTTATCTCTCCACACTTTATTTTGCTTACTTCCTAACAGTACTCCTCTTGTTTGTGAAACAATACTATGAAATTTCCCATGCTTGAAAAAAACCTTTCTATAAGAATTTTCCAGTGAAATGAATACGTTTTCTTTGAAGAAAAAAAACTGCTGAGCTGCTATACAAGTTTTATTGAAACTACTAAAACCAGCCTAAGAGTCTCTCGTCTGCTTCTCAACCAGATCAAGAGCAAATACGAATGTACGTCAGCGTCAGAGGCGAGAAGATTATCAGGATCAGCATCATCATGATTACGAAAAAGAACATTATAATGTAAAAAAAATGGGATGCTTCTACATTAAATTATGTATGTAGATTCAGGAACATGATTGGAGACTGGTGCTGACGATTGCAAATTGCACAAATATCTATTTTATTTTCATGCAAATGAATGCTTAAACCGCATATTGAAATGCAATTGTATGTTGATTAACATTGTGAGTTTGGCTGTGAAGAATGGAAAAACTTCTAAAAAATAACTCATTTTACACAAGAGTGCAGTCACTCAAGCCTATTTATCAAACACAGCCATTCACTATCTATCAATATTGATCTTCTCATTGATAAATCACTCACTCAGTTATCCTCTTGATATAATATGATATGATTTGGCCTACCTACTTTATGTTTTTTATGTTTGCAATTTTGCTAAGCACAGGGCTTGACTCCGGCCTCCCTTTCTTTTCAATTTTGCAATCTTTTTAAACTCAAAGTAAGCTCATACTACCGGAAGCCTTCCTTGCTGTCATCACCGTGGATAAATGCGTAGAAGCAAGAATGAAAAACAGTTTATCTATTTATTTCAAACGCTTTGCATCTAGATTCATCATATCATATCACGCAGAGTACGAAAAAACAGAAGGAGGAGGAGTTCATGCCCAATAATTTTTAGCAACCGCACACGTAGGAGTCAAGTTGGTAGTAGGAGCATGTCAGTACAGCAGTTAAACATAAAACATGCAGTGGCGTACTTTTTTTGTGCCAAAAATCATTTAAGGTAGCAAACAAGCATGTAATAGGGTTTAATGTTTGCACTTTGCTGTTATGTATAGCCCAACTCCTTAATTATATTTTATGCCTTTTGTATTTGGTTCAATAAATAGAAACCTTTAAGATATAAATACACAGTGGTACATAATATACGTACGCATGATGATAATAATACTCCCTTATTCTTGCAGGAGATAAATGTATTCAGTTATAAATACTTTATAACTTTGTTCCCTTGTATGCAGAAATCCTCACGACCTACCTACACTAATGTAGGTACTGCTTTAATGTATACAAACACAATAATATTAAACCATTACTATTGTGTTATCAAATAAACACACTTTGTTAACCTCACAGAACACTAACCAATACACCTGGGCTATTCAGTAAAAGTTCAATTAACATGGTAAACGTATAGAAAAACATGAATACACATTCACAACACAATCAGAGCACACTGCTAATTTGATGACGTACAGAATAATTATTCAACATATTTGTCATGAAGGACTACTACTGGCTTGGCTACTACTGTACAATTAAATCCCATTATTATTATTACAGGTAAACTGGGAGGCCTTTCAGGTAATAAATTATTCACACTTGCTTGTGTTTGATCCACTTTGGGAACTTTTCCAAAAATAGCCAAGTTTAAGCAGATGCCAGTTTTGAGAGAATGATTTTTAATTACCTTTTTAAACAGGAGCTCGAATGTCAAATATAAATTAAACTCGCCTACACTTGATTACTGACATTAATTTAAGTTTAACAGGGGACGGCACCAAATTAATTTTTCCTACGCAAAAATATTTTTTGACTTTAGCTGTAAACCCTTGTAGCTGCAACTGCACACTGACAACAGTTGCCGTTGTCTATATAACGATATGTTTGAATTCCTGGTTTTCTCCTAGCACACTAGTACATTGCATTGATCCCCTTCGATTTCAATTACAGTTGCTTCTAACGATGGGTATGATATAAGCTCTGTATATAATAACCTTGAAAATTAGTAGGTTAGCCGAGTTTGTCACACGTCACGATACCGCACACTACAGGTAAGCAATGTCAAACAAATGTAAAATATAGAGCGTTCCCCATTACTTTTTTACAAAAGTCCAGTCCACTCAATTCCCATGTCTGTCTAGAATTGCTTGCGTGTGTTACTGTTTGCTAGGGAGACTAGCTATACTTGAGTGTATCAAACCAATGTATCAGCCCAAATTAAAATTTAGCTAGTATATCGACAGCCACTTGGCATTCAATGCATGTTTTAGTTTTCTCTCATTTTTCTCTTCCTCTCCAATAATTCTTAATATTTTGGCTACACAGTTTTACCAGCGAGTCAAAAGACAATATAATTTATTACTAAATCTACTTACTACTCCAGTTCTTTGGTTGCTCCTTTAAAACAGTTAAATTAAAAGTGTCTCATGAGACAGAGATAAGGAAAAGGCTTTTACCCTTTTAGGTTAATGTTTGTGTACACTTGCAAAACAATTTTATTTGAGGACACTTTCTGTCGCAGCTGTAAGTGTTGTAAAATATATATAAACTTAGGCAAACTTTAGTAAACAGCTCAGGAGATACTGAGGTACATGGACAGAGAGATCAAAACTACACAAATCAAATCCTTCTGGAACAAAAACAAGTCTTGAATGAAGTGGACGAAGTCGTGTTATTTCCACATTCCAGATCTATCAACGTAATCATCATGCACTCTCCTGTATACTGAAACCAGTCTCCTCTTTATGTGATATATGGGGATTCGCAAGAAACCCCGTAAAATGAACGCTACTCGTTCACTGACCGATAAAGGCAATCCAGATCCAAATGCAAGCGCATATAATGTATCATCCTCATCATCATAACACCAACCAACGCATATCATCTCTCCCTCGCTCTATGTATCTATTTAAGTCTCTTTAGCAGAGGCACTCAAGGAGACAATCAAATTAAGTGTGATTTTGTTTGGGTCTCTATCTCTATAATCATTATCTGTCATGTGAGTCTACCTAAAACTAACTATAAACCAGATCAGGCTGACAAACACAAACAACATGAGCACAACTTAATTCCATGATGATGATGATAATAATAATAAATAAATATGCTGACGATCAACAATGATGAGTACAAAAAGTACAAAGACAAAAGAGCGTCGACTAGTACACTCTACCTACTCCTTTCTTCATAAAAACCAAACACTTTATCCTCACTATAAAAAAATTGATACTACTCACGTACACACATTAATAAACATAAGTTGTGCAACCACATACTACTCCTTATAACCAAGTAGTATGCTTGTCTCCTCAAATTGGATCACAAATTATTCACTCACTGGTTCAGAACTTGCAACACATTGCGAGCATTTTTTTTATTTTTGAGATTTGAATCAAAAATAAATTTGCATAAATGTTTTAAATATATTTTGTGAACCCACCTGAACACATGTAAGCCCCGTCGTTCCAGGAATAAAAATTCAGTTTGTTTTTCAAGGGCAACAATCATTTAAATACCTATTATTGATTGTTGATTTTGTCTACCCCTCAATAATAATAAAAAATGTATTATTAAAAGCTACTTGAGTTTAAAAGAGAACGGAGCAAGGCAATGCAATGCAACAGGCCCCTTAGCATTACGGTATGTGGTCCTCACTTCTTGTGAGAAAATGATAGAGTGGAGGGGTAGCCAAGTTTTGCAGCGTGAGAGATGTGATTTCTGATTATGAAATGAGTCAACTGACGAGTGTGTGTAGCACCCGACCAACAGACTGCTGCTATAGTGTAAGTACATAGCTAGGGACAACAGACAAGTGCCTTTTCAGAGTAAGTAGAATGCAATTGTATAAGAGAATATGTGTGCATTTAGTTTGTGTGTATTTGTAGTAGATGCGAGGAGTAGCTGGCATTTTTCTTATTTTTTTAAAAACATGTATATTTATGCTTCCTTACTTGACTTTTGCATGCAGTTTATCATTGATTCTACCCGTACCACCACACCATCACCACAATGAGAGACCAGTAACTTGGTCATGTTAACAAAAATATAGAGAGATGGGCTGGGATACTTCATGATATATATTCTCATCTTATTTCCCATGTTGGGCATACCCCCACTGCTACCAAGTAGATAACGCGTTTCTGCTAAATTGCTGACGTGAGTAATAATAATGATCTAACAAGAGGAGCTGAATAGAAATCACACATTGAATAGAGATACTTTATAACAATACATATATATGCATCTTCTAAAAGGCTTGGAATCAAATGCAGCAAATGCAAATAATGGATGAATATATTTTTTATCCCATAGGTGAAAAAAAGTACTAGCATACATTGTAAAAACAACTTGAACTGATTCATCATTCCTCTTATCTTGGTAGTGTAAGAGAAACATTATGTGATACAATTACTTTGTTGGGGTTGGGGGTGGTTGCTACATTGTTGTTGGCAGGTTGTTAGCGTAACATGCACAATGTGCTATTATACTATAACGTTTACTAGTCATCGTGTGTTGAGCTTTGTTTTTAGAAGGCAGGCCTTAGTGAGTCGTTAATATTATCGTGTCAATTTCGCGATAAACCGTTTAAATCAACAAAGTCTTTTTGGGCTATAAAAAGAAGGAAAATCATGATCTAAGTATTCTATAGGTTCTTTATGACGTTTTATCCATAAAGGAAAAGTAGGACTTTAGTTCTTTTTATTCACTATCATGTGAAAAGTTATAAATGTCCCAAGAATACAAATTGAATTTGCGTACAATTTGGTGCTACAAAGCCTTGGAAGGGTAACAATGTCATAAATGCAATGAAAGGCTTGTATTATTTCCACGAGAGACAAGCGACAACGCTAAACTAGACGACAGCGACACATCTGGAACCTTTAGCAAGTAGGACATAAAAAGAATGATTGAAATGTATGCATTTAAATGAACCACTAAGCAGGATACCGAGTTCTCATGAATATTTTGGATAATAATATGCACATTATCGAACTTCATATCCTAAAATTAATCAGTTTATGAAAAATCTACAAAATAAACATTCATTTCGTATTCAGACTACGAAGTTACTGATTTTCAGGTATAACAAAAGCTATCAGAGGAGTATGGAATGAATCGACAGGATGTTGTATATATAAAGATAAAAAGGCTTATTGTATCTCAAATATATGTAAGCTCACTTGACTATTTAATCTGAAGAGGATGTTGAATAAAGAAAGCTTTTCTTCTTGAACTGCATTCATTAATGTAAGCACTAAATTTTCTACGTAAATTGGAAACCATGACGGTGGAATATATAAATTTCAAGTCCATAAAAGTTTCATTTAAGTTTTAGTCAACGAGCTATAGTAGCATTGTACCAAAGCACATTTATATCAATGCAATATCGTAGTGTTAAACTTAATATACATTGATATTTATTGCATAATAAGATGTCTGAGAATTACACTTAATATCTGCATTTGCTTATGCAAATGACTTTCCTTCTTATTTGTCTGACGGTTTAACAGACTACCTTTTCCAATGGAACATGTATGCATTGCATTAAAATCAGTTGAAGTAAATCAGCAATCACTTCCTCTAAGCAGTCGTTTCATGAATTTTTTTCAGATCATGTAACCAACAAGCATTTTTCACCTTGCATGGAATAACAGTATGCATTGCAGTGGTATTGCTAGACATCCTATTGGTTATAGCTTGTGCCATCCGTTTCATCACTCTTCTAACATCCAATGAGCGAAAAGTACACGAAATGAAACTGAATGAACCTTCTTCTAAAACCCAAATACACAAGCATGTATTTACTATAAGCCAACGCACTTGCTCAATAACATAACAAAATGTGTAACCGACAAGACAAGGGCAAGCAAAACAGTTTATTTGGGTTTAGCTTTCAAGGGCATCCACGTTTTAAGTGAAGAAAGTGTATTTAGATAACCACAGATAAGAATATTTATAAAACGGAGAAAATGATAAGAAAAGAAAATTTAGATAGGATACCAAGAATGAGGGATAAAGTGGGAGGCTCTCAGAAAGTTCAAGATCATAAAAGCAAAAGTAATGGAGGTTCGAAAAAAGAAGCCTCCGATGACCTGCTGCTTGCCCAACAACAACGGAGAAACCGTCGCAATCGCATTCTTCAACATGAGAAGAAGACTCTACGAAAACAAAGATCTGTATCCGACCTTTTGACTGATTTGCTATTAAATGACAAAGAGAACAGGTCAGGCTCATCTTCTGGCTCAATCATATCCTCAGATGACTTTAGAAACAGGCCTGACCTGTGGATGGCTGCTTTTGATAATCCCATGGAGTTCATACAATACTGCAGGAAAAGACTAGATCACCAGCGTGAAGTATTGGAACGAAGCGTGAAGAATGAAAATTAGTGAGTTTATCAACTACCACAACCAAATTACATAAAACTGCAATATTCAAATTATTAAAGACATGCCAAAGTTCCAATTATATTTAATTCTTGTTTCAGTATATCAAGGTCACTGACGCAACTCCTTGAAAAGTTTGAGAAGCAAGAGAAGCAGACCAGAGATCTATTCACAGTTCAAAGTTTAAATGAAAAGCTTCATCACGTTCTGCTAGAAGAACGAACCCATTGTCAGCATCTAGTTGGGGAAAATGACAAACTTGAGGTAAGGACCATCATCTTATATATTTCATTTGAAGTTATGAACACACATTCGTCCAGTCCATCTTGTGTCCGAGATTTGTGTATACACATCATCAGTAGGCAGTACGCTGTGTAATGACCGGTCACCAAGCAATAGACACAGAAAGGTAGGAGTTGTGCAGTAGTGTGCTACTCTTCTCGACTTGACACTGTACATTTACCCCCGTTCGTGCTTATACACCTGCTCGTTTTCTCTTTCCATTTCACTATTTATCTTTTTATACTTGGTTGTCTTGTGGTGCTGTCTGTTTTTTCGCAACTATTATTTCTTTTTCGTCACCCTCACTTAAAACAAGTGATTTGACTGTGACTTTATGTATATTTTTGCAGTTTTGCAGAACAGTTTTTGCGATTCTTTAGAAGAACTTACAGCTGATTGTAAAATCTGTATTTCTGTGTGATTGGCAGTCACTTTTAAAATTAATTAATTAATCAGTGCTTCTCTCTGTTTTAATTCACTGATATTCTGTAATCAGCTGTGGTCCCTAAATTACAAGTGACAGTATTGGTACAGAAGTCCCAGTTTTCTTAACAGCTGTTTAGTGGATTGGATTGGATTGGATTAAGTTCGTTAGGAGAATTTCATTGAAGTCCATAGTCAATTTTCTTTGATTATCAGCTGTGGGTTATTTTAGATAAACTAGGAGCTTTTATAGTTTATTCATAGTTTGCCAACGTTTCATAGTTATTTTGACCACCCGGAAGTTGAAAGAATTCCCTTTCCTTTTTTCAGTTTTTATACCAGTCTTTCGACTCGACCATGGATGATTTGGTTTTCATCACCACTGTTTACATTCCAACATTGCTTGCAGTCGCTCTCATACTCTATATCTTGTTGTAATCCCTTTACAGTTGATTTATTCAGCTGTCTTTGGTGAGGATTTCTTGTGTTCGATTTCTAACTACTTGAGTGCTTAAAACTGATTCGACCATGAGGTTTTATTAATTGATTCTTTACCTTTCATGGACTTATTTCAGTCGACATTTATAGGAACTTTTTACTTCCCTGGGTTGTTGTTTGCTTGGACAAATTTATTGAATTTGTTTCCTTCGCGTCAATTGTAAACACGATAGGGTTGTTGGTCGCCGGGTATGTAAATCTCTGCTAAAATTGCAAAGTTCAATCAATTAACCCTCATCAATTTAAGTAATTCGCTGTTATTCATGTGTTGTACTATTATCGATTAATCATTATAAAGCTTTTTGGTTTTGAAGTGAATCATTAATTATTCTAGTTCTTTGATTTAATTTCAAGATTGATAAAAGTAAATTTCATTTCTACTTATTGCAGACTGAACGTCGAATGCTGTCCCGCAAGTATCAAGCTGCGTTGTTACTCGGTAAGGTCAATGAAAAGTCGGTTTACCATCTCTTAGAGAAGAATCCCAAAGCGGTTCCATTAGCTGATCGCATGAGTGCTATTGGAGATGAGCTCAAGAAGTGTAAGCTTCTCCACAAAGTTTCAAATTTCTACACTTTTTACAACTTTATACTTACAAAATCAATAAGTAAATGCTATTTTGGATTATTTAGGTGAATTAAGATCCAAAACAAAAATGGAGTGTGCCGATCCGTTAGTATTGGCTGATCGCCTGGAGCGAGCGGAGGAATACATCAAAGCCCTGAAACGGACACATCAGGAGGAGGTGACTGGGTTAAAAGATACTATTGAAAATTTTAACACCCAGTTTGAAGCAGTCCATTTGAGCTATGATAATATCATTAAAAAGCAAGCTGATATGTAAGTTAATAACGATTTGGATGCAACTAGTTTTTGAGTCTTTTTCCATATACTTACCAAATGTATGCATGACGTGAGGAGATGATTACTTTATCAATTCCCTATCTGTTTTCCTTGTTAGGCTTGATGGACAAAAGGAGATGGTTGAAGTACTCACCCGGGAGAACTTAGCACTTCGTTCAGAGTTATTAAAGAAAGAGGACAAGTTCTTGCAACTGCAAATAGATGAGCTGGATAAGAATCAGAGGAAAAAGCCCACTCGATCCAGTAACTCTAACAAAGATGTGGTTCAAGTTTGTAAGTTTACTCCGATTGATGTATAAGACTTTTGATTGTACTGCTTATTGCCTGCATGGGGTATGTGGTACAATTTTAATGCCTGAAATTAAGATAGGGATAATTCATTTAATTTCAGTTGAGCAAGCAGAGTCCGTTGAGAAATCATTGAAAGTTCGTTTGGCTAGGACTGAGATAGATCTTCTTGAAAAATCCAACATATTGCGTGATGCTACGTCCAAAATGTTGGTTTTGGAACGCAAATGTTCTCATTTACAAGAAGAAATTGATGCCATGCGGAAAGCTCACAAGGTGCATACACACTAACAAAACTTTAAAATAATACGAAAGTGATTGGTACTTATTTTGTTTAGTGTTTAGGAGTAACATAAATAATTTCTTGTTAATAGGCTAATGTTGTTGCTTTGAAAAATCGCAAGGATCTTCTTGAGAAGCGCTGTGAGAAGACTGATGAGCGGCGCAAGTTTGATAACGCAGGTTATCGCGCCGAGATCAAGGAGCTACGTTCTCTACTTAAAAATTTGCAGTGCAATGTTAACTTGATAATTAAGAAGTATGGAGATGGGGATTTGGAAAAGAAGGGGTTTTCTAAACCGGATACTCATCTGTTGGATAACATCTTGAAGAAAGGAGGTGTAGTCAGCAGTCGCAACATAGTTTTGGGACCAACGGTATCAGCAGCCAATCCCGTTACAAATCAAAAAGCGTTGTCAATTTGGACAGAATATATTGGGAAGCGGATTGGTGAGCTTGAGGAGGACTTGGATCCTAAAATCCAAGCCTTGTATAAGAACAAGGATTGGGATCTAGAATCTTCTTATGGATCTTTGGATGAAGAATCTCAAAGCAGAGGCAACGGAGATTATATGTGAAACGCTTATGTCATTTCTCCATCCAGTACGAACTGCGAACTGCTCATTTCATTATTTAAAAATGTAGGCCAGTGTGTACCAATTTCTTCGTGAATCTCTAAACAATGCTTCAGATCTAAACTATAACTGTCTCAAAATACCAAATTTCGTTTAACTGGAATGTTATTTTTTTGGTCCATTGATGTCCAATTATTTGGAGTATTCGTAAATACATGTAAATAAAAATTGTGAAAAAGTATGACCTAAAGTTGTTTGTGTTCCTTGTTATAACAGAAAAGTGCTACTGCTGATGCGCTTACATATTTATTAATTCCGACTTTGGTTTAATTTACGTATAAGATTCTAGCATGGTTTTCCAGTTAGGTTGCGTATCAACATATAATGCAATTTTCGTGAAAAAACATAATAGAGTAATGGAAAACATTATGTTTCATGCAAAGCTTTTCATACCATACAACCTACACAGGGTTTTCTGAAGTAGAACTAAGGTAATCTGAGCAAGCCAATATATAAGCTTATGTAAACACTTGGCAGAGCCATTTAAATTGAGCAGGTTTTAAACATTCGAATTGTCAGAATAGATTTAGGTAGTTCAATTAAACTGTTTTCTCTTATTCACCTCATTAGTTTCAAAGCTTTCAAAGATTGTGGAACATAGAATTTCTACAGTGTCGTCACTGTTCTAAGTATTTGAATGCAGTTGTTAAATTATTCATTGAATTCTCATGTAATTAATTTATATATGCTCTCTCTCCCATGAAGCTAATCCCATTCCAGAGTTAACATTAAAAATGCTTTTCCCAACAGTTCGTTGCAGCAATATTGTGGAGGAGGCGGTAGCCCAGGTGAATTTGCAAAGTAAGCGGAGAAAAGTTGGCCAACGCGGAAACTGAAAAGTTATCCAAAGCTCGTACTGAAACAATTCATAATGCTGTATTAAAGAAACAAGCCAACTATGAGGATCTATTGTACATGGCTTCATCTTACAAGGAGGGTGAACGTGGTCAGAATGAGAAAGCTCGAAAGTTGGACCTTGAACTAGTGAGTGATCCAACGAGTGATATCGTGTGGCGTTTGTGATACCTTAGTAACTGGTGACTATGACGCTACCCTAAAACTAGTAAGCTGATTAGATTGGTTAAAAAATAATAAAGATAATTAGTTAGTAAGTATATTAAAAGTACCACAATAACAACAAAAATTCAAAACATTGCAGGCAGTGATCTTCCAAAGCACCGCAATAAACAAGCAAATCTAGTTAGTTTCGTTACTTCAGTCGCTAATCTAGTAGTTTTTTTCTGTCTGTCGGTGCGGTCACCAGACCATTCCATTCGATTTAATTTCTCAGCAGCCATTATCTTCCTCATAACATTTTCCCAGTATTCGAGCATTTCACTCACATACATGGTAGTAAAAGACGTAATAAAAGGACCAAAACCTGAAAACATTTTGTTTTCTCCCGTATATCCGAGGGAGACAAATAATTTATTTCTGTTATTTTTGTATTATTATAATTTTGATTTTACCAGACCCGAATAATTATAGTTAAGACTAAGTACATAGCAAATAAAAATTGTGAAACACAAGGGATTTTCATCCGCCATAATTTCGATTCGATAAAATGGGATGCAAAAAAACAGCAGTAAAATGAGTCAATGTCTACCTCAACAAATTCCCATCAAGCTTAAAAGGAAGAAAAAAATATGATTCCGGAACCGCAACAACAACCGGCGCAATCGCCTTCAACAGTACTATCCACAGTTCTACTGCCACTTATTTCTCTCATCAAATCGGAGAAAGTCACAGGGAGTATATTTTATGTCAATAAAAAACTACTTATTAATGAGAGTGACGCAGTTTCAATAAAGGTGAGACAGGTCAAGAACATGTGTAACTGCATGAAAATAGGCTCAGACAAGAGGACACTAATATGCTCTTCCACCCGTCTTTTCTAAACTTTGTAAGGAATATATCAGGAAAGTTTAGGGAAAACATGCATCACTTTGTGAGGCGATGATGGAGAAATAGAAAAGATTCTGGATTAAAGAGTGTTTGGGATGGAACCCTTAAACTACGTTTACAAGTCTTGTTTTTTTGAAATGGTGTAACTTCACAGGCGACCCTGAAGATTAACTGATTTTCTTGTTCCTTGGAACGTGTAACGTCGTATAATTCCACGCTGCTAACGAGCAACTTCCGTTCCCAGGGTTCGACAGTGTAACCTGGATCTGAATGATTTTCATCGGGGACCGTATCCATCCTAAGCAATTTGATGAGCTGCTCGGTCTATCTCCCTGTCTTAAATGAATGAAAGAAAAATTCTTATGATTCATCTCATTCACTTACACCATTAAATTATAAAATAGTTCATTAAGTTCAGGAAATTACAATAATGTTAGAAATCAATTCACCTTCAAAGAAAATCTTGATTTTGTATTTTGTTATCTTACCCATTTTGAGGAGAAAATAAAGTAGAAGCCACTGGCATTTCCCTGCTCTTTCCTCACGATCCGGAACTGCATTCAAATGCATGGAAACTGGAATCAGGACCATGTTCGCACGTATTCTCCCAGTGGAATCAGTTTCACCAATGTCGTCCCCAACTCCACATTCAATTCCAAGACCCACAACAGCGCCGCCAATCACTACTCTGCCTCTTCGGATGTTTTACTTAACTCATTTGCGCAGATAGTACGAGAGTTTTGGGGTAGTGTTGAAAAAGACATAATCGGGCGTTCATCCACAGGTGGGTCGTCGTCGTCCACCTCTACAGGATATGGTTACGGGCATGCTTTCTTCCCCAATCCGGTTGTGTTTGGAAGCTGACATCTTAATATTTGTTTCATCACTTTTTCCGTAAAATCTGCAAACAATTTTAAATTGAGACAGTTAATTTATTTTTATGTGAATTTTAATATCAAATATCATATAGATTCTTTTAAAATAAAATCAATCACCTTCCACAACGATGTTTATCACGACATTAAATTAAATCCCTCCAAAATGCAAACATGGATAGTGAGGATGGAATGGACTTTTTTTTCGTTCAATTAAGTCGGGGTGCTAGACCGAGCAGCTCACCCACTTGCTTAGGATGGATACCGTTCCCAATGAAAATCATTCAGATGCAGTTTACACTGTTAAACTCCAGGAACGGAGGCTGCTCGTTAATGGCGTGTAATTATATAACGTTATACGTTCCAAGAAGCAAGAGACTCAGTTATATCTTCAGTGCAACCTGTGTAGTTACACAATTCCAAAAACAAGGTTTGTGAACATAGTTTTAGGGTTCCATTCCAAACACTCGGAAACCCAGAACCTCTTCTTGACCTCCTCCAGCGCCTCACAAAGTCATACATATTTACCTCAAACTTTCACGATATGGTTCTCATAAAGTTTACATAAGTTGGATGGTCGCACATATTACTGTCTTTTTATTTGAGCCTATTTTCATGTAGCTATACAAATCTTCTTGACCAATTTTCACTGTTGTTGAATCTGCGTCACTCTCACTAATCAGTAGTTTTTTATGACATAAAATACACCCCCCCTGTGATTTTCACCGATTTGATGAGAGGAATAAGTGACACTTGAACTGTGGATGGTACTATTGAAGGCGATTGCGCCGGTTGTTGTTGCGGTTCCGGAATCATATTTTTTTCTTCCTTTTAAGCTTGATGGGAATTTGTTGAGGCAGACATTGACTCATTTCACTGCTGTTTTTTTGCATCCCATTTTATCAAATCGAAATTATGGCGGATGATAATCCCTTGTGGATCACAATTTTGATTGACTAGGTATTTAGTTATAACTATAATTATTCGGGTCTGGTAAAATCAAAATTATAATAGTACAAAAAATAACAGAAATAAATTATTTGTCTACTTTTGGATATACAGGAGGAAAAAAAACGTTTTCAGTTTGTGGTCTTAGTGAATGAGTGAAATGCTCGTATACTGAGAAAATATTATGGGAGAGCTACAAGCTCTGCTGCGAAATGGTATGGTCTTGTGGTTAGGATCTAAACCAAGGAAATGTGAATGCAGTTCAGTTGTATTGCACTCTCCTGTTGATGCCATGGTATATGGTAAAGTGTGCATCTAAAAATGTTGAGGAAGAGAAGAGAAGAGAGGAGAAGGGTGTACTGACGTAGGTGGTTTCCATTCACTTTTACATGCTTCATTTGTTCTTGTTGACAAATTAAGCCACGCTTAATTTGCGGAGTAGAGGACTGGAGAGTAGAATATTCTTTTGGCTTGGGTCTGAAATCTGGATTGAACCAATTATTATGAGAAGGTAACAAAGACTGAGGAAGGCTAGCAAAGCAAAGTGCGTCTTTCATAATATATATGAAATGTTGAGCGTTAAGGAAGTGTGAAGGAAGGAATAGCATTTACAAGGTCTGACGAACCCAAAAATGTTAGATAACTTTTCTCCATGTTATGTTAATGTTGTTTAACTAATTTTTCAGCGTCTTTTGTTTTCCTGTGTTGTGGGATGGTGTGTAGCCTTTTTTCAATTCTAAACAGAAAGTAATATTATGTGAAGTACTAAAATTTCCTGATTGAGATTAGCCGGTTTAGTTTAAGCACAATCTAAAGGCAAAAAGCCTCATCATCATAATCAACCAACC
Source organism: Orchesella flavescens (assembly GCA_964034955.1). Lineage (NCBI taxonomy): Eukaryota > Metazoa > Arthropoda > Collembola > Entomobryomorpha > Orchesellidae > Orchesella > Orchesella flavescens. The sequence continues at coordinate 19,193,257 of OZ035953.1, forward strand.
GGTTTTGCCGCATGTTTTGCGAGCTACTTAGCAGTAGTAAATAGATCATGTCATGTCATGTACCAAGAAAAATATCATGCATGTAACATGAAATTCATGTAAAAATATTCATGGTCATGTCATGTAGTCATGTACATGCATGCAAATGAATTACATGATCATGTAATGTATACAATAGCAAACATCAGACAAGATGTATTATATGCTTTTGATTGCTCTTGCTCAAAATAGTTGATTGATTTATTTCTTAACTAAACTTATGATTAATTTAATTATAGTATAAATTACAATTATAGAAACTATTATTTTTAAAATACATCTGAAAGGTTCTTATTTGTCCTTTCAATGTTTGTTGAAGGGAAGGGATATAGAAAAATAAGCCTATCACTTCCCTCTATATTTCACTGTAGTATTTCTCATAATACTCTTTTAAATTAAAACTCAACTGTTTCAAAAATCCAATAACCTTTAAGAAATCAAATACCTTCAACTGGGTTATTACAATACCCCGAAACTTGATCAATGGCCTTTAAAAATATAATTTATGCCTGTAAAAAAGCCAATTATAAGTTGTATGTTCTTTATATTGACATCTCTGGCAACATTAAACAGTTTATACTTTGTAAATCTGAATTCCACTGATGTAAAATTTAGAATCATGTAATTCATGTAAACTATTCATGTTTTGTCATGCAACCAAGAAAAACTTCATATTCCTTTCATGTCATGTGAGCAACATGAAATGAAAATTTCATGTACATGATACATGATCTAAATATTCACTACTTAGCGGAACAAACAAAATTCAAATGACAAAAACTCATGTTGGATGAAGATGTTAAAATGGTCAGTGCTGAAGCTGTAGTGCTTTTTGAAAAATCTGTAGAAATTTTTATACATGAACTTACATTGAGAGCTTGGATTCATACGGAAGACAATAAACGATGAACATTGCAAGTGAAAGCAAAGCTCATTTCATTGGAAACGAACAGTTTATCTTCCATGGGACCCATCTTTAAACAATCCTTCTGACTTGCTTTTCATTTCTTACAGGGGAATGACATATCAATGGCAATTACCAAGTATGACCAATTTGATTTATTGATTGACATTGTTCCACGAGATGAGCTAAAGCCAGCCAAGAAGGAAGAAACTAAAGGAGCCACTGTAATTGGCGAACATGTAAATATGAATTAACTATTAAACTTATTTGTTATTAAAGCATGGCCAATACTATTGCGTGTAACATTTCTCATCCAAATGAAAATATATAGTTAGTAGCAATTGGCAAAAGCAGCGAAAAGTTTGAGCAAAAAGGTTATTCAAAGTCGTCTCAGAGTAATCCCCATTCTGTTACTCCAGAACTTGGAGCTTCCACATTAAACTGTGATATGGCTTTTCCAGTCATCTACCTTCCCAGCTCCTTACAGTCCCAGCTTTAATGAAAGCTTGCACTAACTGAAGCAGAGCTTAATGCTCGGGTATTTCTACCAAGTGCCCGGGAACTTTCCCCAGGGTGAATGTCGTTATCTGACGTGGCCCTGAAAGTGGAACGTGAAACAACCTTAACATAAGGCTAAACTAAACATTTGAAGCTTATGTATATTGGTCATTTAGTAGAATTTTATTTAGAAATGACTTTAATGTTTGCAAGAGTTTACTAATGAAATGCCAAGTGTAATTGGAGTATGTATTAGTTCAACAAATATAAACTAACATTCTCAATCCCTTCCTGCATTGCTTTCAGGTACAATATTATCTTCAGTTAGCGCAACAGCACCGGCAAGCCTTTCAAGCTACTGGAGCTGGTGGAGTCCAAATCCTCCAGCAAGCTATTGCCGCCACGGCAAGGGTTTAAACTACACAGCTCCTTCAGGCTACCCAACATCAAGTAAAACCTTTTTATGAAATGAAGTCGATGAAATTATTAACCTTGGCTAAATTTAATTATCTAAAAACTTTATAATGATTTCAGCAACTCGTTCAACAACCACAATTAGTGACCACACAGACACCACAAGGAACCACTGTGTTACAATTTAAGCAACCTCAAGTTAGTGTCAAAAGTATTATGTTAGTTTTGAGGTTAAGTGGTGGCACCGTTAGTCTAAATTTATTAAATGGCACAGTTCCAGAAGTCTAAACAATAGGCAGGTGGGATTCAAGTCATTACCCTTTCAATTGTCAGATTCCCTGTTACACATTTTGAGGCTGCAATTGCAAGGAAATCAAGTTGCCACCTCGCAACACCAAGTTGGTGCAATCGTTTTGCAAACTTCCTAAGTTTAGCATCAGCAAGGAGCGACGGTGATGACAACGGCACAAAATGTAACCCAAATAATTCAGAGCAAGGGATTTGTTTTATTGTAAAGCCATAATGACATCTAATAAGAGAGGTGACCTGGAACTAGAGTTCTTTTATGAAACGACATGGCTTTGCGAATATTGCTTGATAATATTATAAAATTGTGACTATGAGAAGAAAATAAGCTAAGCTGACACAAAAAGAGAGATATATTGTAATGTTAACCCCTTCAAATGCATGGATCGCATGATAATATTTTAAATTTATAAATACTACAAAACCTTGAAATTGATTATCTTCCAATGTTACAGAGATATAGATGTTAGACATTATAGGGTTAAAAATATAGCAATACAATAAAAAACCTTAACATCCCCTCATCTGAAGTATGGAATTTGTTTATATGTAAGCTGTCGATTCTTTCCGTTTCTTAAGACTCATTATATGAGCAATAGCATAAAACAATTTAGTAGTGTAAGCAACTTTTGTTATGATAAGTTAGTCCAGTTAACATTGTGTGAATTCATCCAAAACAAACAAAAATGATACTCCACCAACAGTGAAACCCCCCGTTCAATATAAATGGGTTAGCGATCATACTGAAAACAGTCAGGAACTCCGGGTTAAAAAAAACCTAAAATCCTAGAGCTAAAATCGAGTCATGGGTTCAACCAAGGTAGTCCAATTAAGCGTTTCCAACCTTGCGTTGTATGGTAATGAAGAAGTCGAAATAGCAAAAAATTAATATAATGACCCCGTGGTAGTTACGGATGTATAGCTATGATATTCCTGTCAAATTTATATATTATAAATTCCTTGTGGATAAGAATAAAATTTAGAATGTCAGCTAATTTAAATAATTTGATTACAAACTGCAAGTAGGTCGTATTTGCCATTCCTGTTCTATATTTATTCATTTATATTAAAAGTTTGTGTATTAGCTTGTTTGAAGTTGAAGCTGTCGTGGTCGCGTCAAGATGATATGCTCTTAAACCAATTTACAAACTGAGCTGGCAAAGTAGTGCAACACACCTCATAATCCAGTGTTCTTGGGGTTTTTGGGTGTGGATCATAATTTTAACCACGTAGTTGGTTGAGTGACCGGTTGTCGAAGTTTCCTCCTCTACCTTCAAAAGTCTTGTAGACATGCGAAACATGGCATGGACGTGGTTGAAGATCTTTTTTTAGCAAAGGCAGAATCCATATCTGAAATGGTTCGAAACAATACATAGTTAGGGTTTTTATGGATAGAGGTTTAATGGTATTATTGATCAACGAAACTCTTTACTTACCGGAGGGACTGAGTCATACAGGATTTTTGGGAAAGATTCTTTTATTTCTTTAATAGTTCTGTCCCAGCGAGCTCCTTCTAAATACAATCCGTAAACATAGATTCCATCCTCTAGGGTACACGATATTCTTGATCAAGTTGCTGAAACAATATTAACGCATAATTAATAATGTATTAAAGTTACAAAAAAATCTATATCATACTGCTAAAGCTGACGCTACATGAAAATCAAAGCCTAGTAAATCAATGGGGATTTGGAATTTTTCACGCAAAATTCTGTATTGCCCCAGTCACGAAGGCTTGAGTGAAGAAAAATCCTGAAAGATAGAAGGTCGAAGGAGGTCCGTTTTGGAACCAGTCCTGAAATGGAACCCGGCTCATTAATTTCATCATCAATAATAAGTTGGAAATGTCAAAATTATTAATCCTAAAAATCCTAAAATTACCTGCAAAAATTGCAACCTGGCAACAAAATCATTGACGTAGCTCCCCAACGGCTTCAATGATGTAAATGATTTCTTCATCCACAATCCTGGAATTCTTGGATTGAGGTTACTCTTGACCATTTCTTCCAACTCGGCAGACATAACAACCAGACCTCGAATAGCTTTTTGAACATTAATCAAGCTGTTTCTAATTAAAATTAGGAGTATATTAAAGCGTCCCATTTCTTGAACCAACACCGTATTCATGGATTGATTGTGTGATGTAGGATATTTGTTTCATACAGCATCAGTATCAAAATCATTCGGCAATTTGACAATTATATCCGCAGCGACTTCGATAACTAATTCATCTGGTGCTTTACCGCCACTCTATCCTGAGATTCTGCTCTAATCATTACAAATTAGAACAGAAACATTAGAATATGGGGCAATGCTAGACAATCAAGGAGAAAGTTCATTATACAAATCACCTGGGTTAATAGAATGCTGCTAAAGAGACGGTTTGTTTCATTTGGATCTTTGGTAATGTCAGCGTTTTCATTTACTCCAAACACTTGCGGATTAGCCACCAATGGAAATGCTAATGCATAATTCAAGTATTCTTCATGCTCCATCGTCGGTGGAGCTTTGTACACTCCATACGGATCCAGTTCAAAAGCTTCAATCTCAACAAGATTCTCACAGTAAAATTTTTTAAGAATGATTGTCAAAGTTTTGGGGCCCCAATCGTCAGTCACTCTTTCACCATAATTGCATTCTCCAGTAAGGTATCGGATAGCGTCATATTGGATGTCCTGAAATATTGTACAACACATAAGTGATTGCGTTATGTGAAACTGTTGTAATTATAAATGGTAAGTTAAAATGTTACACTTGATTACTTCATATTCATCCATGAACATTCTTAGCTGGAGTGCACTGATACGGAGATCGGTCTCATTGAATTCATATGGAATATTCCAACCAATTGGCCCGAATTTTCGACGCTCCTGTATCAGTGCATGGAAGAAAAATAACCCAAACTAAAGATTCTTGAAGGCTGGTACATTCTTGCAGCCTTCAAAGTAATCAGGATCATTGACAGGATCACTTAATTAAGATTGGAAGACAATGGCTCTTAAACCCATAGCATAAAAGTTTAATCAATTTAACCAGGTTTGGCTGATAAATGTTGCAGTAAGGAAGATGTTTAAATGTACATTTACTTTGTGAGGCTCATTTGTCATCTTAATTCCAGTTTCAAGCACTGCCACAGGAAAGTCTGGAGAAGGATACGAAGTAAACCATAAGCGGAAGTCGGGATGTGTTGCTTCTGAAGTCAGTTCTTCACACATCTATAGAATTTTTAGTTATGGGTTTTTGATGAGTTTCTTTAGCTTAAAACGATTGTATTGGTTAAATTTATAAGGGCAATACCTTCTCAAGGGTCGACACGAAACTTTTTGCTAAATGACAGTTTTGTAGCAGCACCCAAGAACCATTTTTCACTGCATTATTAATCAGTCTCACTGCAATAGGCCCTTGTCCTTGACCAAGTGAAAGCGACTGCAGTTTATATCCACCAAATCCCATATCTTCAGCAAACTTTAGACGCACAGCCATGGATTTGCTTGCTGCTAAAGGTGGAGGTTCTATAAATTTCTGTCCCATATTTTCTATCATTGGAAAACACGTTTGATATTAAGTGCAAAAAACTAGATACTTGTACACGAAATCCTTCACTCCAGGTACAACTTTATCAGGTCTCATTGCTCTTAAACGAGTAACCGGTGGACGTGTGTCACTTGCTATGGAACCGTTCAGGAAGAGGCACAAGATGTGGTGATGTTCTATCGTAGATGACTTGCCAAGAGCTTGGACTGCTTTTCAAAGCACTCATGATGCCTACAAAGGCTGGCAGATCGTTTAAGTGACATATTTTATCCCAGGCCTTATTTGGCAACCAAGTTGCTGGATTCGGATTTGGATTATCCAATCCAACATCGCCAGTTAGAAGAAAGATACATTCCTGGAAGTTTGTCCTGGAATAAAAAATTACACTCTGGTTAAAAGTCTTCATATTCCAGAATACTTATTGGTCTTGTATTCCTTAGATGAATGTAACGCGTACCTTTTCACACAAACTCCGGGACACATTTACATATAGTGAGTATGTAAAAAGGATTTTCAAATTCTCCAGACGCTCGTCCAGAAATTCTGATCGTTCAGCCAAGTCAATGCTATTACAGAACAGATTGAAGTACCATGACAAAGTGTACACATAGATAGGGTCTATTCCAGCCAAATCAGCGAGACAAAAGAATAGGATGGAAGAGTAGTCCGCAATTGACGTGTACTCTAATCACTTTTCATCAATTTTCTTTTGTGTCTCCTCGGCCCCTGCCTGTTTTATCTGAATTTCATTTGCAATTGTTTTCGCTTAGCTCAGCGTATTCACAGCGGTTTCATCCTCCAAAATATTACCTTTGCTGGAGGAAAGTATTTCCAACATTTTGTCTTCGATATCTCTCAGTTGTCTAATATTAAATTTTTAAAACAAATTACATAAAATAAATACTTAAAATCTTTATATAACTTTATTGAGTTTATCTCTCGGTTTATTTTCTGTGCTCTGGACGGTGAGTTTTGTAAGTTCCTCTTCCAGATCTGGAGTTTCACTGGCAACGACAATACCCAAAAGCTGATCATGCAAACCCAATTTGTTAATCATTAAATTCATCAATGCCACTTTCACAGCAACTTTAGGCCTAAAAAATGTTTAAATGATTATAATGATCACGTTCATTCCCCAAAAAAAGTTAGATGATTCAATATTACGCATGGGGTAGAATGAGAACGAGCAGCATTAGATAAGACAAGAATTCGGGGCATGGTGAAATGGCAACCACGTGTCTTCACAACATGGGCTTCTTGATACTTTAGAAATAACTGAAGTATAAATTTGACATTTATGAACAAATATAATGAACAAATTAATTTATGATTTTGCCGTTAAAATTTACAAGCCGGAAATTCGGGTTACATTCAAGAATGGAGTCCCCGAGCTTAATGCATACTGATTCACTTAGGAAACGGATAATATAGGAAAGCCTGGTTGTTAATCGTGCTTTACATTGCAGTAACCAATTAATATGAACGAATTAATTTTTACATTCTTAATCTAGTCCTAATCCAATTAAAAGGTCATTTCTGAATAATGAAATATATATGGGACTGTTTTCTGGAGCTAGAGTGAGAGTAAAGTAATCTTATAAGGGCACCTTGCCAATTGAGCTTGCATTGAGTGCTACAACAACAGGTTGTAATTATTATCTTCATTATTCATGACAAAATTTAAGATTGCAAAGCACTTGGATTGGACTCATTGTAAGTACAAGTAAACAATTATCTTTACCACGCTCAATTTATTGTAGTAGTAGAGATTGTGCATAAAATAACAAAAGTTAATTATAATTTTCTGCCATTAGGTAAGTGCCTTTATCGATAAAATAAAAGATCTTCGTAGCCAAAACATTTTCTGGCTTAGAATTCTTAGAAGCTTGAGCTTTTTTGTTGTTGTATAGCAATGATCATATATTTTCTGTTCTATTGGAAGTTTAAACGTTTAGGGTGAGCCACGTTGACAATTTACTTGGAGTACTTGCTATTCAAAGGGGTACATTATTTTACCATTATTTGGTAACTTGCGGAGTAGACATTGGTGGGCATTTGCATTTGATTGACATCTCACTATTTATAGGTTATTTGTGCCTTTTTCATAATACCATGAAAAAAATTATTTTTACATTTGGTGCAAGTAAAATGGGTGTATAAATGAATGGGTTTAGTGTAACTTAATATTGTGGACAAATCTTGCTTCAAGGTAGTAGTAGTATGGTGTTACTACATTTATGTGATACTGAAAAAAACGACAATGAACAAAGGATACTGGAAAATCTTTATTTCGAATCATTGAAACAAGGGATGGAAAGGAGACGCACCTTCAAGATAAAGGTTTCTTTGATAAATTTGTAGGGCTAAGCATACTTTTTATAAATAGCAACTAAGCTTTTAGTGAGGGGTAGGGATACCTTCAACTGAATGTACAATCTATACCCAAAAATTCAAGAATAAAAGAACAAGCATGAGGGAGAAATATTGAAGATTGTATACATAAATATGTAAAATACGTGCATTGGAGTTTCTTTATAGTAGTAAAACAAAAACATGTACACATCCAATGTGTATGCCTTTGGAAAGAAAAAAATTTAGAATCAGAGACGTATCATCATTGTATTTACCCATATACTGTAAACAACAGCATACCGGTAACCCCGACTCCATCCAAAGGTTTATCACTCATTCAGGTGGTCATTTGCATAAAAAGCAAATGAAGCAAAGGTCTTGCTTCCTTTTCAGACCTAGTTCTATACTAGTCCTTACTTTACTTTACTTCACCATTACATATTTTTTACTTATATATAGGTCTGTTATATATATATATTGTCTATGAAAATGAATATGAACATGAAGACGTATATGATGAATGAATGAATGAGAGAGAGAAAAATGAGAGTTGTGATCATTCCTTATCCATCCGCCATTAAGAAAAGTCATAATTTTCTTGTGTCCTAAATTTTCCAGTTTCCGTCTACTTCAGAATTGTTTATTTTCAAAGCATATCACATAGTTTTAGCACGATCTTTTCCCTTGAGGTTTCCACGGAGTTCGAGCACTGGAGGGTAGCTAACGTTGCGCAGTTTTAGGATTATTCGAAGTAAGAATTGTGTGATAGGAGTATCATCTTACTTTTACAATACCTAACGTATATATTGACCGACACTGACTGAAGTGAACAATTTCTCAATAATAACGAAGTGCTCGTCCTGAGCAAGTTGGATCTTGTTTAAGCAAATCACTTTATTGAATCGTTTACTAAATTGTATTTGTGCTCGGTGTATTCAAGTGGAAACCGTCACCGTAATCTTAAGTCATTGGTAAGCATTATTTCTATATTTCTAATAACAAATTAGTTGATGGCTTTTTATGCAACAATTAGTGATGTGTTTACAACGTATTCTGTTTAGCATGTTTTAAAATCTATAATTTTTTCTTTAAATTTTGAATTGATCAATGGATTTCACTTCGAGTTGAAAAGGCTTGTAAGACTTAATTGATATGAATGACGTGAGCAACACTTACAATTTTTAATTTTACTGGGGGCTCCTTAACGCTTAGCACGGGGAATTATATTTATCAGCTTTGCCGTCTCCACCAGTGAAGGATCTTCGTATCCTTATGGGGGCAATATGATAGTAATAATCGAGGAGATGAACTATCAGTTTAGAGCAATTGCAATCATGTCTTACTTCCCCGAGACGGGAATCAAGTATTTTTTTCTTATTTTTTCTTCTCCCAAATATTAACTTTACATTCATACATTATGATACAGTCATTAGGATTGGTATTTAGCAAATGAATGGAATTCTATAGCTCACGAGTACGTGTGTGACAATGAAACTAAAAGTACGATATAATTATATTATGTTAATGTCAATGCAAGCCTAACTCATCATCATCATCATGACGAAGCATGATTCCTTCGTCTCTCAATCAAGGTTGAATTAAGGAATCGAGATTACTGCTTTAATCAAGCATGATTACTTAGATTAGATTGGGTATATTATTAATTAAGAGTAGGCTATATTTTATGTTTCTGACTAATTGGCATTGGAAGTTCCTAATGTTTACTTTGAAGACTATTTAGTACTAGTACTAGTTAACCGCCTCACCTGGTTTTCTAATAATACTCTCAGTTTTAAAAAATAGCTAATACATATTTGCATAACAATCAACAAGGGAAAAGGTTGAAGATAAGTTTCATCCTTATCATCATCAATTCATTACCCATATTTGCGTAACAAATAATTTATGTTCATGTAAACTCAAATAATTTCAAACCGAGGAAGTATGCCAATATTTTGTTGTACTACATCATCATCATATATCATGCATGTTGTGCTTATAATTCTTATATTCTGTGTATTTGTGTTCAAATAATGTAGACGTTTAATGTGTTTATCGGAATGAAAAAAAACGCGTCAATACGCCTACCATGGCAGTTGATGGCAGTTGAATTCTGCTGCCACCCGGTAGCAGAGCAGAATTCAACTGCCTTGATTGTTAGATAACGTTTCAGAAAAATTACACACGTAGTTTTTATGGCTACTAATTGTAAAGAAAATTGGTTTTTGAAAAATTAATTATATCGCAGTTAATTGAAGTCTATAGGAGATGTATGTTACGTCAAATTGTAGGTAGTCACTGCCCTAAGTGTCAGTCAAGGCTGTCAAGGTAGAAAGCAAAAAATCATGACTGATGACTCTGATGAGCAGATGTCAGAGGAGAAAGTAGGTTTTGATATCTGTTGATGTTGGTGTTTACCTTTATAAACTGACAGTAAGTCGTTAGTCGGTAAATCAGTCAGAATGAAATACAAGTCTAGTTGAATGACATTTACAATATAAACTGCAATGTCAAATATTTATATTGCAACCACGCACTACTTAAAAATTCTGAAACCTTTCTTGGCATCCCTGTAATGTATTTAGATTGAGAACTTATTTTCTTAATAAATCGTGTATATTTGGTCGATGAAGGTCAAGTAAATGCATCCTGAGCAATTAAGGTATGCTCTTTCTAATGGTAATCTCCGTTTTTTCAATAAAATACATTCGACCACATGAAAACGGCCTGGCAGCAGTATTCTGCTACCTTTGTAATCCTACCAATGTTAACGGCAGCACTTAAGTGCAAGCAGGCAGTTGAATTGGGCTACCTGATGGCAGCAGAATTCAACTGCCATGGTAGGCGTTTTGACCACCATAGCTCTAAGTGTTGGAAAAGTAGAATGTAGGCCACTTAGGTGATAAGGGAATTCGTAGACCATCAAAATATAGAAGAAAAACTACTTCGTAATTTAATATAAATTTCAAATTCGTCATTCAACAAGTCTTAATCTTAATTATGTATATTGTATTCGATATTTTTCTGTTTCTGCAGATTGACTAAACGCTGAATTGTATTCAGTAGTATGGACAATCAAATGCACGCAGATGGAGGGGTTGCACCTGGGCCTGTTCGAAAGGTGCCAGGTCCGGCATCAAAGACCTTGATGACAAGGAAAGTAAGTGGGACTGGGACTAGGCTGAACATCGTATCACAACCGCGATCTTATTCCTCTGCAGTTTCTGGAGAAGGAACAGTCCCTGCTTCCCTTCGTTCTAATTTAACGAACAATGCTGCTGTCAATGGGGTAGCTCCTACAAAGGAGAAGACTTTTCCAGAAAAAGTCAAAACATCCTGCTTGTTGTGTTTGGATCCTGTCATTTTTGCATTGTTGCGTGAAGATGGCCCTCTTGATACTGAAACCCTTAAGCAACTGGTCACCAACTTATGCGATCACATGCAGTTGGATCATAAGCAACTACCAAGCGAGTTCACACGAGTTAAATTTCCATTCTGCGACACGTGTATTGAACAAGTGGAAGAAATTCTTGAGTGTCATAAAATCATAGAGGATGCAAAAGCCAGAATTGCTAGAGCTATTACTACTATCGAAAGATTTGCTGCTGACGCAGAAATTATCCACCCCAACAATCACGTGCAACCCATGTCATCTTCAGCTGCACTGATGGATCAACAGAGATTTTCCAAGCTTCGAGACATGATATTGGAAGGTCAGTAGAAATATAAATCTCATTGACATTTGATGATGCTGGCATTTTAAGTTAGTACGGATGTTTAATCCTAAGCATTTTTTCGCGCTTCAATATTTACTAACCCTGCTAATATAATGAACCAATTTTATTTTTAATGCGCGCAATTACAAAGTCGAGTACATGAAAAACTATGTCTTTAATTATCAAATCGACCCTTCTTATGTGTACAGGTGTACAAACTAGTATAATATAGTGCTTTTAAAATGCTGCATGTTAGGAACCGTATTTAATTAATTCTTCGAATAACAGTACAGAGTTTAACAGATCTGTATTGGAAAACTCATTTACCCTGTTATAGTTTAGTCCTAAAACAAATATGAATTATCATATCGTTACGCATTGTTAGACCTAAATTTTGAAATGGTTTTATTTTTCAGTTTATCGAAAGAAGCTGATAATACAGAAAAATTTACGGAAAAACTTGGTGGTTCAAGTTCAACCGGATGAACCAAAGGACAACCACAATATACAAAATGAAAATCTAAAGAATCAATTTTCTTCTTTTGAAGACTTCTCAAAAATTGGGTCCAAGAGCAATGATTTAGAAAGTATTCATTCTCTTCATGAAGAGATTGAGGATATGTCAACGGATGCGAATTCAATGGACATTAATTCAAGCACTGAAGAATCTGCAGAGGAGTCAGCTCTTCAAGTAGGGAATGATTGTGAAAGTCTTCAAGAGGAAGAAGATTCACAGAGTGATCCTGGTCAGAACTTAAGCACTCTAGTTATATCAAACGTTCGTGGGGGCAACAAACCTTCCATTGTGAAGCAAGAAACTAGGTAAGGAACGGGAACTTTTATTTTAAATTAAGAAAGATGGTGACTTTTGTTTTGTTTTATAGTAATTGCAACTTGTTGTTGTTTTAGCTGTGCATCTCCAGATGGAAATGAGATTGAGGGCAATGGTTCTACTGCACCACCCACACCTATTGCCATTGGCACCGGATCCGAAAAACAAAAAATGATAATCGGAGGGATTAAGATCTATAGAGGAACATATCCCAATGGTAGAGACTATTTGCAATGTGGTCGTTGTACACACCGTATACCTAACACAAAGTACCATGAAAAAAAGACTGTGTCGGCATACGTCCAAATGAAAATCCATATAAAGAATACACATCAACAAAATAGTACGTTGACAATAACAGATTTATTTTGAAACACAACCATCATGTTGTTGGTTAAGTGGCTTGTTATTTATTAATACTTTTTTGTTGTATTGCAGGAAAGCAGGGTCCTGTTAAAAGGCAACAGAAGATTGTGTCAGTACCCTCTGTAGCTAAGAAAACAAAAATCTTCTGCTGCCCGTCCTGCAAAAAACAGTTTTCGGATCTAACATCACTTCGGGCGCACAAAAAAACTCACTTGATTCCTCTTCAAGAGTGTGACATTTGTGGACGTTTGGTAAAAGGATGGTTAAAAAATCTAATGACTCATAAATTTACACATAAAAATGACGAAGAAAGGAGAGCTGCAATTGCTGCCGGCGAGCTAGGAGCTAACCCCACTTTGCTTTCAAACAAAGTTAAGACCCCATTGTTTCGGAATAAGGTTCAGAAATATGTTCCTCAGCCGAAAAAGTATAAAGGAAAGACTAAAAAACAAGTTGCCGCTATTGGCAGTACTGCAAACAATGTTGCACCCGCTGCCAATTTTTTCTGCAGATTCTGCCCTCGCAAATTTGACAAAAAGTGTTATTTATCCATTCATACAAAAACTCATATTGGTAGTAACCCCAAACCACCGAAACCAAGCAATAGGCTAGAGGCAGATGCGGCACCAAGTCATTCATCAGTTGGGCTTGAGCGTATGGATTTGGCTGTACCACCTGGGTCAAATTTGGATGATATGGTAATCGAAGAAAACGACATGGTTAACAGCAGTGATGAAGCATATGGATGGGTTGATGAGGAAGATGAAGAAAACCAATAGGTCACCAAATAAAAGTAAATGTATGCGCTTTTATTTGAGTCTGAACTCTGAAGTAGAACTTTATAAATTTATTGTTCAAAAAAATATTATTGTTAGTGTTATTGTCCGTAATAATATTTTTAAATTGAAGTTTTTTTTGTTGTTATTTTGTGGACCATTTAACATGTAGTTTAGCTTATCAACATAGGCAGATCATAACTTTATATGATTTCAATAATCATACTAGATAATAATAGTATGCATACATTGATGACAAAAGTGGTAAATGCAGTTTTAGACTAAGAACTTAATATGCTATAAAGATTGTTTGATATACAATAATTTGAGCATTGTTACTTGTGTCTCTGTCTTTTCAAATGTATGCAGTTATGTTAGTTTTATGACTTTCTCTGGGGAAAATAATAAATAATTTTTTTTAAATACATACATATACAAATATCAATACAATTCTGCCAATTACGGCTTGCAGACAGATTACATTATTTTCATAGTACGGCCCATTCGCTAATACATAAAACATCAAGATATTACTACACACGCCTTGCAAGAACTGACTTTAAGAACACAGATATTGTCCAAGTTCGGTTCTAGGTAGAAGCTGCTACCAAAAAAACGTCTACCGCAGAAACTTCTACGAATAAACTTTTACCAAAATTAACGTCTACCAACAAAAACTGCTACCCACAAAAATTTCTACTATACAAAATTTGATTTTATTTTTCATTATATCAATGTCATAGGTTATATAGTTTTGTTTTTTTCTACTTAAATCTTAAGTCTAACGTTAAACAACAATATTGAATATATCACAATTTAACAAACGGGTTTTACTAAAAGTTTACTCGTCTAGTTTTCACACTTGCTGGGGTTGGTTCTTCGTTTTCTTATCATTGTCCGTATTAGGTTCAGAATTCGCTAACAAGACGCGTTTGCATTTATACTTAGTGATAACATAAATGTGCGTATTAATTGCTACCTTCAAGAAAATCTGGCAGTTCTTTATTTCCTGATATATACATATTAACTAATGATTTTATATTTTCATTTATCTTTCTATATTTTAACTTTGGATTTGAAGGCTGCCTCTTTTTTAATTATAATTCGGCCATAATTCTCAAAAATATAAAAAAAAGAAGGATGATAACAACCGGACATATAATTGTTGGTGGGCACTAAGTCATAGTCAAAAATAAATTTGATGATTGCCTATTTAGCTCAAACTTCTTGGCCTTACTTACTGTGAAGCCCAAAATAAATTTCAACTGTATGTAAGATTACGGAGATGGATCGTAAGTCAAGGATTTGTATAGGTCGCATTTTATGAAAATTACAATTGCGAACTGCAGCTCGTACTTTTTCATCATCATTCGTGTCCATCTATATTGCTTTATGGAATTTTTTTTTTAAAAATCATGAGTAGAAGTTTTTGTCGGTAGCAGTTATTTTAGTAGCAATTATTGTAGTAGCAGTTTGTTTGTAGCAGTTTCTCCAAGTTCATCTATATAGCACATTTTGTTATGCATTTATAACTAATGTCATATATTCTCTATTCTGGATTGTATTGCATTTGTTGCAAAAAACTGAGGGTAGAATCGTGTCTCCTTTTTCTACTGAGCTGACTATATATTATATAGTGATGCCCATGGCTCTTGTGTCATGGTTTATTCATCACTCCTAACTGTAAGTTTCTCTCTGTCTGTTATTTAGATTATATTGGCAAGAGTTTGTTTTTCATTTAATCCTATAAGCGCATTGGCCGTAAAATAGGCTGTGCATAAAAGAAAGGCACTTATAAGTCTGCTTTCAACATTTGCCATTTTTTGATGGCATCTGTACCCAAGATATATGGTGTCAAAGGCCAATGCTCGAGTGGTTGTTTCTTGTGGTGTGTGTCCATGTCGTCGTAAAGTCGTCATTGTCAGCAAATTTGGGTCCTAAATATGATACATTTATCATTATGTATATCTTCATATCGCATCACAGTGAGAATGTGTTCTAGCCTGGAGTTGTACTCAATATTTGACAGTGTTTAATTTTCTGACATTTTCTGAATTTGTGTTCTTTTCTGACCCCGGAACGCGTCATGTTTCATCACAAGATGATGATAACATTATTGATGCACCACGCACCATGCATCCGTGTTTTGAATTTTGATTTCCACATGCATGTGCCCATGAACTATAATGATGATTGCTGTAACTTCCGAAATGGTTAACGACAGTATAGTAGGAAGTAAAAATCAATTTATAGATCCAGTTGGAGCTGGTGTAGAAGGGGAAGGAAACGGCTAGTTGGCAAATGAATGTCCTTCTTTACACATCTGAAAAATAACTTTTGTAATCTATCCATTTTTAGTTTGGATGACGTGAACCGTCAAACTGAATTACAGATTGGGTCAGATTTGCTGATTCAGGGTTTTATTTGAATTCCATGAATACAGTATCATCGTGTTTGAAGCAGTCTATCCAAACCATTAGTATCTGGAACATGTCCATTTATCATGTATGTGATTAAGTAAATGCGTAAACGAGCATATTACTTCTTTAGCTTTGAGGTATCACTGCAAACGCATAATCATCACCTCTTCATATAATTTTTTTTTACTTCCAAAGGTATAACTTCTTCATGTTTATGTTATTATGCCCAAGTGTGATTAAATGTCTTATGATCGAAAGGGGTAATGTAATACTTTTGTATTTTAACTCAACACAAACAATCCTCCATAAAATCTAATGTACCATTTAAATTTTTAATGGGTAAGAATTTGGGCTCATGAATCCTGTACCATTGCTTGACTTCGCTTCGTCTAAACGATCGCAATTTCTTATAGCACAACACAACCACAGCTATAAGAACACTTTTAAAAAATGTTTCAACAAAGCCAATTTTTTGTACTTTATTATTAACGTTTATAGGAAGGTCCAGTCTGTCTGTCGTTCCGTTCGGGGACACGAGTTATCGAGAACGCTTTGACTTTTTTCAATTCTGTTTTCACCAATCAATAGCTTAGGAAAAATGAGGAATCAAGTTCAATTATGGGCCAAATCGGAGTTACTCCTGGGGGGAAAGGTCATACCTCCGCATGTTTTTAAGCGTAATGTATACCGTGTAGCATATTATTCGAAAGCTAATCTCGAGAGAAGATCAACGTTACTATGCACACTTTTCTCTGATGTTATCGTCAGGGTCAAATATCATGATAACCTTTCCGTTTTCAAGCATCAGGTATAGCGTATGCACTTAAAGTAGGGAATCTCTTGCTATGCATTTCAAATACGTAATCTCTTTCTACAAATTTCAATTACGGCATCCCTTTCTATGCATTTCAAATACGCCATCTCAGCGCAATATTAGTAAAGACCAACAACCATGACATGTGAGCTTATCTTGGATGTTATCTGAAGTGTCAAATGTCACCAGTTTTGTTTTATAACTCCTAAATTGCTATTTCGTTACACTCCTGTGTTACCAGGTTTATTATTCATCTCATTTTTTCATTACACAAATTGAAACGTTCATAGTCATCATATAAGCATGTAAACTTGTTGATAACAGTTGTAGTTTTTCATAGGAAACAGAGAAACGGGTGCAGCCGAAAGATATGTTTCTCGCTCAAACTTGTTGATCTCCATTCTGCATTTGATGCCCAATATAAAATCTTTGACAATTAATGAAGAACTCAATCTCCCCCTGGAAATGATCCATGGAAACGACTTCCCGCAGCTAAACTTCTTGAACAACTAAAGCTCTACACGGTTTTTAGGTCAGGGACACTAGAAATTAGTTTTTTCTCACTTCGTTGTTTCACTTTTTTAGCAATACGGAGCTCAGTTGTCTTCCTTTACGTTTGGTGGTACCCTCCTAAGACATCCTTTTTTGACGAGAAAGCGTTATCGAACGAAATTGAAAACGAAGTTGAAACATCTTCAAATATTCAGTCGTCGTGATGGTGAACTTTTTGCCTTCATCAGGACTAATTAAAACAAAAAGCATAGTGCCCACCGTTAGACCGAATCCAACCGGCACTGTGTGTGTTTTGCAAGATTATGAACTTTAAAAGGAGAAGTCAAAATTTAATAATCAAATTATACGTCAAATGAGTGTATGTTGTCAACGCATTCAGTCAGGGGGTACGAACATGAGGGGAAATTATCTAGAGGGGAAAGTACCTGGAGGGGAATGTATCTAGAGGGAATGTATGTAGATCTAGCTACAAAGATTCGTCTTTATAAACTGCTCAATTTACACGATTTTGTTCCATTGCATTGAATTAGCGGTTCGTCACCACCTTCAATTTGTTGCAGTAGATCATCAAATCAGAAAAACACGCTGGTAATCTACAAATACACCCCTTCGTCTCGGGCATAAAATTCAACTGGTGGGTTGGTGACATGGACACAAAAAATATAATCAGTGGAAAAAAGCTAAAAAAAAATTGAAGACGCCAAAACAGCAGCCTTGTGTGTGAATAGAAACGTTCATGGTTATGAATAAAAATTGGTTTTGTACAAATTGCGGAATCCACTTGTACAATGAAAAGTCTACATTTTTGGGAGCGATGATCTAACCCACTAGATCCATGATTGGATTTTTAATCGTCTTCTACGTTTGTGTTACTGTTCGTGCTGGCCGCAGTAAATTCTTAAGCCCATTTAGTCCTTTACACTGCAACGACCTTTTAAGTGATAGAAAACACGGTGTAGAATAAACGGCTCTCTTTGTAAATTAGGACCGATTTATTTTACAAGTCAACCAACACATTTAGTGATATTAATATTTGATCCTGAAGAATACCGTGACAATTTCGAAGTGAACCTACATTTATATCCTTTTAAAGTAAGGTATTTTTACTTAAAATCCGTAATTAGAAAGGTTATTTCAAAAGCAGAGAAATTAAAGCCGTAAGATGATAAAAATATTTTTTAAAACATCATCCGTTGTATCAGTACATCCATAATGAGGTTTTTAATCCACGTCCAGTTTTTAAATAACAGGAAATAACGAATTAAATCTGTGAATGCATTTGTACTTTTAATCTAGTGCTCAATCACATGTTTGTATGAATAACATAGAGTAGTCATTCATCCCCTTTGTCTCCTACCAGGCAAAGTTCTCAGCCAGCTGTATTGTGTAAGATACCGGCAATGGCACTTGTCATCTTTTGCATAGATTTCTGATTATTGTTTTGGGAAATCTTCACACTTGTTCAGAGCTTAGCTGATCAATCTTGTTTGTGTTTTTGAGGAAAGTCAGCAACAAATATATTTCGTCATCCATAGTCGTGGTAAGATAGATCTAATTTTTATTGGTGACAAGCGTGTTTATGGTTTGTAGTTATTAATTTATTGACATCTTCGCGTGTCAGTCAGGTGACATTGAATCGGTGTTTGTAAAAAAAAGTAGTCAATGGTTTTTGCCCAGGTTTTAGTTTAAACTCTTTTATTTTTGTATATCAAAAGGCGGATTGGATCATCTATTGTTTTTCACTCTCAGAAAAGGAGCTGGCATTTTAAGTCGTTACGTTGGCGAGGATTTGATTTTTAATGTTTTAATTTAGTTCTTGTCACTGTCCATGCTGACTTTAGTCAATTTAAAAGATCATTCTGCTTTTTGCACAAAAACAAACATTGAAAGGTGTCAGAAAAAAGTGTAAAAGAAAGCGAGTCAGCTTTTCTATTCCTTTATTTATTAGATTAGTATTTATTGGAGAATCCAACTCACACATGTATTGATAATATTTTCTGATCCAGTAGGATACTATAAAAATTTCGAAGTTTATTTACATTTATCTCTTTTCAAGCCAATTGTAACTGCTTAAAACCCTTGGTTACAGAGTTTATTTTAAATGCAAGAGTTAAAAACTTTGAAAGGATAGAAATATTGTTTTTAAACCGAGTCGAGTTGCTCAGTCGCATGTATGTTCACCCAAGGTCATGCCAAACATTTGTGTTTAATAATGGGAAGAATTAAACCTTATGTAATTTAAAATGTAAAGAACCAAAATTTGAAATCATTTGAGTTTTGACTCTTATTCTTAGTAGAAAAGCAAATCAGTAAATTCAAATAATCTAGAGATCACCAGATTTCATATGAGTAGATTATCATCGTTTTCAAGTAGAGCCAAAATTTGTAATTATTTGACTCTCATTCTTAGAAGAAAAGTAAATCAGTAAATTGAAATTATCTAGAGATGTCCAGTAGTCATATCAATAGATTATCATCTTAAAAATTGAAAGTCGGAACACGGTAAAGTTTAGAAAAAGATGAATTTTGGGCTAACACCGTGTTTAATTGAGTTCAGATCTAATTGTGGACAGTACTGTTTCGTCCTATTGGGACTCATCAGCACAATCCAATCTTTACTCAATTATGAAGATACTGTTGTTATTAGCACTATTGAAAATGATCACGACTGCTCAACATGTGTTAGCGACTGCTGACAAAACATGATGAGTGGAGAAAACTTCTCCCTTTGACGTCATGTAAACCCGAAAAAACTCGCCCGAAAGTTTAAATTTTAAAAATTGAAAGTCGGAACACGGTAAAGTTTAGAAAAAGATGAATTTTGGGCTAACACCGTGTTTAATTGAGTTCAGATCTAATTGTGGACAGTACTGTTTTAAACTAAACTTTCGGGCGAGTTTTTTCGGGTTTACATGACGTCAAAGGGAGAAGTTTTCTCCACTCATCATGTTTTGTCAGCAGTCGCTAACACATGTTGAGCAGTCGTGATCATTTTCAATAGTGCTAATAACAACAGTATCTTCATAATTGAGTAAAGATTGGATTGTGCTGATGAGTCCCAATAGGACGAAACAGTACTGTCCACAATTAGATCTGAACTCAATTAAACACGGTGTTAGCCCAAAATTCATCTTTTTCTAGATTATCATCTTTTTATGAAATAGTCTTCGTCTTAGGGTGGAAGTTACTACAACTTACGTGTATTAAAGGAGAGACTTTAAAATGGGATCATTATCCAAATTTACCAACATCATCATTTGGATACATTGGTTAGTGGCACGAGATTGCCAAGGTATAGGCAGTTTCCTTAAGCACGAATTTAGTCGATATAATCTTTATCAATGAAAAACATGGGTGACGTTAATTGAGGTTTTAGGACATTCAAACAGGCTTCTAGGTGTTTAAGTATTTTTATCAGAAATCTGGCATATAATAATAATTCATGTGCTATTTCAATGTGTTATAAAAATCTCTGTTAGAGACAAAGAGAATGTAAGCATCGTGTGGTGTACTGACTTAGGAAGCAGAGAGCTTGTTTGAGCTTTCTGTTAGCTTTGGTCGAAACCAACAGATAGCACAGTTAAGTCAAGCACAAAGTAAAATTCGTTCCCGACTTTGTATATTACTCTTTTGATCCATAATGCCGTGTAGCAGATCTTTCGTGTCAATCACTACTATACAACGGAAACATGGGAAATCCATATATAGATAATTATTATAAGTGGTTTCAGATTTGCTAACGTGGCTTTTACCCGTCAAATTGTTTTTTTACGTTTGTATTTGTGACCAACACAAGAGTTAAAAAGTTAGTAGAAAATGCCATTCAGCCTACTGATGTGTGTTTTAAAGTGACAAAACATCATTATATGTTAGACTACTAATTTGTCGATGGACTGGTCACTGAAGAAGTCAGTTATCCTATCCTAGTAATTGATCTGGAGCAATGAATAATCAATACGACAATGAAATTATCCATGTAGTATCATGGTACACTGTATCATTGTTGTGGTACTTAATGTTGTTTTCGGCTTTTAAGTACCTGGACAACATATCTTGCAAAATAATTATTCATCAACGCTTACATTCAAAGCACACATTATGCCTGTGTGTCGGGAATGAAAATGAACAGTTCCATGTAACCAATGCATCATTGGCCCTGCTTGCAAACTTTTTACTTGGATATAAAATTGAATATATGCACTTAAGAATCACTGTATAGCTTGATTAGTTATCATCGGCGTGGTTTCTGTTGCATTCTGAAATTGGAGGGTTGGAAACTGAATCGCTTGTCTATGACTTTACTCAAAGATTGAGGTTTATGATTGTGAACGAGAAGGTTTCTAGTTATTTCGTGCATCTAACGCCAAGAATAATCCTTCTAGACACACTTTGAGTAGAGTAATAGGTTTATGAAGAAACAATTGATACAGTGACATTGCTACATAAAATTAAATCTGTGATACTGACGAACTCATATAGTTCACAAAACTATTCATTCAGTATTGAATAATCGGAGGTTGATGAAAACATCATTTTAGTTTTTGTAGCATATTTTTACAAACTAGTAGAAATGTACATGGACGAAACCGACACATACTTTCCCTTTTGCTCAAGGCATTACTTTGCTCCCTATACCAAATGAGCTGTGCTAGCTGATCATCTAGTTTAGTTTTTAGTTCAAGTGGTCTACCCTTTCTTTTGCATTGACTGTTTCTCCGCTCGTGAGCTGTATTTTTTTCTGCAGTGTATATGCACAGTCAGCTACAAAGATTCGTCTTAATAAACTGCTCAATTTACACGATTTTGTTCCATTGCATTGAATTAGTGGCTCGTCACCACCTTCAATTTGTTGCAGTAGATCATCAAATCAGAAAAACATGCTGTTAATCAGTAAATACATCCTTTCGTCTCGGGCATAAAATTCAACTGGTAGGTTGGTGACAGGGATACAAAAATTTGTTCAGTAGTGAAAACCAATGAATGAACGAAGTCTGCTTTGTACAAATTGCGGAATCCTCTTGTACAATGATAAGTCTGTATTTTTGGGAGCGATGATCCACGATTGGATTTTTAATTGTCCATGCTGCCCACAGGAAATTCTTAAGCCCATTACGAACTTTTAACTGATGTAAAATACGGTGCAGAATAAACGGAGACCGTTTTACCCTTCCTATCTTTGTAAATCAGGACTGATTTATTTTAGACGCCAACCACTACATTAGTGATATTTATCTTTGGTCCCGGAGAGTACTGTGACAATATCGAAGTCAATCTTCATTTATTTCTTTCTTAAACAAGTTTTAATTACTTAAAATCTCTAATTAGATATTTTATTTTTATGGCAGAGAGATAAATTTTTAAGATGACAGAAATACTGTTTTTTAAACCGAGCAGTGTTGTCATTTGCGTCAGTACATCCATTATTATTTTTAAATCGGTGTCTGATCAGTAAATAACAAGGCATAAGGAATTAATTCTGTGAATACATTCCTAGTTTCAATCAAGTGCTCAATCATATGTTTATACGAATAGCAAGAGTAAGCATTCATCCCCTTCGTCTCCTACTAGGCAAAGCTGTCAGCCAGCTGTAATTGTGTAAGATACCGGCAATGGCACTTGTCAATTTATGCATAAGTTTGTGATACATTTTTTTGGAAATCTTTACACTTGTCCAGAGCTTAGCAAATCGATCTTGTTTGTGTATTTAAGTGGAGGAAAGTGGTCAAAAAGCAACTTCGTTTGTCATCCATAGTCGTGGTAAGATAGATATAATTTTTATTTTGGTGACAATCGTGTTTATTGTTAGTAGTTATTAATTTATTGCAATTTCACGTGTGAGTCAGCTGGCATCGAGGGTGTCTTTGCAAAAAATAGTCCAGGGCTTTTGCTCAGGCTTTCGACAATAGATAATTATTTGAAGTGGTTTCAGGTTTGCCAACTTACTTTTACCCGTCAACTCGTGTTGTTTACGTTTGTATTTATGACCCACACAAGACAAACTTAAAAAGTCGATGGTTAGTAGAAAATCCCAATCAGTCTACTGAGGTGTGTTTTAAAGTGACAAAACATCATTATATGTTGCATATAATAATTTTTGGGTGGACTGGTCACTGAACTGAAGAAGTCGGTTATCCTGTCCTAGTAATTAATCTGGAGCAATTATTAATCAATACGAAAATGAAATTATCCATGTAGTATCCATTTGCCGTTGTTGGGGTATTTAATATGTTGTTTTCTCGGTTTTAAAGTACCTGGAAAACATATCTTTCAAATGTATTATTCACCAAACTCTTATATTCAAAGCACACATTATGCCTGTATGTCGGGAATGAAAATGAACAGTTCCATGCATCATTGGACTGCATCATTGGACCTGCTCGTAAACTTTATACTTGGATATAAAATTGATATGTGCATTTCAGAATCACTGTATAGCTTGATTAGTTGTCGTCGGCGTGGTTTCTACTGCATTCTGAAAATGGAGGGATGGAAAGTCAATCGT
This sequence comes from Orchesella flavescens, assembly GCA_964034955.1. Taxonomy (NCBI): domain Eukaryota; kingdom Metazoa; phylum Arthropoda; class Collembola; order Entomobryomorpha; family Orchesellidae; genus Orchesella; species Orchesella flavescens. Next base: position 19,217,243 of record OZ035953.1, read on the forward strand.
TTGTCTGCGACTTTACTCAAAGATTGAAGTTTATGATTGTGAACGAGAAGGTTTCTAGCTATTTCGTAAATTTAACGCCAAGAATAATTCTTCTAGACACACTTTGAGTAGAGTAATAGATTTATGAAGAAACAATTGATACAGTGACATTGCTACATAAAAGTGAATCTGTTATACTGACGAAGTAATATAGTTCACAAAACTATTCATTCAGTAATGAATAACATGAGGTTGATGAAAACATGGTTTTTGCTTTTGCAGCATGAGGGGTGTTATGAGGTATACGGTATGTAGGCTATGTTAGTGTTGTGTGCATTAAACTTCATCAACTCCCTATGACCTGACGGATAACGACTTTGGTGCACTGATTGCGACAGTGCCGATTCTCATGTACATTCCCGATTCAACCATAAACGGAATAAATGTAGCGGTGCTAAATAATGATTGGCAATGTCTCAGATTTAGACAGGTAAAAAATAAAATGCAACAAGAAATAAAATTCTGCAACGGTCAACAGCGACTCCTTTAAGGCAAGAGCAAAATGGATTTTATTCTATTGGTTTCGGTAGTTGGAAAAGAAATAATCTCCTCCTCACATTTTTCATTTTACTTGGGCCTTGACAAAGCCAAGGCATTATACATTAATATTACATTTTATAGAACACAGAGCATGAGTAGGTACAGAGTCAAAAAGTACGTTTGTAAGATAGATAAGAAAATATATTAGTAGAAATCCTGAGAGTTTGGGATTTTAGACCCAAACTGATTAATTTACATAAAATGATGTTTATTCAAATGAATTCTGATTCTGTCGAACTCCTGACTATCCAGATGAGACAATGAGTGTTGTGTGTATGGGTACCTCAACGCATGTTTTGATAAGAGCATATTGCTACAAGTTTGCCAGTAGCCGAGTGGGCCAGTTATTTTGAGTTGGCAGTGTGCCAGTAGCCAAGTATTTTTGAGTAGCCGGTAGAAAGGGTCCCAAAACACATCATAATATTGTTTTGCTCGGGCTCAACTATTATTCATTCGTTTTTTAAGCAGGCAGTCAAGTTGAAAGTCATTTCCATCCCTCTCCGTATTATCAAAGTATCAAGCTATTTCCATCAATCATCATTCTTATCTTTCTTCTTTAATTTTTTGCAGCGGCTCTGGTATTTCTCAAGCAGTTTTTGTAAAACTGCTTTTTACGGACATGGAACAAGGACCTGTATTTCCTCCAGAGGTACGTAAGCATGTATTTATAGCAAAGGAATTTCTTTAGTTAATTCCGAGATTTGAATTCAATGCAATGACATATTATACGTTCGTTTTAATAATTATTAGATCTTGATTATTAGGTTCTGGAGCGGATTTTGGGTGAACTGCCACCAACCAAGTTTTTGGAGGTGATTAACGAGCATTTAGGCCTTAGCGAGTTGCTGCACATGAAAAAGAAAACGAAATTATTTCCTTTGGTAAATATTTCAATATTATTGTGATTTGTTGAATGCATTATGGATTTTAAAAGAAACTATTTCCTAATGACTTGTATCATTCCAGGTACTACCTTTCCTTTTCGATTATCTTCCTATGAATGAGGTCCTAGCTTATCGAACTCTCAGTCATGTCATGAAGAACTCGGTTGACAGTATTCTCCAAGAGAACTCATTGGAACCATCCTCAATGTTTAAGCGAAGCAGGGTTTCAAAGCGAATGGGCCGTGTGCAAAAACTTGATGAACTGCATTCTCTCACTGTGAATCGCTTGGATTGGACGCCCTTCTATGTTCAACGGTGCTTGACACACTTCTCTATCACTTCGTCTCCCAACTGCAATCCATTTTTGATGGGAACTGCAAAACTCCTTCTTCACTCAAGATATCAAGCCAGTCTGATGGAATTACTGTCTCATTTTGGACACAAACTTTTAGCTATCGAATGTGGCGCCCAGTTTGTCATAAGAAACAGAGCAACGACAACAATGGAGCCATATTTTTCACCCCCGAACTATTTAATCTCCGTTCTGCATTTGACGCCCAATATCAAATCTTTAGCAATTAATGGAACGCTCAATCTCACCCTGGATAATGATCCTTGGTCACCTCAACGTCTTCCTGCATTGCCCCAGCTTGAAAAACTAACGCTCTACACGGTGTTTACGTCAGGGTCAGGGGGACCAGAACCTAGTTTTTTTCGCTACGTTGCTCCTTTACTTCAACGCTATGGAGCCCAGTTGACTTCCTTTGTTTGTGCTGGTTCCCTACTCAACTCAACTTTTCTGACGAGAAAACGACTGAAAAATTGTATGCCAAATCTTCGACGTCTTTCCATTTACCCGGAGGATCAGCTTGGACTAAATAAATTGAAATATGTGAGCTGGAAGTTGGAACATCTTCAAATATTCAATCGTGGTGAAGACGTTGATGAGGATGAGAATGCCTATGATGACAACTTCCAAACTTTTGCAATAGACCACTTAATGGGAATTCTTAGTAATTTTGCGGGTACTTTGAAGGAGCTGAACCTTCGGATTAGATTGAAGAATGGTGGTGGAGGAGGAGATGATGTGGTCTTCTCTCGTCTTAAAAAATTGACGATGCAGTTGGAAATATACAAACTGGAACAAATTTGCGAGGGTTGGCTCCGCAAGTTTATAATTGGGAGCTGTGTTTTTGTGGAGGAACTCAACTTCGAACTTTTGACAAGTGTGAGGATAGGTCCTGAAGAAGATGATTTTCTGGAAAATCCATTTGTTGTTACTATGTCAAAGGCATATTTTGCAAGCATAAGTAAACTGGAGTTAATTATTTGGCTTGATATTCGTGCAGATAAAAAATGGGTAGTTAGGCGAGGAATGTTGGGGCAGTTGGGTTAAAAGTTAATGACTGAACTTCCTTCCTTTTAACTTCCTTGCAAAACACAAGTTACTTCATTTATTTATATTAAATACTAATATTTGTACGAATTAATTTGCAATAAAAATAAAATTATGATACTATAAAAATAACACAATAAATTATCAAATGATTATAATGTTGCAATTTTTACGTTTTCCCTTTCAAAAACGTTGATCTTAACCAGTTTCTGACCATTGCTTATCATCATCATCCACTTGAACATCAGGTTCTGGGGAAGCGTAATACCGAAGCATAGATTTTTGGGTGCCTCCAAATCTACTTATATCCATTCGGAGCTCAATCAGCACTTCGGCAAACCGACTTAGATGACCTTGAATTATTTGCGAGTTCATGTGATGAATACTGTCATTTTTTGAATGGAGAAAATTGCTACAAACAAAGGCATTCTAGGTTAGGAATGCTCGTAGGGTCGAGGATTGGGTTGAGGTTCTTTGCGCCCAAATAGATTAAACCTTTTGAGAGTGAAAAATTTGGATATTGGTGGTGTAACACCACCATCACCACTACCTCACTCATGAATATTCTCTATAAAATGTCAACAACAGATTTTTATAATGCAGTAAAGTTAAGCCAACACTTAAAAAGAAGCTGCTGGATGAATGATGGCTATTGTAGTTTATATGAAAGCAAGTCAAGGTTGCAGCACAGAATTTATCTACTGTAAAAACGGAAACCATAAATTTATCATTTCCTAAATTCCATTTTAAAAGTAAATCATGTTTCTGGAATCCAGTCGTTAGAAGTAGTTGCATTGTGATTTCCATGAAATTCATGCCATGCCAACTTGCGATTCTTTTGCTTTTGAATGTGAGCATATATTATTAATACGTATGATATTGAATATTTTTATATTAAACAAGCTCGGTACTTGGTACCGGTAACATTTTATAAAGACAAAGGTTTCAACTTGATATTATCGCCGGAAAGGGTATTTTTGTTTTCTAGAAGAAATACTTGGCTGGCTGGAGGGCACTTAAATTATCTTTAAATTATCTTTAGTCATAATAAAGGAAAATAATGGTCGGAAAATTTTGTTTCGTTAATTTATTGCAATTCGGTTTGTTATTACCATTTAACTCATCCAAGTGGCAAAGGCCACCCCAAAATCAAACATTTTTCTGTTGGGTTTACCTTTTGGGGTGGCCGTTGCCGTAAATTAAATACAAGTTTAGTTTTTGTAATGATAAAAGATAAATTCAAGGTACAACAATAAATGTCAATTCCCAAAAAAACATCCATTCATATTTTTCCAGTTGTCATTTGCGAAGTATCCATGGTGAGCATGCATGAAGAACTACTGGAAACTGGAAGTTTAGAGACTAGGCGTATGGGTTCTCTGCCTCCTGAGGTATAGAAAAACATATTACCTTGAAATCCTTGAAATCCTACTTGCACGAGCCTGTAGCTTGGTTGAAATAACAGTTTTTTCGTTTTTTTACTTGCAGGTGTTGCAACTCATATTTGGATTCCTCACATATGAAAATTTATAGTTATGTGGTCAAGTTTGCAATGATTGGGCTAAACTGATAGAAAAGATGTCTCTAAAAATTACATGGAACCCTTGGTTTGCCAAGCACCAAGCTGGAGACTCCATGCTAAAATTTCGTCATACATACGGGTCAAGATTTTCGAAAGCTGAAGACATCAATGAAATGCGTACTGAAATTGATAATCTTCCTCCCAAGGAGCAAAAAAGTAATCCCTTCATCAACAGTACAGCGATTGTCAACAAGGAAGCACAGAGGGAATATCACTCTCCCCATGAAAATCTTGCGACATTCATGACACAATTTGGTCCTCATGTGAACCGTCTAATATACTGCCTTGATATTTGTACAAGTCATTAAACAATCTTAATTTGATCTTCAAAAGTTTGAGCAATCTCCGCAGCCTAACTTTGTACAATCCAGACGGTGGTTGGACTTGGGTAACCTATCCTTTGACCCTCAACCAAATTTGTCAGAGTTGGAATATTTGGGCGTTTTGGATTTGCATTTTGTGGAACGTTATACTAGAGTGCATGGACCCCAAATTCAGAGTCTAACCGTAAATTTGGAAAGGAGAATGTGTATTTGAGAGATGGAGAAACGAACTAGATGGTTTTATTAACTAGAGCTTCAGAGAAGAAATGTTTTTCATATCTTTCAGAGAAAAGACGAGAAGCAAGCAGGAAGTTCAGCAGGAAGTACTTGTTAAAGCCTTGCCTGAGGTATAGGAAAAGAAAATATCCAAGGGATAATATGGGTTTAATGAAGCAATACTGCAAAAATGTAAAGGAGACAAACCCAAAAAAGTGGGGCCACATCCTAAATAGGCTTCTGGGGAGCCAGAAGCAAATAGCAATTAAAATGACGGAGCAGAAACAAAAACGACTGTTGAGGTATAAACTTACCAGGCCGAAAGGTGCAAATGCAGAAATTATGAATGGCACTGGAGGAGATTATCTAGATGAAGTTTTAGATTTGGCGATTGGCAGTTACGAAGATCATAAGTATGCACCAATGCCAACAGCACGCTTTCATGGTTATGAATGTTAAGATTTGAATTAGAGTCGTCTGAGTGCATAAAATTTTATGCATTTAAACTTAGTTTTGAGCATTAAGCACTGTGAAAATTATTTGTTGAATATGGTCCAGTTTACATGTTAAAGCGTTGTCTATTTTTATATTTGTGTATGAATACCTAATCATTTTGATTATAATAAATGAGCTACACTTTTCCTACATCTATGATCCAATTTTATTTCATTTTAAAGTGTCTTTAAGCTGCAAGGAAAAGAAAGTAAACTGCAGGCAAAGTGTATGTAAGCTGCAAGCATTGTTCATTTTCCTATAGTTCAAAGTACGGAAGTCTTATATCCCTGCACTTTATATGCATATTATTCTAAAAAAAAACCTGTTGACTACTTCATTTCTTGATTCATAAAAATATGAGTCCTCTTGTGCGTCTTGAGATTTTTTATTTTGCTCATTTCTAAACATGTTGTATGAGTGCAAGCCCATTTAACACCTATGATCACTGAAATACAGGAATATTCCCTGATATTTACTGATGTTTTCTTACTAGCTAAAAATTTCATGGCTATTGCATTGACGATCCAAATGACATTATATGCTGTGCTAGTTCAATGGATTCTAATGTGGATATAACAATATGCATGAATGCATTTCTATGCTAATTTCGAAGAAAGTTAAAAAAAAACCTTCGAACTTTTCCGTCAACGATGTTGATGTTAGTATCACTAAACTATGCTGTAACAGGAATTTTTTACAAACATGATACCATTAAAGTGTTTAAAATGTGAATCGGTGACTTCCAATCAAAAATTAAATATTAATCAACGATCAGTCTGTAGTCTGTTGTACTTGCGCAACAACGGCAAACTTTGTATTGAATTGCTGGAATACTCTTTACGCACTTTCAGAATCGTGCGTATTTTGGATAGGAATGTTTTCATTCATGTAAAGCACCTATAATCCAATCTAATGGATCTCTTCAAGCGCCGACGATAAATTTTCATATTTTCAAGAAATTGAGCTAACATGTAGAGAAATAGACGCCTTTTCACCATTGATATTATGTTTCAAAGCATTGTGATGACCTTAATTGTTACAAGCTATTTGTACTAAATTTGATTTAATTACCAATTTAAAGCAATCATAGCTTTGTCTTCACAGTAAATGAAGAATGTTTCATATTTGCGAGCGAGAATGTAACAGCAATACCAACGAACAATTATAAAGCAACATATTTATCTGCTGGTTTAAAAAAAGTCATTCGTGGTAATTTCTCGTATTCCAATTCGAATTTGAACCCCAATAGGATTGTTGTAACGGAAAAGTGTCATAAACCTTCTTGTTTAGTTTTTGTTACCCAGTCAAATAAATTTTAATGCATGGAGTGTTGGGATGCTGCTTTAACGTACCATGAATGATTGCAAGTTATTTATTCGGGTTGCATGCAAAAAAATTACACAAAGCCCAATAGCAACCAGTATTATGAAACACAGAAACGTTCTCGATTTGTTAGATTAAAACATTTAATTCTTCACGTGGTTTTGCAGCAAAAGGAAAAATAAATCTTTGCAAAAAGTAAATATGCATACAATGCACAGGCACAGTATATCACATTTTATATGTCAGTTCTTCCTATGCTCTCTTCTTATAGACTTATAACTACATTGCGTCAGCCGTTTAACACGCAATTGAACAGCACGGTTCAGTTTTAAGTTAACTTGCTACTTTTACGATTAGGCGTCTCTTGAACACTAAATGAAAATATGATATAAAACACTATATCCACTTATGTTAAGCACAACACTTGTTTAACAGTATCTGCTAAAAAATGGGTGTGATACTGTTACCAATTGATAGAAGGTAACAATTTTAGAACGTAACAGGTAATGACTACGTGGACCAATACTGTGATGATAACGTGATGTTCCTTATAACGACTAGTGGTGAGTTGCCTGCATTACTACATCATGTCCTGTAAGTCAATGAAAGAGTAGTAGAATCAGTCAGTAATGGAACGCAGAACAAAGCTATTGGTTTGAATTGGTAGTGTAGTGTAGGGCAGCTTGCAAAAGGAATTTTAGTTTTTCGAAACTGAGGCTTAAATATTTAAGTTTTACTTTCAGTTACCGATTTGGAACAGTTCCTGAACTTCTTGCAGGCTTCTCCTCCTTCAAGTCGTAAGTTTTTGGCTATTTAATGTAGGTTTTGGTTTGTCAGTCTGAGGAATAACCCTGTTAATGAAAAGTATGGATTTTGGCGAAAATAAAAACTCTCAATATGAGCTTCATTTATATTATAATACAAGTCATTTTTTTTATATTTTATATTATATTCTGATTAACATTAAATCGTGTACAGGTATTATATGTAACAAACGTCCGTATATTTTTTCGATTTTCTATAAGACTAAAAATAACATTTCACCAAATTTTAAATCAATTACACATTATAAAACGTATACATAAGTTAAAAGAAGTCAACGCAAAGTTGGAAATATTAAAATAAAGTTAGAAATCCAGTCGTAGAAACTGCCATTTTCCATGTCAGCATGGATGCTTTACAAATGCTGCGCTGATCACAGCAATAATATTGTGACTTTTTATCTTTTGATATCCGTCTGCATGTGTACGTATAACCTTCATGAGCAAGTTTGTGGGTCACTTTTTCACCAAACTTGCTGCTGAAACCTGTGAGCTGGAGTTGATCTATAAATTATGCCGAAATCCATTGAGTGACAACTATCCGAACCAACTGCCACCGCTATATACGATGGTATTTCCGTAAAAACTAATTTACCCACTAAATTTACCTTTATATCTTGATTTAACATGTTAAAATTCATTATCTTATTTTGTAAAAACAGGAACACTTCCCTCCCGGTGGCAGTATCAGAATACAAGTCAGTAGATACCCTCAGCAGGTCAACGTCATGGGAAAACACTTGACATTCCATCCCCTATTCCTCATTTAAAAATCTCAACTCCCAGCCATATGAAAGGACGACAACGGATCTGCAAACTAGTAATACAGTCAAATAATATAAGTAGATTAGATATGGTACCCAATGAAGGGGCTTGGGCATGCGAGTGGCATTATGACGATGAGGTTCCGAGAAGCAATACAGTTGAAAACTTTGGTTAGACGTAATCTACAATTTGAAAAGTTTAAGAATTTTAGTGTCCTGGTTTACTAGTGTGATATACAAAGACGGTGTAAGTCTTCATCAGGGCGGTAGTTGTATGATAAGTTTATTTTCTCACCAATCAATTCGCTCTAGCAGAGCTGATGGTTTCACCTAAGGTTCAGTAGAACTATCTTGTTTTCCCCTCAGAGTTATAAGTGAATCAAGTTAAAGCAGTGGACAAGGTAGGACCTTGCTTTGACGTAATCTGCAATAAAATAAATATGATACAAACAGTGATGATATGATGCTCAAAATCGTGTTCAATTAAGTTTCCTTACAATAAGTTGTTAAACAATTTTAACGAACAGAAAAATTCAAAGCTGATCAAAATTTTACTCATAGCTCAAACATTTTGCCTGGCCCGAACTCGATTTGGAAAAACCTTCATTGTCGTGTATGTTGCATTCATCCGTATCACACTTATATCCAGTCAATTTGACGCCTACGATTTCGTCATACAAGTCCGCAAATCCATTGAGGTATTCAGTGAAGTTGGTAAAGTTTTTCATATATCTAGATTTTGATTAGAACAAAATCAACCTTTAGCGTTTTAATTAGAAAACGTAATCAATTTTCGCAGATGCCCGTTAGAAAACCCACTAAATATTGAAATTATTTGACAATGTAGCGCATTTGTTTTGATATAATCTATTTAAAGCCGATGTAAAATTATCAGGGCCGTAGTTTTATGATTTTCTTCAATATAGTACACAATTAAGGGGATTGGGCATGCGAGTGGCATTATGGCAATGAGGTTGTAGCTTCCGGGAAGCAAAACAGTTGAAAACTTTGCTTAGACGTAATCTAAAATTTAAAAAGATTAAGAATTCTAGTGTCCTGATTTACAAGTCTTTTGCATAAGCATTAAGGCGGTGGTTGTATGAGTTTCCTTTTGTTCACCTTAAAGTTTATTTTCTCAGCAATCAATTCGCTCTAGCAGAGCTGATGGTTTCACATAAAAGTTTGTTGCTGAGAGGTAGACTGGTTTAGTTTTGAAGTACAAAAGTTCATGACGGGTATTTTGTTGTTTGTGAAATACATTTTTATAGACATTTTATTCGGGTGATAGGAAAAATGTACTCGTGGTGACTCCTTTGCGAATCGAATTTAAAGCAAAACACTTCAGTTCCAGAACTTGCAAAAACAGGCAAAAAAAGGAAACTAGTAAACACAAATAGAGCCACGACTTTAGCCAGTAGGGAATATAAGCTTGTCCTATATCTGGATTTTGATAAATATATTCCTAGTTATTTCCTAGAAATTGTACTTGCTTATTAGGTTAACCCATTAGACGAAAGTCTAAATTTGTTAGCGTTGGTCAAGGTAGTACCTTTGCTAAAACGTTATCTACAATTAAACAAGTATTACAAACTTTAGTGTCGTAACAAGGTCAACTCCGTACCGTGGTTTTGTACGGCCTGGAGCTTATATCGCCGGGAAGGCCTTAATTTTCCAATTTATTAAGCAAATTCTTAAAACTGAAATGTGTACCATCAAGGTAGTCGTATTTATCCAACAGTTGAACAGTTGAACAGTGTTGTTTTCCTGGTAACACAGGAGTGTAACGAACTAGCAATTTAGGGTTTATAAGAAAACTGATGACATTTGACCCTAAAGATAACATCCAAGATAAGCCCACATATCATGGATGATCTTATCTCATGATTAGTTGTCGAATGATATACACAGAAGGAGATTCCCTATTTTAAATGCATAGCAAGAGATTCCCTACTTGGAGTGCATAAGGTATACCCGACGCTTGAAAACGAAAAGCTTATCATGACATTTGACCCTGAAGATAACATTGGAGATAAGCGTGCATGGTACCGTTGATCTTCTCTTGTGATTAGCTTTCGAATGACATGCTACACGGTATACCTTACGCTTGAAACCATGTGGGGGTATGACCTTCCCCCTTCCCCCCCCCCCAGGGGTTACTCCGATTTGGCCCAAAATTGAGCTTGATTCCTAGTTTTTCATAAGCTATCGATTGGTGAAAACAGAATTCAAAAAAGTCAAAGCGTTCTCGAGATATCGTGCCCCCGAACGGACCGACGGACAGAAATGACAAAGCTGTAAACTAGCAATAAATTGCCAGTTAATAATTGGGTTTTAAAAAAAACGTATAGCTACATATTGGCGCAAATACGAAATATAACATAATATAAAGATTTTAGTATAAAATATAAGATTTTCAAGCAGACGTTCTTATGGAAAGTTCTAGCAATGAAAACAAGCAGTAATTTTCAGTATCAATATGTTAAAAATTAGAAAATCTTCAATGAATTTTTAGCGAAGGATATTTTTTAGTGAAGGAATTATTTGTTCTGCATATTATTCATATTATTTCCACTTAATCAGTATCAGTTGTTTGGTCTTGGCATGGTCCGGCCTTGGCGAGGTCCGGTCTGGAGCGGGGGCTCCTTCCAGCTCCGCCTCGTTACGGCCCTGAACAAGGTAGTTAACAGTATGTTTATGAATTTGTATGTATTTCCTATACCGGGACTTCAAAATAACAAAAACAATATGGCAGCCCTTGTGGTTTCAAATTAGAGTTAATTTTTATCTCAAGCAACCTACAATTTTAGCTGCGAAATGTACATGTTCATTACGGGTATTTTTCCTTGTTTGTGGACAATTTCGTGGGTAAATTCGATTCGAAGGCCCCGAAAAATGTAAAACTCGTGCTTCGTTTACGAATCGAATTTCATACATAGTAAAAACTTAAGTTCCTGAGCCTGCAAAACAAACTTGAGAGGAAATTCGTGTAGTGATAATCGCCTGGTATTAAGGGGGTTGGGAATGTCCAATTGCACTCTATCTAGATTCAGATAAATTCATTCTTAGTTATGAAATATTACGTCGCCTAATCATATGCACATTGATAAACCCATTACACATTCGTATGAGTGACTGGAAAGGAAGCTCCTCTTGTAACGAGATTTATCATTCTGAGCTATATAATCTTATTTAGCGTTATCATTTGCTCGTAAGTAATCCCATTAAAATGGGTCCAAAATGAAAGCAGTGGACAAGGTAGGGCCTTTGCTTTGACGTAATCTGCAATAAAATAAATATGATACAAACAGTGATGGTATGATGCTCAAAATCGTGTTCAATTAAGTTTCCTTACAATAAGTTGTTAAACAATTTTAACGAACAGAAAAAAAATAGCTGATCAAAATTTTACTCATATCTCAAACTTTAACTGGCCCGAACCCGATTTGGAAAAACCTTCATTGTCGTGTTTGTTGCATTCATCCGTATCACACTTATATCCAGTCAATTTGACGCCTACGATTTCGTCATACAAGTCCGCAAATCCATTGAGGTATTCAGTGAAGTTGGTAAAGTTGTTCATATATCTAGATTTTGATTAGAACAAAATCAACCTTTAGCGTTTTAATTAGAAAACGTAATCAATTTTCGCAGATGCCCGTTAGAAAACCCACTAAATATTGAAATTATTTGACAATGTAGCGCATTTGTTTTGATATAATCTATTTGAAGTCGATGTATAATTATCAGGGCTGTAGTTTTATGATTTTCTTTATCAGAACTAAGGGTTTATCACATCAGGGTTATAAGTGTCCCAATTGAAGGCAATGGGCAAGGTAGTACCTCTGCCTTGAAGTAATCTGCAATAAAATTTATATGATATAAATAGTGATGGGATGATTTTACGCCAAAAAACAAGGCTTTTCATTTATCTAGATTTTGATTCTATCACTATAACTTGCTCATTAGGTGAAGGTATTGAATTAAAAAATCTATAGAGAGCGCTGGTCAAGGTAGTACTTTTTCTTCCGATAAATTTTGAAACCTTTAATTTTGTAAGTAGAAAGTGTAATATACGATGCCAATTAAATCTTTTATGGATTAATAGGGCAGTGGTTTATTGATTTTTTTCTAATGATTTTCTATGATGTTGTGCAATGAATTTCATAATAATTCTCTTAATGCCATTTCGCGTTTACGCATGTCTAAGCCAATTTGTATTGTGTCATTTACGAAAAAGTGGTAAAGTGCATTACGATCAAATAAATTATAACTAATTCCAGTAATATAAGGGTTTTTACAGTAGATAGATTAAGAGCGTGTCAGTGACACTAAGGTAATACGTGTATAATATTTCAAATAAAAATAAATGTGTTCAAACAACGTAGGTACAATGAGTACAAAATATTGAATGTAAATTTAAACTGCCCGTCTCAACTTGATAACAAAGTCTGCTTGTAGCAAAAAATGAGCACAGTCAATAGAGAATGAATAGCAATATTTATAATGCAAAACCCTAGAGTTAATGTGTATTGATATCGTCAGATTTACATTGTCAGAATGTCTCACTGCCTTATATTTTTATGTATAAGGATTGAAGGTAGACCAAAAAATCCACATTTTACTGTATCGTTTACTTAAGTGTAAGTGAAAAAATTAGTAAAATGTATTAAATCTATGTGGACATGAAGTTTTAACGCTGACAAAGCATGAGTATTTATTGAATTGTTACGTCGAGACAAAAAATAAAAGGTACAGAATGCAGTGCTTTGTCAAAATTGTAAAAATATGGCATTTTGTGTATGAAAATGTAAAATATACATATTTGAAATAAAAAAAATTCACTCCATATTTTTATATGCGATAACGTTTTGTTTCGTCCTCACTTTTATTATTGCGTCTTGCCTCTTGCGACATGCGTCTTGCAAATGATTTTCTAAAAAATGCATTTGTTGTCATCATGTCAAAGGCATTTTCGCAAAGATAAAACTGGAGTTAATTGTTTGCCTTGATGTTCGTGCAGATAAAAACGGGTGGTTAGGTGAGGACTGTTGGCTTAAAAGTTCAATAATTTATTTTAATATTAATACTTGTATCAATTTATTTTCAATAAAAATAAAATGTATATTACGCAACAGTTTATAATAACACTTTTACACAATTATCAAAGATCTTCTGAATGTTGCAATCTTTACATTTTTATTTACAAAAACGTTGATTTTAACCGGTTTCTGAGACGCATCCCAATATCGTTCTTGCTCTACTTCCGTCTTTGCTTTATCTTGGCCACCAACTCCTGCCAAACCTGGGTAATTGCTGGTTTCATCAATCCGGAGGAAGTTGAGGATTTCTAAATTTGGCATTTGTCTCAGCATATCTTTCACTGTTTCCGTTCCCTCCTCCTCCAGATTTGGGTAGAGAATTGAGAAAACTTTGAGTTTTAAAAAGATCTCCTTTTTTCTTGACCATCACTTATCATCATCATCATCCACTTGAGCAGGAGCATCGAGCATCTGGAGGTTCGGGAGAAAAGTAATACTTAAGGATGGCCTTTTGAGTGCCTTGTCCCTAATGGCTCTGCCAAGTGGTTGGTTGGTTGGCCACATCAGATTGGTTATTGTTACAAACATAAAGCTTTTAAGGTGTCCTCCACTCACACCTTATGGTTTTCATTTTCAGCTATAACCGTGGCCTTAAATATAGATATGAAGTAGGTTTGGAAAAATTGGATCATGCAGCTTCTCAAGAAAGTGTTATGTAACAAGAGTTAATAAAATTACAGGCAGCTGTGATTGAAGCTTCAAGACAAGTGGGGGACATTGTGCATAAAGTAGAAAATCAGTTAATGGAGGTAGCTGAAGTACAGAAAGTTGTAAGAGCTGATGAAGCTCAAGCTGGTGAACAGGCAGCCGCAGCTATGGCTATCAAGACTGAATGCGACGCAGAGTTGAGTTTGTCACTTCACAACGGTGCAACGGAGGCCCTCAATACATTGACAACTGCAGATATTGCTGTGGTTAAAACAATGAAAAATCCTCCAACGTCTGTTAGGTTGGTTATGGAAGCAGTTTGTACTATAAAAGGTAAACACTTTTCGGTACTTAATATGTTTAATTTAATCTCTGACATTTCTGGCATAACAGTAATCACCTACATATATTTATGTAGGGTGTTAAACCAAGAATGGTTACGGATGCATCAGGAAAGAAGATTGAAGACTATTGGGGTCCATCCAAGCGTGTTCTTGGAGACATGAAGTTTCTGGAAGCTCAACTTTGACAAGCATAACATTCCTCTTGCAAATATTACAAAAAGCAAACTTTAGCAACTGTCGAAGCTTCTTATTCCAAAGCCATGCAAGCGTTAGAAAAGAAACGAGCACAATTAGTCGAAGTCCAAGCAAATTTAGCTATTTTGTGGAAACCATGGCCCAAACAAAAGCTAAAAAATGAAGTTGGAGAGTGATGTGTTCATGTGAGCCAAAGAGTTGGAATGAGCTGAACAAATTATAGGCGGTCTTGGTGGAGATAAGTTACGCTGACAAGTCATAGCCATTCAATTAGGAAAAAATTATCCATATTTGACCGTGGACGTCCTGATTTCATCCGGAATCATTGCATATCTTGGTGCTTTCACCTCAAGATACAGGGACGAATAAAACGGAGAGTGGTATGATAAAGTTTTTGGGCTCAATATTCCTACATCAAAAAACCAAAATTTCAACGCTACACTTGAATATCCCATTGCTAGATTGCCATCTGATAGTTTCTCAATCGACAATGGCATTATTTGCAGGTAATACAAAGACGCATATTCATTCTTTAGTTGTTGCATTCCTACTTGGTATACAACGCGAAGGTTTTTTTTAAACAGTAACGCAAAAAGATGGCCTTTACTAATTGATTCACAAGGAAAAGCTTCAAAGTGGATGAAAAATGTGGAGAAGAAACGAAGCCTTATTGTTGTAAAGTTTGCGGATAATGATTTCTTACAGAAGATTGGAAACTGCGATCCAATTTGGAATGCCTTGAAAACTAATTTGTTCATATTAATTAGTTACTGCAATGTAAAATACGATTTACAGCCAGATTTTCCTATATTATCCAGCTCCTTATTGAAAACGTAATGGAAGAATTGGATCCAGTGTTGGAGCCTATTCTATTGAAACAAACGTCTAAACAAAGTGGATCATTATGCACTAACCCCGGGGACTCCAACCCGGTTTGTAATTTTTAACGGCAAAATCATAATATTTAATCATAAATGTCAAATACATACGTACTTCAGTTATTGCTAAAGTATCACGTATCCCCATGTTGTGAAGACACGTGATCGCTATTTCACAATGCCCAAATTCTTGTCTTATCTAATGTAGTTCGTTTTGCAATTTACCCCATGCGTAATATTTAATCATCCAACTTTTTTTGCAAAATGTACGTGACCACAAAACTACGGAATCCTCATTATTTGTAAGTCATCATGATAATTCAACGTATAATCATTTAATCATGTTTGTAGGTGTAAATAAAACCCTTTTGTTCATACATTTTTTAGGCCTAAAGTTGCTGTGAAAGTGGCATTGATGAATTTAATGATTAACAAAGTGGGTTTGCATGATCAGCTTTTGGGTATTGTCGTTGCCCATGAAAATCCAGATCTGGAAGAGAAACGGATACAACTCACCGTCCAGAGCGCAGAAAATAAACGGTGAGATCAACTTAATAAAATTAAATAGAGATGTTAAGTATGCATTTTACGTAATTTGTTTTAACACTCTAATTATTAGACAACTGAAAGAAATTGAAGACAAAATCTTGGAAGTACTTTCCTTCAGCAAAGGTAATATTTTGGAGGATGAAACTGCTGTGAATACGCTAAGCTCAGCGAAAACAATTGCAAATGAAATTCAGATAAAACAGGCAGGGGCCGAGGAGACACAAAAGAAAATTGATGAAAAGTGATTAGAGTACACGTCAATTGCGGACTACTCTTCCATCCTATTCTTTTGTCTTGCTGATTTGGCTGGAATAGATCCCATGTACGTGTACTCTTTGTCATGGTACTTCAATCTGTTCTGTAATAGCATTGACTTGGCTGAACGATCAGAAGTTTTGGACGAGCGTCTGGAGAATTTGAAACCCCATTTTACATACTCACCATATGTTAATGTGTCCCGGAGTTTGTGTGAAAAGGTACGCGTTACATCCAGCTAAGGAATACAAGACCAATAAGTATTCTGGAATATGAAGACTTTTAACCAGAGTGTAATTTTTTATTCCATGACAAACTTCCAGAAATGTATCTTTCTTCTAACTGGCGATGTTGGATTGGATTATCCAAATCCGAATCCAGCAACTTGGTTGCCAAATAAGGCCTGGGATGAAATATGTCACTTAAACAATCTGCCAACATTTGTAGGCATCAAGAGTGCTTTGAAAAGCAGTCCAAGCTCTCGGCAAGTCATCTACGATGGAAAATCACCACATCTTGTGCCTCTTCCTGAACAGTTCCATAGCAAGTTGACACATTTCCACAGGTTACTCGTTTAAGAGCAATGAGGCCTGATTAAGTTGTACCTGGAGTGAAGGATTTCGTGGCTCGTACGCCAATGATTCATGTACAAGTATCTAGTTTTTTTACCTTCAATATCAAACGTGTTTTTCCAATGACAGAAAATATGGGACCCAAATTTATTGAACCTCCACCTTTCGACATTTCAAAATCTTTCAAGGACTCTCAATGCGCTGTGCCATTAATTTTTGTCTTGACTCCTGGCCTGATCCCACGGCTGTGCTTCTAAAGTTTGCCGTAGATAAGGGATTGAGGGGAATATAAACTACAGTCACTTTCATTGGGTCAAGGACAAGGGCCTATTGCAGTGAGACTGATTAATGATGCCGTGAAAAATGGTTCTTGGGTGGTGCTACAAAAATTTCATTTCGCAAAAAGTTTAATGTGGACCCTTGAAAAGGTATTGCCATGATCAATTTAACCAATCCAATCGGTTTAAGTTAAAAAAACTCATTAAGCATTCCGTACCTAAAAATCCTACTGATGTGTGAGGAACCGACTCCAGAAACACCGAATCCCAACTTCTGCTTACGGTTAACCTCGTATCCTTCTCCAGACTTTCCTGTGGCAGTACTTGAAACTGGAATTAAAATGACAAATGAGCCTCCCAAAGTAAATCTACATTTTAACATTCCCTTACCGTAACACTTATGAACCAAATGGTACGGTAAGGGGATGTTAAAATGTTAAATTGATTAATATTTTGTGCTATAGCCAACGTCGTGCTATAGGGGTTAAGAGCCATTGTCTTCCAATCTTATTTAAGTGATCCTGTCAATGATCCTGATTACTTTGAAGGCTGCAAGAATGTACCAGCCTTCAAGAACCTTTAGTTTGGGTTATTTTTCTTCCATGCACTGATACAGGAGCGTCGAAAATTTGGGCTAATTGGTTGGAATATTCCATATGAATTCAATGAGACCGGTCTCCGTATCAGTGCACTTCAGCTAAGAATGTTCATGGATGAATATGAAGTAATCAAGTGTAACATTTTAACTTACCATTCATAATTACAACAGTTTCATATAACTCAATCACTTATGTGTTGTACAATATTTCAGGACATCCAATATGACGCTATCCGATACCTTACTGGAGACTGCAATTATGGTGAAAGAGTGACTGACGATTGGGACCGCAGAACTTTGACAATCATTCTTAAAAAGTTTTACTGTGAGAATCTTGTTGAGATTGAAGCTTTTGAACTGGATCCGTATGGAGTGTACAAAGCTCCACCGACGATGGAGCATGAAGAATACTTGAATTATGCATTAGCAATTCCATTGGTTGCTAATCCCCAAGTGTTTGGAGTAAATGAAAACGCTGACATTACCAAAGGTCAAAATGAAAGAAACCTTCTCTTTAGCAGCATTCTGTTAACCCAGGTGTTTTTTATAACGATCTCTCTCCTTCATTGTCGAATTGTCTAGCATTGCCCCATGTTATTCTTCATTAATATTCTAATGTTTCTGTTATATAATTTTTAAGGATTGTGGCAAAATCTCAGGATCGAGTGGTGGTAAAACCCCCGATCAATTGGTTATCGAAGTCGCTGCGGACATACTTTCTAAATTGCCCAATGATTTTGATGCTGCATTAAAAAAATATCCTACATCACACAATCAATCCATGAATATGGTGTTGGTTTAAGAAATGGGACGTTTTAATACACTCCAAATTTTAATTAGGAACAGCCTGATGAACGTTCAAAAAGCTATTCGAGGTCTGGTAGTTATGTCTGCATGTAGTTCAAAGAAGTGGTCATGAGTGTCCTCACTTCAAGAATTCCAGGATTGTGGATGAAGAAATCATACCCATCATTGAAGCCGTTGGGAAGCTACGTCAATGATTTTCTTGGCAGGTTGCAGTTTTTTGCAGGGGATAAAGGATTTTCATGATTAATAATTTTGACATTTGCAGACTATTATTGATGTTGAACATAAAAAAGTGGTGCTGAACCAATTAATGGGTGGTTCCATTTCAGGACTGGTTCCAAAAAGGACCTCCGTCGACGTCCTGGCTTTAAGAATTTTTCTTCACTCAAGCCTTCTTGAGTGGGGCACAACAGAATTTTGCCAGAAAATTCCAAATACCTATTGATTTTCTAGACTTTGATTTTCATGTAACGTCAGCTTTAGTAGTACGAGATAGATTTTTTGTGTAACTTTGATATATTATTAATTATGCGTTAAAATTGCTTCATGTACTTCATGGTTAAGAATATCTTGTACCTCCAGAGAATGGAGTCTATGTTTACGGATTGTATTTAGAAGGAGCTCGCTGGGACAGAACTATTAAAGAAATAAACAAATCTTTCCCAAAAATCCTGCATAATGCAGTCCCTCCGGTAAGTAAAGAGTTCCTTTGATGCATAATGCCGTTAAACATCTATCCATAAAACCCTATTGAACTATGTAGGGTTTCAAACCATTTCAGATATGGATTCTTCCTTTGCTAAAGAAAGATCTTCAACCACGGCCATGCCATGTTTCGCATGTCTACAAGACTTTTGAAGGTAGAGGAGGAAACTTCGACAACCGGTCACTCAACCAACTACGTGGTTAAAATGATGATCCACACCCAAAAACCCCCAGAACACTGGATTATGAGGGGTGTTGCACTACTTTGCCAGCTCAGTTTGTAAATTGGTTTAAGAGCATATCGACGCGACCAAGACAGCTTCAACTTCAAACAAACTAATACACAAACTTTGAATATATATGAATAAATATAGAATAGGATGAGCAAATACGATTTACTTGTAGTTTCTAATCAAATTATTTAAATTAGCTGACATTCTAAATTTTATTCACTATTTGCACAACATCCACAAAGAATTTATAATATATATATATATATGTATATACATTTGACATAGCAGTATCATAGCTATACATCCGTAATGAATTATATTAACGTCTTGCTATTTCGACTTCATCATTACCATACAACGCAACAGTTGGAAACGCTTAATTGGACTACTTTGATGGAACCCATGATTCGATTTTAGGTCTAGTAGTTGTAAAAGGGACGTTCTGATCCGGAGCTCCTGACTTGTTTTCAGTATGATCGCTAATCCATTTATATTGAACGGGTGCTTTCACTGTTGGTGGAGTATCAGTTTCATAATGTACTAATCTGCCGGGACCATGGACTCGTCTTATGTTAAGGTTGTTTCGCGTTCCACTTTCAGGGCCACGTCAGATAATGACATTCACCCTGGGGAAAGTCCCCGGGCACTTGGTAGAAATACCCGAGCATTAAGCTCTGCTTCAGTTATTGCAAACTTTCATTAAAGCTGGGACTGTATGGAGCTGGGAAGGTAGATGACTGGAAAAGCCATATCACAGTTTAATGTGGAAGCTCCAAATTCTGGAGCAGCAGAATGGGGATTACTCTGAGACGACTTTGACTAACCTTTTTGCTCAAACTTTTCGCTGCTTTTGCCAATTGCTACTAACTATACATTTTCATTTGGATGAGAAATGTTACACGTAATAGTATTGGCCATGCCTTAATAACAAATAACGAATTTATAATATATATATATGCATGTATATACATTTGACATAGCAATATCATAGCTATACATCCGTAACGAATTATATTAACGTCTTGCTATTTCGAGTAATAAAAATTAGCCCACTATATTTACCATTGCAAAGGGAAAAGTTATCTAGTACTTTTTGTTTCGTCAGACCTTGTAAATGCTCTTCCTTCCTTCTCCCTTTCTTAGTGTTCAATTTTTCATATACTATGAAAGACGCACTTAGCTTTGCTATGTTTCCTCTTTCTTTCTTACCTTCTCATAATATCTGGTTCAATCCAGATTTCAGACGAGCCTTGAATTCCGAAATTTCCATATACTTTCACTGTTTATTAGTTACGTTAAGTAGATCGCGGTTACTGCAAAACGTGCGAAAAAACTGGTTTGTTTATCATGATATCAGAGTTTTTGGTCTATAGGATGTGCTTAAATTCGACCGGCTAATCTCAATGAGGAGGATATATTATTATTTTCTGTTTAGAATTGGAAGTAGGCTACGCAAAATACTATAACACATGAAAAACATCAAAAGGTTGAAGAAGTATAATACAACATTAGCTAACTATATTTAGCAGTACATAGACAAAAATTTTCTAACAGTTTTGGTTTCGTCAGACCTTGTAAATTCTCCTCCTTCCTTTACACTTTCTTAACTTTTAACATTTCATACATTATGAAAGACGCACTTTGCTTTGATGTTTTTCCTATTTCTTTGTTACCTTCTCATAATAACTGGTTCAACCCAGATTTCACACTCAAACCCAAGCCAAAAGAATTTGCTACTCTCCAGTCCTCTACTCCGCAAATTAAGCGTGGCTTAATTTGTCAACAAGAACAAATGAAGCATGTAAAAGTAAATGCAAACCACCTACGTCAGTACACCCTTCTCCCATCTTCTCTCCTCTTCCTCTATAGTTTTAGATGCACACTTTACAATATACCATGGCACCACAGGAGAGTGCAATCAAAATCGGTAAACAGGGTAACTGGTTATAAATGGAGTGTTTGCATTAGACAAATCACGACAACGTCAATGTGCTTTTACTATTCATAAGGAATTGTCAAAATTCCACAAAACCCCCCAAAACGGTCAGTCCTGTCCTCGTAATAGAAAAGCCAACGGCTGATGAATCTTGGTCTATAATTTTGGTTGTAACTATGAGGGTATATAACATGAATAAGTTATAATAAAATGCTGACGTGCTACTTAAATGCAATAGCAATATTACTGCATCTAATATTGGTGTATCGTAACAGTAGTTGAACGTAAACTAGGACCATTTTTAAGCCTTCATTTATGTCCGGATCCGGACTGACTGTTTTGGGGGGTTTTTGGGATTTTGACAATTTCCTATCTCCAAGTATAAGCCCATTGAGGTTGTCGCTATCTGGCTATGCGTGTATACTCCATTTATTACCCGTTGCCTTGTCAAAATATCTTGGAGTGCAATCACATAGATCCCCATCACAAGACCATACCATTTCGCAGCAGAACTTGTAGCTCTACCACAATATTTTCTCAGTATTCGAGCATTTCATCATTACATATAGAGAAGCAAGAAAGACAACCAACTAAAAACTTTTTTTCCCTCCCGTGTGTCCGAAAGTAGACAAATAATTTATTTCTTTTTTTGTACTATTATAATTTTAATTTTACCATCACCGAATAATTATATTTAAAACTAAATACAGAGTCAATAAAGATTGTTAGACGCAAGAGAATTTTATCTTTCGTAATTTCTATTTCTTGAAAATGAGATGTTGCAGCAGCAAAATCAGTCAATGAATGGGTCAACAATTTCCCAAAAAGGTAGAAAGAAAGAAATATCTGATTCCGGAACCGCAACAACAACCAGCGAAATCCCCTTCGTCGGCTCCAGCTACAGTTCAACTGTCAGTTATTCCTTTCATTAAATCGGTGAAAATTACAGGGAGTGTATTTTATGTCATAAAAAACTTGTGATTAGTGAGAGTGTCTCAATTTCAACAAGTGTGAAACTGGTCCACAACATGTGTAACTAAAGGAAGATAAGCTCAAACCATACGATACTAAACTGTGTTTCAAACCCACTTATGTAGACTTTGTGAGAACCATATCAAGAAAGTTTGGGAGGTAAATATGTATGACTTTGTGAGGCGCTGGAGGAGGTCAAGAAGAGATTCTGGGTTCCCGAGTGTTTGAAATGAAACCCTAAAACTATGTTCACAAACCTTGTTTTTTGGAATTGTGTAACTACACAGATTACACTGCAGATATAACTGATTCTGTGAAGCCTTGGGACGTGTAACGTTACATAATTATACGCCATTAACGAGCAACCTCCAATCCTGGAGTTCGACAGTGTAAACTACATCTGAGTGATTTTTATCCGTGACCGTACCCATCATTAGCCTCTGGTCGGGCTAGTCGGTTTATCTCCATGTTCTAATTGAGTGAAAAAAATCCATTTCATCCCTACTATCCATTTTTCATTTTTTGAGGGATTTACTTTCAATATCATGGTAAACATCGTTCTGGAAGGTAATTTATTTTTATTTTTAAAAATAAGCATACATATTAAGATTTAAATTCGCGTCGAAATAAATTAACTGTCTCAATTTAAAATTGTTTGCAGTGTTAACTGAAAAATGAGAAACAAATAATGGAATGTCAGCTTCCAACAACAAGCGGAGTACGACCCACCTGTGAATGAAGGCCCGATTGTCTATTTCAACACCACCCTAAAATTCTTATGCCATCTACGCCAATGAATTGAGCAAAACATCCAAATAGAAAGAGGATAAAGAGGAGTGAGTGGCGGTGCTGTTGTGGATCGTGGAATAACACCTCAAAATGCGTAAGATTAACAAATGACAAATTCAAGATTCGCTTTGAAAGGTGATTCGATTTTTAACATTTGTTTTGATTTTCTGTTTTGTAAAGAAATGATGGACATAAAAAAAGGCCTAAATAATACAATGGGAGAAAATGATAATAAAGATACTAAGACACCTGGACCTATAACGTCCCCATCATCCTCCGCTGTAGCAGGCCCATCTGGATGAAAGTCAAACAGGAATTATTGTAAGGATTAGGGTTTTATGAACTTTTTTATAATGTAATGGTGTAAGTGAATGAGATGAATCATGGGATTTTTCTTTCCTCAATTGAAACAGGGAGATAAACCGAGCAGCCCGGCCAGTTCCTAATGATGAATACGGATACCGATGAAAATCATGCAGATCCAGACTACACTGTCGAACCCCCGTAACGGAAGTTGCTCGTTAGCAACGTGGAATTATACGACGTTACACGTCCCAAGGAACCACAGAATAAGTTATATATTCAGGCTTATCTGTGAAGTTACACCATTCTCAAAAAACAAGGTTTGTAAATATAGTTTTAGGACTCCATTCCAGGCACTAGGTAATCCAGAATCTCTTCTATTTCTCCATCATCGCCTCACAAAGTGATACATATTTATCCTAAACTTTCCTGATATACTCCTCACAAAGGTTACAAAAGATGGGTAGAAACACATATTAGTGCCTTTTTGTCTGATCTTATCTTAATGTAGTTACACATGTTCTTGACCGCTTGCACCCTTTTTGAAACTGCGTCACTCTCATTAATAAGTAGCTTTTTATTGACATAAAATATACTCCCTGTGATTTTCTCCGATTTGATGACAGGAATAAGTGACAGTAGAACTGTGGCTGGTACTGTTGAAGGCGATTGCGCCGGTTGTTGTTGTGATTCCGGAATCAGATATTTCCTTCTTTCTACCTTTTTGGGAAGTTGTTGACCCATTCATTGACTCATTTTTCTGCTGCAATATCTCATTTTCATGAAATAGAAATTACGAAAGATAAATGTCTCTTGCGTCTCACAATCTTTATTGACTATGTATTTAGTTTTAAATATAATTATTCGGTGATGGTAAAATTAAAATTATAATAATACAAAAAAATAAATAAATTATTTGTCTACTTTCGGACATACGGAACAAAAACAAAATGTTTTAAAGGTTTTGGTGCTTTTTTTACCTCTACATGTAAGTGAATGCAATGCTCGAATAATGGGAATATGTTATCGGGTGCTGAGAAAGTAAATCGAATGGTATGGTCTCTGGTGACCCCACTGACGGACGGAAAAAAATTGCGATTATCGACTGAAGTAATGACACTAACATGATTTGCTTGTTTATTCGGCACTTTGGAAGATCACTGCCTGCATTGTCTTGAATTTTTGTTGTTATTGTGATACTTTTAATATACTTACTAACTAATGATCTTTATTGTTTTTTAACTAAATCGAATCAGCTTACTAGTTTCAGGGTAGCGTCATAGTCACCAGTTACTATGATATCACAAACGCCACACGAAATATGACGACGCGATCAATCTCGCAAAACCAAATAACATAATTACTATAATTACTGGCACATGAATATATGCACTAATCTGTCATATACATGCTTACCATCCTGAAGATTTCAGAGTGTCCATCAAGAGACATACTAAATAGCATGCAAATTCAGAAGATAGGATATAATTTTATTAAGAGATCAGTCGTCCAATATTAAAAAGCTAGATGATTAGAATTTTGTGTGACGATGAGATGTAGAGACAGCTTGATTAGTTAGAGCAAAATGAGATGAAAGGAATGTTGCGTATAAAGATCTTTACACGCCTATTTTCGACAAATATTCCTTAATTAATCAGTTTTTTCCTCATGCGTAAATATATAGTAGCTTACAATTTTAGTCAAGTTACTGCAAGTTGCAAGACGTATTCAATCGTTAATGCTTCATGAAACGCCATTGTAAACTAATGGCAGCTTATATGTTTCATGCAAACCTTTCATGCCGTACAAGTTACATAGGGGTTTCTGAAGTAGAACTAAGGCGATGTGAGCAAGCCAATACATAAGCTTCTGTAGTCACTTGGCAGAGCCAATCAACGAAACGAACAGGAAATATGCGGTTCTACCAGTCTTGTACAAAAAAGGAGAGATAAATGCACACAAATGGGCACAACATGTGTATGTCCTATGTTATAAGTACTTATAATTGACGAAACTGCAAAACATATCTAATGAAGTTATATTTTTTGCGATACCATGAAAAAGTCCAATAATAAGTGAATTATTCATTACAATAATTAAGCTTCACACTATGTAACATTAGCCCATTTACAGGCACACAAGTCAAACTGAAAAGTCGGTAAAAAAAATGACAAGAATAAGGAATAAAAACGTCAAAACCAAAAATGGATTCGTATCTCTACAGGTTCAGACGCCGGTTTTCCACCTGTATACACAACCTCATAAGATAATGTACAGTTTATAATTTATTTCTATCATTTTAGAGAAACATTGATAGTTAAAAGAAGAGTGATAACATATTTCCGTTCATGTGTTTCATATCTATTGCAACTACAGCACAAGTTATCCATATTCACTATTCAAAGAAAAAATGACAGCCAGAAAGAATATTGGAGAAGCAATCCTGCACTGGTGAGTTTCAAACCACACTTATGTATAAATGAATAAAAATGTGTATAAAAATCACATTCCTCTATCTATCTTTTGTCTAGCAAGATTGTTGACGAATACACTAAAATTGTTTCTAGACGACATTGAGTAGCTGAGATGAGCATTGACAAGCCAGGACACAACATATCAACCGGAAATATGGACTTGCTTATATACTTGGCAATCACGGCGTTCTGCAATGCTGAAACACTAGGCAGCACATCCTCATGTACAAATTGACCCATCTGCTACATCCCCCAACCAACTAAAACAGGGCTGTCATCTCGATCTGTTAAATCACTGAGCAGAGTTCTATTTCAAAACAGTTATCCGTAAGGAATTTGTCAAAAAGTCTCAATGCTGAAACATCACGCAGCACATATACAATTTGCATGTTGACCCATATGCAGTTAACAACCACAACAAGTGAGCACGCGCTAAACTGCTTGATCTGGCAGAGTCACTGTATATTTTACACAACACATGTGCTGAGCTCTTGTTTTTTTCTTCAGCACGTTGTATTTCCGTCAGTCATTCGTATTTTACTTCTGGTTTTCTTTAATTAGTTTACAATGGACGACTTTGAGTTTTTAGTTTATTACTGGATTCCATTCTGGTTATTCGTCTTTATGGTTCTCTTTATTCTTTGTACTGGACCCCGGTGACACTAATTCAGAAGTAGTTTATTTACTAAAGGAGTAGCGAAAAAAGGTGTTAAAGCAAAGTGTTTTTTGAAGTTGAAACTTGTTTAAACGGGTGGTTGATTGAAAAGCAGTTGACTAGAAAATTTTTTATTTTCCCTGCCAGTGTCTTGTCTCGTGAAAAGATAACAGAACACAGAGTGTCGGGCTGGGTTTTGCGAACAGTTTTAAAGCTTCAAATTGTCAGAAAATATTTAGCTAGATCAATTAAACAACTTTCTTTTATTTACCTTATTAGTTTTAAAGGTAAATTGTGGAACGTTGAATTTCTAGAGTGTCTTCACTCTATTAAGTATTTGAATGCGGTTGATAAGTTATTCATTGAATTCTGTAATTAATTTCAATAGGTTTTCTCTTCTCTGGAGCTGATCGAATTCTGGGGACATGATTGAGAATGCGTTTTTCTAAAGCTGGTTGTTGTAAACATGTGGAGGATTTGGGGGATGGGACAGAAAAGTTTACCAAGGCGGAAGCTGAAAAGTTAGCTAAAGTTCAGAGTAAAACGGTTAAAGATGCGGTGGTGAAGAAGGAAGCCAGCTATGAGGATCCATTGTCGACAGAAGCTGACTTAGAGAGAGAACTTAGTCTGAATGAGAAAGCTCGAAAGTTGTATCCCGAACGAGGGTGTGATCCCTACAAGCCTTGCTGGTTTAATGTTTTATGGAAAGGCGAGGGTCGAGAGGGGCTGGATAAAATTAAATGTGAAACGAAAGTTTGGGAAGTGATCCAACATAGTGAGTTTGCATTTTCAATCAATCCCAATCTGATTTTTTATTATTCAACGACTAATTTCTCATTAAAACTATGCTTCTTTCTTCTATATTTACAGGCTATTTAGTGCGACTCTTGCTGGACGCTTTGAAATCATCAGGATGGTAAGCACTTTTGGCGCAGATTGATTAGCATGTACAAACGCAAGTAATTTATACAAAAAAGATTTGCTATTTGGATTCTGTTTAATTTTTTTAGTGAGATTGACCTCTGCCGTCACATCTCGTGTGAGGTTTGTGATATCTCAGTTACTGGAGGTTTTGATCCTACCCTGAATCATGTAAGTCGGTTTTTTTTTTTAAAAAAATGAGTATTATTAGTATTATTAGTAGTTTAAAGTTTGACAATAACAAAAAAGTTCACAGCATTGCAGGTTGTAATCTGCGAAAACACAGCAAGGTACAAAGGCATTATCCAAGGTGCTCTTACCCACGAATTGATCCACATGTTTGACAACTGTCGTCACAAGTTGAATTTCAAAACCCTGCAGCATCTCGCCTGCACTGAGATAAGAGCAGCAAATGTTGCTCATTGTAGCTACTTGAGTGGTTTAACTGATGGTTCTCTATCATTCGGGAATGTGAAGGAGCAGCACCAGGTCAGTTTAAATAGATAATTTGAAGATATCTCCTAGATTTGTACATGTGGAAATCCAATCATCAAATTTACTTTCAAATTTTCATGTTTGGGTGTGTGTAATAGACTACGTACGTACTAGAGCTGTACGTTCAGTCTTGGTGGTTTGGGATATTTCAAAAGAAGAAGCTCACGATGTCGTTGATTCAGTGCTTGAAAAGTGCTACAATGATCTGGACAGTCGTATTTGCCGTAATTCCGATCATATGCAGAACGCGTAATGGGATCGGAACTGCATGGGCTACGATCTTGCAAACAAATCCTGGTTATTCTAAAGCCTGACATTCGTTCCATTGATTATCAAAAAATCCATTTTCAGCAGCCCCATGATGAATGTGTAGTGTCATGAGTTTGTTAATGTAAAAGTACAGAAATAAAGACGCGTGATGGTCTAGTAAACTATTTAATGTGTGAACATTTACCCTTCGAATAAAATCAATGTAAAAGATATGTGAGCTTAATATTTGTTTGTATGTGTAAATTTTTATTGTTTTAAGGTGCTTTAACCTAAATTAAGAATTTCTGATAGCAATCTAATAGGCAAAGATGATATTCGCTCCAGCATCCTTAATGCCTTTTCCGTTCATTGCGCTAATCTGCGGTTGGGGTTGTATGCTCATAGCCAGTTCCAATCAAGTGAGTAGTACTTTTTTGTTTTATTCAACAGCATGGGATGCAAAACCAGCGTATTAATTGTTAGGAACAGTGTTTGAGATACCATTGTGGAAATTAGTAGTAGTACCAAATAATTTTGGCATTGAGACAGTGATAACCTTGGATAGTGATTTTTGTTAGCGGTAGACTTAATATGAGTATTATTAATAACATAAAAAATATATTGATGATAACAGAACATAGATTTTATTGAACGAGCAAATTTTTTGGTTCACATTTGCTTTTGATATATTTTTTAAAGATCTATAAGAACAACCAAATTGCACATATATATTTTTAAAGCTTTATAGCTCACGTTTCCATAATACTTTCGCATTTTCAGTATTTAAATACAATTCATGGTATATAGAAGATTTATATATATTATATTAAGTGTATATAAGAAGTATACAGCCTTTAAAGTAGAAGTAAACAGTAACTGTTCACAGTCGAGCACTAGCGATAGTAGTTATCATCAAAGAGAACTATACGAAAATGAGAGTGGCAATATACAAAAATTCAATATCCCAACCTGAGTTTGAACTTAAATAAGTAATATATTAGTATTCATTTAATTGAATTAATTTGAACGCTTAGCTTAGCATTCCAGATCATAACTATTTCTTCTAAAAATTGTAACCATGTAGTTGCACAAACAATTTACTCATAATTTCATACGTTTTACACAATATCCATTAAGAATAGGAAAGACAAGTTACAGTACCACACAATTATCCTACAAAGTAGTTAAGTAACTGCATCGACTAGTAAGTTAATAAGCCCCATCACCTTTCCTACACAGAGCAGGATAAATATGAAACTAAGTATTATATTTAAGATTGACATGCGATACATCAAAAGCCCGTTGCAATATATTTTGTACCGACTGCAAGTCTATATATCCTTCACCAGATTGTTGCATAGCATTTTCTAAACTAAAACTTTAAGTACATGAAGAGCATTTAAAAACATATCATATGAGGAGGTTGACAATAATTTAACTCAATATTTAGATTGGCCACTTGTTTGTATG
Organism: Orchesella flavescens; assembly: GCA_964034955.1. NCBI lineage: Eukaryota > Metazoa > Arthropoda > Collembola > Entomobryomorpha > Orchesellidae > Orchesella > Orchesella flavescens. Next base: position 19,247,051 of record OZ035953.1, read on the forward strand.
TAGTTTTGGTAGAGATGGTTTGGTTGGGCACAGGCATTCCCTATGAAACTACCTGTGCTTAAGTTGGCAGATTTGATTGTAATTGTGAATGAACGATTTGTATTTGTTTGATTGTCAAATATTAGCAGAACCTTCCAGTTACATGTCCCACGGGTTGACATCAAGCAGTGTTTCCACCGGACACTTGTGGGGTTTGTGATCCCCCACCAAATCTCACCCCATTCAATACCACTGCTGTTTCCTTGTACAAGAACCAAATGTTTCCACTCCAAAGAACAAAGTTGATGAATCCAAAGAGCTAGAAATATTAGGAAAATGGAGATGAAATTTAATGCAAATTCAGCGTAGCGTTATCAACAGTTTTTGATTTATGTAATACTCTATACTCTACTTACGACACTAATTGTGAGTTTGGAAACACTTGAGTAAGTGAAATTTGAACAAACGAAGTCTTTTCCATTACACACTTCATCTTTTGGTAGCCACTGACTGACGTCGATGGCAGTGGAAAGAGTGGAAACGCCGTGGGCCCAAGCACTGGCTCCGGCTATCCAAAATACTGCGAGTAAAACCGTCACCAGGAAATCCTACAATTTAAGCATCAAACATATTTAGCATAATGTGTCTATTAACTGGCTTATTCATAATTTGGTTTCAAAAACGTACCGCAAGCGGAGCCTTATCGTGATCCATATATTGCCTATCCAGGAACAAGTAAACAGCAATCATTCCGGTAGCGTATATGAATGAAACGACGCCAGTGAAAACGAAGAACACGGCTTCACTCTAGAAAAACAATACAAACAAAACAAACGATTATGCAGGCAATAACCACTTTTAAATACTTTTAAATCAAAGCTATTGTCCTACCTCAGCATTACCAATAACCCCGATTTCTGGTAGCTTACAATTATCAGGAAGGGGTTGTGGATAAAATACCAAATTTTTGTCCAAGCTTTAAGAAATATTGAAATATACTGTAATTTATTTTCTCAGTCACCATGGCCACAGATACATAGATGAAAACGATTTAGTTTAATTTTTTAAGATATTTTGAGATGAATCATCTTTTACTTACTCAAATGGATACTCCACTTTGCCAACAGCCTTCACCGGTTCAGAAGAATTTACACATTTTATGTCAAACGTAAACTGTCCGGAATAATCAACACAGGTTGCAAACGCACAAATTGCAAATAGCTGAAAAATTGTAACAAGAAGTGAAAGAATTAACTATCTAATTCTAACCCGTTATTGACATTTAGTTTTAATATGACTACTGACTATCTTACCCATTGCAATGCTCTGATGAATCCACGAGGTTCCTTGAATGGCTGAATGTTTGGTTCCTGAATGAAAAACAAATACAATAAAAGTTAGTCCAACCTTAAAAAATAGTAGATAGGTTGGTAACGTATTAATAAAACTAATCTATTACACGAAAGAACGTCAAATTCATTGAATAACGATTGTTAAAATTTCGATATCGCCAATAATGCAATTCCAGAGAGTATTTATTTTACTCTTTGTTGTCACCAAAATGCATAAGCTGATGGCAGTCAACAGGTGTCGGATTCAGACTTTGTAACATGACAATTGAGAATTAGCTTACCATTTCTAAGTAGTGTAGAGTTATCTTCTTTTTCTTCCGTGTCACTTGAAATTGAATGAAGAACAGAGTATACCGGAATACAGTTCTACTCTGAGCACTTTTAAATCATGCAGAAAACCCTGTTTTAATCTCACAAAAGTAAGAGTCAGTCTATTAATTTTGTCAATACCCTTCAATATCCCTTTTGTCACAAAGTTGTAAAAAACTATGAAATATTTACACGGTAGCCGCCTCCTTTACAAGGGACACCAGAGGTTGAGTGAAATTATCGTTTTTCAAAAAAAGAATTCTAATTTATTATTTCCTGTTGGATGTGTTGGTTGGTGTTGCTAGATATTATATGTCAGTCTCTTTCTAAGCTTGCCAAAAAAAACTCTTAGATCCACACTCTCCGCTTTCTGCCCGGGTCTCTTCGTCAAGCTCATAGATATGGGATAGGTTGTAGAAAATATTATGGATAGGAAAAAGCGTTGGGATCTTGTCTGGAATTTTTTTATGTTTGTAGGCTCTGGTGCATAAACTATATTATGAATAGGACATGTGCAAGAAGCCACAGGCACAAGACAATCCTCCTCCTTTTGAAGAAGACACATCTGTTTCGGTCTCATAATATATGTATAGCTCCATATTTTTATATGTATAATATGTACATATCTCTAACTTCAACTCACATGATGGTCGTTCCGTGCTAGAAAGACACTTGTAATTACATGTCAGGCATACACATGGATAATATGATATGATAATATCACATATATATGATGACGCAATGAAAATATACCTATCAACCGTACCAATACTATCGCTATCCTGAGTGAAATGAAAACAAGCCATAACAAATTTTGTGTCTTCTTCTACCACTCAAGTGAAATAGTGCCACATGCAAATCATGAAAATGAAATGGCATATACCCAAACGCAACGAAAGGAAGCCACCTCACAAATTTATCAACAAGCTTTCATGCACTTTTTTTACCTGTGTTCAAAACTGTTAATATCCTAGCTCTCATGTACATCAAGCTTGCTTACGACGTATGAACTATGGAACATAATGCTTAACCACACCAGTAGCTGGCTTTTATCAGAAAAATAATGATATGTATGTAGAATAATAACGCAGTTATCTTGAAATGAGTGTGTGCTAACATTCGTTTGGATTTTGAGCTTTTGAGGAAAACTTCCCAGGGAAATATAGACGCTTATGGTTAATGCAATACAATGCTAGTTAACAGTACATAATGCTTGCTGGAGTAATGGGAAAATTCTCACGCTAATAATTTTCAGGTATCAAATACCTACACAAATATGCATGGCGTAATGTATGGGTGGGCCTAGTAGAAAAAACAATGAGACTTGATGATTTTGAGAATCATAGCATTTCATTTCAACTTGATAAGTAGCTATGTGCCAATATCATTCGTCATTTGGGCTCCATTTGAGTTTATATATTTGAAATAAAGACTGCTACACTATTGTGCTAATTTCTTGCTCATAATCTATACTGCATAACATTATGTAACTTCCGCTCAATTAACCATCAAACTGAAACAAATCTGTAAGGGAGTGCTGTTTATTTAATGCAACAGAGACAGCTAGTGTTGCCACTGAGAGTAATGCTCTAGCAACTGGAGACTATGCAAAAAACCACCTGGCACTGTCATATACAAACAAATAGCTGTGAAAAAATTCTCAAGATAACAGTAATAAAAATCAAATTTAAACCATGAGAGTAGTCAATGCATTTGTCTCTTGAGCATGAGCATTGTAGCTCATTAGTGGATTTTCAACAGAAGAAAACTATCCCATACTTTTGCCAGAACTAAAAAACATTACACGTGTTTCAACATAATTTCAATTTATAAGCATTGGCCAATTGTATTATTTTTCAGTAATTAAAAAAAATGTAAGGAGCTTTTTAAACTGTTGCGTCATATATAATTGCATTTTCTAATCATAATGGTAAGTTGACGATTTTAACCGTTGGATCGACGAGTCTTATTGGATTAACGTACGGAAGTTGCATATATTATATTATGGAATATGAAACCACATGATTTTGCAGCAGTGTAGTAGTAGTAGTAGTGATTAATTATGATATTATACAACCAGCAAGCAATGCAAACATACTGTATTTTTTTTATTGAAAGGCTTGTATGCAAGCATTTTAGAAAGCAACTCCTACACAAGAATAATGCAAACTACCTATGTGTAAATATAACAATTAAATGTATTTCCTAAGTAGCAAGTCTTAGAGTTCTACGCAGTTTCTAATATAACTTGAACTGGACAGTGGGTTACTGTCACTGTGGTTTTCCTTCCCGGAAAGAGTTTTTATCCAGTTCCATGAATTCTTTTCTGCAACCAAAGCAACACTAGATTTGTCGTTGAGCTGATGTGGTTAGAAAGCTTTTATTAAAATGATTATTTAAAAATATGTGCTTCTGAGCATTTTTAGTTGACGCTTAGCGGATACTGGATGACGTCTAAAATCATAGCTTTTGTTTTTGAGACTGTTCTATATATGTATGTATGGTAGTTATTTCATGGATCTACATTTAGGGCTACAGCGTTGTAATTTTGTTTTCTGTAGCATGAGCTTGTTATACGTATGCTATGCTATATGCATTTCATCTGTATCTGCTAGTAAAAAAGTGTGTCATAAATAGTTCAGTAAGTGCATAAACATTAAAATCATGCATTGTAAGCAAAACTTCCCTGTACAACGAACCTCTCCTTTTAGTCATATAAATACTAAAGCAATAACCTCTATAAATTTTAACAAACTCAATCCCCCAGGGATAAGATAAAAACATAAGTGTTAGATAAAAACTAATTTGCTTTTGTTTCTAAAAAAAATATTGCTCAACAAAATTTATGCAGAGTGCTGCATTACTCCTATTTTTAGTCATGTAGGTAGCAGATAAACAACAGAATCGTTCGGTTTATTTTGACTCTGTAGTTTACCTTTTATGCTCATATTTCGTTTCTCAACTCAACTATTTTATGACTCCAGAAGATGATTCACCCAGTTAACAGCGAATTTACATAGCACTAAGACTATCTCTGAGTGAGTATATTGCATCTCCAATTGTAGTGCATTTTTTGGATGACTAATAATCTTAGATTAATCTTCATTGTACAAATTCGTAATAAAGAATATGTTGTATTCATACCACATCAGCCCTCAAATATTAACAGCTAAGCATATGCCGACTGAAGTAACTGATGTCCTTTTCTTAGCAGCTCCAGAATAGCTATATCAAACCACATAAAAGCAAGCTGCACAATCCCTTTAGGAAAAATAAAATTTACAGGAATTATTTTCGGAAGCATTCCATCAACCTAGCTAAGCACATTCTCATAAAAGCTGACAAACTTTATTTCCCCTGACTTGACTTGACATACACTTGTTGCTTTGTATACACAAAAATACTGACAGTAAGGATATAGAAAGAGTGGAGTACAGCTGTATAATATATAGTAATAATAATGCATTACACAGTAAATCTGACTGACTGGATACAAACATCATTTATCTTTTGTACATAAAGTATATACATATCCAAGTGACCGGATCGCATGGAAAGGGTGTGTGTGTGTGTGTGCTCTCTGCTCTCTTCATTTTCAGATCATTGAATTATACATGTGGTGTGTTTTGTGTAGCTACAATCTTTACTTGCTTACTTACATTACAATACGTGATTGAACCTGGACTTTATGCATGAGTATTATTCATGAGCAGGCATTACTTTTACACAGAAAAATTGTTTTGATGTTTACTACATACACACAAGTTGGCAGTCTGTGATACTAAAAATTACAGTAAGATTAGTCACACTTTGAGCAGCAGTCTTTATGTACATATATAGACACACAAAAGTTAGCTCGAGTCAACCACTTAACTTAATTAGGGAACGTAAAGACAAGCAATACGATAAAACCTTTAGTTATTAGCAGCAGCAACAGTGATAGTCAGTTGTCATATTATATGTGAGTTTTTTATCAACCAAATTATCACCCACCCGACTTTTTGCTCAAGGAGTAAGTAACCAGTGGTGATTGTGATTTTAATTAAGCGCATTGTAGTATGCATACATTCCTATGTGAAATCTGGTCGTTCCACATTACTTTGCAATGTCACCAACAACTTACTGGATATGCTTGCTGCTCGCACCGACAAGATAAAAAAAAGTTGTTTTGAGCTGTTTTGTCATCTATTATTACATAAAGTACATGTGAGTTCTTTTTTACCATTCTTCCTTCTTTTCTGTACTGGGGTTAGGGTATGCAAATGGAACATGTAGATACTAACTTATTTTCCTTCTTCAAAGCTAAATTATCTCCTTTAGTCTTGCAAACTTGTGAGAGTATATACAAATACACCATGATGGTTTTGTGAGTGGAGTGGTTGCGAAATTAAAACAAAAATGTGTAACGCAAGCCGATAAATATGATTGTAATGCAATTTTCATTCTTTTCACACTCTCAGTATTTTTAATGGGTCTCTCTCTGTAGGTATTCCACGCCCAAATTACTTGCATGTACTACTGGCTGGTTTTATCATCATGGCCTACAATAGTAACGCAAATTAGTTGGTCTCGACTTTTTTTTGAGTGCTCACATTGTATGTTTACATTACATTAATACGTATGGTATTTGTCTTTAGTACAGGACGGCCCGACATTATTCAGGAAAAGTAGTTAGTAGTTACATCTTGTACAAACATAATTACACTTGTATTAGTGCATAGGTGCTAAGAGTGAGTTAAGTTAGCAGAGCTCTTCTTGTTCATTCCGTACTTGTGTGAGATTCTCTTTCGGCAACAAGAAATTGACAAGAACATGACTCATTCGCTACAAGTTATTGTGCTTGGTTCTTGCTAGCTCAAGATGGCTAATTACTCTGATTCATAAGTAAGTAGTGGTAGTGGTAGCTCTTGAAGATGAGCTGTTTGAGTTGAGTTAGGAGCATCATCATCCGTAAATATTTATATTTTGCTAATTCTTGTGCATTTTTAGTGAGGGTAAAAGAAAGTGCTATACATTGAGCACTACACTATATTATAAAGTTGAGCTTGGAATATGAGATTCTAAAAAGTGATAGACAAATTATTTTTTTTTAAATCGAGCGATTCCACGCACAAAAATGTAGTAGTTATGAATATTTGTCGATACTTTGAGTTTTAATTTAAGCAGCTGTGACGTTTACTAAAAAGTAATAACTTTTTTTATTGATTTAGATTCCATTTGAAGAGGGCAATAGCTTATGGTCTGTATAAAAAGCAACAACAAATACGTACTCGAAGAACAAAGGTGCGTAGGCGAATGATTTTTTGTGACTAAATTGGAAAGGAGACAAAGAAGCAAGCTTGTTTACTACTCTCCAAGCAAAAAAGCATTGGACTCCCATCAAAGGATGTACAGGAGATACTAAAAAAGTGTGCAAAACTTTCTCGGTCGTCCTCAACAGAGGTCAGAAACGACTCACTAGATATTTCCGGATAGAATCTTTCTACGTAAATTGAGACCTCAAGCAACTCATTCAGTTTACCTACTCGTATGCAGGCCTGACGCAAGAAAAAACCGTTCTTCTATCAAGACTTACTTGGATAAAGGGAAAATAGAGAAAGGATTGTTCAACCGCATTCAAAAAGAACAAAATGAAAGCAGTCCGAAAAATATTTTCGGGGAGAAAGGCGGATGATGCAAATATGGTCATCTCATCACCCGGACAAGTGACGCATAATTTTCACGTTCACCCGGATCCAGAAACAGGAGCTTTGATAGGATTACCTGATCAATGGATGAAGATACTCAACAAAAATCTCACGTATGTATTCATGATAATGATAAGAAATTAGCATCACCTAATTACTTCCAACTACATTCTTGATTATATTTTTTATGTAGTCCTGAAGACTTAAAAAAGAACCCGGAGCAAGCTGTTCAAGCCTTGCAAACGTTTTTTCAAGTTAATAAAGAAAACACCAAGCATCTTTATCCAGATGAAGACGATTCCCCTTCAGAAGGTAAATTTAAAAACAATACTAAATACATCCGAAGTCCAATGAAGTCAAATTTTTAAAACTTGATTTTAAACTCCATTTCGATTTAGAGCGGAGCAACAGTGATGAGTTTAAGCCACCACTTCCCCCAAAAACTCAACCTAAGAGTGCAAAGGATCCAGCGGTAAGCCAATTTGGACCCATTTATTTTTTAATATTTGCTTTAAGGTTAACTTGCAATGATATAAACATAGTCTAGTCCCCTTCCAAGCAATTATTTTTTTCCGGTTTCCGGTAGAGCCTCCTTTGAAAGTGAAAAGCTCAACATACAACTTCAAGTATACTTGAGCTTATCAGGATCAAAATTTTTACCATATCATCTCTCCCCAAAATTCGTGTTTTGTTCTACTGCATTTTGAGGTATTAACTGTTCCTACTTAATTTTTTTTAGAATGATAAACAGAGGACTGGAACTGAAGCACCATCATCAAACTTCAAAAAAGGTGAAGAAGCAAGACATGGTCCAAACACAAACACAACAGTGTTACGCAAACACCGGGACACCAGTCAAAACTCGGAAGACGTCATGGCTCAGATGAGACGTATTTGTAATCCTAATGACCCCATCAAGAGATTTGAGAAAAGCAAGGAAGTAGGCTCTGGGTAAGTAATGTGAAACGTGAAACGTGAAACTGAGGATGACTTATTTTTTTTACTCTCTCATTCTATATAACTATATGACGTAGGTATATCACCCTCTAGTAATCCCTAATCTACTGCACTCGCCATTCCATTACAGTCCATCATGCATATCATTAGAGTTAATCTTCTTACAAAAATCTGGATGTCTTACGTTTTCTCAAGAAAATGTTTGAATATATGTACATATGAATAAGTATGAGAACTTTTCGATTGTGAGCGTATTTATCAGAAAAAGTCCTAGCTCGTTTTCTATTTGCTGTATCCATAATCGATTAGTGAGAGCGCTTCTAAAAGCTTTTTTTCTTCCATACTCATTTTATACACTATCACTATCTGTAAAAAAATTGGACAGATTATTCAAGTCAAAATGAGGGAATAGTTGAGTGGATTTACTACCCCATTCAAGTGTCATGATAGTCATATGGCAAGAGCGGAAGTAAATGGATAAGTAAAAAATGAAAATAACCCTGTTAATGTGCTGTGCAATCATAACAGAGCATCCGGAACTGTGTACACGGCCTTGGATAAGGAATCAGGGAATCGAGTAGCAATAAAAGAAATTGATGTGACAAAGCAGCCCAAAAAGGAGCTCATCCTCAACGAGATAAAAGTCATGAAGGGATTCAATCACAAAAACTTGGTGAACTTTTTGGACGCTTACGTTGTAGGAGATCATCTGTGGGTAAGTTGAGAATCGTATGGGATAAGTATTAAGAAAGTTTACGGAAGGAAATGAGATGAGTTTTTTTGTATGTGCCTAAGTATTGGATCAAAACTTTTACCAGTATCCAGGCTAGCTTCCTAACTTATGATACACTAGGCTGTTGTTGAAACGCAAAGTTTTAAAGACAAGTTCCAATTTTCCCATTTTATTAGCTACATTATTAGCTAGTTTAAAGAAACGAGGTAGAAAAAACGTTTAAAATTTATGGTCGTTTTGTTCTTCCTTTTTATGTTTTTGTAAATGGCTCTCCTGTCCATTTCGATTGATACTTTTATGATGTAAAATCTCTTCTTTTCAACACATCCCAAAAGGAAGAGCAAAAACTTCATCAATTATTTAGTTCAGGGTTGTCACCTTGTTGGCTAGTCACAATGGGATGAATATTAAATTGAGTTGAAATCGGATTTGAGATTAGATGACAGACATTCCGTCTGATATTTATTAGCCATTAAAAAGTGAGAACTCGAGCTATGGAAAATTGAGTGTAAAACGATGTTTTAGTCGCTTCCTATCTTCGTGTTTAAGCCGTGAAATGCTTTTTCAGTGTAAATCACACGAGCAAAAAGTAAAGAATCTTGTAAACTGTAGCGAATTAGATTCCCCACTTGAATTTTGACATTGGAGCTACTTAATGAAAGACTAGTTTGTTGATGCCTACTTCTTCTAGCTTATTTTTCTCGCTTCCGCCTCTTTAACACTTATCAATTTTATTTTTCCTTGGATAGATAAATATGATTGAGCAATCTCCAATTCCGTAACATCCATGTATAATTTTTCCATCTGCTTTTAAGGTCGTAATGGAACTTCTTCAAGGTGGCCCACTTACTGACGTCGTGACAGAAACTGTGATGAGAGAGGAACAAATTGCGACAGTTTGCAAAGAAGTTTTACAAGCGATCCACTTTCTTCATAGCAAGGTAAAGTTTGTTCCCCCTTTCTCATATTTTTTTCTCGCACAGGCAGTAGTTTTTTTAGTGATGATGAAAATCGTTATGAAAATTTCATAGTCATGAATCAACTTATTGAAAAAAAATTGGGTATGTTTGCTTGCTTTGGCATCCATCCTCCTTGCCCAATTTGTATGATGATCTCCTAGCAAACTTTGATCTGGTGACAGACTGTATGCTAATAAAAATAATGCGACGCCATGCCATGCCATGGCAGCTTTCCATATATTATTTTTTAACTTTCAATCTCCAAATAATAATATTATAGTCATCCTACGCTACAGAAGGGAAACCATGTAAAAAGATAAAGTTGTTCACTAAAAAACATCGTCATCGTCAATTGTATCTAGGAAATATGTACTGCTCATTGTTTCCGTTTTATAAGATAATGGTCCAACTTTTTCCAATTCTTTCATAACATCAAGTAGTCCCTCTTGAAGCAAAGAGGGGAGGAGAAAGTTGATAGCAAAAATATTTTTGTTCTTATACATAATTCATTTGTGTTCTATTAAAATGATGAAAGTTCAAATCATGTCATCTATCCGTCCTCTCTCCGTCAATTCTTGTAATATATCAAATCACCAGTTTGTTTTTCAATGGAAAAAAATATTGTTCTTTTGTCCAATTTCGAAGGTACATTTATTCTAAGGAAACTCCTCTCCAAAAATTTATCCATAATATGCAATAAATAATACCGGCAAGACTAGTTGGTCCTATCATTTCCTTTATTATACTATATGAGACATGAAGATGTATATTCTTTTGTAAAATTCAAACGGAATGTTTGCAAGTTTGGTACGATTGGATAAGTTTTATACATGTATAAGGATTCTTCATTTACAACCATCTTTCCTTTTGTCATATCATATCTGAATATGAAAATTATTACGATGTAGTAGATTAGTCACTCTACAAGAATTCTTCTGAGAAGAATGCTTTCAACTTTTTCTATTCTTAATATTTTATTTGCTCGTCATTTAAAATCGTAGCCATGCGTCTCATGACATTTTTGTAGTCTTCATCTTCACTGTGAAATGGGGCACATGAGAAGTTCAAAGGAAAGGGATGTATTGAGTTCACGCTATCGAAACATCATATTTTAAGTATTTTGTAATAAAGACCTGATTTCAAATGTAGTATAGAGATTTTTTTCGTCATAAATACTGATCCATTCTTGGCCTCTTTCTTTGTGTAGAATTGAGTGATTTCCAAGCTCATTTCCTCCACATGGCATATCCGTTTCTTGGAAGTGTCCCTGCTGTAATATGTGGAATCATTATAATCTGCTACCATGAAAAAATGGAGAGAATGGACTGCTGCTGTGATATTTCAAATAAATATAGTTAAAGGCATAGTATTATTTTCAGGGTATTTATCATGTTTTGGTATTGAAAGACAGCATGAGAATCCAATAAAAGGCATGATATTGAATCAATAACAAAAAAAACGAAACCAAAAACGGGACGAGAGTCGTTAGACCCGATGACGACCATATTGTGTATTAAATAACAAGAAATCATAATAATAATTGTATATAACCTGTAGGTGTTGAAGGTGCCTCTAGTTTCAGTGATTTCCTTTTTGTACAACGAAGAAAAAATTGATGGATGGTAGAATTTAGGATTTTATATGAATGAATGATATTATTGAAATGGAGCAAAAAATAATATTGCGTCTGTTAAGTCTAAAAATAAGTTTTGCAACGGAAATTTGGATGTGGGGCTAAATTGAAACATTTTTTCTCAGCAAAACTATATGTTCTTTCATGTTGTTCTCTTTTTGTTGTTGTTTCACACAGGGAATCATCCACCGTGACATTAAGTCTGATAACGTACTTCTTGGAATAGATGGCTCAGTGAAAGTAACTGATTTTGGGTTTTGTGCCAATGTTCAAGGGGATGAGAAGCGAACAACTATGGTCGGCACGCCTTACTGGATGGCTCCAGAGGTAAATAAAAGTCTTAAAGGTCTTATAAATTGCTTGCAAGCTTTGCTTTCTCCTCTTAGTTAATATGCTAACCATTCTAATTTGAAAAGGGTGAAACTTTAAAGTTCACAACAACATCAAGTGTACCACCACATAATGACAATGATCTCCTCTTCAAACTCGTTTCCACGAATCCTTTTATGCATAGGTTCATAAAGGCATTGTTAAAAGGGGAACATGGTTCCAAGCAACCTTTTAATTTTTCCAAGATTTCTCACCATACAAACACAAAACCGTTGTGTAGTAATATAATGGGTCGGGGTTAGACTCTCTCTCTCTCGCTTTTATGCTTCTTCTTCCGTTTGTTCATTCGTTTGTTTCTCTGCTTCCCTACTTAAATAAGTAAATGGATCAACTGAATACTCTTTTGATAGTAGTATTGGGCCAACATTCTTTTTTCCTGGTAAATGTAGGGTAGAGTAAAAAATTATAAGGTATATGTGAAAGGGACTGGAGGAAAAGAAAGGTAAGCTAGGTGAAATGAAAAAGTCGTCTGTCCGCCCACCAGTTATCACTTATCTTGTTGGAAGCACTCTTGCTTCGAGTTTCTGGCTAGAGAACACCTTACCTTAGTGTTTTTCCCTTGATTTACATCAGACACTCACATTCAATATTAAACAAGCAAGCAAAGGCATTTTCCTTAACTCTTTTTTCCAAGAAACCGTTTCAAATACAAGATATACAGGGCATGGTTCTACCTAAATGTATCTTTAAGAAGAGTAAAGCACATGAGAGTAGTAGAGTAAGTAGAAATGTGTTGGAGAGTTGTAGAGGAAAGCCAAGGCCCAATAGTTTTGAAAGCAATGTTTCTTCCCAGTAGTGCTGTGTTCTCATCTTTGTTATATTCCGTGAGCAGATTTCCGTTTTATCCATACATATATCCATTCTCCTTCCTTTCAGCAACCACCCATCATCATCATCTTTCACTCACACAGTTGGTGGCTTTACGAATTCTCCATTGCTCGTCGTCGTCATTTTTATTCTTCTTCTTGCTTTGCTATTCATCCATTCTCTTCTCCCCCTTTACTTTCTTGAATCGGCCATTTCCTTTGAAACTGGGGGATTGTGGTTGATTTGATTTGATTTCTTCCCAATGTGCGATTGGATATGTTTCAGCTCACTCATAGATAGTTTGATGATCGCCTCTGTTTCATTCTCAGCTGTTGGCCGCTCTCTCGTCTTTCCATTTCATACTATCCTGCTGATTAAATGTACTAGAAGCCAAGGCTGAGTATCATAAACTCCAAGAAAGCTTTGCGTACTTTTTCTTCATCTCATATCCTGTAAAACTATAACTAATACATTGTCTCTCCGCTCTGCTGACATAATGGCTGACAGTCAGCTTGTGTGTGTGTGTGTTTGCTCAGGTCTCGTCGACTCAGGAAACAAGGTTAGCAAGACACCCGGTGAGAATCTGGATTAATTTTAAATGCATACATTTTATCCAACCCATATTTTCCTGGTTGTTCAATGCCACCCCAATATCACATTTCCTTGGTTTCCCTCAAAATATCCCGTGTTTTACATATTATGTTCATGCCACGCATACCACCTATTTTGATTGTGGTTGCTTGGGATTGTAACGCGCTCAAAAGTTACAACAGTATCATCGCTCTTGTGGTACCAAAACCAATGAATTGACGAGTAACCTATATGCATGTACTTTTATTATTATACATCCACCTATTTCCCTTTAACCATTTGCGTTAGTGAAGGGGCGAATGAAAGGCTCTTTAACAAAATGAAAGGAAGAGAGAGAGAGAGAGAGAGAGAGAGAGAGAGAGAGAGAGAAAGCGAGAGAAAAAATGAATATCCACGAACGAAATGGAAATGCAATATAGGTTTTGCTCAAAGAAGCCTGATGAGAGAATGCATCGAAAAGCTGTTCCATTACAGAGATCTTGGTGGGGGTCCATCATATCATAATTCTAGGAAGAAAAAAAAGTTATCGTATCCTATAAGTCATTATAGACACGTACGCGTCCCCAATAAAAAGCCAAAAAAACTACAATATAATAGCCTAATACATATGTTCTTTATGATTTTATATAATATGGTAGTGTACTATCAAACTATGTACTCACACTCTTTTTCCTAACCGTAAGAGGGTCTGTATGTGACTTTCTTCTTGTCTTTTATTTTCTCCTTCTACTCTATTCTCTAAAGTCCATGTCCATACCATGTCGCTAATATTCTATTTTCTGGTAGTAGATTCTTGTAGCCTTTATAATGCACTCTATTTCCATCTCCCTTTTAACCATACATATATGCTGTGATTCAAGAGCCAGTGGCTTCGTTTTTTTTATATCCTTTCTCTTCTCGAGACGACGACATAGATGTAAAGCCTTGCTTTGATTCAAACGGCAACAAAGACAAGACTCCCTGTGACCAAGATGAGCTTTCGCATAGAAATCCTCTTTCGAGCCAACCGAAATACGTACATGTCATGCTTACTTGTTTTGTGTTTGAACATGTTCACAATATGTGTTATATATATAGTCGATAGGTTAGTATACTCTACGCTACCATATACATCTATATTTTCAACTTAGGCTAGATTAGATTGGCTCGGTCTTGAATTTGCAGTGATTTTGAAGATAGAGGAAGAAGAGGAGGAGGAGGAGAAGAAGAAGAAGAAGAAAAGGAAGAAAAAACTATAAGGCTTTCCTGCTTCGGACTAGCTTTTCCTATTGAATATATTTATATATGTACTATATATCGATGATAGAACTTGGAGAAAAAGTAGTTGAAGTAGTCCTTTGAGATCGGATGCCTTTTACTTACTTTGCATACATACCACCAAGTTCCAAGCGCTGGAGGATGGAAGCTGATATTAGAACGCTGCAAACTTTTATTTCTTCCTTGCTAAAGCTGAAATACTAAAAGTACATTTTATTTGGAGGGAGAAGTTTCCTGTTCATAAAATACCGCGGCAATATATTCGGTTTCTTTTCTTTAATTAAGCTTATTTTGCTAAAGGAATTTTTGATCCGTGCATCGTCAAATGAAGGCGCCTAGCTCTTCCTTTGTGAAACAGTGGAGCAACAAAAAATTCCTCCCTCGCTCTTTCTCTCTCTCTCTTTCGTTCTTTGAGCCGATTGTGCTTGACTGAAGTAAGCTGGGACTTAAAAGTCAGCATGGAGGAAATTTCATAATACTTCCAAGGTTCATAAGTATTTTCTCTTGGAAAACTTACAAGACTAACCATATTAAACGAATTTTTTTAAAGAGTTGAAAAACCTACTTACTAAAAAAAGTAAGGGGGTCGTCGCTGAAAATCATTTTGTAAAAAAAACTTGCACTTAAAATTCTACACATACAATACGTTACTATAGAGTTAACAAGGTATAAATTGGTGTATTAATCTTCAGCTGAAAAGCTTTCCAATGTATTTTTAGCTTGCTGCTTGTAAAGATATTTATCAGGTGAAGTGCCATTCATTCATTCATTTTTTATTAATGATTTACAGGTGGTTACCCGAAAACAGTATGGGGCAAAGGTAGACATTTGGTCGTTGGGCATTATGGCTATTGAAATGATTGCTGGGGAGCCTCCATACCTTCAAGAAGCTCCGCTGAGAGCTCTCTACCTCATTGCTACTACGGGAAGGCCAGATATCCCTGATTGGAATAAGTTAAATCGAGAGTTCCAGGACTTTCTTGATCGATGTCTTCAGGAGAATGTGGATGCACGGTTTTCAGCTGCCCAGCTGCTAGAACACCCATTCCTGAGAAAGGCAGTGGCTACCCGCTCCCTCATTCCATTAATCAAAGAGGCTCAACGAGTATTACACAAAGAGATATAAATTAGGCAGTGATTTCCCCCCGTCGCAATAGAGTATTATTTATCCATTTGTAATGTATTATGAAACACTAAACGTCACACGATGTATTGTATTGTGCTACAATATTGTATGATTGAAAGGGAAACTATTTATATAGGCGAGGATGATGATGATAATGAAGATGATGATGTTATCATAAATATTTATCTGTATATAATTTATGATCGACCATTTTACATGAATGTAGACTTATTTCTACTTTCTTTATTTTTTAGTTCTTATTTCCTTTGATATTCACTTATCAACCTTTTTTTGCATAATGTTTATAAATTAGTATTGCACTTATAATGGGTTTATTTACAATAAGCAGGAGAAACAAGTCGCAATATTTAAGGAATGATGTTAAAAGTTCACAGTTTAAATTTTTTTTCGTTTTAATTTTAGAAAGTAATTCAACCAGATGTTTCATTTGAACAGTTTCTAATAAATATATTTTAATATTAATAAATATTATATAAATTGTTAGTTTAAGTTGGCCATGCATTAAATAGAGATGATAAAATTATAATGTTGCTGAATGCCCTCTTTGTTTTTCTAAAATTTATTCTTTCATCAACATTTTCATGCTTTTCATTTCGTTGAAGCTGAGAACGTCTTTTCCATGACAAGAAAAAGTTATGACAAATTGAAGAGCTACAAATTGTTTTTTTTGCTGCGTATGCAATGACAGATCAAAAAATATTTTACGAAACTTCATTGTTGTTGCTGAATAATATGGAAATGATTGGGACGGAGAGTTTATTCATCACAATCTTTCGATTTGGCATATCGTGACGTGTCCTAGGTATACATCTGCCGTTGTTAAGTTGTAACGTAGTTGAGTACGTGCGCAAGTATTGGTACTTCAATTATATTGGAAGGGCCATACAGCGGAATGCTTTCCTTTGATCTCCACACCGGAATGTTGGTTTAACCCTTACTGGAAATTTTAATCTGTTAAGTTTTAACAAGTGCTGTTCAATCCAACTAACACAACGTGTCTAGATTTGGATTTGAAAATTGGTAGAGAATTGCCTACAACCCAAATCATTGGGTTGACTCTATTATTATTTAACGGTTGACGAGGAAGTGAGTACCTACCTAGCACGTACGTGGGTTGAGATACAAGCTCGTTCGGAAATAGAAATGGCGTGGGACAGTGATGGGATGATGTGATGCATTGTGGTTTTGAGATGGAAGGGTACTTAACGACAATACCACATATGAATGAGGCGTTGTTGTATGGTTATAAATAACATTGACATTTCCCCTTTCAAAAACACCATTATCTAGTATCTGTTTGTCATGTTGCCCAGAATAATGGTTGACGTCAAGTCCGGAGTCGGGACACAATGTTTGGAACATATGAATATTGTCAAGCTAAGTTATACGGGATTGGAAACCGCGTCAATTGCTAAACTTCCGATTTATAAGTACATCGGTTGATCAGCCATTTATTTAGTCTTTTGGCGTTAAGCATCAAAATAATTCCAGTAAAGTAGTGAATTTTTCAATCGTCCATTTCTAGGCTTGTAAGTTTCGTACTTGAAAAAGTACATTTTTAACAAAATTACAAATTTAGCTAGTGTAACTCGTATAAAATATGATAATCAGCAGAAAAAAGTTATAGACAAAGGAATGCAAGCTTTGTAAAACAAAATAGAAGTGAGTGTGACTGAGAGCATGACTGTGATTTCATACTTAATGTGCGTGCACATGGAAGGCAGACGAAATGGGGAAAGTGAAACTACTACTATAAGGTACTCTCCTCCTGTTAAAACCAAAGAAACAGTTTTCCTAGCTCATTCATGTACATCTATATTTCTATATAAATAGATTCTGCGGAATAACACTAGCTTTCCCTTTTCTGCCCTTTCATTATTCCATTATCCTTATCACTGGAGGATGACAAATCTCATCAAGGATTTTGCTATTTTGGATTGTTTTTCATTTCGTTCCAAAATTTTGGAAAGAGGCTTGTGAAAAGTAAACAGTGAGAAGGAGAGTGTGTGTTCTTGTGTGCACATACGTAAACTGCTTGCTGACTCGTAATTAGAATAGCATGCAGTTATAATAGGGGATTTTAGCATGGCAAATAAGGGCAACCGTACACAATGAGATGCTTAATTTCTCTCCCAGCCCAAACAATAACTGGCACAGTATGTGTGTGCATGGACGACAGTAGCGTTTCCTCTTTTGCCAAAATTTACTTGACTAAGAACATACATGTGCATTATATATTATTTACCGTTGGGAGATATGCATAAAATGGTGTAGCACGGTAAACGGTATGGTTGGTGCATATGAACTTTTAATTTGACGGTTTTCCACATTCCCAACTAAATTCTCTGCCTCATTCCCATGAATGCTTGTTTCCCACAAATTTACGTAAGGTTGTTGCGTTCGTTGTATAACGTTTTGAGTTTTCCTTTGATCAATGTTTTCATGGGCTTATGACCATAAAAGTTGGAACAAAGAGGGCAATCGAGAAGCGACCTTCACTTTAAAAAACTGTCTCATCCTCAGTCGCTTTCATCTTGTAAAATTAAAGTTAGCAGAATGGAACATAACAGCATGGTATATGAAATGTGATGACATCATCATCATCATCCTCATGTGCCCTCGTGTCCTTTTCCATTACATAGGGATACATCAGAGAGTCATTCCGCTAATGATATGTATACATGTGTGTATGCAAAAATAAATAGAAATTTCTAGGCTATAATTACTTTTTATCCGGATTTCTTACTTCGTTTTATTTCCACATTTATATATTTTAACTAGTTGAAAAGCAACAATTTTTCATCATACACAAGTACCTTGACTTATTATATTAAAAATCTTGAAAACAAGTTCAAACTGGGGGAGACGTCACAACATCAAATATAAAGTTGCTTGATGATAATTCCTCGGTCCATAAATAAATTGGACAATAAATATTTGTATGTAAGCACTAGCATTCAGTTTGAAAAGTAAACAACGGTACAAATATAGATTCAAAACAAATTTATAGATGGGAGGATAAATAGAACAAATTAATAAGCTTAACGTACCAATGTACAATGTTGTCGTTTACTATCATAAGAAAAAAATTGTAAATAATTTAACCAAACAGGATGTTTAAAAGAAGAGGACAAATATACCCTACAATTTTCATTGTTTATATTTATATCACATTACAGACATGGTTTTGTTTGGCATGTAATCAATTGTGCCTTAAATTAATTTACAGAGAAACACGACGACCACATGTAATAAAACAGATATACTTTTTTAACTCACAAACGCACATTCATAATATTTTGATGATTGAGCATGCAATCAATCATCATGAATAAAAATGTTACAGAACCATAATATATCATTTTTTTTATTGTATTTGGAAATATATTTATAAACACTTGGGGTAAGGTACCAAATTAAATACAGACAAATGTACACATTATTTGTGATTCACAGTTAACATGATATTTTTATATATAATACGACTTGACAGAGATAGATAGACACACATAATAATATGCTCTTTTTTTACTGTTCAGGTAGGAGGGGATATGAATAGTTTGGTGGAGGAGACTTCCCAAACCGCATTTGTCACAGGTGCTATTTTATTTTACCTAAAAAACGGCAAAAGCTTTTCCTGCACTTATTTACATGTCTCCTGTCTTCCACAATTTCATTTCAGTTACAAAGAATAAATAATTCAGGTGTTTTCTTCACAAAAACATGGTTCGCTCAACAGCTATCAATCCATTTTACTTTACCCCAAGTCAATAAACATCAAAACAATGAAGACTGACTAGAAACCACCACCATCAACCAACTGTTTTGCTGATTCCATCAAAAGTAATCAATAATTAATACATCTATTATGCCCTTCTTTGGAAATAGTAAAAGTTCAATTTTGTTTTCAGCATCACATTACCCCTATAAAAACCCAATCTTTCATTCTTTTCGTTAAAACAATATTCAAAACAAAAACAAAAAGTTTTTTTTTTGGTTTTACCTCGTGTTTTCTAACCCTAACTAATTGTTTAGAAACATGATATATTTATACACATAGTTACAGTACATTGGTTTATACCTGTATAATATAATATATCACACAAGGAGCAGTTCATTGTGCCACGAATGAGGGACTCTTTCTACGGTTCTCACTATCATTAACTTTTTAAAATAGATTAGTAGGCTTTGACATGAAAACTATTTTTTGATTAAATGACCTATTCATTTGGGAGGGGGGGGGGTATTGAATTGGAGGGTACAATTTAAGAAATATTTTGGGATAGACAGAATGGGAATAGATAAGTAATAGTGATTTTGTTAAATAATTGTATTATTACTTGCTAATTGCTACTATACGATTACTACTTCCTTCCTTTTACCTACAATATTCTTGTGATATACATACATACTACATTTTAACTACAAGATCATTCTTTATGGTAATCTAAGTTTAAATTAGATAATGGACTTGTTTTTATATATCAGTTTCACAAATCGTTTAATTTTCTAGTACCCCCACATGTAGATATATATTTTATGTTTTATGATTAAGTATATTTCTCATGTACATAAGGTATCAACTATATTGCAATGATTTTTTCAGTTGTAGTCTACCACTTCTATTAAGATTACGACATAAATCAGGTATTTAAAGTTTTTTTCTCTCGTGTTCATAGCCTATACACTACAACATGGAAATTTTGAAAACGACGACACAAACATGATCAAAACGAAATATATAATAATATCAATTACTTTTTTTTGCTTATTTTCTCCTATCGTCATTGAATCTCAAAGGGCAAAAAATCCTGAAAAAAGAGTGACTGAGAGTGAGTAAAGCAGTCAAACTTTGGTTGGATGTTTGTACCTAAAAATATTATGTAATATAATGTAATGTAATTGTTATCCCTAAAAAGATCAAAAGACTGTTACAACGACGTCATTAAAATATTTTCACGAAAAAAACTACCATAATACGTGATTTCACATTGAACTAGTAAAGATTATTTTACTAATAAAAGTTCAGAAAATGTGTTGACATGCTTCACAATTAAGTAATAATTTGACACTTAAATATGAACGGTGGAGAGGGATTTAGTTAATTTTTCTAGTAATTCAAGACTAAATTTTTCCACGTATAAACACGACGGTAGTAAAAAGATATATTTTATCTTCATTTCATCGCCCCACCATCGTCATGGTCTTCACTTGTTTTTGCATGCATTTTTCTACTACCACTACCATAGTAATTTTTATTATGATTAATATTGTACGCTACTTTATATCTCTCGAAGCATCTTTTTGCTCATGCTACTTACTCTACATCTGTTCGTTCCACATGAGAAAAATATGATGTACAATAATAGTATTATGAATTATTACACATTTAATATACATATATCTCACATTTAAATGTGTTAGCTATGCGTTTTCCCCCTTCGTCAAATGTTAGTATTTTTTTGGCGCTTATAATTTTCAAAAGTGTCGTTAAATTCCTTTGTTGTCGTTTACTTATTCGATTCTTTCAGTTTCATTGTCATATCGATGAGTTTTTTTTCTCCAAATTTTCTCATGCACTTGACTTTTCCACCTAGCTTAAAAGTCATGTGGGCAAGGAAAATGATTTTTTGATGAACGTAATACATTTATTTACGATTTGTTTGTAATTATTTTTATGAACGATTGACGATTTGATGACGTATATAAAGCATCATAATCTCGACGAATGATACAGTATTTGTATACTAGATTAAGTAGGGAAAGTTATTTTTTTATTCCCAACTTCGATGGGATTAAGTTTCACTGATAAAAGAGTTTCGATATTTACATGGAGAATCTTAAGGAGAGAAAGTTAGATACTGTAGTTTTTCTTTACTTGTTATCGGGAATCTTTAAGCCTCATTGTGTCTCATGAATTGTTTGTTGAGCCCGAAAACGAGAGAGGAGGCAACGTTTGATTGTCCAGAATCAGTGGATGAACGAACTCCTCGGAAGACAGTTGTCTGAAGTGTTCTCTTCCACTTCTCTTGAGTTGATTTCAGTTTCAAAAGCCATAAATTCTGTAAAAAGAAAAGGAAAGAAAATATAAACTCCCAAATATATGCTTAAAAACTAAGACTAAAACAAACAAGCACGAATGCAATTTTCTTTCATGTAAATACATGTGTATTGATTGGTCTATATTTGGAAAAGTTGAGTCGGCTTCCTTGGGATTTTTCATAGATGAGATTATTATAATCATGTAGTTGAACTGAAAAAATGTTGAAATAACTGTGATGGCGGCACTGGATCGGATGACATTTGAAGAGAGAGAGAGAAAGGGAATGGAAGGACAAGTCAGATACATAAAGACAAGGAACACTGGAGCTGAGTGACGCAAGACGCAACTAAATCGTCTGCATGAACAAATACTACATATTTCCATTTGTTCCAGGAGAAATGGAATTCAACAATCTTTTATTAGCCGTTTTGAGATGATATAAGTTTGGAAATCCACAATATGGGACTATTTTGTATTAATTGCATAATACACTTTTAGGCTAGGGAAATATGTTGAGGATTTTTTTCCGGTTGGTAATAAAATGCACACTTCTGGTATATGTCGCCCAATATTTGAGCAAGGAAGAAGTACCAAAAGAAACGACATAGAAAACTGAGACATTATTTGAGACGATTGATAGCGTAATCCGTCCGCGTAAAGGTTTAATATAAAATATTGTAGCAGGAGAAATAACAGGATGAATTCCAAATATATTAAAGGATACAATTAAATAAACGGAAAGATGCAAAAATAAAATCAAACGGTTGACAAGGTACTTCAGCTGGAGGAAAAATAAATACCAAACGATTTTATGATTTCTCATACTGTCAAAAATGTGAGTCATCGAAACATTCCCGGAAGTTATATCGAGTTTCATGGCTCATGTGTCTATAAATTTAAGATAAATGCCAGTCTGTGTGTGTGTGTCGAATGGTTGGCGTTGTGAGTCCACACGCAACCAAACATACATATCTGAAGAATGTCTTTTGTGTCGACTGAAAGGCCAACATGAATTGAATGTCATAGTATGCTCTGAAAAAAAAATTCAATGAGTTTTTTGGAAGAAAAGCTGTTAGAGTACATGGCAAAACTATAAGATGCTGATAGACCACGTACCCTATCATTTCTTTTTTGCTTGCCTTTTTATCTTTTGACGGTAATTCTAGGATAGTTAGCCAACTACCCATGAGAGAGGCGAATAAGATGGAAGAAAACGAACTTCGGGTTTGCTATTGATAGTGAGCTTAACCAGAATCCAAGTAAACATGATATAAGTAAAGATCATAGCTTTGTGTTGTGATGTACGATGAGCAGTTTATCCACGAACTTAGACCGATAAGCTAAATGATCTTCAACCACTCGACTTGAAGTTTGTGTGTGACAAAACTAATTGGCAAATTAAATATTAAGATTTGCGGCATTTTGCTCAGTCCATGACAAACGGATATATCTCTTCTGTACAAAATTACGGGAATGAACATGCTGACTTTTGTGCTTATAGTAATGGACCAAAAGATTACGTACTGTGACTAAAACTTTTCCCTACCAAACTAGCCCACACTGAATCGGATTTTGTCATCAAAAAAGTCACGATGTTTAACTTTTTCGTAGTGTAGCTACACTGACCAGGTGTAATTACGAACGACAAAAACGGGTTAGCTTCAGTAACATCTCCAATATAAAGTTCAGTTAGAGAAATACATAAAAGATAAAGCACTCTCTGAGCGAAGGAAATTGACTCTCTTTTTCGCCTTTTGAATTGAAATGACAACTGATTCTCAATCCTTTACTTGTGAGCCGAGTCTAAGAAGAACCAAAACCAAGTTCCTTTGCCCATTTTCTTTGAATGCATTCATTCCATTCCACGATGGCAGATTCCACGTAATAGACTCGTATTTTTTCTTTCACTTTCCCAGTGAATAGGAGTTTATACATGTGCAGTCTTTATGTGTGGATCGAAAAAAAGGCAAAGAAATCCAATTCGAAGGAATTTTAGGTTGGCGTTGGCATTGACTTACCATTATGTATCTATGAGTCGGAGCACAATCGGCCCAATGAAATGAAATAAGCCACAATTTTTTTAAGGCTTACCCTACATTCTGTGGCTAACTAGAGAAAAGTAAGGACAGGAATATATTTATAAGTCTTTTTCTACAGCTATCATCCTATATTTTCTGTCACGGTAATCCTTTCAAAGATCAGTGAGATCAAAATGCCCCAATAAGATCAATTCTAAAAATACCTAGCTTTGACATAATCAAGAGTCATATGCCTACTAACACGTGCGATTAGGTATTTTTTAATGCAACAGGATCACATTGAATTTCAAAGTTGTCATAAACAGGAAACGGAAGTTTTCCGGATTCACGTTCCTGACAACGCTCTAATACTTGATAAAATTTAGACAGTTTTATCATCCACTGAAACTAGAATACAATTTCATACATCTGAACACCCCTTTAAAGGATTTGACACATATATAAAACTGGAATACATACGTATATATGCATGAAGACGCAGTTTCAAACAAAAGTTCAGAATTGATAAATGTCTATCATTAATAAATGAGAGAGTACATATTTGCAAAAGCCTACTGAACACAGGACAATGGCTACTAGTAGTCTCAGAAAATAGTTTTGACTTTTCAATATTTATTAAAAGTTGAAAGGATTTAAGTATATTCCAACGAACAACTAATCCAATTACGATCTTCAACATAGCAAAACTAATAACAAAACATGAGCACCAAAGGACACCGTCAACCCTAATGGGAACTTTAAACGCGACATAACAAACATGTTCGTAAGGATTCGATTGATTTAGGTTGCTATTTGGTAACTGTAGGACGAAACGAAAGTTAAAGATGTCAAATAACGGAAGCATAATCCATGTCATATAACTTCCAGCCACTGACAAAGTTTTGTAGATTATGTATTATGATGCATTTTATAGAAAAATGCCTTTTTGCCACTTGAAGTCTCTTCTGACATACAAAATTATTCTCAAATTCTCCATATATCCATGGTATCGTAAAGAAGCATACTTTAAAGTTGAAGTAGTAGTGTAATCTGCTTGTGAGTAAGTATCGTGCCATTTCTTTTGTACTTATGGTGCCTTCATCTAATTCCCGTCCAACTTACCCAAAGAGACTACCCCAAAAGAAAAGCACATGGATTCGGGAAGCTCAGGAAAAAAAAGTAAAATAGTTTGCTCATAGAGCGTACCTTGACTTGCTCCGAGGGTGCTTGAAAAGTATGAACAGCAACGATCTGTTGAAATCGATTGAGAGCGACGAGAACGAAGGCATAATCCAGTTTGGCTGACGTGTTCTCCGCTTCAGCAATATCATGGATGAAAAAGCGATCAAGGGAGATGGGTTGTCGGTAAACAATGTATCTGTGATTGGTTTCTAACCCACTTCCAACCACGCTTCCACTCTTTCCGCATGCACTTTGCCAGTTCTCCGTCAGTGATGATTTCTACGAGAAAAGGTATATATGGAAATAATGGAGGTAAAAACACGGAAAAGACAATCAGTTTAGTTATATAAAGGGGAAGCGCGACAACGTAGGATAATAATGCGTAGTAAAAAGCACATTTTACGTTTTTTCTCTTCTCGTAGTGAGCTGGTCAGAACAAAAGACAACAAGGGAAGCAGGATAATGTTATTATTACTCGGTATTTACACTTTAGCAACGTACTCATATGCAAATACAATGAAAAGTGCTGTCTCTCCTCTACATTTCCCAGAAGCGAGGGAAAACTGGAAAATCAGGAAAGACAGTGGAAAGTGTATTGGGCATCATGCCACGCAGCAGGAAGACAGGTAGATAGAAAGCTTAGGGAAATGAATTCGAGGGAGAAAATGGAAGCAACATGATCCATGTATCAAAGCATTTTGGTGAGAAAGCAAAGGGGACCATGACTCTCTTTCCTCTATTCATAACAAATGACAGAATACCAACATTTAACCAGCAGTCATCCATCAGCAATTCGAGCTGACTTGTCATCATGTTCCATGTCATCATGAGTTTAAATATTTACTTACTCCTGATATTTTTCTCATCGAGTCAATGAGTTCTCGTAGCCTTGCTCATAGGAATTGGCTGTTGTGTCTCATCAACTACATCAATATCATCATGGTCAATATCATCAACTATTATTATAGCATGCGACAAGACTTCACTTTCCATTTCCAATCCAACTTTCAATGTTATTCCCTACTCTCAAATACGCACAAGGACCCAGCTCTCACAAAAAAAAATGTATAATAAAAGAATTATATGGTTTGGCTCCTCAAAGTCAGACATTTGTTTGATTGGGAAGGTTAAACAATTGTTCGGGAAATTATTCTTCAAGCGAATAAAATTGAATTTGAAAGTGTTATCAAATTTTTTCTTGCAAGTTTTAATTTAAATACATCCTATGTTACCCTCATATTATTTATAGTATTTCACCATTATTCCTTTTCTAATGTAATTCTCAAAAAAGAAGTCATTTCATTTCAACAACGGCTGCTTTACCGCCTCACTTCCCAATTACAAGTAAGAGTTGAACAAAGCCGTAGCCACGTCCTGATCTTCCTACGATTAACAGTCAAGTGAAAAGAAAACTATTAAAATCCATTATGGTAAATAGATGTAGATGTAGGAGCAGCATGGGAAAGAAAGTGCAAGAAAAAAGAGTATTGAAGAGGAAAGACGGAAGAGCAATGGACCACGAGCGCATTAGTCTGGTGACTGCTTTCCATTTTCAGCCTGAATAATTCAAGGAAAGTGTTCCATTATGTAGACAAAAAAATGCAATATATAATGTGCTATTCGTACTAATCGTAAGTATCAACTATCTCGACATTTTTTTCCTTCTCTTTTTTCTTACTTTCACCCAACCCCAGCCTTCGCACTACTATCTTACCACCTACCTTATAATTTGACAATGTTCTGTCATGTGTACCTAGACAAAAAAAAAAGTAAGAAAGAAAGATGACGTTTCTTTACTTTGTGTACCCAGCTCACCTTCCTATTTTTTGGGTTGCTTACACAGTATGCATATCTTTTATTTATCGTCGTCATCGTTAAAACGTTAGCTGAGCAAGTTGGTTTGTATTCGCACTAGCAGCTCGTTAGTTTCCCAACTTTTGAAGTTATTTTTTAGCATAAGATAGAAGAAAGGAAAACAAGCGTGAGAAGAAAATGGAGGGAAGGAGTAGGTTACGAGGCGGTGGTTAGCAAAGGCTTAACACATGCTCTAAATAAGTAAACAAGTTGTGAGGGTAAACAATTTGCTTTGGAAAAATTTGAGCATTGATACATCAAAAAATGATGTTATAAGCCAGAATACACATAAGTTTATACATATGAACAGAAATACAATCAATAGAGGATACAATGGCGGCTAAATAATTCAAGTAGAAAATAGCTTAATATAATATAGAATGTATGTTCATTGTATAAGGTCTAATGGTTCAATTTTCCACTACCTTTTTACTTAATCCTTTCTTTCTTCTTGTTATTAGTAGCATGTCATCAAAGAGGATCACGTATGTTTCAGTAGGCTTCCCCGTGTCCCACAGTTGGAGAAGTCCTTCATGGATTATTTGACGACGGGGTGACACAATGATAGAGTCGCATGGTTGTCGGGATAAAGCCACTCGCAAAAATTCTGGCACCCATGTCTAGTTTACCAGAGGGAATAGAAAAATGAAAAGTTAGGGAAAAGAAAAAGGATTGAAATATTTATGATCAGTCATAACTTCAATATACAGTTCGGATATTTTATATTGCAAACCGTTGCCATGATAGATATATTATGATGTTCATTTCATAGCAATCTTTACAGGAATAAAACAGAAACTAAAAAAAAAACGACGTGTCAGATTTGAAAATCATTAAATGTTCATGACACCTTGTCAAACATTCATGTCATTTGAGTCCAAAAGGATTGACATTTTGAGATTAAAAATTAAACGGAATGTAGCTCAAACAGACACGATTTCCTGCAGCGGGTGGGCCGAGAATGTACAAATGTATATGATCATGTTATTTTTAGAAACAGCGACGTTCCCAACTCTTGTCCAAGATTTAGGTTGTCATGTCCCAAACGATCACAAACTTTTTGATGATATTTCTTCAGAAAATATTCAATATATCTATAAATTGATGCCCTTATCTTTAGACTTTAAACTTCCCACACCAATATATGATCGCATATCAGTTCTTCAAAAAAGCTTAAGCTTTTAAGGATCAAGGATGATCCACTTGTTTACTAATGATGTTTACTTATTCTTATTCGCGTACTGAAAACTATTGAATCTCCAAATAAGTTTTACAAAAATAAGCTGAAAATATTTTACCTTTGGTTCCATTTCCAATATAGAAGGCCATACAATGTTCCTCTGGATTTCCAAAAGTCTTTCGTAGTTTTTCAACCATTTCATTTTGTCGTCTAGTTCACCTGTTGAATTAAAAAAAATAGAAAGTTCTTCAATTTCCTACTTAAATGTTGTTCATGATGTCCCCTAATTTTTTGCCTCAGTAAAAGTACAACTTTCATTTGTAAGAGGTTCTTGCCAAGCAACAACTTTGTGATACTAATAAGGGTGCAGAGTTGAGAAAGTTGAGAGGACTGCTCTACATGGAGTCATAATCATTTAATTCCGACGAAACGTCTAGAAAACTTTTATATGGGGCATAACACTCCCATTGAAACGGCGCAGAGATGTTGAAATAGCCTCCAGAATTTCACAAAATAATACTTGTTAGTAGCTTAGTTCGAGTAAATATGTCGAAGCTTTCCAAGCATAAAATGGTAGAAATACGAATCAGCAGGGTTTCTTGTCAAAACAAGTCTTAGTGGATTGGATCACCAACAGATTTTCAATTTGAAAACATATCATGTGGTCAACTGTTCAAGGCAGAAATGCGACTTGGAAGCCAATGAATAAGATGTTCAAAAGTAATGTGTTTCATTATTTTCATTTTAGTAGAAATTCATCTAAACTCTAATATTTTCACATGGGTAAATTAAAACCGTTCTTCGAAATAGTATATTTCACTGATAAATTTGATCATTAAAACAAACATTGAGCATCTTATCGAAATGGAATGTAAACGATGGGAAAAAGTCCTAAACTAAACTTCGTCAGTTCGGTGTTCACAGTTCACAGACGAATTGACGGAAGCCACTAGAATATAATTTAATTAGCTAGTTTTGTCTTGTCTTAAGTTTTAAGCTTGGCTCCTGCTCGACATACTATATTTGTTAGCAATGTGCGATGTTTTTATTTCCCTATTGTTTGTGCAAAACGCATCTTTCGTCAACTGCTAAAAGATTTCTTGACAACTCTGTGTAGTATCTGTGCATCTTTTCTAGAAATTTATCTCATGGAACAAAAATTATGGTGTTTTGAAAAGAAGCGTGCGTGAGTGAGTGAAAGAAAGTTTCACACAGCTTTAATGGTGTATATCATTTGCTGCTATCATTTTTATGCATGTTCTCCTCCTGTTGCTACCACTTGTATTAGTTTTCCCTGCTTTTCACTTTGACCAAGTCTCTTATTCAATTAAATTTGGGCAAGCATCTTCCTTTCTTCTCTGCCTTTCCTTTTTACTCTCCATTGCTATATATGTCTGCATAGTAAATGGTTGCCTGTTCCAAATTTTCAGCAGTCACAAAATGTTTAATGAAATGGCAGGAAGGGAAGCAAAGCAGCAATAAGTAACGTATCCATCCCATTTTTTGAAGTTCTAACGTGGCACTAGCTATACGGAAGAAAGACGAAAGGAAAAGTTTGGAAAAAAATTACCATTTTGCATTTGCAAATCAAAATGAATTAATGAACAAAGACCAACAAAGTGGACGAGTCATGGATATTACTCTCGCTTTATAGTCATATGCAGAAAGGCTTTTATTAGAAATTGTTCACTCATGAATAAGAAAAGAGGGAGGAAAGATGAGACACATAAATGGAATCACAGTGTCATGTCGTTGGCAATTATTATCTGCATCATATACTTTCATACAAGGTGCATATATTTTTACCGTGAGATACTTGTCTAGTATGTACAACACGATGACGTTAATACAACTATGGATTGGCGTGTCGCATTCAAAAAATGTTACTGCATAACAAACCCTTTTACACTGATGAACTGGAACGCAACAACATTTGAACACTTTGGGAGTATGGATTTTTAATTAAGATAGCAATCTCTAAGTAAGTGACATTACTTCATTTTTTGATAAAACTGAAAAAGGATATAAAAAACGACTTACGGATAGAGTTCTCTTGTATTTCTAAAATTTGTGAGATGAGCTCCTTCTCTTGGGGCTCATTGGTTCGACTCTGAATGTCTTTCAGAATCAATGGGACTTTCATTATGTGCTGCACCGGGGAGACGAGGAGATCCGTTAGCTGAAGCTTTTTGCATCTTGGATCCTTCATACAAAGCTGCAAAAGTAGAATTTAAAAAAGCATCAAGTTAGGAAATGGTTTTAAATATCAAATCCAGCAATTTCACTAAATAAGCACTCATAAAATACTAGTATTCCATAGAATTTCAAATACAAAAATGACACACAAAACTTAACATGGAAATATTAACATGTCATCATCTTAAGGTTGTAAACCTGACAGAAACAACGGTGACAACATTTTATCTTACGATTAGTTTGTTTTCGCATAAAATAATTGGTGAAGTATGGAGTTTGTTGCTACTCTAGTTTTTTATGCCATGATGCCATATTTTTGCTTGTACGATGTTTAAAAAAATCCATGTCTGTCACTCATTCAAACGTTCCGTCCCACCGACATTCCGTTTCTGGGAAGACGTCATCCGCATAACATAACATTGCGAATTGTAAATAGTAATAACAATAATAGCCAAAAGAGTGGTATATAAAAATTGGTAGGCATACTTATTCCTGCTGTTTTACATGATTATAATACCATGTTGGTGAAGAAAAAAGATGATACAGCATTTTTTTATGCATATTACGTACATTTCTATGCAAAATCTTTCTATAGAACGTATCCCTTTCTAGTGTCATAATATCTAGGACAATTTTTAAAGGGGAAAGGAAGTGATTATGTTGTATAAATGGTGAGAGTAAAAATTCATTCTCCTTTCTCTCTCCCCTTCCTTTGTCCTTTCACTTTTACGGTTGTTGGTGAAAATGTATCATATGTCCCCAAGGCATTTGTCAACTTCACTTTTTCAGTCACTTGAGTGTAAGGAGCTTTCAGGTCTTGACAGCTTTACCACTCATCATTGTCACAGAGACGAAACAAATAATCGCTGGTTGCAACCCCAACCTCCAAAATGAGCAAACCAAAATAAGAGAAGAGGAGGAGGAGGAGGAGAAAGCAGATGAAAAGAAGAGAGAAAAATGAGTTGCATGAAATTCAAAAATTGTGTATGTTTCATGAGCATAGCCACTAGCTGCTACATTGCAAAAATGCATTGGTTCGTTGAACTAAAGCAAGTGAAATATTATAGCTGTTTGTACTCAATAAATCCCATCTTTTTTATGTTTGCAAACGCCAAACGCACGTTAAGGTTCATGGCAAGTTAGCTGTCGCCCTATTTAAAATAATTTTGAGGGCAGGTAAATTGACTATGATATGAATGATAGCGATGACACAATGTACCGTTTTATGAAAATCACTAAATGGCTATAAAATTTAACGCAACGGTTGGTATCCTACAGTTCACTTTAGTCACTATTCTCTTCCCCTTGCCAAAATCTGCAGCTAGTTGCAATCAGTCAATTGTATACTAATTAAATAAATTATTAGCTAATGACGTGACGTGCTCATACTCACACCATAGCAAGTAATCAAGTTAGTTTTAGTTCGTTTCACAAGAATAAATTTATCAGTGTGTCTAATAAGGTTCCGAATAAATGCATGAACGCGTGGGCGCCGGATAGCATGGCTCGGGTGTAGTCCTACTTCTTGGAAAAAAACAAAGTGTCCTTCAAACTCTAATAGAATTCCAACTATGCATTTTGGTAATCAAAAAGAGTAGAGTCGGACACAAACTTTTTCACAGACAGGAACGGGACATATATTATGCTCACGACAGTTGTAGTAATAGTCCTGTCTAGCAAAATATAAAACAGGAAACCAAATATACAATTTCATCTCAAACATTTACCTTTTCGAATTCGTTGAATTCCACTTGACGACGAAGTGTTTCAAGGTAATTTAGGGCATTGATGTAGTTGAGAGCGTAACGATGATAGGATTGTGACATGGCTCTTGCTTTACTGCTCTGTAAATTTAGAGAGAGAAAAAAAAAGACACAGCGTATTACTTTCATCTCACCTCTTCTATTCCTTTCATGCATACTTCATATAAATATACATAAATGATATATGCCACCTGAAATGAATAAGTTCATTCATCACCAAGCCAGGTTAGAACATTTCAAGGTGACAGCAAATCACGTGCCTAACGTATTATTCCACTAAATTATTCACATAACATTCCAGTTTGTGACTAAGCGATTACTTGGGAAAAATGAGAAAGTATATGAAAATAAGGTGTACTCATCTCATTTCCTTCTAATATCATTATTATCATCATCAGCACACACACGTGAGAATTTTTACAGGAGAGAACTACCACATTAGATGGTCGACATATCAAGCAAGCAATCTTTCCTAACACAGCTAATCTTGAAATCCATTAAGGTACCATAATGGATTGAACAAAGCATTTAAAATACATATATCTTGTTTTGCTAAACAACCTTTGCCCTTTTCAGCCCATGACATTTTTCCACGAAACGCCACATATAGTATTATCACAGGCCATTGCTCTGCCTCTACTTTCAGTTTCTAGCTAGTTGTCTTTTAAGATTAATGTAAATACGTGTACAAAAAGTGGTGTTAGCTTGGTAGGAAAAAAATGTAACCATTCTCTAGTGGGCTCCCTGTCGTAATCGCACATGTCAAGTTTTATTGTTTCTGGGTACTTTTCTTCCTATTTTCATTCCCAGCCAATGAATTTACGGTAGGAAGACGGTGATCCAAAGAAGTTTGTAAGATGAAGAAATGGAGAAGGTGGCCTATAACAAGCACTTACCGGCTCAAACAATTTGGCGAGGACTTCAGTGGTTGACAACTCCCCAGCGGCATCCGTCAACTTGAGCAATAAGTGAATAAACTCTTTGCAGAAAGCGTAGGTCACACCACACAGCTCATCCAAATTACCAAAGAGAAGCTCTGGCTCGGCGTACATGGCAATTCCTTCCACCTGAATCCGCTTCAAGGGTTCCAGAAATACCTTTGACATTTTCATAAATCATTTTTTTTATTATCAGCACATGAAAACCCCGCATGTTCAAAGGTAAATAATTTTTCTAGAAAAAATAACTGCTCAAGCATTTACTTTTACAACAGTGTATGGGAATAGGATAACGCTAAATACATACATACGTGAGCATTTACAAATCGGATTTTTTTCCAATTCCTAGAGCTACTCAAAATGCAATGAAATAACATCAACGTAAGTTTGCAATCGAGAGGGAAAGTATGTTGAAGACACCTACTGGGTATCCAGTACAGTGTCAAGTGACGTATGTATATCATATTGCCTGTATAAAAACGAAACCTGACGCATGTTCCCATTTTTTCCCAACCTTCCTACTTAAGTGAAAGGTTATTTTCCTTTCTTTGAAGATGGGAGACTGGGCTAAAAATAAACAAACATAAAAATGGGGCTAATGTATGCCAACAAAATGGGTGATCTTGCCCTTGTATATGACGACTTTGGCAAAGAGCCTCATTTGTAAATGCCGGTTTCTCATTTACAAATTAAAATTTTTCTCTTCACCCTGTTTTCTTTATCACAATAAAAATACATAAAAACCTTATGGAATACAGGCAGAATCTGAGAAATAAAAGCTTTCACATGGAATATTCCTTTTGTTTAGCGATCATTTGACGAATGCAATAAAAAGTAGATGACGTAACCTGGAAGGATAAATGAGTGTGATAAACTACTCATTTCAATTCCTCTCTTTCTCACGCCTACTTATGATTTCACATCATGTTCAAGACTCAAACCTCAATTAACGTTATATAACAAAAACCGGCAACGGGTTTTCAATATGTATACCACACATGTAACTATTTTTCAGATAGTTATGGTGTTCCTAACACCAATATATTTATTGATGGTTTATAGAAAACGGCCTTAGCATTGAAATATTATGCGGTACTATTACTGCTAAATCATAAAATATAAGTACATAAGAATTCACCTATACCTAATCTAACACATCTATATTTTTCTTTTCAAGCTATGAGTCCCATTATTTGATGAAAGGATCAGCTACCTGCACACGTCACATTGAAAGTGATGGTAACAAATGAAAATACCTTTTCAAAAATGAGCATGACACCCAACAGAGCTTAAGCTGTCTTGATCTGAGCTCCCTATAACGTGTGTGCTACCAAAGTTATGTTGTTTAAGATGATGTGATAAGGGAAAATCATTATGAAACATGGTAGGAATACACTGTCAAATGTACAAGATCTCAGGCTTACATGCTCACGAACAAAAAATCCATTTGGATTTGCTCCCTGGTACAAAAAAATAAGGATGGTGGGGAGAAGAAAAAAAGTTCACAAAACCAAAAGGAAGGAAAATGACTGCATTTTCCGTGAACCCGCCAGGAAAGAATAACGTAAAAAGACGGAGACAGAAACTATGGTGCTGTTGCCGGAAATTGCTATATAGCCTTTGAGATGGTGTACCAGGTGCGTGAAAGTATATAGATGGTATCTCTTACCAAAATATATTACTTGGTAACAATGCGAAGGGGAACGTGGGAGAACAAAAATTTAGAAACTCTTTGATAGTTATTTAAGTAATGCAACAGCATTGATAGCATTTGCTGCTTTATGTTCCTTCATCTGCAACGCAAAAATAGATAGCTAACAGGAAGGATTCCGCTAAAGAGATAGTATGATGATACGATGAAAATAGCCACAGGGTGGAAAACCAAAAAAATGAGAGAGCAACAGCAACATCATCATCATCATCCTCCTTGTCATTTGTGTTCCACCGCAAGTTTTGTATGTATGTTGGACGTGATACATAGTAAAGTGCAACATGCCCAAGGTATAAACCTAATACATCCTAATAATGGGTAAGCAAATGAATATATACTCTCTTAATGACTTTTTTGTTGGGTTGGCAAGCTTATGGAAAATGTATTTATGTGATGGAATTGAGTAGGTATACTGAACGGATTAAATGGGAATGCGATAGAGCAGGAGTGAAACCGCTTGCGGATATTTTTTGGGGAAAACAACTAGTATTCATTGGATGAGTAGATACGTTACAGTTGCCCATATTGAAATGCAATTCAAGAGGGAAGTCTCGTGTGATAAGAAATGGAGTAAAGGATATGATGATGATGGTGAAAGGGAGATAAATAGTTGGTTTTGTTGAGAAAACACAAAGCCGCCAGAAAGAAGTGAAGGAAAGTGAAAGAAAAATATATGAGAGCAATAGCGTCGAGACAAGACTAGATGTATGATTTGGCATGAGGGAAAAGATAGAAGGGAAGACTGAAGAAAACTCACATTTTTCAGCACCATGAGATGATCATAGAGAAAAGAACATTCACTTTGGAACAGGTCCCATAAGGCTTCCTTTTGTCTCATTTTCTGACGTACATCCGGATCGGATATTGATTCCTCAGGTGGTGGCTGCTGTGGCACAGAAGCGGTTGTACTACTTCCACCACTAGACGTTGTATTCTCCAAATTGGTTAAAGGATCCTTCTCACTTTTCACTGGGTTCATTGGAAACGGCTTGCCAGTCGGCTCCGTTTCTTTGCCTTCGACAAGCTTCTCCCCTCCCAGGAAACCTTGGGTGCCTCGAAACAACGCTGGGGTAATGCGACGCTCTAAGCACCTATCACTCATTGTTCTCATCAGTCCTATTCGTTTTCGTACCAAAGGTTTGGGACTTCGTGTGGACCCACTTGCGCTCGCCTTCTCATCCTTTGACCCACCAGCAGCTGTTGTTATGCTCGTAGTTATTGTAGGTGGAGCTGACGGGGTGCTGGTCAAAGTTTGGTGAGTTGTTAAGCCTCCGCTACTGCTAGCACCGGCATCTGTTGCACTGGACTGGACGAGTTGATTGTCGGGTTTGGGATCCCCTCCAATAATGGGCCCTTTAAGAGTGGCACCGATCCCTTGATTCGATTGACTCCCCTCTGAACTACTTCCTGAAGTCACACTACCACATGATGCCGTCTTTTTCATCTTTTGGTTGGCCACATGACTCACAAAATCAGACCAACACATTCCTTTGAAACGAGTGAGTTTGGGATCACTGTAATCACAGGGTTGAATAAGACTCATTATCTCTTCAATTGCTCCACCGGATCCGCCTTTTGGTCGACTTCCTCGCTCAAACTGTGCAATAAATAAATTAACTCAGTTTATTTCCAGAATACAATGTATAATGCAGTGTCTCTTTCTTTTTTTGCAACTAGTTTGCATCCACATTTTGTTCGAAAGACGCTCCGAAATTGTGGTAGGAGGTCAAAGTTATGAAATAGTCCATAAATTTATAAAAGCTATTATAGAAATGCAGTGGTATGGAATTAACAATTTTTTTTGTTACGGAGAAAGCTAAAAAAAGGTTCAATGTCTAAGATCAAAGCCCAACGGGACTAAATGCAGAAGTATAGCACTTTGGAAGATTAAAAACTCTGTTGTAGTTTAAGGCGCGGAATGTTATAAAGATATAACACGTAATATAGTAAGTTTGCATAAGCCTAACGCGTGCCAACAACTGTTTTCGCTACAACTTTTTGGTGATGAAATAGAGCCCAGTGGAGAAATATTAATGAGGAGCATTCCAACACTTGGATGAGCTTTATAATCTCACTTCTAAACTACGGTCAATTGAGTGGCTACCACTACGCAAAATATTTCATTAGAATGTGCAAAAAAATACCATGGAATTGGAACTTCACCGAAGGATGATTTCATGAAGCATGAAATTTTAATGCCTGCCCCTCTTAATGGTCACGGTCTTCCATCCGACCAAAAGCCAAGAAAACGAAACGTTTTTAGAGGGAAAAAAGTTTCTATGATCTCAACACGTAGACACAGGCTCAACCTCAACCTTAACTAAATTCTTCTGACCACACAACATGACGTTTGTAGCAGCAGCAGCCCTAAGCGCATAATATATATAGGCGAATGAATTTGATATCAAAGGAATATAAACATAGGCTTCATCATTACATGGTTCATGTCTCAAAGAGAGAGAGAGTGGGAAAGGTAAAACGTGAACTTTTTTGCAAGTTGGTTACTTCTCAAGCAGAAAAAATAAAATTTTGTGATTCTTCACAAAGTTTGCCTTTCTTGCAAATATTCTTCTCTCCTACATATTGTCCAAGAGTAAAGAGTAGCAACAGTGGCCTGGCGTTGAGTTTGTTTCAAATGATGAAATGAGCAGAAAAATATTTCAGCTTGAGAACACAACGCCATACAAACCATAGCAAAAGTTAAAGGAAGAAACCAGTCAGGCCAGCTTCACTCAGGACGACATAAATGTTAAATTATGCATGGAGGAAAAAGTTATTCTTGAAACACGAGAAATAACACTTTTAAGCAAACACAATTTTCATCGTAGGGTTTGCAATAAATTAAATATCAAATCGAGCGAACCATCACAATAAAATATACAAACGTGATTCACAACAGTGATGAAAAAAAAGAAGTTTGGGAAAGAAATCCTTAAATAGGAGCAGATGCACAATAACATCTCACTTACAAAATGCCTCCCGTTTGTAATGCACCTTAATAGAATCAAGAACCGTCTGCATCATCATCATCATCATCAACAACAACAACATTTTATTTGCTTTCTTGTGCTAAATGTTGCCTAGAGAGAAGAAAGTGAAACAGGAAACAAAAGAATTGAAATGGGGGGAAGGAAGGCGTTTGGAATTTTGCTTGTTGTTTCAGTTTCATTCAGAGAATGAGTAGGTGCTTCGCACTCCACTGGGGATTTTGATGTTGATGTGCGTGCAGTCGTAAAGCGAAGTGCAGTAGTAGTTGGTAGTGTACCGAAGGAAACAGAGCATATAGTAAGGAAAGCTTTCACCAAATAGTTTGGTGGATTGGTTACCCATCCCATTTGAATTGGGTTGCTGGTTGGAAAAAAGTATGGTTGTGAAAGCCTCTTTACATCATGCATTCATGTATACGTGCATCTCAATTATGTAGGACAACAATACCAGGCTTTGGAGGAAGTAAATAAGAATTTTTTCATATGCTCCATAACACAAATATGTATAGTCGAAAGTCACTTAAGAAAATTGAAAATTTGCCGAGGAAACATTTTTTTTTTTGGATTGAGAGGCAAATTAAGCAGGAGAACTGAATCTGAGTTAGGCAGTTTGCAGTGTAAATGTTTGAATGTTTAAACATTGATAGATAGTATGTATAGATAAACTCTTGTAATGGCATTGCAGCTTTATGTAAAACAATAAAAAAAAATCGCATATGAATTCAGTTGCAAATAAAATCCATATACACAGCCATTTTCATGGAGATTAGTGGTGGAATCCGAAATGAAAATAAAATATGATAGCTGGACAACCGTTTTGGTATGGCCATCAAAGTAGCAACTACACGACGTCAACCTTTTTCTGTCGATCGAAATCTGAATGTAAGATAGTAAAAGGGTTTGCATTAAGCGGACAAGGAAAGCAAAAAAATTTTATGATGCTGGTTTTCTAGTCTCAGTATGCAAAAATTGGATCTTCAAATCCAAATCCTCGATTTATCGATTTCACATTCACAAAACCAGAACGAGTTGGTAGTTTGGTGCTCCAATTGAAAGGTGGTGGTATGACGGAATAAGCGTCATAAAAGATAAAATGTGAATTTCTCATGGTTCTTCTTCCCTGAAGCAACACTCAACTGAAATGGAAGGGCAATGTAACTGAATATTTTCTCGAGACAAAAAAAATTGATAAAATCTGATTCCTGTACTTTTTGCTGATATATTATGTAATTTTACACCTGAGTCGTATGAGTACATCAAGGGGAATATTCAAATTAGGCCTATAAATCCTTTTGTTTTTCAAAATTAAAGCCAAAACTTATTAACCTATTTAGAGAAAGGACAAGAGCACTGCATTTGTAAGATGACCTATACATCCACCAGCAGGGAATGAAATCATATAATTTTTGCTATTTTCAAGCCAACAGGGAGAGCTTTTAGGACATAAAAATGTGATGATGGAAATATTACGGTTTACGTATCAGATAGAAAAGCTTGTGATAAAAAGTTGGAGCAACAGTTCCGGAAAAATGGGAGACGCGCATCTCAGTAATAAAATATTACGAGGCTTTACGCCTCTATAATGTGTGTTCTGTGTGGTGTGGACATGTTCAAAATGTGTGAGAACAGAACCACATGTTGAAAATCCTATTTCCTTTCTCCTTTGCTCTCCCCTTTCCTACTCTTCTGCATAGGTATCCACTCTCTTTCTCTCACTCAAACTCACTCTGAGAGGAAACGGAGAGGGAGAGAGAAAGCGAGTTGATGCAGAATAAAAGGTTTCAAGTCCACTGATACCTAAACCTAACATGTGTGAAGGTAAGCTAAAAGTACTCAGTCTGCAGCCATCACATAAACAATTCTAAAATGTTTCATAATAGAGTTAGCACTGTCGTGGGATATACAACTAAACTGAATTTAGTTTCCTATGTTATGAAACATTTTTTTGTTATTTCAAACTATTCATGTTGCGCTACGTTACGTATATCCTTCTCCAAAATATTACCCTTTGCCTTCACACACATAAGCACACAAACGCCAGGTTGAAGTATAAAAAGGGAGAAAAAATACCAAGTTTTTATGGCAAAAGGTTTAATTTACAGCTTTACTTTTCGTGACATTTGCTCATTCAATGAAAGTAACAAGTGCGGCTCGGCGGCATCATCATCACCTTCATCGTCACAATAGTAAATGATGACATTCCAACAAGTGGCGTTTTCCGTTGCTTTACAAAAGGTATATGTTTGTTGAGGGCAAAGCATCAACAACTATGAGTTGGAGTTTTGGTGGTCTCCCTTTTTATAACTTAATTTACGACAAATCTTATAAATTAAACTGGATCCAAAGTTGAGCTGTGCTACGTTGTTTACAAGTTTATGAGTTTTTTAAAAGTGGGATTTTTACACACCGTTGCAAATTTTAGCAACTATTAAACGAGCCTTCTTTTCGACTGATCGTTCAACTAATCTAAAGCTTGTATCTTTCTTGTGGTTTGGTTTCCTATCTTTTTCATTGCCAATAGAACTTAATTGATTTATTAGTTGTGGAGTCTGATCGCATGAACTCTAGTTTTTTGGTCGCTGACAAGATTTTGATTCGGGAATTTCATATGCAGATAAGTACAGTTTTTAAAGGAGAAAAATATTCCGTTTTTAGTTTTTTGAAATTTGCAGTTTTAACTTAACTATAGTAGTTTTTTAAATTAATGACGTAACATGAAATAATTATTTACATGAAAACTAAAAAGTATTAGACAACTTGGCTATTCCAAAACGTTATGAATACCATTGACAAACATGCCAAAAATTTGAAAATTTGAAATTTCGAAACTTTTGGCCGTTATCAATGTAAACTTCAACAGGCTTTAACGGCAAGTCGCATGAAAAAAGACTCATTTTTATGATTGAATCAAATTCGTCAAGCAGTTAAGAACCCTCTCCAAAAAAACTGAGAAGTTATTTTCTTGTGACCATGAGTTATGAACAAAAGTAAATTGACATAAATTTCGAAAAAATGACGTCATGGGCTGTTCATTTTTATGTGCTTTACTTGGTTTTCAAGAGAAACGAGAGATGGACGATTCTCGGCGGAGTTAATATATTATTTAAATACTAACTATCATTTTTAAAAAGTTGGACTGTCCACCCATGTTTAGGTCATTTTCGATGTACCATCATTTTTGGACGGTCCTTTTTTCAAAGATTTAGATTACCGCCTATGATCACTGCTCAATGTTAGCATTGAGATAGGTAAATCTTTCAGCGACCACTTCAGCAGAGTTCAGACGATCAGACTCTGTGTATCTTTTGAAGAAGAGAACCAAGCTTTGAAACGAGTTTTGGATTTGATGGCAAAAGGTTGAATCCCTTTTTATGTTGTGCCACTAAAATAATAAAGTTAGAAACGGGTTTAGATCAAAAGAAAAGTTTAACAGAAACTTACCAATTTGAGAAGTGACCAAGTGGCTTTCCCTTTCCTTGATGAGGTGTTTTCTGAAATTGAGAAAAATAAGGAAAATATAATGAAGAGTTATTTTTTTCTTTGAAAGGGCTTCATCATCATTTTGTTATTGCTTGATACCACAAATTATGAATCCTTTACACTTCAAATTACATTAGTGAATAGCCAGAATAAATTCAAATATTACCTGAGTCCAGCATATTTTGAATGGGAGAGGGTGACTCGATGGTGGTGCCTGAAAACACAATAAGGATGGAAGTAATAAACTAGTGCAAAATGAAAATAAATGAGTCCACCTCAGCGACTTTCTGTTTTTCTACTAAAGGAAAAGAACAAAAAGCGCTGAGACATCATTACTTTTTTAGGCTCAATTTGGAGTTTTATTAACAACTTTCCTTTACGCTCTTCTAATAGATATGTTTCCTTCGATGAAATTGAGAAGGAAGATTTGCACCATCATCATACTTGAAATGTTTTCATTGACTGCCTTGTCTCAAAAGAATACACATTTTTCTCAGCTCCCACATTATATTACTCAGGTTTAATGTTGACAAAAGGAAAAGGTTTACTGAGAGTGTAATATTTGCAAGTTGATACAAAATGATTCAAGTGAAATAAAATATGGTAGTCAACCATTATATCATATGAATGTGTTGAGATGAGACCGTTATTGACAAGAACAGGAAACAATTTCATAACTTCGACTGTTTTCCATACACAATCATGTGAAATATTAAACCCTGAAACCTTTCATTACACACAAGAACAAGGAATATGTCGAACAAAGCGTTGGTTCCAGGTGTAATATTATACTTTTGTTTTCTCTTTCCTTGTCTTAATGATTCAAAACAGCGTGATGTAAATCCGGAAGGCGTTGGCGCTGCTAAAAGTCGAATACTCTAGCTGGATATGCAATACTTTAATATCCCATTCATTATTATTTCTACTGAAACTTTTCGCTTACTTGGAAAATACAAAGTTTAACGTTGACAATCAGATAATCACCGGATTCCGTAGTGCGCAGTATGTAGTTACAGTTATTTTCCATGCTTTTATATATTTGGTGTCGAGATCTATAATAAACAGCGATTTTTGTATGACCAGAAGAAATAGTATAGTTATTTCATCGGCCAGCTTTGATTATATAAACTTATAGTCACCATACGGATAAGTTGATTGATGATTGTGTCCTATTACGTAATCTACCAAGATTTGTTTCGCATGTGTTCCACGTTACATGTAGTTTGAGTAACG
This sequence comes from Orchesella flavescens, assembly GCA_964034955.1. Taxonomy (NCBI): domain Eukaryota; kingdom Metazoa; phylum Arthropoda; class Collembola; order Entomobryomorpha; family Orchesellidae; genus Orchesella; species Orchesella flavescens. Next base: position 19,289,437 of record OZ035953.1, read on the forward strand.
CTTACTGAATGCTTCAAAGTTGTAGCAAAATTATTGCTAATTATGAATGATAAGTTTTCAAAGGGCAAAAGATATTGTCACTTCTTCTCGAAGATTGCCTAACAAATTCGCTTAAACATTGGATTTTGAAATTCAGCCCAGCAATATAAAATTACTTCTCAAAACTGTATTTCATAAGATACCTTCACAGTCATAGTACCCTGGAGTGAGTAGGTGAAGTTAGCATTACGTAGTAGGATACGGACCCAACAACTTCATCTTAACAAATAAATTTCTCATGTTGTACACTTCACATTTCTTCCCAGACTTTCTCATTAAAAAATATCTTATTACTATTATCTGATACATTTATCATTACCAATATGATACTTTTTCATTATCATGGTGAGTTACACTATAGAACAATGAGACAAGTTTCACTAAAATTCTACACATGTGATAGAGAAAGTGTATAGAATGGAGGAATGTTAAGGTTCAATAAACGGAATGGAAGGTTGAGATCACATCTAGATTGGCCACTAGGGTGCTATAAGTAAGAGGGCTTGGAGTGTATCATGGTGAAAAGTAGGAGATAAGTGGAGTGGAACGAGACCTGCATACTTACATTAGTATAAACACACATTAGTTGTGTTTTTGTGGAGAGAGGGAGGAAGCGAGAAAGGAGCAGTCAAACGGTATTTTCTACTTATTGTCTAAATCTAAAGTACCTCAAAGTGCCTGTTTACATTGTGTCCTCATAGGCCTCGCACATGCTTCATGTTTGTATGTATATATGTATACTTAGTTAATAGTGTCTTTCTCTCAGCATTGTTGCCCCTCAACTACTTTCAATGCAATCCATACGCACCAATTCCCGTTGTGGTGAGGATGGCATGGAGTGACAAACAAATGTACACGTTTCTCTGCTCTTTGCAATAGGAAACACTTACTTTGTTTGTATGTATGCAATAGTAATGTGTTTGAATGCTTATGGGGAGAGGTTTACTGAGGATAAATAGAAAGAAAATGGATATGGTAGGCAGCCTCCCATAGATTCACTGTCAAAGATTTGGTGATTATGTAATATGGGGATAAATGGGATACGTGACTGGAAATTATGCTTTTATCCTTTGGTGACTGTGGCGATGCTAAAAATAGGTCTAAAGGCTATGCAATATATAGTCTTTAGACGTAATCGTCTTGCATATTGATTTTTTATTCCCAATGTTTTTTTTAATTTTGTCGAAACTGAAACTGACTCGTTAGCATTATTTTCTAGTTTCGCTTAAAATGGGAAGAAGCATCGATTTCAATATACTATTGTATTCCTTACGTCAAATAAGTAAGATAATGAATCCACTGTTGTTATTTTTCTGGAACTTAATTAGTAGTATATAGGTGTTGGACTTATTTAAACAGTGAAGCCAGCAAAAGTTAATCAAAAGAAAGTTCACTAATTGCTTTTGGTATCTAAGGATTTTAATTATTATTATATTCAAGTAGTTTCAAATTACCAATTAAGAGATTTTAGGGGTCGCTGGTATGCACCTACCCAGCCTAAAGGATTCCTATGCTTACTATATATTGATAAAGAAAATGATTCTTTACGTAGTGGCCTGGTGGTACATAGGTGAAAAGAAAATGCACTGTATATCGATTTCAACGATTGATCTCTACAAAAAAAAGGAAGGTTGTTTGTCCTGCCACATGAAAACACTGACTGAAGGGCAATAAATGCATTGAGCACAAATTTACAATTTACACAAATATAATTTGCAAGTCCTTCATGCATAAAAAGTAAGTTGCTGGCTCCTTGAGCTCCATTTCAATTGCAGCTCAGAATCTAGTTTACTCAACGGATTGGAAAGTGGAGCTTCAACTCTTCAACAAGAAAAAAAACTTATAAGATGATTTCCTGCTTGCTTTCTTTCTCTTTTTCTCATCTCAACCAGCATGATCTTCATTTGGAACTATTTATTGGGATTGGCAAGGCAAGAGGAAAAAGTAGTGAGACTGATCCTTGCATTCAAAGATTCGTGTGGTGCATCTAAAAAGCTCTATTTCCTCCTCTCCTTTCTCTTCCTGTCAATACCCCATTTTTATGGATAGAAAATAACGGGTTCCCTTTTAAAGACATGTAGTTTCGAGAATGGTGACTTGGGAATAGGATTTATGAGTCTGGGACCCAAATTGAGTCCGACTGATCCATCTTTAGCCCACAATATAGAAATATTGGGCACGTTACACGGTCTCCATTCTCCAAACATAAGAAAGAATGGCTATCAATGAGTTAAGTTCAGCTTCCCTATTATTACTACCCACACCATCAACTACTGGTATTGCTACCATACATACCAAAACCAGAAGCAATTTTACATTCACAACTTCTGCCGCAAAAAAAACTTATATAATATATAACTTGTTTTAATACTGATATAAGTACCCTGTCCTATTGATCGATGTTCCAACTTCTCAGAGAGTGCAACACATAATGGCGTTGTGGGATCAGACAACGGGCTCTTATGAAAATATTCGGGGATCTTTTGCTTTCTCATCCTAACATATTATTTTATAATGATATGGAACTACCTATATATAATACTATGCTTTTTGATCGCACTTTGCCCTTTTACAATCGTCATTCCGAGTAGCTACTGCAGAAGAATAAAAAAAATGCAATGCTAGAAAAGCAAGTGAAAAACACGTGCTATCTCAACATGGGATATCTTGGTTTTTATCAGCTTCAATGATTTCTCCTTTTTCCCCAATGTACTTGTGTGACATTTGATGTGACTTATTTGTAGGACGAGCTGAAGCTTTTAGAAATTCTAAAGAAAATGAGAGAATGGCCCATTGTGAAAAGATAGCAGGAACAAGGGATGATGATGATGATGAAGAAGGTTCATAAACAATGTAAGTAATTAGTATATGCCTTTAAGCGCATTACTTTCCATGATAAACACGTACAGCGTCAGAGTGTCTGATTTTTATATTTGTAAAAGCAAATGCCGAAGCCAGTCCGATAGGAAAAATATTTGGAAATAATCGGATTAGTACGCATCATTGTTTGTGTGTCAGTCCGTTGTTTTTATCTATACCGAATAAATATTTTTTTCTTCCGATGCATTAATCAGTGCAGCCTTTGGTGGCTTTAGTATTGAATGGTTGTGTTGTGTCTTTGTTTTTGGGAAAGAATGGAGGCTCAACTGAAGGCTTGAGCGACTAGTTTACAATTAGAACAGGTGGTGGGGAAGGTGGGGAATCGATTTTCTCCTCAAGCATATATATTCAAAAGTATCATCATCAATCTACCAAGTTTGGATTTGGTGTACTATCTTCCTTCACTGCTTTCAATTAGAATGGCCAACAGCTTGATGTGCATTATGAAGGAAACTAACTGGTGATGGTAGAGATGGGATAAGCAAGTCAATGTCTAATTGGGAGGGAATGCATAAAGATTAACATTAATAATCATACACTACACTCCCCAACTTGGTGGGTGTGTTGGCAAGCACATGTACCGGATATTATGGGAAAGTCTCGGCTGCTATAATGTACAAACATACGGAATCAGGATGAGTGTGAGTGGGTAGAAGAGTTGCACAGAATATTTATTTGGTTCCCTTTACCATGAGACCACAGTGAATAAGCTCACATACAACTGCATCATCATGTATACTGTTTCACTGGGAATTATTTGTGTAATATGAATCATCATCACATCACTATCTATTTTACAGCGTTTTGCAATTATCTAACGTGTTACTGAACATAAAAGTGGAACGCATGGTAACATTGATAAACTCGAAATAAATGTCTTGTTTCCTGTTTTTTCAAACGTTGCGTTTACATAGGTTTGGTGGTCGGGGTTTCTTTCTATACAAAAACAACACAAAGTTTACCATTAGCTGCGTGTTTGCGGATATTGTTTACTAATACGGTTGTACCACAAAAACGATTTCTGGGAAAGATGTCTCGTGGAAAATTGGAATATGCCATGGCCTTTAACTATAATTTAGGATCTACTCCCAAAACAATCAGAGAAGAAAGTGACAATTATCTTTGATGAGAAAATAAAATTTGATGATTGCAAACGACTTTGAATCATTCATTGTAGGTGTACTGTAAAAGTACAAATAATGTATATTAATATGGAAACCGCAAGGAATTTGCATACATAAGTAATACAGTCACAGTAGATTTAAACGAAAATGAATGGAACCAATTTAGCAGAAGAGAAAGCCAAAGTTTATTAAAGACTAAAGATATACAGAGATATGAACGTACCCAATAAGCTCTTTCGCTGACTGAGGCATTTTCCATAAACGAGGAGATCTCCGGGACATATTTGCATTGGTGGGATGACGACGATGGAGCTTCGCCTTGCTCTTGGACTAGTATTATCATCACTGCTTCGACTGCAATGTTATAAAACGAGAAAATGTATTATATAATTATACCTTTTGCAATTCAATTCATAAAATGAAATGTCGGCGGCTCCACATGGAGGTTTATATATAAGGGAAACAAAGGTAGAGCACAATGTTCCCCCCAATTTCTAACGTGATGGCAACAATTTCCAAACATTATTTTTCTTGGAAAAGGGCCCAGGTAATTTTTGAATAATACATGAAATCTCTCATCATCTGCGTAGCAGCAAATCATGGTTAAAAGTAGGAATGAGGTTAGCATAGTCTAACCCAAGATGCTGATGCCTTTTTTGCCTCTGCACATTCAGTTCAACGCTTTATACAAACTTACCTTTTCAAAAGTGTTCAACCATTGTCTGCAGCTGATGCGTATGCTCGTTCAAAGCCCATGAAATAAAATATTGTGGAAGTAGGGAACAAAGCTTGACGGCATAGCAGCTCCAACTGTTCTTGAGGGAAAGTGAAATTTAGCGTGAATAGTATTGTGATTCGGAGAAACCTGTGCTGTGAGTTGTTCTTTCTGTACGTAGCATATTACACCGATTACAGGTGAGTTCTACCTAATTTCAGTAATCGTTACATTAATGCCTCTGCCAACTAACCAGCCAGTGCAACGACTCCTCTGTCTTTCTTTCATTCACTTTCTCCCTTCTTTTGGCCTCCTTCTTTTTCCTTTTCTTGGAAAAGGAAATTCATTGTGCGGAGCTAATATTCATTGTATAAAATTTGCATAAAGTGTTTAAGAACAAAAATGGAGAGAGAGAGAGAGATGGAACAAAGGCTGTCCAATAAGAAAATGGGATGTATGCTGCTTCTGCTGCTACATAATGGGAATGCAAATGGTGTATAATCCTAAGCCATTTTTGATGGAGTGAAGGGACGGTTCACTGAGTAAACAGAAGAGTGCGGAGGAGAATAAGGTAGATGAGTGAATAACTAAAGAATGAAAATACTTTTTGACTTTACTCATTTTTCTCCTTCTTTAGGAAAACCGTAGAGGAGGCACAGAAAAGATGGATGAATTCATTAGTTTCCTTCCCCTTTTATGGGTTTCCCATTGATGGATTTTATTCTTGTAATACTTAGGTAGTGTTCGTAACAAGAGGAAGACCATGATATATTTCAAAGAGAAACATATTGTAAGAAACAAGTATTATATAACTTAAGAGAAGACCTATAGCTATGATGATGCTATATCCATTGCCCAAGTTTAATACTACAACCAGATTATGTTTGAAGGAGAGAGAGAGAAAGTTAAATAAAAGGATTAACTCCACCGGATTTAATTTCATATCCAAAAGAAACTTAGTTTAGTTTGGTAGTTGTATAAACCCATTTTCTGCCCATTCCCTCTCCATTGTTAGCCATAAATCCTGGTCAAATAATAAATGAGCCAATTATCTGGTGTGCAATACATTTTACCATAGAGAAAGAAAGGGAGATGGAGAGAGGACGCTAATGAAAATTATAGGGTTCACCAGGGCGTGGACAAACTTTAGCGGAAAATCAAATTTGGTTTTTCTATGTGAGCTAATACAAGAATGTTGCAAGTTTCTTGGAATAAAAGCAAGTTTGCTTGATATAATCACAGCTCCCGAAACGATTTCGTGTTATAATCGCTGTCACTAAAATCAGTGATATAAAAGGTAAGGCTTTGATACAAAACGCCGGATTGTCAAAACTGAAATGAGATTGTTGAATGGAGAGATGGAGTTGAGATTGGATACAAATAAAATGAATAGGATTGTGTTCCGTTCATAATATGTTTAATACATGCTCATATTATGCATCCGTGCGCCAACATTTGTTTTAATCGCTGGATTATTATACACTGTACAATTTTATGATGAAAATGAATGAGTCTGAGTTTTTTGCCATTGAATGACAAAAAACTAAGGTTTGAATGGCATCATCATCCACCCTGATTACATTTACGATCACAGTATGTCGCTGCCCTGACATTGGTTGTCGTCGGTTGTTTTGAAAATGGAGTATAAAGTTTTGTGTACTAAAAGGGGCAGAGTAGAGCACAGCACGCTTTCCCTGATAGCTTTGTTTTTCCCTGAGGTGAAAGCTAGAGGATGGTGATTGACTTACCATGAGTTCTTATCTCGATCTGCGTCATTCTCGTAGTCAGGATCAGGAATAATCTTAGGAGGTACTAGGGCAGGACGTCGGGTCAGCGAGGAGGCAGGAGGTCCGACCAAAGGATCTTCTTCCTCAGCTTTAGAACTACAAACGCTACCACATGGGGCTCCTGCAAGAGAGCCACCACGCGTGGGAGGGCTTTGCCTCTCCACATTTGCTGGGTGGTCATAGTGACTGCCTGGACTCAATGTTTGAGACATGCTGGGAGATAATTCCAAACTTGGGAATACTGCTTGTTGGCCGTTCTAAATCATAAATAGAAAAGTATGTCAAGATTATTATTATGAATTCTTAATCCCACTAGTCACTAATACTATGAGAGTAATTGCGTGATACATAAACTAAATATTAAAGCTTTAATCATACAACCAACTAACCAAACATGAACCATATATTGAAATAAACAAAAATCAAAAAGCTTTTATACGCTTAAACATAATTCTATCTACAGTTAAGTACAAATGTAAGCTCAATCATATTTATAGAAGCTAGCAAAAAAGCAAAATAACCAAGAATAGTTAGGCTTAAGCTTAACAACAACACAATTATTTTCTCAACATTATTGTTTAATAAATTATTCTACAATTTGTATTTATGAGCATTTTTATTTCAAGATTGGATAGAATTCTTCAAATATCTCATTTGTTAGGATTGGAAGGTACGTATATTTCAGGCCAACTATATTTGTCTGAATACCTTGTCGATTTTATTACATGATGATGATGATGATGATATGCACACATATTACATTTGAGTATTTGCTCTTTTGAGTTCCCTACTCCAGGATAAAATCCATTGGACCATGTCACAACTATGATATGAAGGAAATGAAACGTGAACACTGGAGGAAGAATGTGAATGAATCTAAAGATAACAGAGATTCGATATAATGGTGTAGTTGTAGTGGGACACAAACAAAACTCATTTTTGGTACAACTTCCTTCTATTGTAATACATTCCTTGTTTTTAGGTTTTGCTTTGGAAAAGCCAATATGAATAGAGTGGAAACGACACAAGCTATTGAAAAACCTAGGAATGGTTTGGAGAGTCGAAGTTGAAGTCAAAATCAAGGTGAGCATCCACTCGCCTCCAGCTCCAGCCATGTCACGTTCTCAAATGCTAGCAAAGAGGGAAATGGACCTGAGTAAAAGCGTTTTACTTTTCCAAGATAAAGCTTCCCCTGAAACTATACACTCTTTTAGCAAGCTATGCATGCACACCTATCTTTACCAGTCTACAAGTAGAGAAGGATGTGATGTGATACGGGCTCACAAACTGGCACAAATGTGAATTTCTTCTAATGTAGCAATGTGATTCTGTCTACATCTTTTCCCCGGAAATTCATCTGTTTTCTAGCGAAGAATACATTATTATGAAAGATACTTGGGCATTTGTGTGAAATTTATATGATTTCAATTTTATGCCTTTTTCCTTACCAGCAGCAGATACTTGAGAGAGACCATTAGCTGGAATCTTTATACTTATCCCAAGGCTACAATTGCCAATTTCCAAAATTTTACGTTCCATAAATACATGTTTTAGTGAGCATTGAGTCTAGTTGTAGGTGGTACAAGCATGCATTTTTCATTTCACAATGAAAACGACAGTATTCTCTACGGGTGTGTGAGGTCGATTCAATGTAGATGTTGTTGCTCTGCCAGCTAAACTCAGGTATGTAAACGCATGGAACAACTCATGCATGCATCAGATTATGTGCTTACGTCTGTGTGTGTTTATGCCTCTCCCAACAGTAACACCTTTCTTTTACCTCATTTCACATGTATTTATTGGTGTATCTCTGATGCTTTCAGTTGAAGAACGGCAGTCACATTTCCCCTTAACAGTCTACAGATCCATTTTACCCATTCTAAAAAATTAGGACCCAAATCAACTTTACAGCAGCATAACATTCACGTACAACAAAAAGGTTTTTGGGGTAGAAAAGTACTAAAGGTGTGATGTGACGTGATGAGATGGTTTGGTGTAGTCTGGTGTAGAATGGCTTTCAAGATGAAACTGCTCACTTTAAAATCAAACGCAACCATCTTCCCGTCCTTCCCATTGTATTCATAGTCAACCAAAGTTTTTATATGTACTTATTGCACATCATGCGACTACTTTAGGCGAATCAATGCTCAGTGCTATTGCCTTTTTTCTGGGATACATTTACATCTCAACCCGTAAGCCTTAGCTAAGCTACTTTTATCCTGCCATCAAACATCACCACACACAACAGTCAAAGTGTATATGGGTCTTGCAGACTGCATTATAATATTTATTTTTGTACCTCTCTTGGAAGAAAAAAAATCAGCATCAAAATCACCACCACTGTATTCCTCTTTCCTTGTTTGCTTCAGGCAAACCAAAACCGAAAGTAAAAGTCAGTGGCATGGCCTGTCTCGACTGGCAAGGCAAGACAACTTTCTTATACAGAATTAAAAGAAGAGAGCTGGCAGCCACAAGAGATCTTTCCAAGGAGAACAAGCAAGCACGTGGAATATGAGTGTACTTATTCCTGATGAAGATAATAATAATGCACACACATGCACTTTATAACCCTACTTTCCTTCCAACCCGTACACAAATTTTATTTATAAAATAAGAACCCCTAAGACTTTCCTGTATGGAGGAAACGAGAGTGTAATCTCACAAAAATGGAGAAAGCGAGAATGAAATGTGCTCCCTTGAGTCACCTCCGTAACATTCGACTATCATTACAGAACTATAGTTACAACACACCTTATGAATGAACCATCATATAAAGTTCATTTAGGAAACGTGGATAAAAAAAGACAGGATACTGTTATGATAATGTTTATGTATAAGGGGTAAGCTAAGAATATGTGGTTGATTTGAATGGGAGCAGGTGTGTTATTCTATAAGGTAGCGATAGGGAGAGCAAGGAAGAGAGAGATCAGGCAGAGAGAAGTGAATCACCATGAGGAGAGGAGTCCGATCAATGTACAGTAATTCTGTTAATTGTGCTAATAAACTTATCATTTAAACTCAGTTATTGATGTGTTTGCATACAATTCTTCACATCATAACATGGTGACAGAAGTAGAAACGTATTCACGTGTTAAATAGTTAATAATTAGTGAACCAGTGATGGCGTTTTCCGGCCACGTTCCCGTGCCGAAGGCGTTAGCCCTTCATGACGGAAGTCTAAGTGACCATTGGAAGCGCTTCAAGGCTGCATTCGCCAACTACGAATTGGCCACCGGTCATAAACGGAAAGGTGATGACATCCGTGTAGCTCTGCTGCTCTCTGTTATTGGAGAAGAGGCCGTTGAAGTTTATGAGACATTCACATGGGACGACGAGGACGATAAGCGAAAGATCAATGAAGTCCTGCTAAAATTTGAAGCATACTGTATCCCGAGAAAGAATGTTTTGTATGAGACCTACAGATTCACCTGCAAGAAGCAGCAGGAAGGAGAACCTGTTGATCGTTACCTGACAGGATTGAAGAAGATTGCAGACAGCTGTGATTTTGTGGACAAACCACGGCGCCTTCGAGATCAGCTCGTGTTTGGAATCAAGGACGATCGTGTCCGTGAGCGCCTGTTGAGGGAAACGGATCCTCCATTGGAACAGGTTTTAGAACGTATTCGGGCAAGTGAAGTCGCAGCTGTTCAGGTGCAGGAAATGATTGAAGAAAAGCACGAGGCTGCATACTATGTAAAACCCCAGAGAAAAGGAAGCAATGATCCCGTCCAATCAAGGGCTAATCAGGGAGAAAGACAAAGGCTTGTTACTAACTGCAAATACTGTGGAGGATCCCATGAGCGAAGGAAGTGCCCCGCATATGGAGCAGTTTGTAGTGCATGTCACAGAAGGAATCATTTCTCAGCATGCTGTATGAAGACCAAAGGGGATGTCAATCAAGTTCTAGAAGCGGAGGAAGCAAGAATGGTCAAGCATAAATTGTTTGCCGTGAGTGGACACCACATGGGCCGAAGAACCAAAACCTTTGTAGTCTCTGGAAGTCCAAACCATATTACATTTCATATTGACACGGGAGCGTCTTGTAATGTGTTACCATTTACGGAGTACGTAAGAATTACAGAGGATTATGGGGGGCGAAACTTGCTGTCCACAAAAGTTCAATTGCAAACCTACGGGGGTAAGACCTACATTTCCGAAGGAGCCTACAAGTTGACGGTTTCATCACAACGCCAGAAACATGTCATTCTCGTTCATGTTGTGAAGCTGGAAGGTCAACCTCTCCTGTGTTTGAAGACATGCGAAGACCTTGGTGTGCTCCAAATTCTGGACAGTGACCAAGCCATAGCAGAAGCATCAGCAGTGGAACCAGTAGTGGGTTTGAGCAAAGAAGAACTTCTAAAGAAATACTCCCAAGCATTTGAGGGACTTGGAAAACTAGCAGGAAAATACAAAATTCAAGTTGATGAATCTGTTCCTCCAGTGGTACACGCGCCCAGAAAGTTCCCCGTATCATTGCGAGATGACTTGAAAAAATATCTGGATGACCTGGAGCAAGAAGGCATTATTGCAAAAGTCACAACTCCAACTGATTGGGTATCCAGTCTTATGGTGATTAGAGAGCCAAGCAAATTCAGGATTTGTATTGATCCTAGGGACCTAAACCGGGCTATTCGGAGAGCTCATTATCCATTACCCACTGTAGAAGATGTGGCCACGCGAGTTCACCAAGCAAAAGTCTTCAGTGTACTGGACGCCAAACGAGGATTCTGGCAAGTTGAATTAGAAGAAGAGTCTAGCTTCCTTACAACGTTTCACACCCCATTCGGACGATACCGTTGGAAACGAATGCCATTTGGGATATCGTCAGCACCAGAAATCTGGCAGAGAAAAATGCATGAATTTATCGAAGGTCTAAATGGGACGGAGGTGGTTGCAGATGATTTTCTGGTTGTTGGTTGTGGAGCCACTTACGAAGATGCAATACAAGACCATGATAGAAATATAGAAGCGCTCCTCAAGAAGGCTATTCAAGAAAATTTAAAACTGAATCCAGCTAAGCTGAAATTTAAGCTCCACGAGGTTCCTTTCATCGGACATCTGCTGACCCAACATGGAGTGAAGCCTGATCCAAAGAAAGTGGAAGCGATAATGAAGATGCCAGACCCACATGACGAAAAATCTCTGCGTCGGTTCTTAGGAATGATACAATATCTGGCCAAGTTCCTTCCAAGTTTGTCTACTGTAACTACTCCACTACGCCGATTAACTGATGTTAAAGAGGAGTGGACTTGGAACAATATTCACAAGAAAGCTATTAATCGCATCAAAGACCTCATCTCAAAAGCACCAGTGTTAGCCTACTTTGACCCCAGCAAAGAAGTCGTCATTCAATCAGATGCAAGTGACTCGGGATTGGGAGCTGTGCTTCTTCAAGATGGAAAGCCTGTTCATTTCACCTCCAGAGCAATGACGCCCACCGAGCAGCGATATGCCCAGATTGAGAAAGAAATGTTGGCCATTGTTCATGGTTGCTCGAAATTTGATCACTACATTTATGGACGCAGCGACGTGAAAATTGACACAGATCACAAACCATTGGAAACAATCTTCAAAAAGGCAATTGCCGGTTCTCCAAAACGGCTGCAGCGCATGCTACTTTTCCTTCAGAAGTACCAGTTAGATGTGCGCTATAAACGAGGCTCTGAATTGTACATTGCTGACACGCTAAGCCGAGCATACATGCCAGTGTACAGCTCAGAAGATCTCCATGATGTGATGTGTATCACAGAAGCTAAAGTATGTTATGATCTGACCCAGATAGACATGATTGATCACATACCCAATAGTCAGCAGCGAATTGAAGAAATTCGAGAAGGAACTAACTCTGATTCGGATTTACAGGAGGTTCTGAAATTTGTGCGGAATGGATGGCCAAATTCCAAGAAAAATATTCATTCGGGAGCGGCACCCTTCTTTCTCTGCAGAGATGAATTGACGGAAGATAACGGATTGCTGTTCAAGTCTCGAAGAATTATAATACCAAAGAATATGCGTCGGGGAGTTATGCAGAGGTTACATTACGGACACATGGGCATAGAGAATACACTTCGCCGGGCAAGAGAATATGTGTACTGGCCTCGCATGAATGAAGACATTAAGGAGATCGTGTCGTGCTGTGAAGTGTGCTCTTCCCATCGACCTTCCAACGCAAGGGAACCAATGAAGTCTCATGAAATTCCAGAAAGAGCCTGGGAGGTGGCCAGCACTGACCTGTTTGTCTTACACGGAGTGGACTTCATTGTCTACGTGGACCACTTTTCTAGCTTCTTTGAATACGAAAAACTCCCATCATCCTCATCAGCGGAAGTCATCAAATTCTTAAAGAAACAGTACTCTCGATACGGGGTCCCGGAGAAATTAATCAGTGACAATGGTCCCCAATACAGTTGCCAAGAATTCAAGTCCTTTGCAAAACGATGGGGATTTGACCATTGCACCTCTAGCCCACATTATCCTACAGGGAATGGGAAAGCTGAAAGTGCTGTAAAAGTTTGTAAGATGATGATGCAGAAAAATATTGAGGGGAAGGAGGATTTCTTTGAATCGTTATTGGACCTCCGAAATACACCAGATGCTGTTACCGGGCTGAGTCCAGCGCAACGATGTTTCGGTAGGAGGACGCGCTCCTTTCTCCCCGTTCACAAAGACCTACTGCTCCCCGAGAAGCTACCAGATGTCAAATCAAGAATTACAGAAGCAAGGATTCAGCAAAAGCACTACTATGATCACTCAACTAAAGCCTTGCGGGTGCTCCAGTTAAATGATTCCGTACGCATTCGACTTCCAAGACAGAAGCGCTGGACCACAGCAGTCGTGAAACAAGTACTGGGTAACCGTTCATATTTGGTGGAAGCTGAAGGAGTAACCTATAGGCGTAATCGTAGAGCAATACGTGCTAATTTGGTACACCAGCCTGAGGATGATGTGCTTGAGGATGCGCCGTCAGGATCAAACGCCGGGAGGGAGCTTGGAAACACGGAACCTCGTCGGTCCCAACGGTTGCGAAAGCCTACTAATTTTTTTCGTCCTTAATTAAGCTACTACTCATAGCATACATAATCGTGGATTAAATTTGTTATGAATTTGCAGCTTTTTTTTTTCATTTTTAAAAGAGAAAAGATGTTATGATAATGTTTATGTATAAGGGGTAAGCTAAGAATATGTGGTTGATTTGAATGGGAGCAGGTGTGTTATTCTATAAGGTAGCGATAGGGAGAGCAAGGAAGAGAGAGATCAGGCAGAGAGAAGTGAATCACCATGAGGAGAGGAGTCCGATCAATGTACAGTAATTCTGTTAATTGTGCTAATAAACTTATCATTTAAACTCAGTTATTGATGTGTTTGCATACAATTCTTCACATCATAACAGATACATGATCATATTTTTTTCTTCCTGCAAGTAAGGCTTATATGATTATGGGAGAAAGTTTTGCATACAAACAATATATCTACCTTCACGCGCTATTCTCATTATTACTCCCTGAATGAAGAAAATAAGGTACTTACTTACATCACATTTATACACCTGTTGTATGATAATCATAAAAAATAATCAGGACATAATATTCTTTGGAACAATTTTCATTAGAGAAAATTTAACTTTACTTGGAGGAGTGACCTGAATTTCAAACAAGAATCTATTATATGGTTAGAATCACCTGAATATAAACAATCATTACAAAAGTATTAAAGAATCCCTCCATATTATTCCCATTCAACAAAAAGTTGTTTTTAAATGGCAAACAGTCACTTTTGGTCTAACAAGAACATAACATAACACAATATAACACAAAACTCTAATTTTGAGTTGCTCCTGTCGCAAGAAATTATTAATCCCGAGGCGATATAGTTATGTATAGGGACTCGCAGTGCATATCTTGTGCCATACGTGAATACATAAATATGTGGAACGCATGCATATTAGTATATAAAATCCTCATTACGGAAACTAGTATACGTATTATCCCATTTAAGTAACATGCGGGTGAGTCCCATTATCTTTTACAGTCAAAAGATGATGTAAGTAAAAAGAGAAAGCGTGGCAAGCCAGAAAGTAAGAAGAAGTAGGAGCACAGCAAAACCAAGCAATAATATAAGTATAAGTATGAGAGAGCCCTATATTTATTCACATTCGTATACTTATTATGCCTCATCCTCCACCTATTGTTATATAATATGGGGGAATACTCAATACAAGGAATTTGTCTGCTCCTCACCCAACACAAAGAAAAAGCCGCTCTCACAAACTCACAAGCCAACAACGTACACCGAGCTGTGCTCATGTTATGGTATGTATATGTATAACAAAACATCTCAGCAAATCCTCCTTCCTTTCCTTTCCTTCCTATCCAAACCCAACCGCCTTTCGTTTTTGCTCGACGTGTTTCAGTCAACTTGGATTCTAGACTCCACTGTAATTTGCTACTGTGCATTCAAGTCACTGTGGAAACTGTATATTATTTGGGTTTCTTAGGGTTGCACGTTTACAGACTCTATATCTACTTTCCCATTTCTTGTTTTTATAAGAACTTGGCTTAGTTTTCAAAATAGGTTTATGCATAGCTATGCATCATCCTGTGCAAAATGTATAAAAAAAACTGCATGGTTGATTTTACATCACCACCACCACCACCACCACACCGAATACCGTAGTAACAAGAATGGTAGAGGACTGAAATAGATCTCACAATTGGGAACAGAGAGCAAAGTGAAAGGAGAAAAGCATTTAGACGTGTCTATTCATAAAGCATTGAGAGAGAGAGAGTGCACTGTGGCTTCACTCTACAACTTTCTCCCGATGAAAATCCTTGGTGTGGAACCAGCTGCGTAAGGCTCTTGTCCCGTTAGTAGTAGTAGTAGTCCCCCGCATGTTGCTAAGACTTTTTAGTTACTTATCCTATATGAGAAATTTTGAGATAGCTCGTGTAAGCAATAATAAGTAGTTGTGTGTATGTGTGTAACCAAAAGTTTTCACATTTCTTCACAATCCCATTCTGGGGCCTTGGGTGTGCTTAAAGGAACTCCATTCTTCTTTTAGTCGCAAGCCTATACAGCCTACTTATGTAATCTAATGTGGTAAAGTGCATGCATGCATAAGTAAATTCATCTCATGATGCATAAATCATTTGCACAAAGCCTGTCAGACTTTTTCGACGGTTTGATTGGAAAGATGAGAGAACGCTCTCTGGAGGATCAAATAGCTTCTTATATTCTTTACGCGTATTAGTTGACGTACAATTTTTAAGAAATGAAGCGTGTATGGTTAGATGCTTACCATCTCTCTACAATTTTTCTTGTATTTTTCTAACTTACGCAAGTTTTTGTAGAAAATATTTATGCTCGTCTATCTACCTCCATTTTAACTATAGAGTTAAAATCGACAACATAATTTGTGACAAATTATACGTAAACATTTATATTGCGAAATACGTCCATACATAACTTTAGGCGATGCATCTTCTCAATTACAAGTATGTCAAAAGGGAACTTGTGTTGGTGATATTGGAAATTTGAATTTCAAAAGTAAAAACATGGAAATTAGTGAGCTGTACCAAAAAGCGGAGAGTAGTCCGCTTTTGACAAGTTTATTTAAAAATTGGGAAAGCTTTTGATGTTCAAAGGAATACTGGATCCTGTGACGCATTTCATTCATATATACATGCTGTTTCCGCTCACTTCACTCCATGGTATATGGTGATTAAACGTTGTCTGCGTACACATTCCTTGAAAAAGTGGAAAGGTACACCTTGTTTCTGATCAAAAGTCTCCTGTGCTGTCTGTCAATCTCTCATTTTTACCCCTACAGCGTAGGTAGTTAAGAATAGAAAGAAATTGTGAAAGCTTTAGAAGACGACAGGAGAAAGAGTTTTCAGACTGTCCGAAGAGGTAGAACCTAAAACTCGTTGAGGAATACCGAAAGGCTGGCATAAAAACTAAATAAGCCCCTTATCATTTTCATCCATTCCTGTTTATTAATAGAACGTTGCGTTGAGTCCTCTTATGCCTAGATTATTTTCATCTCTCCCAACCACACATAATCAACATGGCATCTCATTCCAAAAACATTTCATGGATGCATTTCATGCTCTAATCCCATATCTAAATACAAACTCCCCTTTATATTATATTCATTTATACTTTGGAAAGTATACAAAACAGAGGTTGCACACAGCAGCCCTACCACCATTGATAAGAGAGTAGGTAGGTAGTTGTGGTAGCAGTAAACCATATGTATATAATAGAGGAAGATAACATTGTTTCAAAAGGGTAGTCTACTTTCTCCATGGTTTGCTATTTGTTTGAAGCCCGAAAAGGAAACAAGAGTGGTTGTGCGGATGGATAACGCTGACTGACTGATTTTTTAGAGCGTTTCGTAATATTTGATATCCGATTGATGTCTACCTAGAACATACCTGCAACATGCTTTGAATAAAGATATCAGAAAGAGCCTTGAGGATGAAATGATGAGCACTGAGGCGTTCCGTAACTAAAGACGATATTATGATGCTTTTGATGATATGATGATGATGACGATGATGAATGTCTATCTATGCCACAACAAAGAGCACGCGGTTTCCACTCTAAGGCATGAGTTAATGATGATTATATTAACAACAACCAAAATCACGTAATGACTTTTTGTTTGTGTGTTGTCATTTCTCCCCAAAATTTTCAAATCTCAAAGAGAAAGAAAGTATCAGACATTCCAGGAAAGAACAAAGTAGCTTTGTCTTGTCTGTCTACCTTTTTCATCTTTCCCCTTGTGGATGTTTACTTGTTACTCCCTCATTTCACTAAATTGCTTTTTGATGTGCGTTACCAATATATCAATCCATAAAATAAACATTCTTACACGCACAATATAGTGCGTCAACAAGTTACAAGTGCTACTTATTAAATTTCCCTTTCATTTTAGAAATACTAAAGTTCAATATTTTGTTTCACTAGAAAATCAATTCCAATTTTCACAACGGGTTTGTTTGAAATTCAACTCCAAACTTTTATTCATAAAGCAGCACGATTCAGTTAAGGGTTTTATTGGATATTGTTGCGATGCATGTATGATGCACATGTCATTTCATAAAAGGAAAATGGAAAGAAACTTTAGCTTTACATAAACTACCATTTTACAGACAAACTTTATCAATTTACATGTGCGTATCGGGATTTGTACACATAACACAAGGAAAAATGTTATTGTTATGCTTCCTACAGCATTTTTTTTCATTCTAAAAATGTGTGTGCCATGGCAGCCAAGGAGAAAGCCAAAACAGGGTTTTTTCCCAGTTCAAAATATGAGTGGAAAGTTGTTTCCATTCTCATTAACATCTGTGTCATATTTTTCATTCGTTTGTATGCGTGTTTCCTGCCCGTTACGGCCTATAATACAGAAGGTAAAATATAACTTGTTGGAAACTTTTACTTTCCTGTTCCACTTTTGGTGTGGCTGCTCTCACAGACACAAAAACTTAGGCAGGTACGATGAGTTAGGGTAATTCCTCTCAAAAAGTTGAAAAGTTTTTCCTGTTTTTTTTTCTTCCTTTTCTCAGCACTTCCATTCCCCTTCCTCATCTGAATTATTGTCAATGGTAGACAGAAAAGATATGGGGAAATAGGATGAAGGGGAGATTTGCTATGAAATAAGAGGCAGTGAATGCATTAGTGTGTGAAAGGGGAAAGCTTCCCATTTTTCTGAAAGGTTAATAATACACACTTCTTGCCTTTTCAATTTCTACTCTGCATGAAATGGGAGCCGCATAGAAAGTGGAGTAAACCTAGTAAGTTGTATTTGTAGTTTCGAAAACTTATCCCCATAATATGTTCACTTCATTCATGCTCCGTATATTTATCATGTACTTTCAGCACACAAAAATATATATATTTCGCCTTGGTCTTACAAAACATTTTTGCTCTGTGTAAAAAAAAATCTTTTTATCACAAAACTGTAAGTAGCAGTCATGCATAGCCAACATCATTATAAATATGAGTGACAAGCCAAACATACGACTACTACGTACTACTCCTACTTGACTACGCATAAAAAAGGAGAGTACTCACACGCACATAAAAGACAACATGTTTCTTTTTCCTTTCTTCACGACCATCACTATCATACAGTTCTTACTTTTGTTATGTCAACGTCAATAAATTGACAGTAAGAGCAAAATAAAGTTTTGCTTTCTCTTATATTACCTACTCATATGGTTGGCAAGGCTGAAATGAGGCTGGTCAGTTGCAACCATGTAATTTACTTTGTGTCACTTTTTACTTTAAAAACAATATGTGTGGCATATATTGAGAAAGTAATACCAAAGCCAAAGAACAACAAAGAACATGTGGTTATGGAAATAATAGGGAGTCAAAATAAGTTTATAGCTTGAGCTAATCTGATTCTAAAAAGTTGTAACAAGTTCAATGGTGTTTTGTTATCCCCCAACTATGCAAAACATAAATTATAGATGCTTTATATAAGCCAAAAACTAAGCGGTAGCAATAGCAGAATTAACAAAAGGAAAACAAGTTACATAACCAAAACAAAATGCAGATATATGAAATGAGAAAATAGAAAGTTTACTTTACCTCTGCTTGTACATTTGGTGAAGGTAAGTTGATATACGGAGCTGAGCCGCTTCTTGCACTCCCATCTCTACTGCGAACCAAGCCTACAACAATAGATTTTTTCGTAGTTATTTTCACCAAATGGAAACACACTGCAAAATTTTGAATAAGAAATGTATTTGTGTATGAACTGTGTTATGTTGTATCTAAATATATTATACATAAAAGTTTAGGCATAAAAGACTAGGCACTATTTGTGTACTCAAAAAAAGTAATGGTTTTTTACAAAAAAGTAAAAAAAAGTTTTTGAAATAAAATGTGACATGTGTGTTTTGTCAGGCACTTTATTTTACATTTCATTTCCTTCTTTCTAAACCAAGACAACTGGAGAAAATAAAGTGTGCAATTTTTGTATTTGAAGAATAAAGAGCCACTGTTCAGCAAATTATTTAAGTTCAATGATTTTATAACTTGTACAGTAGCTATGTATCTTCTATTGTTAGGAACCACTAAGCCCACGACAACTTTGTTGCGTTAGGATACAAAAGAACTAGTTCTCTTTTCCAAAAAAATGGTGGCAAACAACCAAAAAAATGGAGCAAGTGAAAAACAATTTTTGATTCCAGATAAGTAATGTTTCATTCATTCTTTTGGCGTGTTTGATATATGCATTTAAAGAATAATAGTAGAAAATGACTATCCCATTACCTTATATCCCTACTATTACAAAGCGCACTATTATATGAATATACATAATAAGGGACTTTGATTAGGCTACATATTTACGTCATGAAAGAGCTGGACTTGGGTAGAACAATAATAAATATTGTCTTGGTGAAAGTCTATTATATTCAAACGTAATAATACTCTCACATCCTAGTCACAAAGAATGACGACGGACAAAAATAACTCAACACACTGCGCAATTTTATATAGCTCACCACCAGCCAGACAGACTAAACACTACTGGTGATTATTGTGAGAGGAGGCTGTGTACTACTGCTCTTTTTAACTGTATCATGGTGACGCTCGTCATCATCATCTTTTTTGACATCATCCTGAGTGCCAGGAGCAATCTGTATTTCATTCGAATGAGTTTTTGTATAACTGCACTCTATTCTGAAAATATTGCGACTCCTTTTCCCTTTCCACACTGGCTTTCCTTTTCTTTTGTTTCAATTTCGAGTTTTCTCCACAATATCCCACGTCAGAAATCTCAGCGGATGGAATGGGAAAATAAAGAAATGCAGTGTTTGAATTGTGAATAGAAACAGAGGAAAAGTGAGTGGAGTCAACTGACAAATATTAACAATATAATAAATATTTTTGTTTTGAGCCCTGTGTAAATCTTATTTCCTATTCAAGTAGAAAGAAACTTGGGGAAAACTTTATCTGCTTACATTTTAGGATAAAAAATCATGTGTATTGAATTAACAAGCAACAGTGCATATCGAAAGGTTATGTAAAAACAAGTTTTTTTCATTTCTTTAATATTCGTACCAATTCTACTCTAAAAATTTCAGGAGCAGATATTATTCTTGCTTTTCTAGAAGATTGACGGCTTCATGATTTACATTTTATCACGAAGAAATATTAAACTTAAGACATAACTAAACTACTGTATTTTAAGGATATACTTACTTGTTCGAATTGAAAACCATTAAATTATAAATGTAAAAAATGAAGCAACTCTTGCTACCATGAAGTAAAATATTACATAAAGGAAAAGGGGAGCAGTTTTGCAGCATTCATTAGCTTCCTTTCTCGTTCCTAAAACGCAGCCTTGAAATGGGTAGAGCTTGTACAGCACATTTTATATTGAACCAGTAGTAGCCATCCTGAAATCAACCAACTTGTATCTGTTTCCTTTGACGCATTTTCTTCATTTTTCTCTCGTTTATTATGCTCTTTTTCCATATACATACATACATTTATAAAAGTTCTTTGCATTAACGGACCGTCATTACATATGGTAATTCCTATGTTAAAGAAAGCCATCAAGGGCATCTGCTATAAAGTATAGTGTACAAGTGGATAATAAAGTAAATTTGTGAGAGTTTTTTTTGCATGAAAGTTTATATGAGCCAATTCAACTGAGCGAATATAATATGCTTTCTGCTTTCTTTGAACCTTGGCACAATTTTATCAAACACTGTTTCAGCAGCAGTTTTTGCTGTAATTCTCAGCAAAATTTTTAGAATCATATGGAAGCTCCAAGAGGTTAAAAGAGCTTTAAAAGTGGAAAATACCCTAAAATAAAACTTTTGTTGTAGTTTTCTTTCAGACTACGCTATCAGCTTGACAATGTGTGTAGCTAAATTTAGAAAGTGTGTGTTGTTGGCAGAGGTCACCCCATTGTGACATGATCTTGTCGTTTCTCTCTTTCAGAAATGGTAACTTGATTTGAGTCATCAAAAGTTATGATTAGTTACCTACCGTGACGTACCAGTATATTGCCTATAAAGTTAAGAAATTGTCAATAAAACTTTGATTAGGTTTTAAAATGCATCACTTTCCATCTAAAGGAGAAAATAGCATTGATGATAACATGAAAAAAAATGTAGCATTTTTTAAATAGCTCTAGACGAATGTATTTGTACATTCCAGGAAATAACTCATACAAAGTTTTGAAGTATAATTACATCACACAGCCAGGGTGACTATTAAGTATATTATGACTACATTGGACGAGTAGTTTTCCTTTCTTTACTTTTCTTTTCATTTCCCTGCCTAAACTTTTCATTCAAGTGTCCATCATCTTAGGTAATTCCAATTTTTGCTTTAGAATGTTCTTCACATTTTTGTGCTTTCTCATATTTTAGGAAATCATAGATGAATCTGTACAGTTCTTTCTAAGTCTTCAATTATAAGATAAAAGTTGGGAGATTGAGCAAGAAAAGTAGGGGTAGAGGACCTCCACCTCGCACTTCAAATGAACGGTAGCACACTTTTATTTTAATGTAAGAAACCATATAAATGGAATCGGAGTTGAGTGTAGGCAACCAAATTTCATAAAGAAAATAAGGATTTGTACAAATAGCCCTTCTTTTCAACTCCTCTCTCCTTTTTTTTTGAAGACTGAACAAAGTGAGGGTGTAAAAGAAAAAGGGAATAAAGCATGTAAATGTTTGAAGGACATCTCTATTCTACGTGATTGCGGTACTTGGCTCATGCATCCTACTTATTCATCCCATTTTTTTTTACTTTCTCCATTTCTATTCTTTTTCTACGTATTCTCTATCCTTTTCTAAGAAAACATGTGAAATACTCATTCATAAGGATGTAGACGAACTGTTTATTCACCTCAAAGTCCTCCCCTCCCCTTCATTTCATTAAATGGTAATGAAAAAACTTTCCTTTTTGTTTAGTTTCACTGGATGGAAGAAGAAAATACACTTATAAAGCCTGTGAATGTCGGCTGTCTCCTTGTGAAAAGTAAGTAAACCAGATAGATGGAAAAAGTGGTCTACAACCTCATAATGTGTGTAAGTAAGTACACTATGCGTGATTTATTCCCGTCTGTTTTCCTTTTATTTCCTCAGAGTGAAAATAGTTGGGCCGCAGTAGAGTAAACAAAAAGCCTAGTTGTGCACACATTTGGATGCTTGTGCATAAAAATAAATAAGATGCTCTCGTCATATCACTTCATATATAGTTTATAATATAGCAGCTGGATGCGAATGACGTAGATAATGAAGAGAAAAAAATATGTGAGACCAATATGAGTAGGAGTACTTGAAGAATGGCAACAGCCATTAGGTTCAAAATACTTTTATACAAATTACAAGAAAGAATTCACTGACGATTATATAGAGATATCTGAAGGGAACACGAAAATTTAACTACAAATTCTAGATCCAGAAAATTAGAATTACTCTCATTTTCTCAAAAATTGCATTTTTTGCTCAAAGCGTTTATTTTTTTATTTTAAGCTCAAGTTTTAAGCTGCATAGATGTGTTCATTTTGGTCGAGAAAAACAAATAACACGGTTTTTATAGGAAAAATCCAAATAGCTACATTTTGGGCAAGTCTCGGTTAGCCCCAGTTGGAATTTGTATTACCGTTCATTCAAGAACTTCTTGATGATTACATCGTAACTGAAGAAATCAGTCTAAATGGTAATGACGACCAACATGATGGGAGATGACAAAAAAGGTTAATGCTAAAGAAAACTAGAGAGTAACTTACAGATTTCTTCCGCCGCATTTCTCAATAAATTGTAAAAGGAATTTGCTTCCTCAGCCGTCCATTGCATGTTTGTACACTCAAGCAAGAGAATGAATGACTAGAGTCAGTCAGTCCCCTTCGCTTCACTTGAGACAGCTACAATTTCCATTCCCCATTTATGTTTACGACACTACAATTGCTCAGTTGGAAATCAAGGTAAACCCCATACTTATTTGCACTGGGAGCATTGTGTAGCACATGAGAAGTGAACTAATATCTTTCCATCAATTTACAACCCCTGAAAATGGCATCCACATAACAAGCTTTTCTAGTGGCGCACAAGTAGACACACAAACACTATAATATGATCTTCTATTTTACTCCCTCTATTTTGTTTCTTTTCTCCGAAAATAAAATGTGATTTGACATGGTAAACACAAGGAACAAGATAAATATTTAACACTAGTATTTTTTATGTCACAAGGCAACCCCCCCAAAAAATATATACATGTACGATACGATATTCATAAAAATCCAACCAAGTACTTATGTAGACAACAAGTACATAAATGGAAAAAAAGAGTGGCAACAGTAGGAGTGAATGATTGTGTATAATGTATATGTGGAATGAAAATGGCACGAGAAATCCATTAATTCTCCTGGTTGCTTACCTCCACTGACGATTTGTAGGCGAGACGCGTCGTGGATAGCTGTGGAGGCTTGCTCACAGCAGAAATGGCACGGTGGGTCTGCGTCCGGGTAGTCCAGCTCGGAAACATGTGTCACTGCCACATTTCCACAACGGGCTGTTCGGATCTCACTTTCCCAAACTGTGTTTTATTTCCACACAAGATTCATAATATTATATGGCTCATACATATTCCCAAATAATACACAAGACAAAGACACTACAACCATTATATATTGTATAATCTTAATGACGGGGACAATACGTATTTGACGTGGTAGCAAAAAAGAGGGGGAAATACTTGAGTATGAAAGAGACGTTTTACATTATATAACATGGATACACATACACACACATCAAGTTAGAGAAAAAAAGCAGCGATATTATTGTAGCCATTCTCCAGACATATTGCATTTTTGTTAGTTCCAAATACAGAAGGACAACATAATCATCATCATTATTGCTACCAGTTTACATTTTGCTCAGTGAGCTCAGCAGCAGCAGCGGTAGTAGTAGCAGTAGTAGTAGTTGTTGTTGGTTGAAGAGAAAAAGACGGTAAGACACATGACAAGCTTTTGCAATAATATGTACTACTACTGACACCAAAGTATAAGAGTAGTGGAACAGCTTTCCTTTATGTATAAGCAAGTAACTTTGTAAGTAAGTCGCATAAAAAAATAATATGTATTTTCACTCAGGATTGAGTAGTGGTAGTAGTAGTTGTTGTTGTATCGGTAGCACAACCTTTTAAGCAGCTGTAGTTGTAAGGTTGTAACAACGTTTTTATTGGTAACGGGAGCAAGGCGACATTTGGATAGTAAGTTTATATAGATAAAAAAATATAATATAAAAAATCGTGTGTAAAGAGGAAACAAGTGAAATTAAGTAAGTGAAAGGAAGCTTACACCGCACCGCAACCACATGAGACTGAAAGAGAGAGAGAAAGAAGAGCGGAGAATGGTAATATAAAGATGTATATATGTAGATGCATGCACGAATCCATGCAACAAGACATGTATATTTATTATATATAAATGAGCCACACAGTTTAGTCCTCATTACTTCTTGCCCCATTAAAAAGAGACTCATATGGAGACAAACAAGACATGGTGGTAGTAGTAGTAGTACTGGTGGCAGTAGCAGTGGTGGTGTGGGTTTACAATTAGTCTCAACTCAACGCTAACGTCCACAATTCCAAAATAATGAGTTGCAATGCGAATCGTGTGTTGCGTTCTGTTGTGTCGCCCTCTCCAAAAGAAAGAAGCTCAGGAAAAAGGAAAGTATTCAGGGTTGGACTTACTTTTAGATGGTGGACGTTTGGCTGCGTGAAATGAACGCTATCAATTTATCATTGCATTAAAAGCAACTATCATTTTGGTTTGGTGCAAGCAGAACACCAGACCAGACCAAAGAAAGAGAGAGTGTGACTAGTAGTATTATTTGTATTTATACCTCTTCCAACACCACTCCACCACTATGAACACACAACTACCAAAATGTGTACCAATAATTTCCCTCTGATGTCAGGAAAGATAAATATATATAGTGTAGTGTTTGGAGGCAGGTACATGTGTAGCTCTTAAATATATATTAATGATTATTTGTATATGTTCTTTGCTACAATGAGCAAGTTTGGGGGAAGAAGCCTTTTTTTATTTCATTTTATTTTGTAGCTGGACTAGTTTGTGTATGTGTCATTATTTGTTCGACAGTTGTGCTGTGTTACGGAGATGAATAAACTGATATTAATGTGGCGCTTCAATTTCCCGTTTTAAACGCCTTCTCTTACTTATTTATTACACGTTAGGTGATAGGATGGCAATAGCAGTACATCACCATAATATTATATTAATGTAGCCATTACCATATTCTACATTAGTTGTAACTATTATTTTGTAAACAGTGCACTGGAAAAGTTGATGTTGTCATTTCATTTGCTATGAGCTCTCTAACCACTTGCCCATATCCAGCTGGAGCTACCATTTCAAGTGTAAAGAGGTATGCAGGAAATAGTAATAAAAATTAATTCAAGAGTGTACCACTCTGAATTTCAAATAAATACAAATATGCCATATCATATAATACATTGCATCGATTTCCAGTAGGGCGTCATGTCGATCACCTGAATAAATATAGAATATAAGTGTGTCATTGTCAATGCTACTGGACTTTTTATTTGTCATTTATTCCTATTCCTAGCCTGAACCTGATGGGATGCCAAGTATCCTTCACATTATCATCACCTTTTCAAAATAAAATGGAAATATTTTTTGCAGATACACACATGTCGAACACTCCGCTGCATATTTTATAGGTTCAAATAGCTTTACACGCACATACGTACCTCCTACGTTGAACTTATTATTTGGGTATGAAAGAAGGAACTAAAACATTAAACAAGCAAAAAACAAACTTGTGTTTGTGTGTGCTCAAGAGCTAGAAAAAAAGTATCTTTGCATAAAAAGAGTACGAGACGAGTCTTGGCATAACAACTTTTTTACTCTAGCTGTTTTACTCAGAGAGAACGGAAAGTACGTATTTTTATTAGGTTTGATTGCCCCAGCTCAAATTACAATTGCCATGGTCTATGTTTACTCACGATGACAAGTGTTGCTCTGGGCATTATTACATCGTCATTCAATCTATCAACTACTTAATGGGAATGTGTGCGACAGGCCAAACCAGACCAGATCCTCTCTATAAATACATGGCGTAATGCTTCTCTCCCCGTTTTCCCTACTGTCTCCCATTCCATCAAACTCAGGAAAATTGTCACAGTGTAGCATACTATGTGCTGGCAAAGGATAAATTGAAGTGTAAAGTACCAGGAAAAACGAGAACAGTTTTGGGAACATAATTAATGATTTAAACACACGCGTCTATCCAATTCACTTATTGGGCTTGATAACAAGGAAACTATATTAGTGTTATATCCAAAGAGAAAAAACTTTTATGTAAAAGGAGTCGGCAGAGTCTCCGGAAATTTTGTAACTTTTCCACCATTTAACTCAGCTTACCTGATGTAATCACACCTTTCAGCAACTGTTTTCTAACACGACACACTAATTTTACACGACTGACTAACTAAAACTCTAGCTATGTATATATTCCACCCAAACCAAAAAAAATATAATAATAAAAGATTTGAAGAAGGAAAAACACACTGGAATTTCTTACATTTTATTTTTTAGAACTGTAACTTTCCCACGCCTGCACTCTCAAAATGATTCATGGAGAGGTTCAATTCACGAGTGAGCAAGAATCGTGTACTGATGGTTGAATATAAAGTAAAGTGGTGGTGGTGAATCGCATCATTGCTTTGGTATTTGGTATCAGTTCAAGAAAAAGTGAGAAAAGGTGACTTTATCATGGACTTGTCGACTCCATACCACAAAGCCATATTAGGCTTTGATTTTGTGAGTTCACATTCGGAGAAAATTGAATTGAAAGAGCACTTTTATATACATTTGTTGCAGAGCGCATTTAATAAGTGGTGCGCTGTTTCACTCGGGACCAACTTTTAAATCTATGGAACTGATAGTTGTGAAAGTGAGACAGATACGGGGAAGAGGAAGCGTCCTGAGCATGATGATGACGGTGGTGTGTGGTTTGCCTTTATTGAAATTCCATGTACAATTGAAAATTCACTTATGAGCTTCCTCGTTTGATAAAGTATTAAATTGTGGAAAAAAGTGGAACATGGCAATTCCATGACATGGATGAAAGTGGGGAGAAAAGTGAGAGGAATGTGGAGATTTTACATTTTCATATAGAAACTCATTTTTCCTCCCTGAAAATCCGATTCCAACTCACATTTCTCTCTCAAACACATCCTTTTCCTCATGAAAATAGATAGAAATTTTTGTATGATATACAAAAAAAATAAAAAACAACATTCTCATATTTATAGCACAGCCACCACACTTTTCCTATATATTAATTTACTACGGTATGAATTCCACACAGAGATACTTCCTTGAAATGAGTTTTTCTCCTGCTACTTTAAAAAATAAATTTAACTAACTGGATGAGTGATGATGACTAACTGACTGGATGAGCTCTTGAGAAGGTAAGTAGGAGGATAATAAGCAGCATTTTCAAGCTGTCAGCACCTCTTCAATTTGTTACTAGTGGAGAAGTCTAACTACTGTGATAGTCAAGTAGTATTAGCATACATCGGAAATGCATTCAGCGTCAAGTCGACACACGTAACATAACATGTATATGTAAATTTGGTTCATAATGTGGAATACACACTAGTTCATTGTGTTGCTTAAAAAACCAGATACTGCGTATGTATCTTATTCAAAGTATGGCACTAAAAGACCTTGTGCATTTAATTCTTCAAAGAGTAATGTAATTCTTCATTTTCCACATGCTTGACATTTACAAATTGCAAAAAGACTAAATTATTACAGACCATATTTTCAATTGACAATACTTTTCCATGCGAAAGTGCCAACGATTCCATCACTATATACTTATTTCGTTTAGTGGTGTGGGGAATGTAATTGCAAGGCAAAAGTGCTCAAATAATCTTTTAATAATGCACAAAAAACTTCACACTTGTATAAACTTAAGGCGTACCATGCTCCTCTCACCAGTTCTATTCTTCTGACATTTACATGCACGCACGTAAATATTTGCAGGCTTTGTAGCCTTCTTTTCGTGTATGATGTTGGAGAATTTTTGTATGCACCGATAGTACTAACAGGTTTGGGTTTGCTCAATTGACTAATCTATAAACCACTTATGATATCTGACACATTTTAGAGGTTGCTGTTAAATTGATACTCCAATATATATATGTCCATAAATTTGGTTACCAAAAAAAGACGATATAATATTTCGAGCAAAATTGCAACATTAAAAACTAAAATATTTTTCTTGAATTGCTAAATTCTTCACTAAAAACGGGACATTTAAATATCTATGGTCTCATGAAAACGATACTATCCTATCAAGCCTGTTCTAGCGCTCAAGTACGGGACAAATGGGGTTGATTGTTGTGAGCACCACTTTTATTATGCTCTTGGGAAATCTATCATGTGTATAGATGTTCCCCGTTTTTCACAAGTGATCGCAAATTCACGCCCAAAATGAAAAGATTCTTGATCCTACTCCCCACTACCCCTGATTTGATTTTGTGAGAGGAAAAATATATTTTAGTATTCCATTACGGCACCAAATGGCCTCTTTAAGATTGATAATATTGGAGAACTCGAGCAATTGGCAAGTTAATCTTACAAAGAAAATATTGAAGTGAAGAGACGTTTGTTTACATTAATTATAAAATAAAGAGGACGACGACTGTAACTATTACTTGACTAAAAAAATTAGGCGATCTCGCTTTCTACTCATCAAATCCGAAATTTTAATCAATTTATTTGGAACATCTAATCTCGACTTTTGCCACTCTCTTAAAAAATGTCTTCCTCTACCATTTAGTATATTCACATTTACTTTCCAGAGAGAAAGATGGAGCAAGTCAAAGTAATTTTCTATTTCTTCCCGTTCCCTTTGAAATAACTCATTAGCAGAGGATGAAAGTCGAGCATTTATACTTTATTTGATGTTTCCTGATGATTTTCTAGGTCGTATTAAATGGAACAGACATTCCATGAGAGTGCTACGACACAAAAAAAATATGTAGCTGGTGCTGATATATGCACCACTCAAATATGGATATGAATGTAAGAAATATACGAGAGGACGCAAGGCTCGCTCACTAATCTGATCAGTAGCAAAACAGGACGACTCTCCTCAACAAGATTTCAAGTCTTGTTTTCCATCCTTTAAGAAATGAAGAAAACTCTGAATGGAAGGAATTTAACACAACATAGTCGCCTGCTTAATATAGAGGTGAGTTGAGGCGGAGCACTTATTTATATATGTCTATAAAATGAGTGTTTAGGAATGAGTAGGAAAATCCATCTGTTTCATCTGATGAGTTACGAAACATCATTACTTTCTCAAAGCAATGAGAGCCCAGGAGAAGGACGGAATGGAATAGAGGAGGATAGGAAAGGAAGAGTTGGGACAATTATCTAAAGTAGAAGTAATTTATCTGTCGGAGGAAATGACTACGAAAGGATGGAAAACTACTTGATATCTACTTTGCCGAATGAAATTACCTTCTAGATCGTCATCATGATGAAGATGATGTAGGAGAGATGGTGATGCGCTGAGCTCTACAACTTAACTCCCTTTCTCACATTCCCATCACTCCCTTCACTAAATTGACTGTCAGTGTGACACAGTCACTGTTGATATCAGCTAAATATGAAGAGACTGGATTATTTTTTTTACACGGCAACCTTTTTTCCATCATGTGCTACCTGAGCTGAGATAAAAATGAGACTGATGATCTGGATGTAGGTTTAAACGCTTACTATGTTCATCAACTCCACTTTCTGTTGAAAGTTTGCACGAGCGTTTGTTTATCCTTTAGGCGTTCCAAAATGGGATCTCACTAATGTTAATGCAAAACATTCTCAAACATAGTAGCAGATCTTGAGAAAAGGTCAATATCTTCGTGCAACTGCACAATTCAAATTCAATGGAACAAACATATTTATGAAAGTTGTAAGGATCACTATTCAGATTTCAACGTTGCAACCAGAATTCGCATGGAATATGCTTGTTTCGTTAAAAAACCCATAAGTAATTTGAAATTAACAATTTTCTACTTCAAAATATCCACTGGCTTTCCAGTCCATACAGTTCTGTGTAAGCTCATCCCTTCATATTATGAAGTTATCTAATGACACGTAAAAATCATGCAAATCCTAATGAAGCCAAATATATTACCAAAAATGAAAGTCTGGTCAACCAACAAATGCGTATCATCTAACCTGGTTGTATTCGTCTCCTTTTTTTTTGCCAATTACACAAATTCTCTTCCTAACTATCCATCATCGATCCACAGAGAATTATAATCTTTGGCTCATCATACATCCGTTTGCTGAATCGATCTCTCATTATTGGATCAAGGATGGGTCACCTGACCTGACTCTCTCCTTCTGTTCCCTGTACTATCCTCATGATGATGATGATGAAGATGATACTAACACATTTAAGATTACGACGAGTATCCGGTTGAATGAACATGTTTACATGCTTCTCCACTGCACTGGGATCTTGGGAATATTACTTGGGGAGAGTAGTCTTTTTCTAAGTAGAAAAAGATCTTTTTTTAAAAAAAAAACATGCTGAACCTTTCACCTTTCATTTTGCTCAACCTTTTCTGATGAAGAAACCAGTGAGCGTTAACTCACTCAGCCGTCAAGAGACCAGACCAGACCACACTGACGAGAGAATAGATGGGATGTGATATGTGAATCAAGTGAGGGAGATATACCCATTTTTGGTGTAACCAGTTTAGCCTCCTTATTCTCAAATTATATGGGGGTAAAGCTTTATCATAACTATTCAGACTTTGTTCCATGATGTGTGATGATAATGGGAGTGGGATTCATTCATTCACAATTATCTTGTTACCTTAATTACGTGTGGTTTTTTTGGTGAGCCATTCATTTAATTGGTGGAGTTTCTCATAATAGCTACATACAAAAGGGAAGGATATACTTATAGATGGATGACTGCTTTGGATTTACTGCCTAAACTATTATACCTTATAGCTTTTTCCACGCACAGATATATACAGAGAGCTATTATGTGTTTTAAGGGTTGATGAAAGCAAAGCTGCTACAAATGCTACATCTTTTTTTTTCTTCTTACATCCTCATATCATATCACACAAGATTCACTCATGCAGAGGGAGAGACAGTGTAGAAGGTAGGCATACATAGAGAGAGGGAAAGAGACACTAACTAACTTAATATACATATAACTCACGTAGAGTTTTTGGATTTTATAGGGAAATACAAGCTTGACTAGTTCCTTTTCACAGATGGATAGAGAAAAGGAAGAGGGAATACATGAGAATCTTTCGCTTTTTTCTGAATCATCATCATCATTAATCCGGTTAAAATACAATGAGAATGAGAGAGAGAGAGCTTTGCTAGATCTACGCAGTTAATGGACAGTGAACGTAACAAAAAATGAGAAGGGGCAGAGAAAAGGGGAATGCGATGATGTGCAACTGATATTAGAGAATGACTTTGCTTGAGAATGTTGTTACCTTCTACGGATGGAGGTGTAATAGCTGAGGTATCACCTTTCTCCCTCCTTGTTGCCCGTAGTACACCATCCAAACAGTTAGTCACCGGCTCTTTGCAGTTCCCACACAATCGCCCTAATTGATAAGTGATGGTTAAAAAAAGGAGTAGTTCGTAGTCAAGAGAGCAGAGAAAAAAATTAATTCTAAATTAGAAAGTAAAGTAGTAACAACTGGGGAAATCAAAACCGGTTGTGAAGAATGACAGTATTAATAATTTGGAATCGTACACAAAAACTTGTCATAACAAAGTAATCCTTTGCAGGTAACAATGTCGTTGTGTGGATATCCCTTGGAGAATTTTGGTTTTGTTGGAGACGAAATAATAATCATAAATATACTTATTGTTTCAGGTTTTTCTTTAAATGCGTTTGGCTTGACTAGGTTTATTTCTTGCTTGGTTTGTGTATTTATACTTAGATTATTAAATAGTGCCATTTTCTCGTAGCTCGAAATCGCTGGTAGGTTTTAAAAAGAGGAAATACGCAGAAGATTGACAGAGGCAAGATTTTAGTGAGAGCAGATCAGACGAAGAGAGGAAATATAGTGTGGACAGAAGAATGTTTATCTTATGACAAGCTTTCATGCTTATACATTTTTGCATTTTTTAATAGAAATACGACTAATAAGCATAATAATAAGTTTTAAGACGTTGTCAGTGATACAAAAGAGAAATGTGAGGTAAAGCCTTAACGAATAATGAGTCTATTTTTAATTTTTTTTGCAAGCAAAGCACTAATTTATGTGGAATTTCGGTACTAGACATTGACTACAATCGCAATCATAGTTGAAAGTCAAAATGAAAAACTTTGACTTGACATTAAAAACTATTCATGTTTGTTCAAAATGTTCAGTGAGGTGTAGTAATAAGAAGTAACCTTCAATTTCAAAATAAATTGTTTTCTTTCTTTTTAGATTCGGCTGCTGGTTTTTTAAAGTAGAAATGAGTGATGAACAACTCATTACTCATGATTAATTTTCATGATTACGTGCACCTTAATTTCCCATTTGAAATTCTTGAAGTGAATCATTGATTCTACTTGACAAACACATAGAACATACATACGTACAAATAGGGTATGTGAACACGAACGAAAAATAATTGAGTCACCGATTAACATTCATAAATATCAATAAATTATTACATATACACAGTACATTCCCGTAACATTATCAAAATCTCTAATCAACAATACATGATAATAATAAAATGTGGAGCATAACACTTAAAACTGAGCTAATACTGGACACAGATATATAGTTTAAAAAATATAATCACATGGTAGAAACTCATGGTCCCCTTCATTGAAAGACTGGCGTTGCGTTAACATTAATTATGTAAATTTTACAAATTTTAATTGACTGGCCAATTATTTAGCCCAGTTAAGAAAGTCTTTCAGTGAGTTGGACAATGGAACGTGTGAAAATGAGTCAATCTTTACTGAAAGTGACATGACAGTAAGTATAGTAGTGGAAGTGCGAAGAAAGTAACTGAATACACCTATTAAAATACAAGTATGATTACACAGTAATTAAAAATACATTTAAGTAAACAACATGAATATCGAAGAACATGGATGATATGCTTAAAGTGGACACATGAACTCAACAAGTTTATAAAAATGTATACACACGTACTCAACAGTAGAAAAGGAGGGTGAAAGTGTGAAATGTTGTTGAAAGTTGATTAGAAGAAAGTTAATAGTATTTACTAGTATTTCGTAGTAATATTCTTAACCTTACCTGATATGAAAGAAGGCAAGTTTTCAAGTGAATTGTGAATAGCAAAGATTGAGAAGAAGGATGGTTTAGATTCTGGTGGGGGTGGGGTAATAAGAAACGTAAAGAGAAGCACAGAAGAGAGAAGAAGAAAGAGGAAGAAAGAAGCGTGTATGTACTTAAGTATTGGGGAACAGCAAAAGACAAGGAATGAGTGGGTGTCAGTAAAATTGGAAACACTAGCGATAGATAGATTGATGAATCAAGTATGAGAGAAGAACAAGGATGATGCCCACTATAGGATATGAAGATGGGTGGATAAAATGAAAAGAATTCTCCTACGCAGTAAATTGCTTGACTAGTCTAAATTATCTATCTATATTTTAGAAAGATAAATTAATTTAGGGACTGGGTACAGACATACAGTCAGCTATCAGTGTGTAAATTTGCACTCCATTTAAATCAGGAATGCAAATATCCGAATCTATTCAAACTCCCAGAAATTCGTAATGAGATGTCTTAGTCTACATAATGTGGCCATGGTCAAGGCCTGAGTATCAAATTTTTATTTAAGTTAAATTCTCCTACTGAACTTTTTATTCAATATTTTTATTTTCAACATTAAAAAATTCCTATATACGCAAGACCTAACCTACAAACGCACGATGAAAATCAAAAATACAAGGTATAAAGTTTCTAAAAATTATCGAATTAATTGTCACATTTTTTATTGCCTGACAAAAAAAACGATAGTTTTTATTGATAAAAAGGATGTATATTTGCACTCAATACTGATTTAAGTAGTTTTGTCATAAATTGCAATGGAGTACTTTTTTAAGTACTCCTGAAGTACTAATTTTCACACTGATTGCTGCCTGACATTTGTATGAAATAATGGAAGGCGGATAATCTTCGCAAAGGAATGAGTTCTTCTCTTCTGAAAGATAAAGTTGGTTGGGAATTTTTTATCCTAGCACATAGCACTTTGGATTTAGAGAATAACTAAAGTAAAGTTATTCTGAGCTGAAAAGAAATTACGGATGTAACCCCAACTTATACATTAAACTTAATTACATTTGCCTTTTCTTATGCTTTTTATACACACGAATTTTCAATTTCCTTTGTCACTCAAAATAAAAACGCTCATTAATTTTGTTTTGTAATCATCCCCCAATGTTTCCTACAGATCTAAAATTGAAAATGATAGCAAGACATTAACTACTACTGTTTGTCCATGTAGCGGGGCATTAAATTGGCTGGTTCGTTGAGAGAAAAAGTGATCATGGCTCATTAGATTAATTAGCTACTCCTTTTTAGGCGGATCTACAATGCTAATTCTCTTAATCGTTTTTTTAGTGAAGGCAAATTAACTCACTTGTGGTGTGAAGAACACCTTGAGTAGCTTGTAGGAAAGTATGAGAATCAAATGTATCCGGTGCCGAGTTGGTTTGCTTTTTGGCAAAGAATCTTCGTCTCTTCTCAGCACTCCTAATTGCCACGATATGTTTGCTGTCGATTGTCGGAAGTGTTGACGATTTCCCTCTTCCTTCTGCAGCCAACGTGTCAGCAGCAGTGGAGCATGATCTGGAGTTTGGTGCCGAGTCAAAGTTTGCTCCACGTTGTGAAGTATGTTGGTGTTGGTGTACAGAGCCAGAGTAGCAAGGTGTAGGATCCCCTTGGGGTATATTTGCATACTGGAGGGCGACTTGAGGAATTGGTAGTGAATAGGCAAGAGAATGTTTATTGTGCTGATGATACTGTTGCTGATGTTGAAGGGTTTGTGACGGAGGAGTTCCACTAGTTCCAGGCCCTGGACTGTCTGGACCGTGGTCTCCGCTACT
Source organism: Orchesella flavescens (assembly GCA_964034955.1). Lineage (NCBI taxonomy): Eukaryota > Metazoa > Arthropoda > Collembola > Entomobryomorpha > Orchesellidae > Orchesella > Orchesella flavescens. Next base: position 19,325,156 of record OZ035953.1, read on the forward strand.
GGAAGTTGCTGGAGAGCTTTTCCATTTCTCAACAGCGAGAGGAGAAGGAACATACTTTTTCTCGGGAGGGATCATATGCTCTGCTACTGAATGTGCTTGTCGTTGCTGCTGCTGCTGCATCTGTTGAGTCTGTATTAGTCTCTCTTGATGTTTTTGGCAAATGTACATGGAGTTTTTGGAAGCTGTTGGTGCGGAAACTGGAGCGGAACAAGTGCTTGGTTTTGCATTTGGATGTGTACATTTTACATTACGACTGGTGGTAGCCATACACACAGCAACGGGTGAAGGTGCTCCTTTGGACAATTCAAGAGAAGTGGACGCAGAGTTGAAGATGCTAGTGGAGGGACTTATGTTTGGGCTGATGTCGGAAGCAAATGGGAAATCCGTTTGAGTTTGTTGTTGCATCAACTCAACCTTCTCACATGATGCTTCAGTCTGGGGCAATAGGAGAGCGCATTTTTTACATACGGTCGTTTCAAATACGGTAGTTACTCTTTGGGAACTAGTTGGAGTGCCAAATAAATCCAAATGAGTTGGTGGATCCAGTTTCCTCATTGATTTGTTGGTGGTATTTGTATTAGCACCACTTGGTGCAGTAGTGTCTTTGCTGCTGCTACTACTCATCTTGTCCTTGTTGAAACTGAAAAAATTTGGCATAGCTCTCAGTCCAAATTTCCTTGGTGAAACAGGTGGAGATGCAGAAAATTCTTGGAAAATGTGGGATGAGGACGGTGATGAGTTAGCTGAGGATATTGTTCCACTTTGAAGCTGAGCAAGGAAAGCTTCTGTCGACTCTGTATTTTTAATTAGACACAACTTGGAGGACTTATTGACAGTTGGTCCAGACTCGACAAGTTTGAGACTCCGTTCTTCCCGACCACTAGCAACTGCCTCCCGAGTGCCAGATGAGGTTGTACAAGTAGTTGCACTGTGATTAGCAGCAATACTACAAGTTTTAGATGACTTGTGGTCGCTTTCCCACGCCAGGCTTTGGCTGTACTCACGAAAATGGTCCCAGTCAAAAGATTTGCACCGTCGAAAGTTTTCCAGCTTTGCTGACTTGGTCATTGGAGAGCCATGATCTTTACTTTGCGCTTCAAGTGCAGCTCCTCCTGAAGGATGAGAGAGCTGTGTAAATAAAAAGAATATTTAACGTTAACTTTATCCTCCTTTTCCCATCTCTTTCCTTAAATTCCTATATCTTAATATGTATGAGATCCTAACACACCTTAACTCAACCATCATAAGACTTTGTAACATAAAATGGTTTTTATATACATACATACATACATTGGTAAATTCCTTTTTCTCCTTTTACGCTTAAAATACAGCTCATCATTAGCATTTCCTACATACATACACTTTAGCAAGAGAAACGAAACGCGAAAACTTTTTTCCTTCCAGGAACCGATCCCTCTGAGACTCTTTCAAAGGATGGAAATTATTGATGTAAAATAGGTGATAAGTTGAGACTGAATCCTTTCATACAAAATCTTTATATATATTCATTCATTCTTAACAATTTACAATAAAGGGCTCAGTGGCACGTAGTAGGGATGAAATAAAATTTGGAATTTATCCAATTAGCACATAATACCCAGGCATCAATACTCAGGGAACTGTTCCAGGTTTGAGCAATCCATTCAAAGCATTTTGTCGTCATTATCATTTTAACTAGTAGTAATGCCAGTGACAATCTACACAAACTTATCTTGTGACTGCTTTGCTTTCAAGTGCATTTGAGAGATTAAACTTTCAACATTCCTGTGTGTTCGTTACGGCGAAGTAAATGTAAGAAATTGTTCCTATCATCATTATTACATGATCATCCATCCAATCTCTACATTTCACCATCTCAGCATCAAATTCCAACTGATTGTAGGAGCAAGTGGAAAAGCAAAAAGGGTCTGATGATGTGATAATAATTCAAGCTACATAAAAGATGAGGGAGAAAGAGAGAGAGACTTTCTAAAGTTTCCTCATTTGCCATCTTGATCTTTATTCATAATATAATAAAGTAAGCCATCTGTTTAAAGTTAGGGAGGAAAGCGTAATATATTTTTCAAGCTGTTGTCAACTCCCAACAATTCAACCATTTGATCTTGTTATCCTATCTATTCCAACTCTGCATGTATTTAGTTGATTATGAGCTTACAAGTGGGAGGTTGTAGGATTGAATTGAATTGAGTTGAGTCAGTTGAAGCCTTTTGTCAAATTTTTGCTGTTGTCAGCCATTTTTATACTTCCCTTTTCACACTCTACTTCACCTATCAATTCAAGGGACACTTGAGCAACGTATGTAAAAGCACATATGTATATGCTTATATGCATCTCTCTATTTTACGGAGCTGGGAAGAGACGAGGTATTAGCAAATAGCGTAAGTTTTAACGTGCTCGACTCAACTGTCCCACTAGTCCTACTCCTTTCTTTGGCAGATACAAATCTTCAACTGAATGCACACTCTTTTGGCATGCCATTTCCAGCAAGCAACAAAGAAATTTCCATATATGAATCTTTAAGTTCATTCGAATGAACAGTCAAATTTCCATTTTACAGCATTCCATTCCTGTTTGTTGAAAAGGGATGGACATGTAGCTCTCACTATTTGCTTCCTACGTCCTTATTCTCCACAACAAATCAAAAGGTTCGACATGAGTGGAAAGGTTGCACAAATTTGCATAAACAATCATCACTCCTTGTTCCTTGAAAGACTCGTGTGACAACAATGACAAAATTATTTACTTGCTGGGGTAAAATCGTCTCTGAAGCATAAGCATTGTAAATTTTACTTCTCTCTCATCTCAAGAAACCATTCTGGCGCAGCTAATTGGAAGAGTTTTTTTTACCTCGTCAGTGAATATTTTATCATCCTGACATTTTGCAAAAATCATAGCTGTTTTTATGCCTGATATCCTTAATACTGATGATGGCATATAAGTTTCCGATCCAACTTATCTTCGTTTTTTATATATAATGTAAGGATTTCCATGTGGGATCATTATGCAATCATGCAACATAATCTGTTCAACTCCACCATGATTATTACGCGGGGGAGAGTGCCCAATCCATTATCCATTTGAGAAGTGAGCATCACCATCAGCCACGCATCACTTGTCATGATCTCTCATCCAAAAACAAACCTGCTGGCTCTTTAGATGACCTCGTTTTTAGAATCTCCAATGGTATAGTGATGATTGAAGAGGAGATTTTTTACTCACATTGACATTAGGTAGGCACAATTCACATTTTGTTAGGGGGTTTACATTGGTCTGCTCTTTAGTATTAATGGTACAACGTGTACAATGGGGAGAGGAAACCAGGAAACGAGATGATGACACGAGTCAAGTCAAGTGCACTCTCGAAAGAAACTTGGGGTAAGGATTAATGGCAATCTAATTAAAACCTATGTAATCATTTCGCACTGTCACATTTTCGTGGTTGGAGGCATAAGCCTTGGTTGTTGAAAAATATCCAGCCAAACAAAAAAAACGTGCTGAGAAATTTCAGTTTTTTTCTCAATAAGATTCACGGAAGCAATCTTTTAAATACGATACGATAAGTTTTTGGAAAGATAATTGTAATATCAAAACGATTTTTGTCATCTCGCGCAAACCGGAAGCCAGCAGCACCCATCCTTTTATGTCAAATGGATGCACAAACCAATAAACCGATCTAACCAACTCAGAAACCGAGAGGTTAATTGCATTCATTCAGATAAATAATTTAAACTTAAAAAGACGGAATGCACGAGTTCCAAGGGGAAGCGGATTTCACAGCAACATAAATTGAATCTTTTTATTTTGCCGAAAAAAGTTATTCGGAGCATGAAAATGAATACATCAAAGCAATTTCCTTATGTACCTGCTTGCCCCATTGTACATGGCCTCAATTTTTTATACCATGTGTGACTCTGAAGGACGGGGATTTTTTCTAACTTTCCCTTTTAATAAATTGGCATCAGCAATTTTTGCATCATTGGATGATGGTTTCATTTCATGGAACGCAAGGCTCCGTGAAAATTAAAATCATTGAAATTTTGCATCTTCATCCAATCACAGCATATGCCCAGATATATTTCCTACCTTGTCCCCAAATTCAATTCAATAAAGGGAATTTTGAATTTAAATTATGTCCATTTTGCATCCCTTTCAAAACCAGAAGGCAACAATTTTATAGAATATTGCTGCAGTTTACTGCCCTGCCTGTAAAATATAGATATGACTGATGGGATGCAAACCATTTCCTTACCACCACCTATTCAAATAGAATCCGTGCGTGTTAAAGTGCATTTTTTGCATATATATATATGTTCCTAGAGACTTACATATTTTTAGGGAAATTGTCCTGTCTAAATTTATATCTATGTATCAATGTAATATACATTGTAATTTGTGTATATAGACAAGAAGTACACTCATATAAGATTTCCATTTGATGTCTTCTCTAGATAAGTAAGGCAAACAGTGTGCCAAAGGCTAAAGTAAAGTAGACACAGGCTCAGAATGTTGGTTTATTGGTTGGTTGCCTGTCAAGCAGACTGGAGAGAATTGGTTTAGCGTAATCATACAGCCAGTAGGATTTATTTATTCGACTTACATTTTCCCTCTCGCTTTCCTCCTTCGACTTTCTTCTTCCTTGCTCTTATTCCAACATCCAGCATATTAGTAGCAGTTCTGAGGATGATGTTGTGTTGAGAGCAAAAAAATGCAATATATGTATATGGATCTTCTACCTACGTTACTTTACAACCTTCCTAACGAATAATATTTTTCTGCTGGTAAATTGGAGACGGATAGAAAAAAATTACGTTCTGAAAACTGGCTTCAGCAAGAACTACACAGGCAGCTGCATACCCAATTTTCACAATATCTGGTTGAAAAAGTTGATTCTGGGAGAAGAAGGAAGACGAGTAAATGCAATATCATATCAACATGTCGGATATTTCACATAACAAGTTGTAAACCGTCTTCTCCAGCCTTTTAAAAAACATTCACTCAACTTTCTTATTTCGTTTCGAGTCTCTTTACAAAACGTTCCATTACGCAAAACTAAAATATATGGCAGCCTGTGTTGGCTCTATTGATGATACTGGTGGTAGTGGTGGCAAGTGTCATAATGGCAAAGCAAGGAACCATGAGTTTACACACAAGAATATTATGAATTTGCAAAAGAAATGAAAAGAAAAATCAAGCCTTGTTCACACGCTCCGATGCATGTTTTGATGAGAAAGGCTTAATAAAGACTCATTCAACAAGCCCAATCTTTCCCTCTACTCTTTCCCAGCATTCTCTTACACAGTTCAGTTCACAGCGTGTGGAATGAAAGGAAAGAATGTGGTGCACAAAAAAAAATGAGAAAAAACCAGCAGAATGTCCTCTCTCACTCTTCTTTCTCTTCAGATTCTAATCTCAATCACATGAAACAAGTGCTGGTACGAGCAAAACTGAGAGAACAATGAGAGCATCCCTTTTAACAAAAATACTATCACGGATAAAGAAGATGAAATAGTGGTAGGTCAGCTAGGTTCAGATCCCAGCAAACATCAAATCAACTCCACAGTAATAAACAATTTGAGTTTAGTAAGGATGATGATGATGATGATGATGATCATGGTGGCATTTCATCCATGCAAATCCCTCATACTCTCACACCATTATCATGGCCATCACAATTCAAAGTCGTTAGAAATAATTTGGAGAGATCCACGCAAATTAATGCGGTCTCCCTAGTTTCATACTGTACACAAGTATATATTCCGTTAAAGAAGCTTCCTTATATGTTTCAGCACAAATTGTACAGTTTACATAGAGCCAGCAAGCAAGCAACCTTCACATTTCCCGTCTACTCACAAATACGGGGAAAAAGCCCAGTTTTCTAGGAAGCTAGTGGCATTGCGTGCAAATCTGTATTTACGGTTAGCTACCTCATCCCATCACCATAACCAGTAAGCCGCTCCATATACCCAATTTGAAACAGCGGCCTTTCCCTTTCCTTTTTTTCATAGCCGTTTTTAATAGACGTAGTCAATCTACATGCCAACATGTTTGTGTGTAGGTAAGGTACACAATACAATATATGCAAGGCATCTGTGTGCATTATTGTTAGGGCCGATGGTGAAAGTCACTTTGTTTATCTTTATCACATCCTCTACTACTTGGGCAACGACCATATAAGTAGTATAGTATATGTGGATGGGTGATGAATGTACACATTTTACTTTCACAAAAAAAGTGCTTGCTTCTCCTCTCCCTATCTTTTTCCTTTTTTATATATGTTCTATTATTTGTGACGGAGATTGAGGGGCAAGTGTTATTTATTAAATGGGTGTGTGTCTGTGAGTGAGTTGCTTTCATATATTCCATCCCATTGTCTGTTTCAGGTAGCAAACAATTCATTGCCGAAAGATAGAGGAGCATATTATGACGTAGGTACATAAAAGAATGAGAATGGAGCTGAAGAAAGGGAATGGGAAAGAAAGAAAGAAAGAAAGAAAGGTGAGAAGCAACAGTGGTTCCTTACATCAGCAGCATTTACATTATGCACAGCAGCTTTAAAGTTAAACATGAACACAGTAGCTTTCTTTCCTTCTTATTTTTTTACTTCCCCGAGTTTTTTTAGAGAGGGAAAGAACCCTCATGAGAAATGGGAAAACCTAAAAATCTATTTCTTCTTCCTTCCTTACATTTCGCTTTAGAGTCTACTAATAACATGAATATTGTGCTCCCTGTCTCCTTTTTAGTATATACTTTTGCTTTCTCTTTTTTTCGCTTCCCATTTCTTTTTGGTTTTTTTGAATAGAAGGTTTTTTCAAGATAAACATACGCCTTGTGTGGTTTTGGTAATCCATCGGAAATTTATCTTTGGTCTGCCTGAAGAAAGAGGACTATATATAAAAAGATGTATATGTTTATGCACATTATGTATCGAAACAAGACAGGAAAATGCCACAACCACAACATCTGGGGTATCACCATCATCAACGGGAAAAGCTTCTTTTTTTCTGTGAATACGCTTTTCTCCAGCAACAATCTGCTTCTACCTTCCTTTTTGTTGGCCTGTTAGATATCCCATTTTTCTTTGAGCACACTTGTTCTTCCTTTAACTTGAGTGAGTAGAGACAGAGTCAGAAGAAAAGAGAGAGAGAAAAATGTAAGAGTGTACACCTATAGTCATCATATTATTGACTACCATTATATGTATTATCACACAGTTGCACCATGACAGAGAACCAGGTTGTTGGGCAAAACACCAGGCCTTCAAGATCTTTATCTTTGTTGTACATTTGCATAAAAATTTATGGTCTGCTTCGTTCCTTGTAGGAATACATTATGTGTAGACACTTTTGTTGGTTGCTATCATACCGTCATACCGTAATAATATGGAAAGATAAATGAAATACCAAAAATATTGTAGAAAGTGTAAGAAAAACAGATTTCGAATTTTTTTTTTGATTTAAGGTTTACCGCCACCGAGTTTTAAATTTCGTTTGTTCAGCTTAACATGAGCTCTTGGCAATTGTTACTTAATCTAATGAAAGTTATAGGAAAGTTAAAATAAGAGTAGAGTAGTAAGAAGAAAGAAACTAGTTGTTTACAAGAAGAATAACATTAGTTTTGACATTATCTGAATCATACCTGAATAATATTGCATTGAGTAGAAACATCCTTGCCCCAATCATAGGACGGGGCTGTGGATTGTTTGGACAGGTATCTTGATGAAGAAGCAAGGGCCGTTCCACCTGAGGAATTTTCTCTGTATTGTTTTAGCTCAATGATTTCTGCAGTTCGTAGCACTGGCTGACTTAGCTGTCGCACTATTTGTAGTCTTGGAGACAATTTACGTTGATGTTTGTCCGGAGCCCCTAATGGGAGTTTGGCTTCGCCTCCTCCTCCTCCTCTTCCTCCTGACTGACTCCGCTGACTCTGGATGCTGCTGGAGGATAAAGTAGAGCTGTAAGCAGAGGTTTTGGTTGTATTCATGCTGCCACTAGTACCAGTCCCAATGCCACTGCTGGTGCTACTGCTCATCGTAGAAAAGTTGCGAACATGTGCTTGGTGCTCTCTTGCCAAGGGGCTGAGGGCCAGAGCGAGTCTCTCTGGGATCCCTGACTCTTCACCGATGGTCGGTGAGGGGAGAACTGTGTAACCAGCGTTTTCATCAGCAAACGTTTGCTCCCAGCTTTCCGACAAGGATTTCCTTGTAGAAGCAAACTTTTCTCGTCTTGCCTTAGCCCGCGATGAAAATAAAGAGTAATGACGATTCATCTAGGCAAACTCTTCTTCGTTTTACTTCTCTTTTTTCCCTTTTTTAACTTTGTAGATATTTTTAATGGCTATCGTTTTTCTTTCCCTTACTTTCTCACCGACACCCTCCCATGTTTGATTCAACTTTTCCAGTATTGACTTTCGTCTTTCTTAAACCTTGTTTTCTCATTGATACAACGATATAAGATGTTGTTCTTGATCTCCTTGGCTTGGTACTAACAATTCAATACTGATTTTAGATCAGTCACAAAACAAAAATGTTATTTAAGCGAGAGCTCTCTTACACATATATTTTATTTTCTCAATGAAAATGTTCCTCTTCTCTTCTAAAACTGTAACTTTAGCTCAGTCAGTGTAGTGAGAAAGGTTACTCCAGTATTACGTCTTGTTTCTTGCTTGCTTACAATACTCTAGCTTTGGTCAGTCCAACCCAGTCATTCGTGGTTTGGTTTCAAAAGGTACTTGATATTTTTTTTTCTATTTTTAAGAAAAAAAGTACGTGGGTGCTTTGCTTATCAGTATTCCACTTGGCGATGTGTATTAAAACTTTATTGTTTAAAAAATAGTTCAAGACTCGAGCAAGAAGATTCAATCAGAATCAGTCATATAAGATTACTTACGTACATATGTACATGCGTATATCAGTCAATGTAATAGCACCTTCATTTTCTCTTCAGTGTAACAATATTGACCATAGTATTTTAAGCTTAGGCTACAAGGGAAAAATTAGGTATCTATCTTGCTATTCCGTATTAGGAATGGAATCAGGTTTTCCTTGCTTTCACTCGCAACGTTCCAACGTTGGGTTGGTTGCTATTATTGCTTCTTTTATTTTTGGCAAACCGCCAGCAAGACTATGAACCAACGAGGTCCATCCGACATATAATCTCACTACGTAATACTGAAACAGCTGACGTATGTGGTTACTTGAATTCCTTTTTAAAAAGCATGGAGAAAGCAGAGATGGATTGGCTACAGTTTCGTTTATTATTTTTTTCTTCCTCGTTTTGGATTATGTTATATTATACTTAACGTTGACTTTGGCTACTTGCCTTTCTTTGTCTGCACTTCACGTTTTTCTGCTCATTCAATAAACTCGTTGAAAAACGGTACAGTATTGCAGCATCCAGTAGTGTAACAGTTTTTATACCTTCTGCTCAACGTTTTTGATAGATTTTATTCTCTTACAAAGCAAAGGAGTGAGAAAACGGAAGTAGTAGCAGCTCTTGCTTGCTTTTCAATCTTTTTGATTGTGTTCTGAAATTTAAGCACGTAAAATGAAAGTAATAGGATAGAACTTCACAGTAGTGAGCAGTGATATAATAACGATGATGATCATCGTGGTCTGTCTTTCCAGTCTAGTCAGATATAGACATAGATACACACACGATACGATGCGGATTCCCTCACTTTTTCTCCCTCAGTTGGAGGATGAGCAGTAGTTTCAGTGATGCAAATAAATAATGCATGAGTTTGCATTACAAGTCAACTCAAGTTACTGTACAAACTCTTGACTTGATACTTGATGTTATTTCACTTTTCTTCTTTCAATTTTTTTTTCGTTTTAAGTAAATTGTTAAAGCTCAGCATAAAACATTCATCTTTTACCAGAATCTCAAGTCAACTCACTTCTCGTGATCCGCACTCATTGGGTAGATAGATGATATTGATGATCTGATGACATAACATAACACGCCAAGAAATTGATACTAGTAAAGCTGGAAAATTATTTCCTTATTTTTCTTGGGCTAATGGGAACAGTGTTGTATTTCTTGTTCTCACGTTCACTACCACCCTAAAGGGAATGTTCGGCACAATCCACTATTAAAAAACAAAACATTGAACTGAGAATAATAAATAATACCATCACTTTAATTTATATAATGATGGTGAAATTGATGACAGTCAATGGTAGTGAAGGCGATGATGAAGATGATGATCATGAGGATGGAATAGTTGGGTAGATGTAAACTCTAGCAACACGTAGAAATTAAATTTTAAGGAAATGATAAACAGGAACCAAATAATCACAATAAAAACGAAAGAGTCATTGAGCTAAACAAACATTTCATGTGTCACGATCACGACATTCATAACATTTAATTAGTTACGTATGTACATCTAGGTCACGTGACTCTCTAGTGAATATACATATATACTTAAAGTGAGATGGTGCGATTGATTTACATGTTGCTTCTTCTATTCCTACTACGTCTAAAGATTTGCACAAAATTATTGTTCTGATGCTATTATTTTACATTCACGGTGTCTCTAAGCTATCAATTTAATTCAATTGTATTTAAATTATTTTTTATTTATTAGTCATACCACATACCCCAGAATTGTACGTAACGTATGTACAATGACAACGCAACCGCTCAGAATCTTAGCTATCAATCAGCTAATACATATCATCCTCCAGCTCAGTTTGGATTGCAGTAGTTTAGCTAAAGTACCTATTTACTAAATTTGCAAGATTGCAAGCAAATTTGCTTAAAGTTGCATACTAATATTGTGAGTAAGTAGTAAAAACAGTTGTTAGTTTTTTTCTGGCGGCGAATTCTTTCAGGCAGTGTTATAGCAAATAATTTAAATTAGTTAGTAGTGATATTTCCTCGTGTTGATAATTTACAATGGCTTTGGTTTGTCGACATCCTCAGTTTAGTTTTTTTTGTACATTTTGTACAAAATTTTGTGAGATAGTCTCTGATTGTGAGGGTGCAAAATGCATTAGTGGTGGTGGTATAATATAGTTCAATATAATGTACAGTAGTAATAAATATTTTCTTTCGTATTAAAACAAAAAAGAAGACGCCAAAAATACAACTTCCAACAAACACGTCAGTTAGAGTAAAAACTGTCATATTTTACAATCAAGAGGCAACAAGGGAAAAGGGTAGTAGTAGTTCCTGCTCATCATATTGTTTATAATACATCATGATACAGACACTACCATCTATATTGTCATCATACTTATCATCAACAAAATTCCATTAGTGTCATTAGATTATTATCACGTTAGCCACATAACCAGCATCACAAGACATCAATCAACAGTCAACCAGCGGAATTTACAGTCAATTATCAACTACATAGCAAAAATTTTTAAGCAGCGCGAACCGTCATGCCGTCATCATCAACGTAACGAAGCTACAAGTGCATTAAAAAAGTTTTAAAATGAAAGTGAGCATAAATGGTAATCAGAAAAAAAGTTTGGAATACGACGAGAGATAAAAGCATTGTCATCACATCACATCAGCACCCATTTCCGCGTGCTAATGAACACTGTATGTATTTTCTGTCACAGGATTAACATCAGTTTTACGTCATCATTCATATACAATATACAACATAATAAGGTTGACACAAACAAAATCTCCATATAATAAATTATGTATCTTTTATGTGGAGAGGAAACAAGTTGAAAGGAAACTGTTAAAAAGGGAAAACATATAATCTGACGTAAATAACATACATATTTTTTTATATAGCAAACTAAAAGTACCAGCAGCTAGAAAGCAGTGTGTGTATTAAAGTAGGTAGGCCTCCATAGTTTTATGCCTTCATTTCAACAACTTTCACTTCTCCTCGCCTCATATTCTACAAGAGGAAGTGAAGTTCAAGAGGTTGAGCGGTAGGGTGTGCAATTTTTTACAAGCAGTATTATTATTAGTATTACATATTTTGGAGTCCCCTCCCTTTTATCACAAATCACCTTTTTTTGTTAAGGTTGCTCATTCCTAGCTACAACTAAATCATATTGATGATGATGATGCTATCAAACAAGAGGAGAAAATTGAGAGGAATAGTCAAACATTTTATTAGGAACGTTTCAACAAAGTGGGACGACTTAATGTCTCTGCATCCCCATTACATCACTTTCTATACATTCAGAGGAGCACAGTCTGTGTTTCCTCCTCCTGCCACTACATCAAATTCATTTGAGTGCACATAAAATACATTCATCATTCATTTAATTGACTTCACACACAAACACACACATACACACACATACTTACGATCAGTTTGGACGGAGGTGGGTTCACGAGCGCCAGACTTTCAGTGGAAAAGCTTAAAAGCTTCTTAGAGCACCAAACACTCTCAAACACACATTCATTTTATTCATTTCCTAAATAATCTAGTTTCCATGCAAGCAAATTAGATTAAGGACTTACATCTAATCTGTGCTGAATAGAGAGGCAGGCTTAAAAAAGTCTGTTACACACAGACACTTTGAAAAGGCGGAAGAGATGGAAAGAGAGGGATGTCCTACAAAAGCCACATAGCTTATGTATAAAGTGATATTGGAAAGCATTTATATTGAAGTGTAAAGTTTAGCTTTTCCATGCCGAAAATATAACACAAGCACACATCAAAATGATGATGATGATTATGAGAGATTCCAAAGTTTCAAAAGGGAGTCGATTCAAAGCAGAGTGGAAACGGGGAAGAATGTGCATTGGGTGAGATAGAAGAAATTCATATATATTATAATACATTATTTGTTTCAACAAAACACTGACAAATCAACTTCACTGACGTTTTGGATTCATATTACACAAGTAATATTAGACATTACAATGGAGATATCATGTTCTTTGTTCTTACTATCTTCCTCCTCACTTTAAAAATAAGGTCGGAAGTAAACGTAAACCTTTTAAGTTAAAATAACATGTAAATTACAATCGGTGCTTAAGAGAATTTGATGTTCATTTGAAGTTATGCTTTTATGTATTTTTTTGCATATCATTACGTTTAGAAAATCACGGAGAGACGTGTTTGGTCGTTCCCATGTATCATGTACATTATTATCAATTATTAGCTCAATAATTATTGTGCTAGCTTTTGCTTGTAAGTTTTTGAGCTAAAACATAGGACCTTCTTCCTCTCATTTCCTCCGTGTTCACATCTTCGTCGGTGGGTTATGTGCATTTTTTTGGAGAGGAATGGTAGTGCTACTGGCGTGGTCTGTTCTGGTTTGGTATTAACGGAAAGCGGTGGTGTGGATGCGGATGGAAGTGCAAGGCAGAGAAAGCGAAAGAGTGGGAGAATCAAGATATTATTATTTTGCAACTGGCATTTTCCTCGCTACCCCAATAAAACAATGTCTTTCCTGGAGTATTTCTGCAGGAGGCGAATCTACTACAAGTTAGCTTTCATGATGCTCTCTTTTACTCACACCCATTCTTTGGCCATCGCAAAGGCCTGGAAGTAGAAGAGTGAAAGTGCTATTTTTCTATCATTAGAATTATTGTTGAGCAGACACTCTCACATATGTATGGACGTACACACAATGACTTGAGAGAATGGAGTTTGCAAACTACACAGAATGCTATATTCCGCTACTATATTCTCCCCTTTTTTCAAAATGGATTGCTTCATGTTCCTTGTCGCATGTGAGAGCTATGCATGAGTAAGTCACAATGAGTTTAAGTTAGACAAGAGAAACTTTCATTCTCAGAAAGGAAAAAGGCTTTAGTTAGACAGAGGCTACATACAAGCTATGTCCATGATGGACGGATGCATTTTCTTTCTGCATCGATTGCTAAGTTGCTCCACACAAATATATAGAAGGTTGCCTTGTAGTGGACGTTCTAAATAATAATGTGTGATTACACTTGCTCATTTTCCTTACTGTTTTCCATGCTGTTTTGGCTTAATTTTTCTTCCGCTAGACTTGATCCTCATTTCCATTTCTGATTCTAACGGAGTGGTCCCTACTGACCACTTCCTCATTTCTAGAACTACAAAGAGTGGAATTGGATTGAATATTTGGAGCAAAATTTTATGCAAATGCGGTTTCACCTCGTGTGTGAAGTCACTCTTTGTAGTTTAATAATCTGTATATAACATGGTGTCAATGAAATATAAATATGCTGCATGGTCTTATGTAGGTCATAAGAGAATTGGAATGTACAAAGTGTATACATATTGCTCAGTTGTGGTGAGGCTGGAATTGGATTTCAAATTCCGAAACACCGTGACAAAGGAAATTATGCATTTTAATATTTTGGTGAGATGAGAGGTCATAGGATTTCCAACCTATTTACTGCAACAATCATAAAAAATCGTTTTGCGTCATTCAAACTCAATTCTGACGCTGCTGCATTTAACCAGGCTCTAGCTCTTGCCAGCTGCTTGGTTTGCACATGAATTTGATTTTTGTAGTGAAGCAAGCCTTTTCATGTGTTCTACGAAAATTTACTTTCTTTTTTTCGTAGTGTGTTGTCATTAATTCAAATCAATATCATCTCTCAAACTCTTCTCCAGCTACTCAAGCGTACCGATTGAACATTCTACAGTGATATTGCTCAAAATTCCTCTTATGCATTCACTCATGTTTGACAAAAAACTGAAAAATTTGCTCAAGGCACGTGTAACGTATCTATAAGTTTTTCACGATTATGGTGTAATGTTTACCAGCACGCTGGAGCAAGGGAAACAAGTGGAAGAGCAGCAACTTTCAAAATGTATATAAGTAGTACGTCTTTCCAAAAAAAATTTTGTTTGTGACTAGAATAAAAGTAGAAGATTATGCATTGGATTCAGAGTTGGATTAAATTGATATTGCATTTATTTTTCCCGATGAAAGAAAGTGGAACAATATAATCAATGTCAAACTGATAACTTTCTCCATTACAGAATATAAAAGTATATGTTTCACTAAGGCAGACTTACAATTAGTTTGATGGTGAAGTAAAACCTTCTCTACATCCCATTCCATTCCAGACACATTTAGTTGAATTGCAAACGCCAAAGTTTTGCTCAACACACTCAAGAAATAAATATTCAAGCCTTTGTTAGCATTATTTTGTCTTGACTCGATAATTAGAATCGTTTTCACAAACTTCAACAAGAAGTTACATAAACTCACACGTTATGCTTTATTAAACATACACTCCCTATCCTACAAAATAAAATGTATCAGGGGGAGAAGATAAGAAGGGAAGAAAGAAAGAAGTTACGATATTTTCTAGGGAAAAGTTTTCAACAACTTTTTGCTTAAATACTAAAAGTACATGGTTGCATTTTCTTTGTCTCCCATTTATTCCAAAGTGCTCCGCTTCTTCCGCACTGTTTTTGCCCCTCCAGAAAGAACACAGAACAACATGTATAATATTATTTTATAAAAACACTGCTGGAAATTCCACATGTGAAAGGAGCGTCTGGCAAGAAGAAGCTTCAACTCGCTTTCCTTTTCATTTAGTTATCCCCCCTATAGTCCCCCATTTTTTATTCTTTTTGAGAAAACTCTAGTGTAGTTAGTGTGATGCACATATTGTTTTAAAAGTGAATAGCGAGAGGCTCTTTACTCTTTGTTTTAAAGTGGATGGCAAACATATTTTGCATATTAGTAGAGCCAAAACCCACACACACATTTCTTGTTCCCCTTTTCCTCCCATGGTAATTGGGAGACGCTAGCCAAGTTCTTAGCTAACTGGGCGAAAGAAATGCGGAGAGCCATGAAGAAAAGGTGGGTTTTTCATGCATTCCATGTGCAAACACAGATGATAATGATGATACACCTCATTCACAAGAGGGAAGGCAAGAGCGTCCCCCGGAAGTTTCTTGTTTCATTCCTTTCTTGGAAATGTAAAGGTGTTATAATAAATATTGTATATAAAGTAATCTTTAAATGGGGTCGGTGTGGTGAGACACCAAAGTTTGACGCACATATTGTGAGAAAAATAACCAGGAATATATAAAAAAAACCGGAGCTCTTAACAACCATAGAGTTCGTCACGTCATCTAGACATACATACTTTACTTGGGCATCATCATCATCATTTGCTTGTGTACTTCCTCCTTTCTTACTCGATTCAAATTTCAAGACGTTTTGAGATGAAAAAAAAGCTCTTCAAAAGTGGGAGAAAATGAGGTCTTTGTCTCATCAAAAAAAATGAGGCCGACGACAAAAAAAGAAAGGGCATCATTGGAATATTATAAGTAGGTAAGGTTTTTCTATAATAAAACATAATAATAGGAGCAGCATTATGTAGATGGACATTATTCAAAAAAAATAGGAGAAATGAAATGCATAGTATTTTTGTTAAATTTTCTAGTTAAGATATGGTGGGATAAAAGATGAGATGAGAACTTTTGGCGCATTACATTTCATTCGATGGGAACCAACAACCAACTTTTCTTGCTAAAATAGAAGATGTGCTGAGAGAGTGCAATGCAATTCATCGTATCCTTAGTCTTGGTTACGTTATGTTACGTCACGCTACAGTTCCTTTCTTCTTTCTTTCACAGATTATTATAAGTTTTTTCTGCAACGTTTCCAACAATGCTGCTGGCTGTGAGTTCATCTTATGCATTGCATCAGTCCCTATTTTATAAGTATTCATACCATGATGGAAAATTGGTAAAAAGGGTTTCATGGAAGAAGAGGAGGAAGAGCGTGGTGGGGCGTGACAAGACGAATTACCAACTCACTCAAAACTCTTCTCACTCTCTTTGGCTCTCACTCTCTCCATTAGATTGTTGAGGAATCAAACTAGAGCACTTGGAGAATGAAGACTTTGAGTTTGCTAATGGAATCAAGAAGAATCAGATCCTCTTAAAGGTCCTCGCTCCATTCTTCAGGTTATGGAATTTGGCGGTGAGAGTGAGTTTTCCGCTCTTTCCCACATTTCTCTCAGCCAAGATCTCATCATCACATTTGCCTTGTTCCATTTTGTGCCGTTGCAATCTGTCGTATATAATATTCTCACTAAATATAATGTGTAGGATTCCCTTTTTCCTGAAAAAAAATGTTCATGTTCATGAGAATAGAAAGAGGGAGAGGACATGCATTTAGTCTGTACACTCTCTAAAGCGCATCCTATTCCAGCCCTTTAATTTTGCTCTTTATGCTTAGAAAAATGATTAGCAAGAGAAGAAAACTCTGGTTAAAGAGGGAAGGCATGCCTCTTTACCCCATAAGCCTTCTTGTTCTCACCTCACGCACGAAGGGCTCTCCCATTATTGTTGTTGGAGAAGAAGAAGAAGAAGAAAACTTGTAACTTTTTTGTAGACTTGCTTTGAGAATTTTAATGTGGAAACTCATCCCATCAATACATACTTCATTTATTTCTAAGAGCCAAATGAACATGGGAAAAAATAAGTGAGTTTCAAAGTATAAAAGCATTAACTGTAAAACTACAGTACTGGAAGTACACCCAACTTTTAGTGAGGATGCTTTGGCTACATAATTTTAAATGAGTTTTCATCATTTTTTTTCTTAGCTAAACTTGAGTTCAGTAAAAGTTACATAAGCCATCTAAAAACTAAGCAGCTGCAATGCGTCTCTCGTAATCCTTCCACTTCCGTTCTTACCGTTGACCTTTACCCACCAACTATTTTTAAGATGTTTGAAATATGTTAAGTATATCATCATAATACTATGCCAACCTCCCTCGAGAATGAGCAGATAGCTTAGAACTTACGACATTGTAGATACACCATTTGATCTACGACATACTCGACATCATGAATGATATGTGTTGCTGCGATAACTTTTGGTAAGCTTGCAGCATTCATAAGGTAAAAGTAGTTTTTATTTTGATGCAAAAAAAAATGCCAGACGGAAAGATACATGAGGTATTCTGACAACTTGGTCTGCCTTCTTCAAATTCACAAGTGAATGAAATATTTTTATGCATTCCTTCGCTTAAATCCAGAAAAGTTTGGCCGCTTGCACGTAGCCTGTAACAACGAAGTGCAGTTTAAGTTTTCTTGTGAAATGTCAGTTTCTGCAAATTTAGATAAACGATTTTTTTTGTGGGACTTCTTTCCCTGTTAGCTTCAACTCATTTTGAAGCACTTCATTTCATGTGACATAAACCAGATGCACTTTCCTTCACTCTGTGCCTGGGTGACACGAATTAAAGAGAAATACTAGAACTTGTTTTCATCGTTTACAGTTGGCTTTCTGTCTAGCTCGCAAGAGAGGTGCTAGGCAATGTGGACTTTGAAAACAAGTCTAAAATACTACGTGGAAGTCATACAATGCCAGTTTCCCAGTGTAATTCCAATGTTGACATTCATTGTACCTAATTCTTGTGCAAATGAGTTGCAAAATGTACTCAAGCTCAAAAAGCCCATCCAAATGCTCCTCATCAAAAAAAATACTGAGTGTCTGGAACATTCCCTATTTTATGAAACTTTTAGTGTCAGCTCGATATCCTGTTAAACAGATAAATTGATGATGGGATGGTAGCGGCTCGGGGACGGTGTGACGGGAGAAGGAGATGTGATGTGATGCAACTCTCTTTCTCGTTTTTTTCAGTCTCTCTACTAAATATGCCACATACTTACTACCCGTCAACTTTAGGTAACTAATGAATTATATTATACAAGTTAGGCCCGTCCTTCCCATGGAAGGACCCCAAAACCATTACTCGAAAACACGATTAAACCCTTTCCTAGTCCCTGATAAACAAAATCGAAGTTTAACTATTTCCCCAATTAACATTTCTTAATACACCAAAAACAAAATTTAACGATCCACCGCTTCCTACATTTAATTATTCTCCCAAAACCAACGTTTGACATCCCGCCGACAATTAACATATAACTATCCTCCACCTCCCAGCAAACAATATAATATAAATGATATGATATAGTCCACCTCCTCCCTGCAATCAACATAATATAAATAATATAATATAATCAACGCGAATAATAAGACACGGTCTCATAGCTCAATTAAAATTTAAAAAATAACTTATAACTCTGGCTACGGATGTGGGTAGACCTACTTGAATTCGAAGTCGTTATTGGTAGTAGTTGTTCGACGCGAACGAACTCTTTTCTGAAGAATTTGTTGGTTGCCCTTATGAGTAGTTGTTCGATGCGAACCAACAAATGAGCTTCCTCACTAAAAATTCCACGAAAAATTGAATGATAAAAGGTCTGACAGCATGTTACCTGTCAAGAAAATATCTTTCAGTGGTATAGCAACGGCACTGCGGCAAGTGGCCGGAATAAAGGATGTAACCACGGAGTAGTAGTTGTTCGGTGATGCGAACGAATAAATTTGTTATTCGATGCGAACGAACGCATTTCTTATGAAGAATTTGTTGGTTGCCTTATGATCAGAAGTTGTTCGATGCGAACGAATACATTTGTTATTCGATGCGAACGAACACATTTCCTATGCAGAATTTCTCGGTTCGGTGCGAATACGTGCATACGACAATAAAAACAGGACTGTACATGATGGCAACATGCAGCAATCGAGCGCAAGGAGATGGTATAGGCATGCAAGCAACGAAGCAATGCAAGTCGATGCTTTTAAAATCAGCAAAAAATATTTCCATACGAAAGATTAGAACTCGTGACGCTATAGCTCAAGGTTGCTACGTCGACCCCTACGCCATTGACTTGCAGTTGGCAAATGCTGTGTATATAACCTTATCTGTAGTAGTGGCAACAAAATGAGAATCCGCCGTACGGATACATACGCTACACGTACTCTAGTATTTGATGATACTCTGAATAGGTTCCATTTGTGTGGCGAATCAGTAAGTAGTAGTAACCAGTCAGTAGTCTACATTCTTGTTGTCACAAGTTAGAACCTAGCTAAACTCCTTTCTACTCTATGTACTTCCATCTATGTATACACGGCTGCAAAGTCAATCCAGTTTAGACATCTGCTGAAAGTAAAATCTGTGATCATCCATCATGTGCCCTTCAATAACCGTTTCGTTTGGACTTTTCCTTCCTCGCCCAGTCAGTCAGCGTAGGATACAACCCTTTCGTATGTTTCGTATATTGTATCATCTTCTGTAGTTAGCAAAGCTCTAATATTCTTTCCAATTCATTGGGATCCTTCTCTTTCCTACCTTCCTTGCTCTCTTTTCACTAAAATTTCAGTTGACTACACGGCTATGGAAAATGTTTTTGCCTTTTATGAAAAGAAATTAAATAGGCATGTCAATCAAGCTCTCCTTTTCTTTCTCCAAAATTTGGTTGGATTCAGGAGGAAGGCACGAGTTTAGTTGATATATATGGAAAAGCTTATATTCAGTCTCAAATATTGACAAACTATGTAAACTGTCATCATTGTCTAGTCTTTTCCGAAGCTACACAAGATACAAAAAAAATCCTATACATTCTCTACTTCCCTCAACCAAACTCTCTTCATCTTAAAACATATTGAATCTAGAAATTATATGGATTTCCATGTAAAAGAAAGTTAAGAAATTCCTACAGGCTTTCTAGAAGGATGGAGTGTATATGGAATCTCTCTTAGTTTTCAATTGAAAGAATCGTACTTTTATTTTTGGTGGTTTCTATACCGAATGAAACATTAAGTTGTTGCGGGAAAAATACCTGACCACCCTATTTTACCCTACCCAAGTAGTAGAAACAGTAGTTTTTTCTTAAAAATTCCCAATTCCTTCCCTTTGGCCAAAAGGAGAAAGTCTCAATAATCCCATAACATAAAGTGGACTAACTTGATGAAAAGGAAGAAACTATGTGTATTTTGTGATCCTATAATATTAGTTTATACAGTTTTTAAGGTTGAGAAGAGTCAAAACTTTTTGTGGTCAACTGAGGGAAAAATATTTCCTCTGGCATGCCTGAGTTTTCTCGCGTTCTAGTGACGATTACAGTAAATAAGTATAAACTTGTGGGTAGGTATACATAAGTACCCCCCCATTTCAACTCAATTTCTGATACAGACAAAAAAGAACCAACTTCTTGGTATCCCCCGTTTCGTGTACCTTTCAACAAAATGACCATTTGTCATTGACCAATATGTATCTAAACAAGTAACTAGAATAAGTATAGTGGGAAAAAACTAGGGAAATGTGCTGAAACATTCTCCACCAAAACATGGGAAGAACGAACGAACGAAGAGTTTCGTTCTGTAATCCATTATCAAAGTTTCTCATCCAAGAAATGCCCTACTCACTCAGTTCGTCTCGCGAATTCGGTCATGATCTTAGATATATCTATATGCCTCTTTTTCCTTCCACACACAAAAAATTCCTAGCGTTACTAGAAAACGGAACAACTTAAAAACATCCTTGGAGTTGTAGTTATGTGATTTTTTTGCCCGGCCATTCACTACAGAAACCGGACATTGGCATTGCATTGGCTTCGCTTGTAAGGAATAGTTGCAATAGAAAGCCAAATAATATGTGTATCCAAAACCTCAATTTAGTTTTTTTCTCTCACTGTGTTGCCTCTCTGCAAAAAACTTAGCTTCATGTTGGTCTCGGTTTGGTCTGTTCATGCCATAGTTTCCCCTTATTTCTTAGCAATGCTAAGTAATACTTTCTTTCTCTTATTTGAGCTGATGGAACTTTCGCTTCGGAGAAAACGAAAGGCCGAAAAATGTGGTTTGCTTATGTCTATACATAAAGATAAATTTTGTTACATTTTTCTCATTTTTAAACTCAAACTTGGGTTCTTTCTCTCATTTCATAAAAAAAATTGAGTTCGGTTTTTTGTTCTGTCGCTAATTTAATGAGTGGTTTGAACTACTTGCGAGTCCTTCAAAAAATACTAATTTCATAGTTCACTAGACAAAACGAGTGGCCATGAGCTCAAAAAGATTTTTTTATAGTGATGATGCAATAAGATTATACAATTGAGCTCTATCTTAAACGTTACAACCAAACCAAGTGCCACATCAAATTCAATCACTCCCTATTCAAAATGAGTCGTTTTAGGAATTGTAAAATGGATATAATGAGCATTTGATAGAATGCTATGCGGAGCTCTGTTCCGTTTCCCTTTCCTATATCAAATACTTAATTTTCAATTAGGTAAAATTCATTTAGAGTTGAATTCACCTTGTAAACTTTACTGATTGGAAGACATTTACAACAAAGACGAATAACGACTTTGTTGTGAGTTTTAGTGCTCCTTCACGGAAAAATTACACTTCCTTTAACTTTTCATGGTCTGAAGATAAAAGGGAAACGAAAAGTGAGAATATTACTCATCGTATCATCATCAAACAGAAAGAAAGAATACAAATTTAATACTTCCTAATTTTATCTAACAGAAATTAGAATGGCATCCACCACCACCCACTACCTCCACGAGGATGCTGCTCCTCCGAAAATAACACATTCTTTCATAAACTTTATTATTATTATTATTTTGCATAATTTTTGTTGAATAAATGAAAAATAAATATAATTTTAAACACAACTTAATATCCGAAATTTAACGGAACAGTTTTTTTATAGAAAAAAATAAGATGTAAAAAGTCAGTGTAAACAGCAAGGTTTAAAAAAGTCAGGCAAATTTCTTCTTTTCAAACAACAGACTTTGCTAAACTCAGCACATAAAGTGGCAAAACAAATAACTTCTGGTCGGCATAAAAGAAGAAGAAGAGGGTAAAAAAAATTATTGAAGCGTTGAAAATAAAAAAAGAAGAAGAAAGAAGTTTTCCTCCTTTCCTGTCCATTCACCTTATTGCCATCTAACCTGTGTAATTTGGCCTTTCTGCTTCCAAATTCAAAGCGGAAAGAGATCAAGTGCAAAACTGTGGAAAATAAGAAACGTCTTGTGTCCCCCTCATTCCCTTTTTTCTTTCCGTCCATATTTGTGCAGATTTTACCTTCTCTATCATTTCATACATGGAAACAGCGACGCCATATTATTTATGTATACTACATACCTACACGCAACATCTCATTTTTTGTACTCTATAAACAAAACACATAATAAATATATCGGGCATTCATTCATATGCATTGCAAATTGCAAAAACGGTAGAGAAAAAAAGAGATAAACCAATATACAAACAGAATGGACATGTTTTACTCATCCGTTTTCCTTGTTCCTATGCAGTTTTATGTATTTATACAAAAAAAGGTAGTGTGCAGGCATACAAAAAGTTATGAATAAATGCGACTATAACAACTCAAGGAAGGATCTGTGCATTGCAAAACTTTCTTTTTCGTCTTCCCATTTCAGGAACCAACTTTTTTTTTAGCATAAAGACTGGCTTTGTAGTATACCATTATATTATATCACACAGTACAAACTCAAGTATTACAAAAAGCCATATTAAGTATTAGATGTACTCCTCCAAAAAAAACTAGTTTCAGAGACATTAAGTTCAATAGATTGAGAAACGTTTCGTTCACTCGCTGGGGCATGGTGGTAGCGCACCGTACCATTCTCGTGGTGGTGGTAGTCTCCTCAGAGTTTCTCTCCTGTTCTTTCTTACTACACTGTATATAAACACAGGCGTAGCTTTATACAAAAGCAATTTCCTTGGTTTTTTTATATTTAAAAAAAGCTGAAAGCATGTCCGCCTGCTGTGTCTGAGAGTGTGGTTTCTTTTCATTTATCATCATCATACACAGAAAGATGAATAAATATGCTGGGGAGAAAAAGAACATGTTAGGCAGAAAGAGAGAGACTCGAACTGAAAACGGCACCTTGTTTTTATACCTTTCTCTTACTGGAGCTTATGTATAAAGAAGAAAAAGGTTATGTTATGTATGTATAAATGGTGATGAAGATCAAGTAATTTTTTTTGCATTTTATGTACCAACATGTGTATCTACACATAATATTATGCTTCTAAATGTGTATGATAGGTGTTCTTTTTTTCCTCTTTTAAGTACAAATATTCCTTTTTCTCTTCCAGATTTAAAGTGCTCATTCATAATCGTCAGTTTTCTCTCTCTCACTCTCTTCTCCCCCGTCCGCATCATCTCGTCTCCTACTTCTGAGAAACCAGATGTGCAAGAATAACTTTGATGTAAAAGAAGAGAAATAAAATAAGTAGCGGAAGCGATTTTACAAACATGAATGCATAAAACAGTCGAGTAGTTGCCGCACCTTTTCCATATTTGCATTCATTAGAGGTAAAAAGATGTTCTGCGAAAAGCTTCTTTTCATATGTCATCATATCATGGAGATATACCAAAATAATGCTGCGCTTGTTCACATTTTTTTTACTCAGCTGTCGCAAAATTATTCCCTCTCTTTTAGAACATTTAAAACATTTTTCACGACTCATTACATTTTTCAAATGGAAGAAAATATGTGAATGGGAGGGCTAAATTGCAAATTTTAATAGTTTTCGCTTCCCAAAGCTTCTGGATGCTGACTATGATTCTTGTGATAGGAAAGATGAGAACTGGCGTGGCATCATTTAAGTGAAATGAACAAGACTCATCATGCAGAAGAGCAATAGAGGAAATACTAAAATGTATTATAGCACCCATATATTTTCCTTGACGAGAAACATGTCCGGCTGTATAATATTATTTTTTGCATGTGTGAAACCAAAGAGCAGCTCTTGAGAAAGTGCAATGTTGCAAAAAATGGGGTTGGTTGGGTTTTTGGTCGTCGAAATACAAATTATGTGATGTGATACGGAGCAAGAGACAACTCGTATTAGTTGGCAAAAGTTAATGCTGCAGATTTGAGTGTGTCTTAAAATGTGTAAAATTATTTGCAGCTATATAGCTCAATTTCCGTTAGCATAACTATTACAGAAAAAAGTGAGAGAGAGACATGCATCAAGAAGAAGAATGGAGGAAATGTGCAGTTTTGCAACACTTAGATATAATAACGTTCTATAAAGTATGGAAATATATATAGATATATAAAGACAGCGAATTAAAAGTAGATACGTATTAAGAACGGTAAGTTGAGTATTAGTTAAAAATGTATATAAAAGTACAATCAAAATTCAGTGAGAGATCAAATTAAGGTTAGATATATAAAGAAGGGTTTAAACAGTAACATAATTCTACATTTAATGTACCAACTTTAGGAATGATGGACTAAAGAATGATATATGGGTAACGTAAAGGGGGTAAAAAGTACATACAGTGTTTTTATTACACCTCACCTTGGGACGGATCCAAAAGAAATTGGAAACTGGAGGTTGTAGTGGTAGTTGTCGCAGAGCCAGGTGTGCTGATAGTGTAGTTATCCCTGTCCTCAGTGAAAATTAGCAAAGGGGCTTCACGAGAGGTGGTGCTACAGCTACTTGCAAGACTTGCTCTTGCCTCAGTATTTCTCGCGTGCTCCAGTTCTCCTTTGGTGAACAATGTAGGAGGCGTCCTTGTTGGCGTCGTTCGACCACCCAGCGTATTTGAGTTGGCTGCAGCAGCAATTGTGGCGGCAGCCGTTGAAGAGGATGTCGCAGACGTACTTGGGCTCACGGACGTTGGAGAATGAAGTACTGAGTGGGAGAACGTGAGAAATTATTCCTTAACGATGTGAAACTCTCGATGGTGCTAGTAGCAAGGATATAAAAATGGGGATGGTTGGATGGTGTTGGTGATGGGTGGGTGGGTAACTAGCGAATATATTTATATTAGCTATAATATAATAATAATATATTCGTTTCTACGGTAATGATGAAAAATGATTATCTGTGTGGATATATTTTTTTGCGAACAGGGAATTCGGCTTTTTATATTTTTAAAGTAGTTTAGCGAGGTGAAGCTTGGTATTTTGTCTGCGTTGCTATACTTTTTTTTGGCTTTTAAGCAGCACTCTTACTCCCAACTACGATGAGTGACGTTGCTGCGTCCATTAGAATTTGGTGATGAGGAGGCCAAGTCCCTTAAGGAGTTAGTGTTCTTGGTGGGTGGAAGAATGCTATGGGTTTTATTGAAATTGATAATAATCATAAAAAATATGGGAGGGTGACAGCACCTTCAGAAAAAGAAAGTTGATGATGTTGTGGGGGTGATAATGGCCTCCAGAAAATGGTGAGTTTGATTGCTAATGATACTCCGTCTCTCTCTTACTCAACATGCTCAACGAAATGTGAGCTCTTATCGCAAAGTTCATCTTCATCGTTCTACTATATTTATTCAAGTCTTCAGCAGCTCAACGGATTGTAATTTCCTTGTTGGTCTCGTATTTTTCGTAGCCCAGGGAATCTTGAATGTGCATTTGAGGTCAGTGGCGGCGCACAGGATATGAAATTCCTTTATTAATTTCTATCCCACACTTTTTGTCCTCTATAGTCACAGTTACTATAGTTCAGATGAAACTTTTTCGGAGAAAGGTAAGTCGTCCCCAATACTTTTTCTGCTTCCTTGGTAAAGTTTACCGATGGGCTGGCCCCGTTTTGTTTTGGAAGAAAACCTGGAGAAAGCAAATAGTAGATTCTCAAAATCAATAATATTCTACTTGTTTGGCTTGGTTGGTATGATTTTGAGTTTCTTAACTCAAGAACATCCTACATAACTGAATAATATCATCTTATGCTCTCAAGAAAATCAGAGCAGCATAAAGTAATATTATATAGTTGCACACATTGTCCAAACATTTAGATTTGGTACAAATGAAAATATACGAGTGAGTAATTGGTGACTTGGGGAAAGAGAAAATAAATATTCAATGAAATTAGAACCATGTCATGTTTACATTGCCAATGCATAAGGTAATTTAAAACGGGAGGAGGAATAGTAGCTATAAGTAGGTAGGTAGGTAGGTAGTAGCTGTTCTTGATCATTAAGTACATAATACAAAAACGATGGTACAATAGTGCAGAGCTTCGCCACATCATACAGTTTCATTTTGAAAGAGAAGCAAAAGGGAGAGAACCGTTTGTTTCTCTCAGTAGAATTTACTTTGATTGCCATATTACCTTATAATTCACCACCACCTATACACCTTCCCTTTTACTGGGGTTATGCTAGGATTGTTGTAGACTCCTTTCTTTTACTAATATAAACGTATTATTATTACTGCTATTACTGTTGGTCTTTTGCTAGCCCCTATTTCTTTTTGGTACTTTACTTACTCCATCATTTTCATCATCTTTATCCCCATCCTATCAAATGCACTTGTTGTAGTAGCTTACAAGGGTTTTTTCATCTCACTCTCTCTCTCTCGCAGTATTTTGTATGGTCTCTAGAGAACCTTGAAATCCTTGTTAGTACTTATTTCCCCCTTTCTGTTTCTTTCTCCTACTTGAGCTTTCACTTTTGGATGCTGACAACCAGCTAAAAGAAAACATCATCACATTTTCCTTTTCCTCTACAGGTCAACAAAAGTCTGGAGAATAACATTTGTATATAAAAAAAAGAAAAATGAATTGGTTCAAGCTAGTTCAAGTGACCATATTGTACTTGAATGGTGTAATGGTAAAAGGAATGAAATTATGAATTGGCATTGCGAATTTATGCTCAATATTCCATTTCTCGGTTGGTAATCGCATTGCATATGATATTCATTACCAGAGCTAAAATACATTTACGAAATAAATTTATGTATATAAATCTAAATGCATTTTTATATATTGTTAGTCTGGATTATCTATCAAGCTAACTATACACCTACACGTCTCAAGTTTCCATTTCGCCTATGCACATAATACCCTGATATACATCCAATGCATTATAAACGAGCCTAGTTTTGGCGAGAAACTTCTGCAACAAGCAAAGCAGAGTTCTATTCTCTGTTTCTGACCTGAGGCAGATAATGTTTCATCTCTGATTTCACTTAACTCCATCGAGTTTCTTTTTTTTTTGCCATTTCCAAAATTAACTTTACTACGTGCCTCTGCACGACGCTAAAGGAGATGGAGTGTGCAATTCAGAGAGATAATTTGATTTTAAAAAAAAAACTTGTCGCATTTGAGAGAATGGCAATGCTTACATAAAGTATGAAGTATCATGATCATGATCATCATGCATGATCAAATCGTAAACGTCTCTAGCTGCCCTGATGTAAGAGTATGAAGTGAAAGAAATAATTAAATTATATTCTCAATTCTCCTCCAATCAAATTAGTTTTTCAGGTCTTAAGGGGAGCCTCTCTGCTCAAACTGCAATTAGATATTCTCCGTTGCCTCGTCGAACCGAGCGAATGAGTAGAATGGAACTGCACACACAATACTGAACAGAACACTCACATTTATAAAATTGTAATTAGCCTGAGTTGTTGAACTCAATTGATCCCAGAGTTCTCTTCCGTCACCATTTCATTTCAAATGAATACTTTAAGTCTTTTGACACCCACCCTTAACCGGATTCCCTTAGAAAACTACATTTTATAATGATAGAACATAACACCATCCTTTCCCGCTCAATTGATTTCTGATTTGATCAAGTACTCTAATATATTGCTCGTTTCGTAAATGAAACTTAAAAAGGATTTTCACAAAAAAAAGAAGATTAAAACTGAACTGAGATGAAGTGAATACTTTTTGCAATGCAATCCAAAAACTTAGATCAGCTTATAATATTACCCCCAATAAAATATTCCAGTGATAGATAAAACATGATAGGAAACAAACGTGTCAAATGAAAATGCTAAGATGGTGTCATAACTTGCCCTTTGCTGTCTTGATTTTTTCCGTTTTTCTACATAAAATTGGGATGTTATTATGCACGTTGTTTCTGACGTAGAAATAAACTGGATTTCTTTTCTTTTGAAGTTGTGCAAGGCTTCCTATTATAATCTCGTTTTTAGTTTTTCAAGCATGAATACACTCTCACATCAATGTCATTACTGGTGGTACTTTCCTACCATAACTGCCTTCCATGATAGATTTCACTCAAACTAGAAGACTTTTTTCTGATGGTTCAATTTCATCTATTAGCTCCAACCATTTTCATAATGCCGAGTTGGAACGGTCGTTTTGTTTTGTGCTCCAAGAAAAACAACATCTAAACAAAGTTTTGCACTGGAAAATCATCTATCCTTCACTCCCACGTAGGGAAAACCTGCGCTAAATAATTAGTAAGATGCCAAGCATTTCCATTGAAGCTAATGAGCCAAACGTGTGAGCATGGAAGGAAGGAATAAAAAATAGTGGAAAAACTTTGAAGGAACGTACAAGAAATTGGCTAAAATGGGTTTCATTAAAGTGATCTGATCTAAGGAGCTACTTTACTACATTTAAGTATTTTGTAATGTATTTTTTCTCCTTTCTTGGGCTCTCACTTATGTATTTACCAGAAAAGGGAGTTGAACTAGTGCAGAAAATGGGGAGTATTAGGAGAGAAAAAAAGAGCAAATTGATACCTCTATTTCATTCCCTTAAGTGGATCCAAAGCCTCCGCAGAGTGAATGAATGAATCTGGGACAAAGAGGTGAAGCTGATGGTGGTGGTGTAGTGATCATCACAAAAAGGTAAAACGAAAGTGCACCGAGGAGAGAAGAGGAGTACAAAGTATCTCTCAAAATAGCTATCTTCCCTGACTCGCTTGTCTCTCACGTAGCACAAGGCGAAGGACTTTGAAGAGCACACAAAATAAAAGTTTTTTTCTTCTTCTTCTGTTCCTCTCCTCTTTTATCGAAATGACGTGGTTTGGTTTGGTTGCGTTGTATTTTTTATCACTCAGTGTCAGTCAAGCTAGAGAAGCCAAGGAATAAATGACAATGAATCTGTTGCATACTTCAAAAGGGAAGAGAATTACTCGGGGAATTATTGGCTTGAATGAGATGGAGACACCAGGAGAATCTTATTTTGTAACTTCTTTTTTTGTAGCTAAGTTGATTGCAGATCACTTTGTACATACATTATTATTATAGTCACTTATACTGTACATGTTCTTTTCTTTCCTAGCCTCGATTTCAGTTGAAGAGTTAGAAGAAACAAGTGTAGAATGTTTACAGAGAAAACGGCACATGGGGAATAAGAGAAAGTACTAAGAAACTGTAATATCCTGTCCACTTTTGTCTTTTCCTTTTCACAATTCTTACAGGAAAATGGTTGAGGACTGAGGGAGAGAGTACTTGACACACAAGTTGATGTTTAGGTGAAAGCAACAGTTGTTACTTTGAGTTAATAATGCTATGCTGCTCCAGCTATTCTCCCTGTTTTAGTTCACTTGAAAAAATGAAGTTAAAACTTTCACATGAGTCAATGTGAAACTACTAACTTTCCCCCATTTTCCCCTCATCTTATCGTCTCTTCTCTCGGCGGGATTATAGTATGGTGAAGCGAACTTGCAGTTTAGTAGGGCAATATCAGTGGCTGCAGCAGAGAAAAACAGTTTCAACTAGCTCTTTAGTTCAGATTCATTTGTGTCTATTGTTCCTCCCTTCAAACCACAGGTTTTTCCCTTCCAGGTGGATAATTTGTGTAATTAATTGTACATGACTGCAAAACACACAAACACAACTCCCTTTTCTCTTTCTCTATCGGCCTTTGTGTGCTCAAATGGGACAGTTTGGAGTAGTAAAGCTTGTGACGTTGGTGCTGTTGATGATGATGATACTGAGAGTCGTTAAAAAGGATTTTTTTTTGTCTTCGTTGTTTCAACCAACTTGCTTAATTTTGTTGCTCTGTTGCTTTGCAACCAAATTCAATCTCACTTCATCTAACTTAATGACGACTTTGAATGGAGCGAAGGTTTGATTATTTTTGTATATGTTCTCAAAATAAACTTGCTGCAATTTTTTCTTTGTTATTTTAGCGAAGGGTAAAAACCACTTTTTATGTGAAATGTGAAGGTTCAGCTATTAATAATATTTTATATGAATTTGGTGAGTTGGATTTGGTTTGTATTAAGTCTACTGTTGTATATTTTTTTATTGTACACAGTATGAAAAATAGTCCGGATTCTCAGAGACAATTCGAAACTTTTCGTTCCATGTTTTTGTTTGTTTTTTATTTATTTATTTAATAATCAAGAAGAAATTATTACTTTGTATTTCTGTGTTTGTAAAATCTATTATCCTCATACAACTGTTTTACCAATAATTGTAAGTTTTTAGCTTAATAAGCATAATTTTCCCCGTAGTATTACATTTCCATGCCAAGAAGAATGTAGTCTTCATAGTCGGGCATTGGAAGAGATCTTGTTTCTTATCAGAAACATTTCCCCCCAATTTTACGATAAATGAAAACTTCCGTCCAATCTTTACATGTAACACTAAACCAATCACAAGTTGACTTTTTTTTAGTTTACTCGCTCAAGAAATTAGATGAATACATAGTTCTAATAGTTAATGTGCACGGATTCTACCCTGAAATCCCCCGTTCCATTTCTATCAACCAAAAATATAGTTTATCAAATCCGCTATGGAAACTATCGTAAATATTTTCTACTGGGGTATATAATTAGCTCTAGTTCTCTTTGCAGGTAAATTGAATTTTTTTCCTTCTAAATAGTAGATTTGGTGTAGATGCTTTTAAACCTTACTATAATTGCAGTGCGGTACTACTCCAATGAAAAATATTTGGAGATTTTTTTTACACTTTTTCTTTGACCCTAATTTACATACATTTTGGTTTACTGGAAGCACATAACTATATAAATAAATTTTAAAACTGGATTGTAACTAGAGTTTCAATAATAATTTCCCGCTATGCAAAATATTCCTTTATTATTATTTGTCTACTTTGACTACTCGAAGATTTTCATGTGTGCACGATCAGAAATCGAGACTCTAGTTACGAGATTAAGGAAAACGTAAGCCTGATTAAGCTAAATTAAGCTGTAGCAGTCCTGTTGCATTTGCCACAAACCTTTCACAACTAATTTAACGTAACTGTCTTTATTATTTGCTTTTCACGTTTCATTTTTTAGCCCTATCCTTACAATTTTTTGTTTGCGAACAACAGAGTACTTACTCACGATCACTGACGCTTTTGTCTTCTTACGTAAATTGAGACCTTTCTCTTTTCCTCTAATTTATCAACTTTGTCTACTTAAGGGAAAGTGAAGGACTAAGAGATTGTGCTGTTGCTGCTACTACAACTAATCTTTATCTTGTGTGTGGTCACCAAAAGAAAAAGGCTTTTGGGAACTACCATGAAAACGAAACGACTGGCGTGAAACTCATTTCTTTAAACGAAAGACAGCAACTAAAATGTTAGTATCAGGGGAAGTATAATGTCACAAAAATCAAGCCCCTTTCGTCTGTATCTTTCCAACGTAATAATATTCCTACTCGGCTTGATTATAATGGCCTTGTTCTTATGAATCACTATGCATTTTTCCACTAAAATAAATTTTTGTAATTTTAAAAATGTATGCTTTGGTTATCCTTTGTCTGCAAAAAATTGTTGGATATGGATTTGGCATTGAGTGAAATTTGTATGTAGTGATGTATAGTGAAGGACTGTTTCGTGGTATATACAATTTTACTAGTAATACTACTTTCAAACTGCAGGTCAGAAATGAGAGGATATGCTCTTGCCAAGCTTGGTTTTTGCTGTTGCCGATTTTGTCGTGGTCCTAAATAGTCCTCTCCTCTCCTTTTTCTACCACTACGCTTCTTCTTTCTCCGCTCTTGTATTTTTGAGGGTGATGTGATCTACACTTGTTGGCGAATTTTACAGAACTGGCATCGTTTCCTCTGACTCTCTCGCTATTATGGGAACAAAGAGAGCGGTTGTGCTCAGTTCACGTTGTACAGCCTTGTAACTTGCGTTCTATGAGAACTCTCTTCTATTATTTTCCCGACTTTTTACCCGATTTTCGAGGCTACATGAACAGTGCTATCTTGTTCTGAGGAGTCGCAGACATATTCCGTAGTGCGCTATGCTAATACTATCAACCATGCTGCTCTTGATGAAGTCAGCTTGCTTTGGTAGGAGCTCTTTTACCTTACTGGATGGGAAAGCGTCAAGTCTATCATGTTATAATATTATTGTACTCCTCATGGTTGTATACATCCAATTGTAGGATCCACCTGCTGCTTTGCTCCAGCTTAGAAATTTCGATGAGCAAAAATTCAATGACATGCATACTTATGAAACGAAGTTTTAATTATCTGCATTGCATACCAACCTTCCATATTTTTCTGAACATAAAATTTTATTAATAGCTAATCTGACTGCTGCAGTAAAAATGTTGAATCATACCATCTAGCCCACCTGCTTTTCTGTTGTTGACCGTGTTTTCACTTGTGTATCAAAATGCCCTCATGCAACTAAAAATTGAAAAGAACTTCAATAAACTGCTAGTAAGCAGGCCAGAGACGTAGCTGAAGAAGGCGTTGAGTGATCACCTCCACACCCACTCCTCCCATGTCCACCAAATCTCCTCCACCTCCTCTCTCTCTAAACCCACCTCTGCGATCCTCTCCCAACGTAGTAAACACATAACACCAATCCGGATTCTGCTTTATGTACAAGCACATGATTCCGGATGTATGCACAAGCTCATCCACACGGATGCTGTGCAATTCTTACGTATACGTATACGTTTCAGCCAAATCGATGAGTTTCTGAACTTTCGAGCCTATAACTTTCGAACCGTTTGACCGATTTGGCTGAAAAGTATTCCCAGAGGTCCTCTTGAGTAGTGCTACCTGTGTACCAACTTTGGTCCAAATCGGTCAATGTATGTGACCAGGAGAACCATAACAGACAGACGGACAGACAGACAGACAGACAGTTTGAGTAAAACCATTACTTATCTGAATGCTTCAGCTACGTAATAAGTGAACGTAAAATTCATAATGTGGATGCTAATGGTTAACTTCCGATAGTATCTAGTTGGTAGTATATTTAATGCTTGTTCCCTTGTGAAGTCTTAGACATGCATGTATGCAAATATCTGTTTTAAGTATCTGCTTACTTATGCAGATTGCTTCGCATTGTCTTCGTAAAAAGAACAATGAAACATAAGATTATGTATGTATGTGTGGGGAAGCCAATACATCCCGGCACTATAAAAGGCGCTGCTTAAGCAGTGCAAAGACAGTTGTATTTTGTCTTTTGTCCTACCGAGATCTCTCGATGATTTAATATATTAAGTAATATTCCCAAGTTTGAGAATACTCCTTGGAAGTTTAGTTACAAGTTTAGGACGTCGTCGTGTCCTGTTAGCACACATTTTAAAGTCTCAACTTATATCAAACAAAGAACCGATATATGATGTTTGTAATTATTCCGCAATTACTGATGACGTTGTAAATCGACTTTGTAGTCTACATTAATATGTATCCTTAGAACAACTTCCTTGTATTTTAAGGGCTCTAAATGACAATAAACACCTACATTGTTATTATTATGTAATAGTAAGATACATCAAAATTGTTTTAATAAACTGGTGTTTAAGTGCAATATATTCTAGCCACGAGAAGGGCATTATGATAATCTAACTTTCACTCATACTTTGCTTTTCAGTTTATTTTTCAGTAGACAAATCACATTTCTTTCCAAAGCTTGACCACCGTCCATGATCTAACGAGAAACTATTGAATTTTTATTTGCATCTTAATTTTTCATCTTCCATAAAAGCCTACGTCTTGCAAAAACCAGCCCATGAAAATCGAACTCTATAAAGCCGGCATCAGAATTAGAGGCAAGCGTGGGGTGAAACAATCAAAGTCAAAATGTGACAAATGGTGTACTCCTGCAGAAGTTTGCTAAAACATCATAACATTACTCTGCACTTTTGTTGGTTAGAGTTAAAAATGACCATGTGCCGATGAATAAGTAAAGCATGCATTTGGAAGTTTAGATTAATTTCAATTCACACATTTTCTGTCTGGGTCTATTTATGACCTTGAAACAGAAGCTTTTTGGATTCGAAATATTAACAGGCAAATGCAGTAATGCGGATCAAACTAAATTGGTATAAAGAGCCCGGAAAAATTGTGACGTTATTACGTAGCTGAAGCGAGAGCATTCAGCGAAGTAATGGTTTTACTCAAACTGTCTGTCCGTCTGTCTGTCTGTCCGTGCGCAATCTCCTGGTCACATACATTGACCGATTTGGCTCAAATTTGATACACAAGTAGCACTACTCAAGAGGACCTCTGGGAATACTTTTCAGCCAAATCGGTCAAACGGTTCGAAAGTTATAGGCGCTAGAGTTCAGAAACTCATCGATTTGGCTGAAATGTATACGTAAGAATTGCATAGCATCCGTGTGCATGAGCTTGTGCATACATCCGGAATCATGTGCTTGTACATAAAGCCAGAATCCGGAATGGAATTCTACAAGTAATGCTTTTACTACGTTGGGAGAGGATCGCAGAGGTGGGTATATAGAGAGAGAGAGAGGTGGTGGAGGAGGTGATTTGGAGGTGATCACTCAACGCCCTCTTCAGCTACGTCTCTGGCCTGCTTACTAGCAGTTTATTCACTCTCGTTTTGCTCGTTGAAGTAGCAAGTTGTTTGCCCAAGAGAAAAAAAAATATTATTTTTCTTCGATTACTTTCCTCATAAACTTATTGAGTCTCGAGAGAATTAATTTGGAAACCAAATTGTTCTTACTTTGAACATTTTTTTGGTGACACAATGTTTGTATAGACATTGATCTTTTGATTTCGGGGAAACGATGTCTTCGACAGTTTACTTGATTGAGGATAGTCTCCTGGTTAATTCAAGTGAAGGACCTCAAGGACCCGTATTTAACAGAAACAGATTGTACAGCGAAACAAAACATTCCTTCCAGAAGTCGGATCTTCAGGACATCTTGGGAAACACTAGGATTCTCCACAACAATGACAAACTATGGGAAACTGTCGAAAAATTTTTGAAACTCAAAAGTGATAACCACTCATTGTCAATTTAATGACTAGTTAATAGTAGCTTTAATTTTTAACTAATTTGTTTTTACTCACTGATTGATTGATTTTAGACGCTTCGTGATTACAACCACTTTTAGATTAGGGTAGACAGAACCAGGCAAGCGAACTCCAATAAAATTGTTTAGCCCATTTCACGATAACCTGAAAGCAGCATATGAAGCCGTTGACGCACTGAACCTTAAATTGACGCTTCAAAGTGGTACAAAATCATAGAGTATGGGTAAAAACAATAATGAGTGACATTGTTAAATATTCCCAGCATGGATAAAGTAAATATAAATTACTATGTTGATTTTGCACTTTCTCTTAATTTTAGTAGAAGCTGCCTTCAACCGTAGCGTAAAGCAGCGTGAAGTAGTACGTGTTATTGAAAGTAAGAAAAGCCAGAAGCTCCTCCGTCGTATAACACAGTTACCTGGGTTGAAGATAACAATGAAGCTAGAATGCCTTGCACGCTCGATGACTGATGAGCAAGAACTTGCAGAAAGAAAGGATTCCCCGTGACTTTCTCCTCATTGTGGAAAATGGGAAAAGAATGGCTTTTCACAAGAAGCTTTTAGCGGGTAGCGTTCCATTGCTTATCGGTATTATTTGCTTTAATCTAATCATTGTATTTCATTGGTATAGTTAACTTTGAACTCTTAATTCCATTTCTTCATTGCAGCAGCGAGCAATGTCTTTCGTTGCCCCACGGTTAAGTCATTGGACACTTTTAAGGTTTTCTTCTCGGAGGATACAATCAAGGCCTTTGAGAAATATTTGTGCACCTGTATCGTTGAAGACCCCAAGAAGGACCAACGGATCGCATTTGAGCTGTTGGAAATGGCTCATTTCTACAACATAGCGGGATTGGAACAAATCATGAAAAAAAGCTCGTTGCCCTGTCAGAGTCTCCAGAATCGATGGACCTGGATGTAGGCATGTTGCTGTATGCCTTCGCAAGGAAGATGGGGACAGGATATAAGGAAGTTGGTACGAAAGTCCTGTAAGGTGAACGGTTGTATCTATGATATTTATGCCTTACAATAATAGTTAGGAGACAAATCTCAGAGTCGTTAGGTTTTGGTATGTGTAATTTATACTACAGAATTTATTCTATGAAAGAGTATCATCATTATTACAATACATGTATGTACGTAGGTATAGGTGCTAACCCTAACCATGATAACCCTACTTATAAATAAACTGCTAGTAAGCAGGCCAGAGACGTAGCTGAGGAGGGCGTTGAGTGATCTCCTCCAAACCACCTCCCCCCATTTCCACCAAATCTCCTCCACCACCTCTCTCTCTCTCTATACCCACCTCTGCGATCCTCTCCCAACGTAGTAAAAGCATTGCTTGTACATTACGGATACTGGCTTTATGCACAAGGACATGATTCCGGATGTATGCACAAGCTCATGCACACGGATGCTATGCAATTCTTACGTATACGTATACATTTCAGCCAAATCGATGAGTTTCTGAACTCATCCACCTATAACTTTTGAACCGTTTGACCGATTTCGCTGAAAATTATTCCCAGAGGTCCTCTTTAGTAGTGCTACCTGTGTACCAAATTTGAGCCAAATCGGTCAATGTATGTGACCAGGAGAGTGCGCACGGACAGACAGACAGACGGACAGACAGACAGTTTGAGTAAAACTATTACTTCGCTGAATGCTCTCGCTTCAGCTACGTAATAAGTACCCGACTCGAATCCCTCAAGTCAGGGACGCCAGCGTATCTCACAGGCGTCTTATGCACACTAGCATGTATGCAAGGAGTTCCGCATCACGCGGACTCAAGAACAAGACAGAAGCTATTTACTATTGAGCTCGGGCTCTATATATAGACCCGAGGAAATTCTAATTCTAAACATTAACAAGTTCCTTGCCCTTTGGTCAAGGAAGAACATTCAAAGCAGCAAGCTGCACACTCTACATAACATACCTTATTCTACATTTTATTCCTAAAACTACTCACTCTATAGTCCTTGGACTGATTAACCGGTAAGTTGGTTACGAACAAACATAACATTAAAGTTTTTAAGGAAAAGAGTCAAAAGTTAAATAGTAACGTTGTGTTTGTTTGTTTCTAATGTCATTTTGTAGCAAGATACGTTCGGAAATTCCTGACGAGGGAAGGACCGGGTCTGATTTTTTTTGATTTGGCTGGGACGCGGTGTAGTAGAACCTTTTGGTGAGAAACTAAACCATGTAACGTGATTTGACTCCATGGCCACAAATTTCCGAGTTTTAGAAATTGTAATTTTATCGATGTCAGTTTTTGAAATTTCCCGTTTTTCTTATGGAGTTTAACATGGAGAAACCCAGCTTTAACGGGTACCCACAATCAATTCAAAATTCCCAAAAATTCAAAAAATGCCCAAAAACCTATTATTTTTATGTAAAAGTGTTGCAAACCATATAATATCGTCAAACGATTCGTATTACACAAAAAATAGCTATTGGTGTTCCTATGCATGTAACCAACGTATGGCCGATCCCGTCTAAACTTTTGTATTCTGAAAAACAGAACGATGTGACGTCACGTGGTGTACAACATGAAATGTATACACTACACAACACTATGCACATGCTCGGTTTACATTTAGCTTACATTACATTCATTGATTCTTCTTAAAGTTAATTAAGTTAACACACTTAAGCTTAGTCAATCAGCTGTTCAAATAAAAAGGGCTAGAATGTCATTAATTTTTCACCTTTTCCCAGCGCATGATCAGAAAAAGGAGCAAGATCATGGAAGTGAGGTGCAAGTGTCAACACAGAATTAAAGTAGCAAACGCTAATTTGTCAAAATTAGATAAAAATCCTGATCAAATCACTTAATACCGGACGAGAAAACAACATGACAAATAGACAAGTACACGTAAGGCCTCCTTTTGTTCTTATTCGTAAAATATGTAAGGACTAAATTAATTAAAATCTACACAAAATAACTGCAACATATTTATAAGTTAATGTTCCTCAAAATTCCGTAGAATCAATTTTAATCAAGTAAGCTGCAACTCAACATCTTGCATTTGCGTCACATTTGCACATAAGCATTTCCATCCTCCAAGTGACGTCACAGCCTACGTTCCCATCTCAGCTGATAATCGGCATGTAACCATGCTTGTATTTAACACTCAAGTTTGACAAATTGAAGGCTCGTTAACTCAGAAACACTTCGCCATGGAGACCTTGCATTCAGCACCAACTAATGCTTTAATATAAGGTACTTCTACGCCAAGTTTCAGCCAAATCAAAAAAATTCTTGCTTGGTCCTGCCCTAGTGAGTCAGAAGCATTCCAATTCATCAAAAATAACGATATGAGGTTGGCAATGTTGCTTTGGTAGTTCCTCCACTTAAAGATGAAGAAGATATCGAGTAAAAAATGTAAATCAGTTGACCGCGCTTGTACTTCTGGAAGGAACAATATGAACCTGAATCTAGGAATATACGCGTAACTTTACTTTCACCCTCGCTATAAATCATTAGCGAAATACTATCAAGTAATGTAAGTGTAGTGGTTTGCGTTTCAACAGAGTTGCTGAAACAATAATTAGTTATAATCGTTTTGTTCTGCACAAACGCTACATATTCCAACTCAAGATATATTCTTTTTATAATATCAATGCCTAAGTAATTGATAAATTTTTAACTTGTTTAAAAGACCTATTTCAGACGCAATGCATTTTTTAGTATCTTGTCATTATGTTTTTGAATAATTAAAATCAGAATTTGTCGTTAAAAACTTTAGATACGCGCAACTAATATAAATTGCATTGCATATAAATGCCTATTGGTATGAATTATTATTAATCCCGCCATATTATTAACCGGCACCCTTTGCAAAAGGGGGTAGGTTCTTATTTTCACAAATGGTGTCTGTCCGTCTGTCTGTGAACACGATAGTGGCGACACGGTTGAAGAATTTCAAAAATTCTTTTTGGTAAACGATACCTAGGTCAAGACCTTCCCTGGGAAGCGGGATAGGTCTTATCGGTTATTGCTAACCAGGTCAAAGATACGATCAAATATTTCTAAATAGCAAAGTATAAAGTGTGATACATCAAAATGGTTCTATTTTCTTAGATAAATTCAGTCATGATAATTTAGAAGTTCTACAATGACCCCAGCGTGACCTACGAACTTTTAAATGTCGAAATTTCTTAATTTTTACTTATTCAAAATTTTCAAATTTAAGTTAAATTGCATAAGGGTGTCGGTTCTTTACGCCTGTTGTCGGGTTTATTATTCTTACCACCAGAATGAATATTTAATGTGCTGCGCGTGCCAACAAGTAAGTGGCAGTGGGCATTTTGTAAATCGATTCCAAGTTTTCAGGAAAGTAGTATGAAGCAACAATCATGAAAGTTTGTACATATACATACCAAAGTACTTACTAATTATGTGGAGAAAGTTTTGGATTTGCGCACATTACATAACTGCATGATACGTTTCAAGGGCAATCCGTCAATGCAATGTCAGGGATAATCATGATTTTACACCATAAATTTTCTGAAAGCAAACTTCAAGTGGCTAGTATAGATTAAAAATACCAAAAGTAAAAATACACATTCACATATGTATGTACATTCGTTACAGATATTGTGCTGACACAGCCGCATCACCATCATCATCAGTCACATCCGCAACAGCAACAGGACCGGATTCTGATTGGAGAAAATAACAACGTTTGTCTTACCTCTGGCAACAAATTTGAGCTACAGGAAGAACAGGATGAGTTGGCTCGAAACAATTTGTCAAGAGTGTTCATCTGTCCAAAAGATGACAAACCTGATCCACTTCCGGATGCCAACTTTCAATTAGCTAAGGGTGACGGTAAGCTTTCTTGAAAATTATGATAATAAAATGTAATACTTGCCAAATGTGCAGTGATTAAGTTTTATAAATATCTGATTCTAGTTTTAACCACTTTTTATTCTATTCGAATTTTAATTAGTTGTTTCCTTTACTCAATTGACAATCAGCAATAATGACTACGGGTAAAGGAAACTTGTTAAGAAATGTTAGATTTACCATGTTATTATGGATACAAAAGGCTTGGAACAAAAGTTTAAATACTTAAGATTAACGAAGAGCCAACACTGTATTCACTTTGAAGTCAGTTATTCAGATCAGATATAACATTTACATTTTAGTTTAATGTAGATACTGTAACGAGATGATGAGGGTGTTCTTCCTAGGTTCTGCTTACTAACTTCTACTTTCGGTGTGCTTTACAAAATGGCTACGCACAATCTTACGCACAATCACGAAGGTTTTTTTCCTTCTCAATGGTATCCTCCAGACAGAATGAGGATCTTCTTTATTTTAACACAACTATATTTTAACACTACTCTCTTTGGGCTTCCTTTACACAATGTAAAAGTCAGCTTATCCCAAAATTGTACCTAAACGGAGGCATACACACGGTCGGAGCGTGGTGTATTCTAGACTCACAAGTCTCATCACTACAAAACTGCCAAATAATGATAAAGAACTCACGCATCGAAGTATAATGTAATTGTATATCTTTATATGAAAACAGTGTTGTTGTGTCTTCAGTAACGGCGACAATGCAAATTTAAATGTACTTACAGACATAGCCATTCGTCTCAACTTGACTTTCTCTACCGGCCAATCTTTGTATTCTTTTACATTTTATGTTATGTATAAAAATGATGATAAACGTTTTTATTGGAACAATGATTAAAAAGATAAACTAAATGTGGAAAACGCTAAATGATTTTTGAATTACCTTAAACTTGTAGTTACAAACACTACCCGTTAACCATAATGGTCATATGAATACATCAGATGAATGTATTACATCTGTGCATACATCAACATCTTCTAAACCGTTAGCTAGAGTATCATGTGGGGTATATCTCAAGGGTTTCAGGAATCAAGTTCCATTTACGTAATGAGTTGCATACCTCTCTGCAAATATCAACGACTATTGAAGGAGAGTGTCGAGTTATACAATCATGATTCTGTGGACCTGGATAAGGATGATCGGGGGCACAGAGATGAAGAGATTAGTGCTTCTCGCAATGCCAACTTCATAATCTAATGATTTTTGCTCATGCATGCATGTTCGGATAAAAATTTATTGACGCCAATAATCAAGACAAGAAAATCCACAAATGTTTCTACCAGTTTTTATTTTGTAATAGATTATACAATTTAAAGTTAAGAAATCCTTAAAATGAAGTTTTAGTTTACAAATTACACGATTTTACACAAATTTGGCTACTTTTATTATCTAGCCAACCTGATAATCTAATAATCGTTTAGCGAGTGGATTTGAAAAAGGTCTGGGTGCCCTTGTTCGCAGCCTCTGCATTACGACGCTGTTCCTCCTGTCGACGTCCCCGCTCTCTTTCTCTCTCCCGCTCTCTTTCTCTCTCCCGCTCTCTTTCGCGTTCACGCTGTCTTTCTCTTTCCCGTTCTCTTTCTCTCTCCCGCTCTCTTTCGCGTTCGAGCTGATTAATGCGTTCGTCTCTTCGTAAATCCTCTTCCACTTGCCTCTGCATTCTCCTCCACCATCCCTTACGATCATTATTGCTATCCATCCTATTCAAATAAAATTTAAAAAAAATCAATCCGCAGATATCTTTGTTAAAAAATATTCATAAATTTCAGTAACTTACTTTAAAATTTCTTAGTTTCAGTTCCTGTTGAAATTACAGTGACAATTTTCAGATTTTCAAATCTGAACCACAGCGCCTGAAAATAAAAGAAAACAAAAAAGTTTCTTTAGTCAGAGGGTTAATGTTGTAGGTGTATTCAGCTCCAGATGAAAGCAAATGCTGATACCAAACTGAGGTTTTGATACCCCTTTTATACCCCAATATAGGTACTGACTTTAGCATATATCTGAACATACACAATGCACATTGGCGGCTTCTACTTCTGTGAAGTAATTAACCGTTCATTTCAAAGAACAATATACTTCATATGAAATTGATATTGAGATTTTATCCCACTTTCTTAGGCCCGTGTAGAGCGTGGAACGCAGACTTATTACGCAGCTGAATCTCATTCAGCGAAATAAGGAATTTACTTGATTATTTTTGGACAATCCGTCCGTCCGTCATTCTTGTTCGCACTCTCATGGCAACATGCATTGACCAACTTGGACCATATTTTGCCCCTTGACACAGGAAGGTACAATGGCTCATACCACCTTAAAGTGTTCCATTGTCCGTTTTATATTTTTTCATATACCGAATCGTCTGAAAACCATTATGCAAAAAACCCCACCCAAAAATATCAATCCGTCTTGTAGTTATTAAAATCTAAAGATTTGACATTCAACCGTGGCTTATTGAAATTAAAAATCCACCATGCTTTGTTTATAAGTTGATGTCCGTGTAGGGCACCAAATGCAAAAGAAAATTACACCTTAAAAATCATAATTAATTTACGTTAATTGGTTTTT
Organism: Orchesella flavescens; assembly: GCA_964034955.1. NCBI lineage: Eukaryota > Metazoa > Arthropoda > Collembola > Entomobryomorpha > Orchesellidae > Orchesella > Orchesella flavescens. Next base: position 19,368,297 of record OZ035953.1, read on the forward strand.
CTTAATTATTTTTTTTAAGTAAACTGCTTTGAAGCAGGCCTAGAAACGTAGCTGAGCGCCATAAACGGAGTAATCTGAATCAAATGCAATGTAGACATTTTCAATTATTTACGATACGTTGTAAATTGCTCACAAAAACTATTTTAACTTATTCAACACAACCTGTGCTAAGATAGCTAAGTCTGGTGAACCGGAAAAGCGTACCTAGATCTCTTTTCATAATAAGACAACTAAATTAAAAATTTGATATGGGTAATCGGAATCAAATACAATCTAGATATTTTAAATTTCTTAAAATAAATATGTCGCAAAACTTAATATAACATTCAAATGCTTTGACCGATTAGGCTAAAAAGCAATAGCAGATCTTTAGGTGTACTAACTATGTCCCAAATTTGGTGAAAATCGGTCAACGTGTGTCGTCAGGATTGTGGTAACAGACAGACGGATACCCTCTAGACATTCCCCTCTACTTACTTTCCCCTATAGATATAGGTACATCCCCCCCCCCATTTAATTTCTAATTCAAGAAATCAAGGAAATTAATTTAGTGTTAAGGTGTACCAAAAAGTTATTCGCATTCGTTTGACATGACCATAGAGTTATTCGCAGTAGAAATTCAGCAAGTCGGTCCAGCAAAGTAATATTGGTATAAGGAACTAATTGACATTTAAAAAAGCCTAATGCTTTTTAGGAAGATAAAATATACGACGTAATATATAAAGTAACAAAGTTGTAGCACTCATTTTCACTTCTGCATTATTGCGCACCTGAAAATTTAAAAACAAATAAAAGCTTCCAGTAATCATCTGGCGATCGTAAAAAACCTGAATTTTATAGCATGGCTTGGCGATACTGTTCACAAAATCTTAAAGCACCAATTTCAACGTTTCCACGCTTAAAAGATGAAAATTTAAAAACCAATTACAAGTCTCGAGTGTAAGTGGTAAAATCAATTCCCGTCGTTGATTAAATCTTTCTCCTTGAAATGATAAAATATTACTTGGGTTTATAACACTAATATATTAATATCAAAATCTTACGTACGTTGTAGGAGTCTGGTCCATAAAAAATTAATAACTGTAATTTCTCCAACAAAATTAACTGAGTGAGCCAATGTTTACTTTCAGTGTGAATGATGAAGTCAATTGCCTTCTAAACAACTTCCTATCCAAACGCTTCAGAGAATGTCTTAGATTCCCTGAACAGATTTCCTCTATTTCCATAAAAAAAACTGTTGAGGGGGATGTACCTTGGGGTAAATCTCGGGGGGAAAGGGCCTAGAACCTTTCCCGACTGGGTCGGTATCCTAAGGTATCCTCTAGTACTGACAACTTAGTCCACTTCGTTTTGGTTTATTTTAAAAAAATAATTAAGAAAACCAAATACCGTTAATTACTTCACAGTTAATTAATTATGATTTTTAAGGTGTAATTTTCTTTTGCATTTGGTGCCCTACACGTAGATCCCAACGTTTGCCTACTTACTTAGGCTCTACGCCTTCCTGTGTTAAGGGGCAAAATATGGTTCAAGTTGGTCAATGCATGTTGCCATGAGAGTGCGAACAAGAATGAGGTTCTAGGAGGAACCTCATAAAATGTAAACTCATAAAACCTCATAAAGCAGAAAGTAATAAAGGTCAAATACTTCTAAAAACCAAACCTTCTAAAGACAAATACTTATAAAGTCTATTTTCCTGGTTATGAATGTTGAAACACTAAAAGTTCAAAAATTATATACACCTTTTTCTGAACCTATTTAGCACAAAATTATGCGTATTGATGGCCATGCCTTCAAGGAAGTCGGACAGCTCTTTGTTACCTGACACATGCTTACTAACAACTTGGTGTTTAAATTAATTCTCCTATTCTATTCTGGCTCTCTTTTCCGTAATTCTAATTTTTGATAAGTTCGCTCGCGCTCCAGTTCTTCTACTAATAAGTTTAAAAATCAATAAAGGATGGTGGCAAGCTGCTACGCGATTAATTTTTCGATTCCATCCTTCAACACCATTATTTGTGTAAAGATGTGTGATATAGCTATATTACTAGCGATACATGACTCCTTATAAATCCTTCGTTTCTTAAATTAAAATTAAAATTTCTGATTATAGTCATCCGTGTTCAATGCCAACTTAATGGATTGGTCTCCCACACAATGACTTTGCCTGTCTCCCTAGAACATCTACTAAACTAGGTACTACTCACTACGATTTGAGACTCAGGCCATCACACAGAGAAGGGGCACTCTATGTGGATCCTCAAGTACGATATCACTTCCCTTGTGACGTGCTCTTAATTTAGCGATACCAGAGGATACCTACCCGTACAAACACAGAGCCGATAGGATTAAGCAGAAACGAGTTAAAGTGCATTTTTGCTGCACCGGGGGGAATCGAACCCCGAAGCACGTGCTGATAAGCCCGAAAGCCGAAAGCCGTTTCTTGTATATTATTTTGTAGTTTTGGTGTTTAAGCATTCATAACCTGGAAAAAAGACTATAAGTATTTGTCTTTAGAAGGTTTGGTTTTTAGAAGTATTTGTGACCTTTATTACTTTCTGCTTTATCAGGTATGGTTTTATGAGTTTACGTTTTATGAGGTTCCTCCTGCTTCCAAAGAATGACGGACGGACGGATTGTCCAAAAATAATCAAGTAAATTCCTTATTTCGCTGAATGGGATTCAGCTGCGTAATAAGTCTGCGTTCCACGCTCTACACGGGCCTAAGAAATTGGTATAAAATCTCAATATCAATTTCATATGAAGTACATTGTTCTTTGAAATGAACGGTTAATTACTTCACAGAATTAGACGCCGCCAATGTGCATTGTGTATGTTCAGATGTATGCTAAAGTCAGTACCTATATTGGGGTATAAAAGGGGTATCAAAACCTCAGTTTGGTATCAGCATTTGCTTTCATCTGGAGCTGATAACAACTACCACACCAACCCTCTAGGATGGATGGTTTTCAAATCGTTTCTTCAGTCGTTGGGAATCATGAAAGCGGCATGAGAGTAAGTTTTCCAGAAACTTATAATTTCAATGTTCCCGGGAACACTCTAATTAATTTTTCACTATTTTTTATTTTTTCAGGATGGAGCTAAGTCAGACTGACCACCTGAAATTTTCAGATGTAAGTTTCTAACAAAAACATTCACCCATCGTTTCTGTAATGTTTGTATTAATTATTTCACCCTGATTTTTTTTGTTTTATTTGTTTCTAGGGGCAGTCTGACACCAGAAATATGAACGAAAAAACAGCCTCACAACCACGCAAAATATATGATTTGGAAACGACATATATTTTCAATTTGTATTACCGTAACTCCTCCTTAAACTGATCACCAACTTGGGTTTATTATTATTTGGTCAAAAAACGCCACGTCGCGCTGGCACTGAATTTTTCATTTTGTACTATCAGGTGTAGTTGTTTTGAGAAACTAAATACATGGCTCCAACTAGAATTTTATTTTTAGTCTAATAAAGAAAAAATGGACTAAAACGGATGAGCGGTTTTTTCATTACGACGTGAAAACCGAATTTGTTCTTTTGGATTGAAAGCTGTAAAACTTTCGCTAGTGTATGACGAACCAGCTAAAACTCCGAATATGTACTTCTCTTATGGCAAGTTATTCGTGAAAAAAATTTGAACAGTTTCTGATTTACCCAAGTTGGTGATCAGTTCAAGGTTTAAGGAGTTACAGCAATATAAATTTAAAATTTATGTCGTTTCCAAATCATATATTTTGCATGGTTGTGAGGCAGTTTTTCCGTTCATATTTCTAGTATCAGACTGCCCCTAGAAACAAATAAAACAAAAAAAAATCAGGGTTAAATGTCTGATACAAACATTGGAGAAACCATTGGTAAATGTTTTAGTTCGAAACTTACATCCGAAAATTTCTGGCGTTAGTCTTATGTAGCCTCATCCTGAAATTTTTTTTGAAAATTACAGTTAGAAAGTTCCAAGGGATATTGAAATGATACGTTTCAGGAAAACAACCGTTTAATTACTTTGGAATGTAACAGCCTCACAACAATGCAAAATTAAGATTTGTAAACGACATATTATTTAAAATTTGTTAACTTTGTTGTTATTTGATTGGTATGTATGGCAATGTATTTGATTGGATCTTTAATTGGAAATTAAATTTGAAACACAACAGGTCACCAAGAAAGCATAAATTTATTTATGGTATCTAGTCCTAAGTTCATACAATTGCAGACTCTGAAACTGTACCAAAACACACTAACAACTTACGGACGACATAATGTTTTAAGTCATAAGTCATACATACATATTTTTAGATATTTTAAGATTACTTGCATAAACTTTGCGCAAAAGCATTTTAAAATCTTTTATCAGATTGATCGCTTAATAAAATGGAAACCTATTTTACAGCATTGATTTCCATCCATTTTTTATTTCCAGTTTGACACAAAATACGGTTTCTTGGTAAAAAAAATATCGCCTAGGCAGAGTTCATAATAAACCTGACAATTGGCAGATATATAGGAACCTGCGATCCTGAGTTTAAGTTGAATGACGTTAAAATAAGCTATGTATTTGAGTAGCTCATTGGGTTAAAAAAGATTGGAAGATTTTCATCAGTGTGGCTGCTATTGCGAAAATTAAAAAAATTTTGACATTAAAACGTTTGTAGGTCACGCTGGTGTCATTTATGAACTTTGATAATAGCATGGTTGAGTTTTTCTCGAGAAATAGCATCATTTTGATGTATCATAACCCATGTTTTGCTATTAAAAAATATTTGACCTTGACCTTTGACCCAGTTGCCGTTGACCGATTTTGCTCATCTTCGAACTCAGTCAAGGTCTTGACCTAAGGTATCGTTTAGCAAAAAGAATTTTTGAAAATCTTCAACGGTGTAAAAGTTATCGTGCGAACAGACGGACGGACGGACGGACAGACGGACGGACGGACAGACAGACTAAGATCCATTCTAAAGAACCTGCTTTTGATCTTCGATCGCAGGTTAATAAGTAGGTACATAACATACATAGGAAGTATGAAAGAGCTGCACATCTGAGCACACGTAAAAACAAATCACTCTGCTCTGAATAAATTTAATAATTAAAAATTTGACAAGAATTTCCAGTTTTAAAATTACACAAACAATTGTAAATTATAGCTAGAACATTATTAAACCTAAAAAATTTAATAAGGTTAGCTAAAACAACTTGCAACCACTGATTATTATTATAATTAAGTTGCCTTTACTCTCATACCCAGGAGTACACATATTGGTCTTGTACCTAGCTGGGCTCCCCAGCAGGTAATCTTAACTACTTTTATAAACTGATCATTATCATATAATAAGCCACGACCAGAAGTACTGCTGAATTTCATTACATTTAAGGTCATCCTGAAGTACGAGTCTTTCCTCTACCCACCAAACTAAAATCATCATCATTACTCAACATGACGAATCAATCCTCCTCTCAACGTAAATCAACCTCAAATAACCCATGAAAGGATGGAAAACTGAAGCGGAGTACCACCGACTTGGGCCAAACTAATGAATCAGCTGATTCATGCACCAAAAATTTTACTTTTAGTTTTACTACCAAAAATGTTACAACACTGCAGAGTGACGTACAAAATATCCATGCTCCAAAAACTCCAAATGCTCCAGAACATGGTAATTGTGGTTAATACCCATGTCGTCGTTTTAGTGACCCAGGCGTTCCCATTATGAATTGAATACCAAGTTCATTTCTAAAAGCGTATGTTTTAGGATTTATGTATGGTTGTTCATGCATTTTAGAAGTGATTTCAAATTAAATCAAAATCATGAAACTTATCTGAACTACAAAAATTGAGAATATAAATAAATACATGATACCAGTCTTTTTTATTTCAACAATACTTTTTTGGGCGTATATTACAACAGTTCTGACACTTGACCAAGACTGTCACGCAAAAACATATTTTTTCTTACTCTTTAGGACGAGAGCTGAGACGAGATTGTGATGTTACAAATATATTCATTATTTAACGCCAACAGCCTTACTACAGAGCCGTTCGCTACATGCATGTTTACAAGTAAATATACAAATGTTTATAAGAATATACAATATATACGAGAGAGTAGTAAAAACGTAACAAATGCTTGAAAAATTAGCACATTATTAATCAACAGTTAATTTTGATAGTTGAGCCAATAGTAGTTGTATTTAAATGAATAATAATGTGAGGAGCAACGGTATTTTAGGTGTCATAAGCATAACTCATGATGATGATTCATGGTCGCTGACGCGTCCCCTTTCAACGTCAACCTCCTTTGCTTTGGCTTGCTTCTTTTTTGCCTTTTTTGTCTACAAAACATTAAATCCCACACACGAAGTTAAAACGTTGTATTACAAAAAGTCAAGATGGTCTGCGTTAAAGTACATGCATACCTTAGGCTTAGGTTTCCATCCCGTAGCAAGAAGGATTCCTTGCCCAGTCATGGCAATCAGTTCCGCAAATCCACCTACAGGTTTAACGATTGCTCCAAATACACCACGACCCACACCTCCTAGAAGTCGTGATGTAGTGGGACGTCCGTCCACTACGTTCTGGATGGTATGATGAGTCAATCCCCCAATAGCACCTGAATGGAAAATAAGCAAACATTTTTTAATCTAGCTCATGCCATAGTCCATTCAAACTTGAACACATGTAATGTAATGAACACATGTGATCTGTAATAATTTCTTACCAAGGAGACGGATTCCACAACCACTTAATCCTTGAACAAATCCATCAGTGAATCCCTGTAATTCGACGAGTCGAGCTGCTTCTAACATTACTTGCTCTTCTTGATCCAAAGTAAGACGATCAATATTACGTGAAACGCTCTGTGCCCAGTTAGTAATTGACTGGAGAGAGCCTGAAATATTAAAATAAAAAATTTTGTGTAAACTTCTGAAGCAAGGCATATAATATGTAAATGAATCAAGAACAACTAATTTAAATTAAGGCAAATAAATTACCAGATGTAACACTTCGTACAAAAGAGCTCATCCCAAATCCCAATCCAGCCATGAATCCAACAGGTCCAGTCAAAAACCCTTCATAAGGATACACAACGAGATCTCGTAGCCCGGTTCCAACAGTACGAGCCAAAGTCCCTGGACTACCAAGCAATTCCAAAGAGCCCAACACTCGAACTGGATTTCCAATTGTGAAAATGGTCCCCATTGTATAGTGCATGGTTAATTCCAGTCCTAGATGAAAGTCGGTGGTAACGCTGTTATAGGCTTTGAAACCTTTGAGGACGACAACAGAGCGATCCAAAGCTACATACACAAGTTTTTGGGTGTGTAAAGTCAGCTCTATTTCTGTAGGTTGTATTTCAATAGCTTGCAAGCGAATTGGGCGTGATAGCTGAGCAAACAAATGTAGCAGCTCGTGAGGAACTTTTACACGTTTCGTTGTCAAAATCTCAGTTACACCCTCCTCATTCTTTTCCTCCTTGTTGAAAGTTCCCATAGTATCAAAAGGCCATGTTGTGCTGCTGCCATGTGGCTCAAGAGGCACCATTGGGGAAGGCGGTGGTGGAGACACGGAAGCCAGTCTCAAGTTGGACATTGTGGAAGATATTATAGAGGAGCTGGAGCTATTTAAGCCAGAGCTTGATGATGCGACGGTAGGAGCAAACGAAATGTTTCTTGAGAAAACGGATGACGCTTCCCCAGCAGATCTAGCCTTTCTTGCACCTCCACCAGCAATTTCCTTATCGGAGTAGAAAGATGTTGAAACAACTCCAGATGATTGGTCATCAGCAATGGTTAGATGAGCCATAGCTCCACAATCCATATGTAGATCAGTAGTAATTGCACTTGCTGACGCTGGAGTATTTGTTTCGACTAGTGCGTATCCTTCATTCATGACCTTTGCAATGCGAAGGAGCGACGGTAAAATGTATGTCATGAGTCGGTCTTCTATGAATACAGAGGATGGACGAATTTTCATCCAAGCTGTTTCAAGATTAATTTCATCGTCAGCGACTCGGGTTAGAGTCAAAGTACAATCCAAATTGAGTGTAGGAGATCTTTCAAATGCTTCCATAAAATTGGGAATGCTAAAAGCAGATGTTGGTATCATTGATTTATCCACATTAATACGCTTCTGTGGTTGAACAAGGACTGGGAATTCACACTGCTCCTTCTCAGAAATTGCAGGAGTGTCTATCTGAAAGTTCCCAATTCGAAGACCGTAAACCCAAGACTCCTTCGTTCTGCAAGGAATACAACATTCAGTTTAAAGATTTAAGGAATGGGGCTACCACTTTATTGACACACAAAAAACCAAGCGTACCGGCATTCGATAGGCCTCAAAACAGATTCTTCAGAGATAGGAAACTGGGATACATACAGTCCTTCAAATGACAGTCCCAAAAACTCTCGCTCCGTAGCATTGGAACTAACAACAAAATTGTCTTGAACTGAGATGTAGAGCTCAGGCGTGTACAGCTTAAAAATCCAGGAGCGTTTGCGTCTGTAAAACAACGATATCACGAGATTAAGTTCAGCTGATAACAAAACTATTACCCAGTTTTAAATTTATTTTCATTACTTGTTCTCCCTTTGCACCATCAAAAGCGGGGGAGTTAGTCGACACCCATCAGAATCTCCGTCTGACTCAGCGTCATCACTGGTTTGCGTAGCCGCAATGGTGCCTTGCAAACGTTGCTCACTATCAAGTCGGTGGTTAAACTTGTGCTGAGAAGGACTAGGCTTGAGAGCACGATCTGAAGAACTCCGCGTCCCACTCCCATCCCCAACACGGCTTCTAATCGACTTTGCAGATATTTGTTTAAGTCTTGTGTTCTCAATAAAAACGTGGTAAGAGTAGCCAACAGACTCAACTGTCAGCTTGATAGACTTGCGCCCAAATGTCACAAACTGTGTTGGGTAGAACTGTACACTGTGGACATTACGCCACTCAATTTCAAACTCTAAATAGAAAACGATCATTTCAAATTATTCATTTCGTTTTTATACAAACAAAATAAATCCATAATAAACGTGCGTAATAAAAGCATTACTAAGACTATACCTGGAAATAACAGGTTTCCGGATGGCACTTTGGTATGTCTAGAGCTAGCAAGTAGGTGGCGAGGTCGATCCACAACTGAAGTGAGTCCCTGCACCTCATTTGATGTTACAAGATCTATCAAGTCTTGAGAAACAACAGCCATAAGCAAATCCGGTAAGGATTTCTCTTGTTTGTTTAGCTGCGGAAACGCGTGGTATGCACTTTGAAAGCTGAAATGACAGCTCGTTTGTGGTGGAACCATTAAAAACTGTTGGAACCAGGTGGTACTAATATGCGGAATGTCATTCTTTGCGTTCTTCTCAACACAAAATATTGGTAAGCTGGACTTATTGTGGATAAACACTTGAGGGGCATTGTCTTGGCTCACAGATATCCACACCTGTCCATTCTGTGTATAAGATCCAACGACAACTGCCTCGCTTGCGATATTCAAATTTTTCAGCTGGTGTCTGAAATTGTGATAAAAAGTAACACATTTTTATCCATTGTTACATGACCAAGGGCCAAGCCAACCGTTGCGGTAGTAGTATTTTCTAGTTTGTTACCTCAGTAGCGGACTCAGGATTTTACAATCCACTTTTGGAAGAGTAATTGCCACCTTTGTTCCAGGAATACCATCCGCTGCTTTCTGTTCTCGCGTAACTTCAGTGCAATCAACGAGTTGCACGAACCACCACGGTCCACCACAACTCAAAGCTAAATACTTGTAGTACGTAGTATCCACTGAGTAATCCGTTCCATCAGTGACAAAGTGAAGGATAGGCATTGCAGTATCGATCGTTGAGCCGTCATCCTTATTTCCCACCAAAACCGTGTAAGATGAGAGCTTACTGTCCGTCCACGACTCACGTCGTTGGGTAACAGGAGAAGAAATTGTAACTCCTTCAGCGTATAGGTCGAATGGGGTCCGATTTTGAATTGAGTACGTGGGGCGAACGATAACAACCAACATCTTATTATGTACCTTAGTTTCAATCGTTAGACACGCGAGCTGAAAAAGTATATGAGATTATTTCTGAATGGTTATCTCACCAATATAAAATCACCATTATTATAAGAAAGAGCTTTTACGTATTTACCTGACTTCCCCCGAATAGATCAAGACGTGAAAAACATCCTATTGGAACCTTGCCATCCTTGTTCACCTTTTTCACACTGAGGCGTTCGGGATGGTCACTGAACTCCATTGGTTTGCTCTTCACAAGGAAGTCATTCATCATAACTCCAAGTCGGAATTTACCCTATAAGTGAAACCAGCAAAATTCTCATAGTGCCCCGTTTCATCAAAATGCATAAGGAGTAGTAGGTACGTATATAGTAAACATTTATACTCACCGATGGTATGTTAATCCGCTTAGGGGAGAATACACATTTGTAAGGCACCCAAAACTGTTCCCATTCCTCTGCTGCAGTCTCCTGAGCAAAGAGTAACTCCACTCCAGATAAATTCACGAAAATGCCCCAAGGTCGAACATCAGCTACTGCAGTAGGCAAGCCCTCAATCCAAGGTGAAAATGTGACCTGAAATATAATTAAAAAAAGCTATTTAAATAATATTCTCAACATATCCTCTTCATTCCAACCAGGAATTGACCTACCAATATCTCCGTCTCCGGATTAATTTCCGTGTTCCAATCACAAATGTCAATCTCTTCAGTAACAAAGGGCCACTGTGGACTTGAGTTGTTGGCCAAAACGCCGTCAGCTTTTTTAGATGTAATTTTAGCTACAAGCTCATCAATCGGCTGAGCTTCAATATCCACCAAGGCTTGTTTTTGAGGTGCCCACAAAGGTACGGTGGTCTTAGAAGGTGGTGCATCCAGGCTAAAGCAAAAAGGCAAAAGAGTTAGATCAATTTACAATTCTTTTCATCTTGTAGAATAAAGTTTTGCTTCATACTTGGACTGGAATCGCAAATGACGAATCTCATTCGTTGGTTTAAGGTTTCTCCTTCCCTTCAAATCAATTTGAATTGTCTCGCCTTTCCCTTTTGCGATATAAATCTCAAACAGTTCTTCCTTGTCATCTATTGTGAGGGCTTCCGAGAAAAGATGAAGCATTGTTTCATTGCACAACCAAGAACGAACGCAGTATACTGGCGTTACAGTCAGCTACAATAAACCATGATTCTCAAAATTAAACATCAGAGCTTTTATGTGATAAGATAAACAAAACCTGAAATATTTACCAAGTAGCGAGGGCATCCTTCCAAAGTTTCTTTCACTAGGGTAATATACACCTGTGCCCAATCAAGAATGAGTCTGGTGCCACTCCCAGGGTTTTCTGGAGCCTCCAGTTGTAATCGATAATCAAGAGAACATATCCCTTTCCCACCTTCAGCGGCTCTAATGAGACAAGCTAATACAACCGATATGCCATTTTCCACAAATCTTTTCCCGTAGCGAAGAGAGAAACGGTGGTACGCATTCTTAGGAAAAAGCAGTGTGGGTGCGACTCCTTTACTTGGGATCAAAACCCTTTCCGCAGGTGGTGAATAGCGGTTATTAGCATAAAACTCTATTTCGAGCGGGTCATTTAGGCCGTTGGCTATTATGAGAGGGCCAGATATTTTGATCTGTTCAGAAAATAAATTGAAGTTACTATATCGTACATATATTCCCATGCAATTTTCATTCATAAAACACAGAGTACGAAAGGAGGTATGGATCTTACTATTTTTTGGGTAGAAGACAACTCGAACACATTGACAAACAGATTTCCCTGCTCTGAATCAAAAGCTGAGTAGCCTAGTTTGGTGATATCAATCTTAAATCGGGTGGAAGTATCATGGGCAAGTGAAAAGTAATATATCTGAAAATCACACAATTGAAACCGCAAAATTTTAAACTTGTGAAATGAAAATTGTAAAAAAAACGGATTGAAAGCTTACGTTGGTCAACTCGACAGGTCTTCCAGGGCAGCACCAGGCTTTGCAGTCTCCACTAGAAACTGTTTCTGGAAGGAGATCTTTGTTGTATCGGAAAAGGAGCTTGATATCACAGTTCAAGTCATTGCAAACCAGGACACGATTCAATACTATTTTTGGCCTTTGTTAATCAGAATTTCAAATAATTATTTTACAATAATCAAGTACAAAACTACTGTTGTCACAACAACTACATACACCCTTCCGAACAATCTGAGAAGTTACTATTATTTATTACCTTTCTTCGACTGGCATCATCTTGCATTTCTTCACATCAAAGGAGTTAATGATTTGATTCCATACTGCAGCAGTGTACGTGAGGGTGTGCATGGATGAAGCTCCAAGCTTTAGACTAACTTCGTTGGTAACAATATGAATGGATGGAGATCCCAGAGCCACATTATCTGTAAGAGTTACCACCGTGCCAAGGTAAACTTGGTCCATAACTTCATCCAGGAGGAGGGACTCGTAGTCTAAAATATTCATTGCCATGTATGAATTTACAGACAAACGGGACATGTCTTCGATGGTAGAGTAACACAGCAAACTCAATTTAAACTGCAAGCCAGCAATGACATGGTCAGATGGAGACACAGCATCTGTGTTGGCATTAGTGTAGTTTTGAAGAACTGAGTTGTGAATCCCTAATGAAAAACGAAGAAACAGCAAGCTTAGTTATCATTGTCCTTCATTCTATTTATATATCTAGTTAAATTCATTAGCGTTTCAATTTCCTTACCCTTTCCAGCATAGTGGGTGTGGTTGACTAGATTTATTATCACATTGGGAAGTTTCATTGTTACATTGCACTCTGGGACAACGACGGATTCTAGGAACAGGCTCTTGGCAAAGCATGCAACGGGTAGTGGGCCCAGAATAACCCTGTGATTTATATAGATCACATTTCAACACATTTCCATTGTACAAATATATATTTTAACATAACACATAGCTTGAATTACGTACTCTCCAACTGGATGCATTATGGTAACTCGCCATGTCTCTGCCGAAATACAGTATTTAGCATTCTGTGAAAAGCTTACTTCAAAAGCCTCTTCAGTAGACACTCCTGTCGCCTTGTGGTATGGATAAAAGGTACCTGTGCACTCCTCGTAGTAGTCCACCTCAAATGAAAGCTGTAAAAAATACGTTACATTAATAAGTAATTCTTCTGGCTTAAATCTAATCTACATACTATACCCCTAATCTAAACTGTAATGAAGTATTTACCATAGGAGCATATCGATCTTCTTCACTCATGCGGAACTTTAGCCCATGAAGCATTCGGCGTTGAGGATAGCAACATGTCAAGCTATTGGCTTTTAAACAGATTTCCACCTCAATTGGAGTGTCAGGTTGGTCCGATGTTGTATGAAGAACCCAAGAATTTTGAGCGTCTTGTTTAAAGGTTTGGGTGAAATTTAAACGCCGTATAGAAGGGGGCTCATTGACAACATCGCCGGCTTGGCTTCCGGTTGAAGGTAAAAATTCCTGTTTAAAATTGAAGTTTGATATATGTGACTGCTTTGGACAACCATCATGTTTTTATAAGCGAAGTGACGGGATAACTACTAACCTGAAGGTATACCAATAGCTTGTCACTTAGTTGGGAAAAGGTGATGATTGTTTCCGGTCCAACATACAGCATTAGAGATTCAATATCTATCACAGTCTCAAGGGATGGAGAGCGAAGGGCAGGCTCCCAATCAACACATACGTTCATATTTGGAGTGAATGGAAGGCATAACAATTTGCATCTGAAATGGTATCAAGTTTTAAATAATTGCTGAGAAACTACAACGGGATGAGTATTATTTAGAGAGACAAAGTAAAAATAGAAAAATAGGACATTTTTCCTCAGCATCAAACTTGCCTTTGTTCTAGTCGTGTGCTGCAAGTAAAAGTGTCCAGGAAACTTCCTGCCTGGATACGCTGAATACAATCCGCTGGAGTATAGAAATGCAAGTTACAAAAATCGAGCTGAAAGTTGGCTGATTTAATCCCCACATTTAATTCCACAGGCTCAGATACAAATGTAACGAGCACTTCTTCTATGGCCAAACATATTACAGCAGTCTTTGATTCTCTGGCTGGCATGGCCTTCCAAACACTTTCTTCATTAATGGCACCAGCACGCTTCAGTCTGTTTCTCGCGTCTTCGATTGAATAATGGCCAACCATTCGTCGCCTTATTCTGTCAAAATGGCCATCAGAATCCTCCGCAGAAAGCTCCATTAAATCACAACTGATAACCATTTTTGGCCACTTTGGTTTAAGACGAGGGGTGGTAGTCACGGTTACGATTCCACCACTTTTTCGAAAATATTCTGCCCGTTTTTCTGGACTATAGTCGCAAGGGTGATCGGCTGCGAGGATTTCAATAAGTGGTTGACGAATAACGAGTCTGTAAGTTGTTACAGGAGACTGCTGCCCATTTGCTAATACTCCACAATGGGAATTAGGTAAGTTACTGAGAGCTGATTGGTAATCTATGAAGGGAAAATGTAATGGGGTGAATTGAAACACATGACGTCACATTAAACACTGATATAAGAAGGTAGCCAGTTCTATTACCATAGGGAATGTAATCATAGTTGTTAATAGCTTCATTTATCTTCTTCAAACGATGGAGAAGGCCGGAACAAATGAGAACTTTTGAGGGTGCTGCAACGCAGTGATAGATTATTTCAGTGATCCTATTATACAAACAAAAATAATTCATCATAATTAGTGAACTGTATGGCTCAGAATTTGATTGGGTAGAGAAATTAGAACCTACTCAGCATTTAGTAAGCTCCTTGGTTTGTCATTCGTAGCAGGTACGATAGTTGCTTCATTCATTATCACGACGTATTTCATGAAAAATGCTGGAGTTTTCTCAAGCAAAGCTGTATCTGTAATTCAAAATGAAAGTTTTTATTTCATTTGGGGCAATAAAAGAATTTTTGTGTCTGTATTCTATATAAATCTTCTTACCTGCGTCTTGATTAAGGCACTCCTTGTGATCAATGTCGTAGCACCACTCAGTTACAGGTTGCCCATCATTCTCTTCAGGGAATAGGGAAGAAGATGCAAAATTTTGCTTGATCTGTCCCGCCTCGAAGTAACATTCACCTCCTTGAGATGAGCCGCCGCCTTCACTAGATGAGCAGTCTTGAGCCCCACAAGGACAAAATCCAAGACCATGTACCATAATCTACACCATTAGAAAATAACATCACTAACTAAACACATCAAAATGAGTGGGTTAACTTTAGTACGCTCAAAATCTGGTAAGAACTACTAACAGAAGAGACTCCAAACGCGTGGGAGTTCTTGTTGCCCCGAAGTATAAAATCACAGACTATGCCTTGAATAGAGCACTTGAGGAACTTATTATCAGGACTGTTTGTTACATTTCGACGCAGAGAAGCCCTATCACGGCTTCTTTGGACTGCCCGAAGAATGATTGTCAGTGTTTTGATGTAAATGCCAAAATGAGTTGTGGAGGGGCATGAAGGCTGAAATTCTTCCTCCCCCTTCTTGTCTGCAGATGATGAAAGCGCTGCCTCAGGACCCATTTCGATAAATGTCACAGACTCTTTTGAGCTTGAAGTCTCATGATCTTGTTTTGGCTCGTCTTGACTTAGAGATTGAATGGACTCGACTTCAGAAGGATTCTCATCTGGGTGCTTTTTAATCTCTTCAGGCTCAAATTCTTCGTCCAGTTCAGTATCACTCAAGTCTCCAAAAACAGCTTCTGGTAATTGATACAACCAACCAGTTGCCCAGGAAGACCAGCTTTCTGACTCTTTAGCTTGTATCGCTTCTTCTGTGGATGACTCTGGAATGTTCGGATTATTCTCGGGGTCTACATGAATTATTTAGAGCATTGATCATAACTACTGATTATAAAAGTGGACGCTCAGTTGTCATTAAATATACATGTAGGTACGTAAGACCGATAACTAACCTATTTTTTCAACGTTCTCCTCCGATTTCACTGCTACAGGTTGCTCTTTCTCGTTTGAATCTTTTTTAAAAGTTTCTACGACGCCTCCACTTTGCATCAGCCATGTAAAAAGATGGTACAACCGAACTAACATGGGAATCTGGTTAAATCATTAAAACAATTTACATACCTTCTTCTTTTGCATCCCAACTTATAACATCACACATAAAAAAGAGATTCTCTGTTACCTGCTCAGTCGTTACGCAAAATTGTAAGTGACCTAAAAATAAGTCCATTCGATAGAAGTATGGAACTCTGGAGTACGAAGTAGCAAACTTTTGAATGATACGAACATCAAAATCACATCGGTACATCATGGGCTCCTAATAAGCAATAAAAAATGCATTACGCAATATAAAACATGTTTTAAAATCTAAGGTTTCTTAAAAGCTGTTCTACAACGTACCTGGTATTTGTCAACTATGCCGGCGTTGTTACATCTGTCTAGACAAATATTCACATCCGAAAAGGACAGCTTTTTTCGTAAAACAAAGTCTGGTTCATATAATATATGCTCTAAAAAGTAATTTATTTTCTCATTTAAAACAAACCATTTGATTACATCGTCGTGCATTCAATAATCTAAAATATCTCAGATATGTACTTACGTAGATAAGTGTGCATCCAATTTTCATCCGCTGGAGTTAAGCTGGCTTCACCGACATTAACACTGAAGGAAATGTCCGACTCTTGATACTTGATGACCACATTTTCAAAATTGACTCGCACATTGCTGACTATCTTCGTAATTAAGCTGTTAACGTACCCAGTTGTTTGACCACTGCTTAAGTATGAAAAGAAATGAAATGAACTTGAAACACGATTGATAAATGTAGTACTTACGGGTTAGAAACGGCAGCAACTCTTTTGAATTCGTTAGCCTTCCTCCCTTCCTCACTGTTTGGATCCCGACAGTTAAGGACGAGTTCTGAAATGCCATGCAAATTAATGGTTAGAAATGAGCAAACCCAGCGGTTCCCTTAGTACTTACCCATGCTTTTTATGTTCAGCACAATAGGCTCGGACGTTATTTTCCGCCATGGCACTGTGATCTTCAGTTCTTGAACGTGACCACTTGCAAAGGTAAGTGGAAGCTGGAGCTCACGGTCCAGCACATCCAAGTTCAGCTCCAAGTTGGAAAACACGGCACCCCCGTTCCAAAATGAGAGCTAGTTGCAAAAATAAGATTAAAAGCATCAACTCAATTAAATTCAAACATAAGATATATTGTAATAAGAAAATGTTAGGTCTATATGAAACATTGATTTACCTCAAAATCTTTTACATTAAAATTTTTAACGTATCTGGAGAAATACGACCATATGATGGGCGTCAGATAGCTTTCTAGTCGAAACATCTTGACTACAATTACAGGATCAACCAGTGACCCAAATACTCTCTTTTTGTACCAGTCTACAACTTAATTAATAGATCCTCCATGTCTTCAAAGGAACTTGGATGAAGGATGACTTTCAACTTTCTGAAAGAAAGAAAGAGAACAAAAAAAAAGAATTAGATTCAGCAATAACAAAAACTACTGCTAACTTAAAGTTCATTAAGTAGTGACTCTCTACAGAAGATTGTCTGCCTTTGTACCACAGACTTCTGTATTCACCTAATTGTATTTAACTGTTAAAAGTATGAATGTATTTTTTATATTAATAATCATGCAAGCAAAACTTGAGAGCCGGTGACATTAAACTGGCAATTGAGGAATAAACACGATAGAATTTAAACAAACAAAACATGACGTTTTGTGTCAAAAATGAACTTATAATTGAGAATGAATTACTCCACGGAGTGAAAGTCTGGTAAAGGAAGGCTTCACATTTTCCTCCCCAGGTGACTTAAGGAAGATGAGGAAAATATCTCCACCACCGAAAGTAATTAAATGAATGACTGATGATGACTTCTAGAAAAAAATGCAAGGTTATCTGCTTATTTCTTCTCCAGCAATAAATAAACAATCATAAGGTTTGTAACTAAACGTTAAGATGATGTCCTAGAGTAATGAAAAAACGTATGAATTTGCGTATTATAACTATAAAACAATAAGGGTTCCTGTAAAACACAAGTGCTAACCTAATGATAACACCACCGGTAGTAAACGTTTGGATAAAAAGTAATTTTATCCTACTTGGCTAAACTCGTGTCAACCACTCAATTAGTTACTGCTGATCAACCGGATCCCATCTTCCTAAAAGCTAAACTTAAACTAGGATCAAACTAACGTAGTTGCATAATCAACAATAAAATACATTACATTTCACATAAACAACCTAAAAATGAGCAGTTAAATACTAAACACGTTAAAAAAAACTAACCTCGCTCAAAGTTAACATGAAGTACCTCCATTCCCTCCACGAAATCCTTTGTTATTGGACATGTTGATAACAGTATTCACATTTAACTTTGTTTCAGAAAATTCCAACTGTCAAAAATAAAGTCCAATCCACCAATTAAAACATAATAGCTGAAGGTTAATACCACTTAATTGTCTTATCTTGACTGAAAAATATATAAGTCAGCGAAGAACTGTTGTCGGTGGGCAATATTCCAAAATCAATACTAATTGCCTTATTCTTCCAAAAAAATACTGCCCCTACTTCACAAAACAGAAGATCACCTTTTCTTTTTGTAATTAGTGAAGTGACCGTGACCTAAAACTGTTATGATCACACATATCTACAATTTCACTTTAATACTCACTATTTACACCCGCTGAATCAATCCTCTTCCCGTCTACCTCTTCGTCAGATGAGGGAGAGAGATGATAACGATGATAACAGAAAAAATCTGTTTTGCAAGAGATAAACAGAAAAAAAGTACTTGAGCAGTACAGCTCACCAGGTGCCAAGCCAAAATCAGATGAGACAGATCAGAAGTTGAACTCAATGCCAAACAAACAATAGTAGCCGCTTTGCATGCTACTGCTGATGATGTTGATGATATGGTAAGGTTGAAGCTATGGTGTATTTGTGTTGTGTTATGTGTACGTACTGCTGCTGCTGCAGACTGCTTTTTGGTGCTATGCTGGTACTCCTTTGGTTTTGGTAAATAGTACAGTGACGACAGCATGAATGCAAAACAGAGGGAGAACACTAGCAATTGCAATGGGATGCGATGCAATGTAATGAAACGGATTGTTGAGTTGAGCACGAGGATATCGTCTAATCTAACCATGTGAGATTAGAATGCGGATGGAATGCCAACACAACACAACAGCAGAGAAGATGAGTGCAGTAAAACTCTCCATGTGCACATGCAGAACATATGGAATTTGGTTGGTGTACCGTAAATATACTGTACTGACACTTACAAATGTACTTATAGATATGGGTTTCCAGTCTGCTGAGTTGGCTTGGATAAGATGACGTTTCTCTTGTGTTACATCCACATCGCTGTTTCTCTCTCACTTGTCACTCTTTGTCAATACTACACAACTACATGACCAAATGAATGGAGGAAATAGGAAACTATTGTGCTGCTATTTTTGCACTTTATCCTTGCTGTTACGATGATTACCTATGAACATATGTATGTATTCAACACATCCGTATGCATATAGATAGGATTGAGTTATGAATATGGCATGACGTGTCGGCGTCCTATTTATTTATTTGCGTCTGTTTTTTCATTCAAGATTCTAAATGGTTGGTAATGAAACGGATATTTTATGATGTAAGGCTTTTATCTGCTGCAGATAACAAGCAATGTTGAAATATAATTAAAGCAAGAGATTAATAAAGGAAATCCTTTGAATATTATTGCAGAATTGAAAACTCTGAAAGAATAAAGTGATGCATAGAATTTTGTATGCTTTAAACCACCTTATGGTTGGCCAATATGAATTCATCTGTATATTATTCGATAAATTGGATGTCATATTCATATAAATCTTTCAATGGTCTTACCATTGACCATCTTATCCTTTAAGAGAGTATGCTACCATTTAACTCTATTTTTAAAGCTTATTAAAATATTAATTACGTACCCTAAAAACTTGTATACCAGGTTTACCTGAATAGATATTGCACACGTTATGTTACTACTGCATTCGATCAAGACAAATCTTAAATCCTATCACCAAGCACTGGTCAACCGTTCCAAATGTATCAGAGACAATCTCAGTTTCATTCTTTATAGAACCAAAAATGCATAAAATATGCAGATGATGCCAATATGCAAGGTTGACAAACTTGTTGAACTAGACCGAAAGTTACCTAGGTATCCAAATGCGATAGAATATTAATGTGTTAAAATATGTACTAATGCTTCACGATTTCTACGTTTCAATGGCCTTCAACTTCATCACCATATAATTAGACTGATAATAGGTAAATGTTTAAACCTCAAAGCGATTTGATTCGTAGGTGGTGATTTGGAATACGACATGTCATGAAATTGTCTTTATCACGATAACTACGAATATAATATAACCAACCCAATTGTGCAACTCTTGTAGTTTTAGCCTAAAGAAGCTATATAAATATTACGTTACTTATGCTTTATGTCCAATGAATTCTCTTGTGCATGAAGGTTGGATGATCAATAATATCTGAAGATGTGTGAAGAGCACTTCAAATTTCTTACTCCTAATTTCTTTCTACTTCCTTCCTACTTTGAATCAATTACTATTAGTGTCAAGAAAATTTCAAATATTGAATCAGTGACGAATGATATCGAGAAGGACGATAATTTTTAATAAAAGGAAGGTTGAATCTGCATAACAAAATAATTAAGCAACATTTAATAAAATACTTAACGTAGACTGAACAATCTTACCCAAAATCCAAGCAAATTCGTCTACCTCTTCAACCAAGGTGTTTTTTTTAAAAACAAATCTTTTAGAATTTTTTTCATTTAATTCTTCACCATCAATAACCAACACACAAGCACAGCAAAATTGTCCTCCCAATCTGCAAACTAAACTGCCACTGGTTATTACTGATGACAGCAGGAGAAAATCCTTCTTGAAATAAACAACAACACTTCTGGTTATCAAGAACAAGATATTTTTCCAAACGCCATCAAAGACAATATGCACATTATCTTTAGTTAAAAACAAACAAATGAAGATAAGCTGAAAAATATGTTACGCAGCACAACAAGATCAAGTATAGTACGTGGACCCAATGCCACCGAAATACTTAGCTGATATGTTGTCATTAATGACAAGATGAGGGTTTGCGGTACAACGGGCACAATTGATTTGGCACAAAAAGGTGAATGAATGTGATAAAAAGAGGAGATCGAAAGTAATACCGACTACTATTAGACAATACAAAGAACTGAATGGGGCAGTTAACACGAGGATACTACCCTGTTATGTTATATGAGATCGTAATGTGAGATAAGAGTAATGAAATTCCAACATAGTACCGGAGAGAAATGATGATGAGTTCGCTAAAACTTTTCATATGCTCACAGGGAAAACTCACGAAATGTCTTTTGTCCCAGTCTTTTGACAATCAGCGTGTACGCTGTACACCAAGTCATGTACCCACTTACTTAAGTATTTTATGGGCAAATTCCTGCAGAAAGCTGTTTCATTATCCAGAATGCTGGTTGATGATACGTAGTTGGTGTGCTGGCTTTCGTTTTCGTGATGAGTTTCCTGCTATAATGTGCCGATCTGAATGCCGTGTTCAGAATAAAAGGATATTATTGCACAATATCAGTTCAGTATGTAATGCACTATGGAAAATGAAGGATGTACAGAGCTGCAATTGAATGACTCGTCCTATTTCATTTGACTGATGCATAATGGATGAGCAGTAAGAAGGCATTTGGTATATACTTTCGGTTCTGTATGAATGAAACCTGCCGGCAAGCGGTATGATCCCATTTGGTTGTCAAACTTGAAAGGTAAATGTAAAATGCGTTTATGGGTGGGATCATAGCGCTTTATGCAAATAAAGAGCAATAATGCATTTTATGGCTCATGCATCTGGAATAAAATACTAACTCAAATGAAACGGCCATAAAATATATGTACTGTTTCGCCAACCTTGGTAAATAGCATCACTCGAATGAATGCCATACTTGTTCAAAAACCACATATGCATTATTAAGGACTTTAAACCTGGTTTATCAACAGTTTTACGAATATTGCAGTAATTTTAACTTCAACATTTCATTACATGTATGCTGGTGAGCTCGAAAGCAAACATAAATTCTGCTTGTGCTGACAAAACCTTGGCCTGCCAAAACCCCCGACTTGTCATTTTTTTTGTTGAGGATACTCTTTCTATTGCCTTTTAACATTTTAAGGATTTTATGAAAAACTCGAACTTCTACAAAAGATGGTTTCGTTAAAAATTCCCTTCAAATGTTCCTATTCAGCCAGGTTCCATCATTTAAAAAATATTCGTTGTCTTTCAAAATAAACTTCAGCAGGGTTCAACTAAATATTACTAAAATTGTTTTGGAAGAAACAATACTAATCTATTCCACGCCTAAGAATTCAGAGACCTTGTTCAACATTTGATATAATACAACTTGATGCATATGCACCTACATTGTTGAAATGTGCTATAAGCAATTTTATGGGGTTATATTACGAGATTTTAAGCTTATAGAATCAACGAAGCAATTATTTAAGTCATGTAAGGAAATGACTGAGATGATGACTATCAAGATTAGTATGAAAAATAAATATTTTGAGAGTAATGCCAACAAACGAGCACTTCAAATTTTTTAAGCATGAATCAATAACACAAGCAAATATGCATGAAATAAAATTGAACACTAACGCTGGTGTAACCACTAAGGAAATATTTTGCACCTGTTATTTGCTCTGACCATCATGATGAATGAGCTAAAATGAAAAGTTAGTACAAATACTGAGCAGTTTGAAAATGTGAAATATCTCAACATGTACAGTTTGAAATTTTCAATCATGCTATGCACAAACAAGATCTGGAGACCCGATATATATGTCACAGGAAAAAACGCAGGAAGTACCGATGGCTGTGTAGTGAAACGAGTAAGAAAATATGAGATATCCGAACACCGTCGGCTTCATCCATGATTTTCCCCAAAAAAATCAAACCAAAGCTAAGCCCACGATGTTACCTGACAAAACCCATTTACCTCATTATGATCTTAAAACTGATGTTTGCGATTTAAACTGACAAAAAATTTGCCTAATGAATTTCTACGACCTACCACAACCAGATTCTTGATATGATTAACTATTTGGCCAATCACAAAATACCATTCTGAGAAATAGTGACTACTTAGCGTAGAAGACAACATAATTGAAAGGATAATCTGTAATACAGTTAAAAATACGTAAATATATTTCAAAGCATAACTGTCCTCACCTGATTTGGATCTTTGGGTTTATATGTGTAAGTGAACTTGTCAGCATCTTCTGGGAAATTGTTTCACTTCACTAAATAAAACAATACTGCCAATCAGATGTCAAATTCAATGTAAAAAAGGATAGTGATATACCATCCAACGTTACATTGTCACTAATTGTTCAAATAAGTCCTTACTTTTTCTTGATAGTGGAAATAAACAACTGCAACCAGGAGAAGAAAAGTCCAAATTGATTTTAATACTATAGCACCAAAATCTGAGTAATAATTATAAAGATTCCCGAATATATATTTACTTGGTGTTAGCAACTGCCATGGGACATGACCTAAAACTGCAATTAACACCTGCACGGATGAATTCGTTATTTGCAAATACAAGGCGCTCTTGATGATGAGATTGAAAACACAAACAATGTGCTACGAAAGAGATAAATAGGAAAACGCAACAAAAGATTGTGATAAACGTCTACCTCAATAAGATCAGTTGTGTTTTGACTTCAATGTTAGAAAATTCCTTTAAAAACAGCTATGTTGTTGCTGTTGAGGCTGGCACTGGTTTTTTCTGCGAACAACAAAAACAGACTGAAATGAAACGGGCTATACAGATCACGAGTATACCAATACTGCCTCAGCATATGAGATTAGAATGCGAATGAAATACCACAACACTCAATAGGATGAAATGTACAGGAATGTTTATATAGCTGTACAAAGATGCAGAGTAAAATCGGTTCCGTACATGTGGAACGAGACTTTTTGTATGTTTCCTTTCCATTTTCAATACATGTATTGTGTAATATAGATGTAGGTACTGCACGAGTATGTTCCTAAGGTGTTATTTCCTTCCTGGATGCAGCGTTGGAATATCATGAGTGATGCTGTTTCTTTACTCCGTTGGCTATATGCATTTATTATGTCTATGCGATCTTATTCTTTTAAAGCTTTAGTGCAAGCATTGGTTAAATTTATTTTGTGATCATTTTGTTTGGTATACCGTTATTAGCCAACTCCCCACTTGGATTCATAATTCATTTCCTAATATTTCCATAATATTTTCATCCTATGTTACGAAAGGTAAGGACACACATAGTTTTTATGAGGAACATATACTGAACAAACCCTGATGACGAGATTCTAATAAAATGTATGCAAAAAATCTGTCTAAAAACCCCGATTCACTATTGAAGCTCGGATATTTCACTATCCATAATAAACGGCGTTTCATAACTTATACATGAGTAGATCATTCAAATTCGCTGATAATTTTTTGAATGGCTTTTGGTAGAATATGCCAAAATGATTTTTGCATCCAATCACTATTCTTTGATCAGTAGAGGACGACGCACTCTGACTCTCGAAAAAATGGTTTGTAGCTTTTTCTTACCATCTTTGCAATGTTTGCAATGATGATATGACCAATGACATGATATGGTTAAGAGATGATGTGATGGCCTAAATTTTATATTCTTTTCCTTAGGTACATAGTCTTTCTCTCCTTCCTTCCCTTTTATGTCCACTTTATATACTATAAAAATTATTGTTTGCGTGTCTCAATTCAAACGAAGCAAAGACCCATTTGTGAACAGAACCAGTAAGCGCTTGTAAAAAAAAGTACAAAAGTCAACATTTTCAATTGCGTAAAGGTGAACAATTGCATTAGCCCAATTCTAATTGAGATCAAATGACAGTAAATATGACCGTTGAATAAAGGAAATCTGTTAAATTATGAGTAAATGGAAGTAGCTTGACTACAAATTACCTTTAAAAGGCAAATTTTGAAAATCGGACAATTTTCATTACTCCGCTCATAAATCTTACCCTATTGCACATAAATTCTGCAATAATAGCGGAGTTTTTAAGTATCTAATATAAATTGTAAATGTCATTGTGAAAACAAATTGCATCAAACTTTGAGTAAACTATGAAATAGTTCACGGTAGTAGTAATAAATTAGAACTGTACATTAGCTTTAAATGTTTAGCCATTAAAGGTTTTGAAATTGTACAGCGAAACTGTCCAGAAAATTGCTTTTTTTCGCAACAAGAGACCTACATAAAATCACATGACATAATATTGTGTCTACTTCTTTTGTGGCAATACATGCATCATGGTAAAATTGTTCTTATTATTAGGTAATATTTGATATGATGGCTCTAATAACATGAAACAAATTTCGTGCATAGAGATATGTACGTGTGGGATACACCGGAAGTTGTTTATTGTTTTTGAAAGGTTTCTACAAATGTTTCTTCGTTTTATTGCATTATTACATACCTTATACACTTTTACAAGGATTGCAAGAAAAAAACCAGTGTCACTGGTCTTCAATTCATCATCTTCATGTTATAATTGAATGGGAAGATAGGGTGGAGTGGCGTGGCGTAGGACGTTACGTGTTACAACAAGGAAGAAGCTATTAACAACTCTATAATCATTCCCTATTACCACTCTCTATTGAGGAGCATCTTCCTGTGTCCCGTGTGTGCAAAAAATTATGAATTGCAATGCGTCATGCGTGCATATATACCACCAGCACAAGTGACGCTACGCATTTAATTTCTGAAATTTAAAGTGCCAGTGCTTCATTATGACAACACGAAACATCAATCGCACTTTATAATGGGGTAAGACTGAACAAGCTTGAATAGACACCGTACAAATAGTCAACAGTACAAAACTTATAATTTATAAATGCATATACATACATACATACATACATACATACATACATATATAGAAACGATAAAAAGTGGAAAAAACGTGTTCTAGTAAGCAAATCATTTGTGAGCTCAAATTATGTTTATAGAACGACAAGCAGTGTGCTACCTCACAACAAAACAAACTTTATTATATGATGCTTTTAGCATGTTATCAAGAATTTTCCCAAAATATATTACAAAAACAATAAAAAAAAGGGATGGATAATTTAGAGGACCATTAACTCTCTGAGTAATTTTGTTACGACATTTTATTCTTACCCATACATCATATTTATTTGTCATAAAATGTGCACTTTATAGCTTTTAGTTGCAAAAATACCTTCCCATAGAATACAATCATGTTGCTATTACATCACGGTGGGTAGCAAAGTTGTATTTAAAAGTTAAATATAACGTTGTATGTTTTGATACATAATAAAAAGTATGAACGTATGCATCCATATACAAACATTATGTACGTGAAGATAGCAACATGCAAATGAGTCGGATATATATGAAGATGCTTTTATATTTCTGTTGTGTAGAAGATGACCACGCACACTAATAAAAAACCGGAAATAGATACTTTTACCAAGTAAAAAAATCATTTTTTAATACAGTTTGTTATAATGTGTGTAGAATTTCCTAAGGCGATGAAATTTGTTTGTGTTGATTACGCTTACAGCACTATTGATAATTTTGGAAATTCTTGGTTTTAATATCATCATAAAAATCATTACTCAAGCAAGTTGTGTTGAACATTTACATTATAATTTTATAATTATCAGTACACTTTTTCCACTTTTTTGGGAAAGTGAGTGTCAAAATTTATTTTATGTATTCCCCATCAATCAAAAGTCATATCGTCCGGCCGGATCAATATCGCTTAATTTCATAGTATAGCAAAGCCAGAAGACAAATTCAAAACGAAAACTTTTAGGTAATCATATGCTGCGTTTGCTTATATTATATGATCGATAATATCCTGTATAATATGAGTTCCTCGCAAATATTTTGCAGTCCTTAAATAAATGCATTTAGGTTTCGGCTGTCATTATCTACTCTTCATTTTCATCAACACATCAACCCTTTGGGAGCAACATAGATACAGAAGCGCACACGAAAGGATAAATGTGTTAAACGAGAAAACTCAATTTAACCAGTTTGATTTATAAAGCGTATTCCTGCGTAGGTAGTCAAAGGGACGTGATTCACAGAGCTATCTTATAATCTGCAAGATGCCACTGCATTTTCAGCAAAGCATGGTATTCATACACATTGATAAACATTGCGACAAAAACAATAATATGGGTAATGAAGGAAATAGGTAATATATTGCAATTTATGCACATATATGTGCAAACATAATATTATTATCAACATCTTTTACAAGTATTGGGGTTCGCGTGAAGTACTCAAATGAAAAGTGAAATTTCACTTCATTTCGAGCAATGTGCCTACTAGGGATATATATACATAAGTACATACATGCACATCACGATGCATTGTTCTTCCGAACACAACATTCATATTCGCAACAGTCTCTGAATAAATGATTAGGGCTGCATCATCATCATCATCATCACCATCGGAAATGTTTGTTTTTTGTGTAAACCGTCCATTGCATCAGACAGGATTGTTATAAATTTTGTCATTAAATCAGAGCATGTGAGATGTTGTATTCATATATTATTATTATTTTGTAATGGTGACATGCGTTCAGAAAAAAATACAATTGAAATGTACATGTTTACCGAATGAATGGCCATTCAAATTTTTTTTTGAGAATTTCAAATCTTTCTACCTAACGAGAACTTTTTCGTGTGCTTAACTACACCATTACCTCTTAACCGCATGTTTACCTTGTTAAGCTCAGTAGAATTGCAGGTTTTGTTACTAAAATTGTCAAAATGCAATTGTCGACCGGCATTTATGACTAATGACATGGTACATCAGGCAGACGTTTATGCATTTACAGTCTACAGTAAAGAGTGACGTTGTTATGCATTTATGTGAATGCAAAGGAACAAAAAAATAGTGATGTCAAAAGAAGTCGTAACGGCATTCAAGCCGCTAGACGATAATATGATGGTTGTATACAAATTTCAAATTGTATACAACCATGTTTTCATCTTCCACGAATAGACGAGTGATGATTTAATTTAGCACAGCTGCAACTTGTCCGAGTGACATGGCATGAGGTACGTACGGCGACGCTATGATGATGAGCTTGAGCAAACGTTGTACATTATGACTATGCATGAATTTCTTTTGCCTCAAGCTGCTGTTCTTGTAGTCTACTTCATTATAGTGTGACTGGGGGGTGACTGAGAAATAAGTGCACATGTATTGTTTTGCTAGCGTTTTAACAAACTAAGAAAAAAACGATGTGCTCTTCATACGTTTTCAATGAGAGGTAACTTCCCACCCCCATTTAGCAGTGATCTTTCCTTTTTCTTTACCTAATTGTTTCTTCCTGGTTGCTAAGAATTTTGTTGAAACCGCGTATATATAGAGATAAGGGCCTCTTCACTATCGTCACAGTTGAGATTGAACCCTTAGCGAAAGGACATTACAGTTTGAGTTTGTTTAGTGAGTGGAATCTGCAGTTTTCTTAAAAATCATAATGTTTTCGAAGGTATGAATTTTGCGTTTTTTTGGAAAACAATAAAGCATTCGGATAGTGTAATCGAGTGATGTATTTTTTTTGATAATTGGAATGTTCTTCAGCTTGAGCACATTGCATTAGAAAAGTGCCTTAATTTTAAGTAATTGGAAGTGGTTACTTGACAAACTTTTATTACGTGTTGCAGATCGCCCTTGTTGCAACTTTGTTTGCTGTTGCTCATGCTGGACATGAATCACCACCAGCAAAAGCTCATACCTACTCTGTTCCGTCGGTGGCTAAGGTAATGTCAAGTTTTTTAAGGGATACGCATTCCTTTGTCACTAAACCTTCAACTGGTTTTTAATTCGACTACATTTTATTTCGTTTAGGTCAGCTACCCAGCCCCAACAATTACCAAATCTGTAGAAACCTACTCTGCTCCATCCATTGAAAAGACCACCACCATCACCCGTACCATTACTGCCCCACTTAAGTAAGTTCAATGCTAATTATTGAGTCAAGCGAAAACCTCTATCCACAGTTTGAGCTTTTAGTTAATATTCTCCCATTTCTGTCCTTCATTTCCAGCGCTCCACCAGTTAAAAGTATCCAGTATTCCGCCCCAGCTGCCCCAGTTCACAAGGCCGCTCTTTCTCCAGCAATTTACGCCGCACCATCCTTTGGAGCTGCTCCAGCTGCTGCCGTTCTATCACAGAAGGGATACACTGCCCCTGTTGCCCTCTCTATCCAATCTCTCGGATATGGTTCTCAACCATTGTTCGCAGCTTACGCTGCCCCACAAGGATTGAACCTTGCTACCACTTATGGCTCACCCTCCCTTGGATACAGCCTTGGTTCATTTGGTGGTCAAACAGTTGCACTCAAGGCCGCTGCTCCAGTCCAGTACACCTCTGAGTACGGTCACTAAACTCCTCGCGTCGTCAATTATCATTAGCCGTACCTAACTTACCATCATCATCAACGTTCTCTCAAACCAAGTATCACGAATGAATGCATTTGAGAATGTTTGTGCGTGCGTGTGCCTCAAAATATTCATTTTTTTCTGTGCGACTGAATCAAGTAAGAATGTATGCTTCAAAATGACACTCAGCAAAGCTGAGTTAAATTTGTTGTCATATATTTGAGTGTGTGTGCATGCTAATAATTTTTAAGGTAGTGTATACTTTCGTCAGCAATTTAGCTGAGTGACAGGTGTCTAGTCGAATGTTTTAGAGATATCAAGTTTTAAATTGGATGGGAATAAGTAAAACGAGAAATGAAATAAATTTGATGGATTTAAAGATTGAATGAGGTTTTGATTGGTTTTTTTTCTATGCAATGTTTTTTTCATCCCCTTCATCATGATCATAAAATGTACGCATTATTTTCGAAAGTTGCATAGGCAATAAATAAATATAACCATACACAATTATCAAGCAGTTTTTTTTTTTGAACTTCTTAAGTCACCGTTTATTTATTTAAACTTCATAGACTGAAATGAGACTACAACTAAATAGTATATTTTTTTCTTTTTGCCTGTCTAGCATGTCTCGCTAAAAATCACTAGTGTATATCCTCAACATATCCATTGTATATATATTGTAGTCATATATACACATAATATTACGGTATTTTTCAGTTGTAATTATTCAAAACCTTTTTTATCTTTCTTTCTGTCAGAATACTAATATAATATAATATGTAATATGTTTTATATTATGTATAATAATATATTTTTCATTCATTTTTGTTTAATATACCTACACAATATTTTTTTCTCTGTTGCTGGAACAGACTATATTTATTATAATATTTATAATTTTTATATGGACTTGATTAACATGCGTCTTTCTTGTTGCAGAAGACAACAACGTGCCTCTTGTTTTATCCTTCATTTTTTAAATATATAAGAATATCAGCAGCCGCAGCCATATCATCATGCATCATCAATATCAGCAAATCTTCAAAATTAGCGTAGTTACCACAGTAGAATAACTTGATGAGAAAACCTTTTTTTTGTTTCGGCATCTGTTTTTTGCGTATATGTGTTATATAATAATATATTGTTTTTAGTTTTTACAAACTAGACAATGAAACTCAGAACTCAAGAAATACTCGTAGTTTTTTAGTATGAAGCTTTTCCTTTTTTCATATACATACAAATACAATATTTATATGTATGTTACACATTTATATAAAAAATGAAAACTGTATCCATTTACAAACATCCACTAAAAAATGACTGCGATAGATAATGTAGAGATTTAAGACCATAACTCTTGATTTAAAATGATAAGTTTACACAAAATGATTTTACTAGCTTAATTATAAGGATGGATTACTTAAGTTAATTACAATGATGACTGAGTTGCTAATGGAAACTGAAGAGAATGTTTTCAGACGGAAACTGAGGATTCACTTTTTTTTTATAAAGATGACTAGAACACACGAGGGTAAACAACAACGTGATTGTGATGCACTAAAACATTGACTGTCGAACAGGATAACTCACGTTTTTTTTACATTTATGTATGTATTTTCTCAGGGAAAATGACGAATGAAGAGCTTAAGTTGATGATGGGATAAGCTATGTAAGGATTGATTATTCGAATGAAGTTGTATTCTTTTCGTTTAAGAGAGGGAAACACGGGATATGCATATACTTTTGAAACATGACATGGTTCTCGCTCTTTTAAAGTGAAGGTTGCTCAAAATTATGGGGTTAGAAGACTGGCTGTCCTTTTTGTCACTTTGATGTAATTAATGCGTTTTTAGTGAAAATTTGACAATCTAACTGAATTTTAGATCAACGAACATTCTATCTTGGTATCTGCTATAAGCAGTTTCCAGAGTAGCTGAACCATGTCATGTTCTTTTTAAAACCTTGATATGGATGCCTGTTTCAGTAAGCGTCAACATCCGGAGCAAACGCGTTTATGGAGTTCAAATAAATAAGTCAGTTAATTTCAGTTTACTCTTCATGGCTACAAACACAAGTCTTAAAACCATTCATGTCCAATTTTGGTCCATGTCAAGTATCAAATCAACCGAAAACTTGCTCTCTTCCTCACAGGATTGAAAATGGGGAAATGCTCCAAAATTCATTCTAGAAAATAGGAACAAACCATATTTGCTCGGAAGTTGACGCTTAATAGTTAGGGCTGGATTGTTGTTTTGCATTTGTGTGTATATAGTATATAAATAACAGTATCAGTAGTCAACAACTAACAATTGTATATAACTGCTAAGGTTTCTTGTTACATTACAGGCTAAGACAACTGAGAAGCTAGGAATTTGCCTTTACATTTTTTTTTTCGCGCGTGTGTAATGTGAACGATTCTCAATTTGCTTTGTGTATTAACAACTTGACTATTAAAATTCGTGGCATGAGTAACAACTACACGCTTAACTACCAATTTTACCGTCGTCGTCTCAATCAACAATGTTTTTTGTCTAATATAACGAGTGTTGTCAACATCACCAACTGTAATATAACAAGTAAAGAGTTGTGTTAGCGGAGAAATGTACGTTACGTATAGATTTTTTTTTACAAGATACAGCAAATTCCTCAGATGTTTTCACCATAAGCGGGTGTAAATAGCAGAGACAGAGAACAGATGCGTAACCAGCTTTCCTTGAGGGTCATGAAGGGCCAACATTATATTTCGTAACACCTTTCAACTCAATGAACTTTCAGGATGCAGTTTCAGAATGCCACTTTTTTTACTCTAAGAAATCTCAACACTAAACATTTGCCATTAGTTTAATTATTTTAAAGAGGTAAGTACATATTTGCGTGTCCCACCAAATTATTATGGAGATGAGATAGGCATGGTTGCTGTTTTAGCTGATGTATTGTCATTCCAGCAATCTCACTCAAGTTATTAATTTTAGAGGAAAATACCCTAAAAATATTGCTTTGTATCCGTTGCAACTAGAAAATAGAAGAAGGATAAAGTGAATGTTTGGAAAATAAATGTGAATCTGCATAAGAACGTTAGACAGCCTATTATTATAAGTTATAATCAGTCAGCTAAAAACTCCATACCCGATGAAGATGACAGTGAAATTGTAAATATTGGTGGCATGCTGAGACAAGTTGATTGATTGATGATCAGTTTCAATCTAACAAACTCTTCTGCTTTCGTGAGAGCCTTTTCCAGCAAGAGCATGAGTTGAAAAGTATTACAACGTAGTCTTTTTGTTTGGTAAACAGTAGGAAAGTTAGTTGAGTTAGAAATAGAGAGAGAGAGAGAGAGAGAGAGAAGGACATTTTTTAGTTCGTTCGAGAAAGGATTGGAAAAGAAAGCATAAAAGTTAGATAGAGAAAGTCAAGGTACTCATGCAAAACGGAGCCGATCACCGATAAAAAGTTGGCATGGAGATACTTTTTTTGTTATTATTTGTTTCTTTTTTGTATTGCGTAAGTATTTCGAGAAACAGGAAATAACTTTCTTTTGTTGTACACATGTGTGTGTCTGTTTAAGTTTTTTATTCAAGGAGATTTACATGTGATTCTAACTTTCCTCTTTGAATATTGGTTTTTCATGTCTTTCTCCAAAATATTTTTTCCCAAGTTGATGATAAAAGTAGCCAGTTGTATTTTTCAGGTTTGAAGGTTACCACAAGAAAAAAGTTTTGCGTTCTTTTACAAGTTTTTTCAACAGAGAAAGTAGTAGAGAAGAGAGAGATATAGAATGATTGTGGTAGAGAAATTTTGTGATTTTTTTTTGTGGAGTGGAGTGAAACGGAAAAAGTATCGATGATTTTACAAGAAATTTCAGCAGTTTGTTTACTTGGACACATTGAATTTAAGGAAAAGTGAAAGTGAATTTTTATAAAAAACAGTTCCTACAACTCCATTACAAAGCTTTCCAAGGGAAAGAAGAAAGAAAGAGGAAGAAACTTAGAAGAAATTGTGACCAACACTATATAAATCTGACGAAATGTGTGTAGCCTACACAGACAACAATATAACATCATTATTATGTTTTCTTTGATTCTCATCACTAGCGACTGACTGATACAATTTTTTTGTTGAAAAATTGTTGTTAAAACCTATTACACACTAGTACACAGTTACTTTACACTCTAATAATAAACATTGATTAAGTAAAACACTCCTTATCTCAAATATCAAAATGATTTCATTTTTTTGGTCAACTTTTTTTATAACATTAAGTTTTTTCGTATGTCTCATATTAATGTGTCATGTGATTATTTTCATTTTCGGTAGTTGTAGTCATAGTCACGTCACGCAGAAGAGGATTTTATATAGTAATAAGTATATTTAATGTATTTTTTCCTTTTTATTTCTTCGGTAGAGAGTCACTAAAGTATAACGTACATAAATACAATACAACTAATGACTTAATTAATATTTCTCCTTTTTGCATTACAAAAAGAAAAAAGAAACGTTTTGTTTTTCATGTGTTTATTTTTTTTATTTTTTATTTTTGTCATCAGACTGTATCCCAGACTGGATGACAAAAAAGGATTCGTTGTACTCGAGTAGTGAATTTTAATAAGATTAATGATCATCATATATCAGTATATGTATGTATCATCATCATCACCATAATATGATCATCTTTTTTGTATCTCTTTGCCTCTTGCTTTTAATTTACCATACAATACATCATACATCATATGTGTCACCTTTCCTCCACCATTGTTTTTTCTACACTTGTAAAGTTTTTTTTAATCAATTCATAATAGTTAATAAGTCAGCCAAACACACCAATTCCCCCTTTTCCCCCATCATGCTTTTTCTTCTCAATCATAATGTTAAATGCTTACAGTACGTAAAATTAAGTAATTAGAATAAATTTTAATAATAAGTATTTGCTACCTCTCTATTTTTCTATGTACCACTCAATATGCCATCATTATCATCACCACCAATGATTTCTTTTTGTAATAAATTAGAATGCTTCAGTGTGTAGCAGCTTCCTCTGGGGGGCAGAATTTTAGTCTCTCCAATTTTGCTCTGTTTTTAGGTTTCCAAAAAACGTTGAACACGTTACATTTTTAAACGTGCATTTTTTTCTCTTAGTTTCTAGCATGAACTCAAAATGACTCTTTGTCCTAAAAACATAGGCTCCGTAAAGTTTTTAGTAAGCTTGATAAGCATGATTTTTTTGCAATAATGTATGCGCATGTTATTATGTTTTATAACTCGCAGCAGTAATTGAATATTGGTCCACCTTCTGGCTGATTTTCCTGATAGTAGTACACACTAGTTACAATAGAAATACATAAAAATACAACAAAATTAATTCATTAACTCACACGCACTCACTTCAATATTCCAGAGAAAGTAGAATAGTTAGATAATTATATGAGCATACAAAGAATGCAACTGTGTTACATTTAATCTAAATTTGATTCTCTCTCCCTTTCTCTTTTATAAAAGGCCATATTTGAATTTGACGCAGCTAAACAGTCATGACAGATTTTCTTCTTCTGAAATTTGAGTCCAGTCATTTTTTTGTGGCTCTCACTTTACTTCATAATCATCCTCATTCCGACTAATTAAAAGAAGAGTGACGAGTATCTTCATCTTCATCAATTTCAAATGTGTGAATGAGTGCTGAGCTCCTATTCTTTTAATTAGTCATTTTACTCCAAGCATTTAAGGATTTTAGATGTCCACAAAATTTTTGGACTACATTTTGCGTCATTTTGTCTTCCTATATGCTACATACCTTAGTACAGTTACAGTAACAGTACATACCAGTCAAAACTCAACGAATGATAAGTGAAAATATTCAGGTCACAAAAAATCAGCCAGAAGAGAGGTTTAAAATTGTGGACAATAAAATGAATTGTTTTTTTCTGCGATTTTTAATTGAAAGGAAATGGGTCGAACCAAGAAAGTTTTGCGTGTCAAACCGACAAATGAAAACGTTTTTTGGGTGTTGGAATTAGTACGTTGAAGACTAAAGATAAGTAAGTAAATACAAAGACTAAATTACGTCCCTCTATAAATATTATATAACTTGGCTCAGGCTATTTTAATTGCATAGTTTCACCATCTGGGCTACAACATCCGCCATTGGATTTTTTTTCCATTAGTATATCATACTTACAGCTTCTCTAGTTACAAGTGGACAACAACAATTGTTTTTGATATATTGTGAGCCACTCTCTGTCAAACGAAAGTTCCATCACTTTTTTTTAATTCTCTCTCTCAAGTAATAACACTAAACATCTACATGTACATATTTATAATTTAAATATTATTATTATTAAATATTACATTTTTCTTTTACTCTTTAAAATACACATATAGCCATTATAACTTTAGTAATATATTTTATCATGCAATATTTATGGATGCATAGCGTCTGTGATGATGGTCTTCATTCACTTTTTTATGTATCGTAATGTCAACAGAATTGTTTTTTTTTATTCGTAATGTATGTATGTGTGTATATGCATGTATGTATGACGACGATGGAACATGTCTGCCTTAACACCTAGAAGAGTTTTTTGTGAATTTTTTTTGTAGCAACTTTCTTATAATGGATGAGATCATCGAGACATGGATTTTTTTACGGTGTATATGAAAATGATTGGTGTATACTTGGATTAGAAAATCATTGCAGTGAGCATTTGCTCTCAATTTGCGTCTTAATCTCCGTTACATGAGATTCCAATGTATTCTTTAGTTCTGAAAGGGTAGAAAAAGAAATAATTAGTTGGTGAACTAAATTCCTTTTATGGCTGGTCAAATATGTGGTTTGTTAGTCAACTTACTCGTAAACTCGTCTTCATCTTCTGCTTCAGCTTCCCGGGCGAGCTCTTCAGGCGTCTTCTTTTTTCGCATCAGAGGATTGTCGGGTACTGCTGCTTGTTGTTGTTCCTCAGTTATTTCCTCCTTCTTTTTGATATTGTACTGTGAAGACAAAAGCCAAGTTTGAATTTTCTATGATGATCATGAAAGCGAAATAATTTATAAAGCACAAAGGTACAAGGTGTTTGCTAACCTTGTCACGAATTTCTTGTCTCATCTTCTCACGCTCTTCTTCCATTTTTCTGTGTTTCTCCTTCCTTCGCTCCTCAGCTTCTCGGATGGCTTCCAAACGCTCACGTTCTGCCTCCTCCTCCTTCTCTTTATCTGTCCCTTCTTCGCCATCGCCTCCTACTGCTCCTGTTTGAAAGGAAAAGTTATTTCTTAGTTACTGTGCCTCGTTACAATGCTGGATAAGCTTGGTGGACAATGTTTAGCTTGAATGAGTACAGTTGCATCGATTTTGGACACACAGGTTCGCAGTTTTAGTGATTACCGAAATGATCTCTAATATAAGGGTACAGGCGGTGATTCATGTTTCAATATAAACATTTTGTCATAGCATCTCAACCAAGTTACGAAAGACGGTAATCGATTTTTTTGCAGCCAAATGGCAAACACCATTCGACCAAGGCTCAACAAATTATTTGGATTTGCCTTGAAATTGTTTTTCCAAAAATTTAATAATTTTTTATTTGCTTTAACAGTGTTGGCGCCGAGTGTTGAAAAGATAAGCCGTAAAGTCGTCTGATAATACGTTTCCATAGAATATAATATTGTTACATGTATACTCCTTTACATCATACGTGCGTACTTGGCTCCGCGTTTCCTATTTCCGTGGTAGTGTCGCAATGTATGCATAATAATCTGTTCCCTCTGCATTTAAGCATGACATCGTGAACAAAATTACAAACTGCTGCAAGTAGAAAAGTGCTCAAACGTATAGTTTATTGTCTGCTGTAATTTTGTTTACTTAACGATAACACAACCAACGTCATTATTCTAACATCGGTTAGTCACCCAACCACTTTAGCATCGCCCGCCACAAAGAACCTACTGATACTTAAGTCATTAAACCCTCTGGTTGTGTGAGAAGAAATGATTTGTAAAACATGATGATAAATGATTAATTTATTGTTGAAATATTAAATTTTAACACCAACTACATGAAAAAGA
Organism: Orchesella flavescens; assembly: GCA_964034955.1. NCBI lineage: Eukaryota > Metazoa > Arthropoda > Collembola > Entomobryomorpha > Orchesellidae > Orchesella > Orchesella flavescens. The sequence goes on from OZ035953.1 coordinate 19,405,888, forward strand.
CATACTTTAAAAATACTGATTGCAAGAATACATAAAAGAAGTGTCCAATTTATTTGCTACGTGCAAATATTGTATAGCATTTAATTCCTGCAGAAAATCAATAATCTTATCCATTTGCAATTTTTTTACCTTGCGGCAGTACATGTGTGTTAATTTTTCATTAGTCACTAGTTTTCAGTCTTTCTTATTTCCATTGAAGTATTTTTTTGTCAATCACACTGTCGCATTTATTTCTTAAAAATTAATACTTAGTTCTGGAGCTAGACCAAACAGTTTTTTTTCTCACCGTATTCTATTATGCAATTCAAACGTGTACAATTTACAATTGCGCAACGATACAAAAACAACATTATCATGTGTCTGCATGTAAAGGCAATAGGTACGCATCCCCTTCAATGTCCCAATCACTAAGGAAGTTGAATTTAACGATCGAGTCGGGTTTCAACGACTTATCATGAGTTGATCCATAATGCCCCAAGACAGAGAACCGTTGGCTCAATTATTCTATTCTATCGATACTCTTACAAATCCGTCTTCGACTTTCAACTTTGTCATGCAAGCCTTCGATTTTAGGCGTAGACAATTTCTCTTTAGCATGTTAAAGTCTAAAATCCAGACTCGCTTGGGGGTTTCCTCCCAGAAGACTTGGTTGTCATTAAAGTACACCAATATGTGCGTCTTGGTGCTCAAGGCTTATGTATACATATATATATATATTCTGAGAGTTACATGTAAAACTGTCTTTAAATGTAAATGAGCACACGTGTGGAGTATTCCAGTTGTAGGAAGTACTACATACAAACATATATCTCTCATAACGATGTACATTCAGTTGTCCTAACATATATATCTATATGAGAGCTGTTTGCCTGACTATTTTTTGTTCACTTCATGTTCATTAAATACGTGTTGAATTTCATGTCTCACAACAAATTATGCTGGTATCCATGAATCCATCCATCCATACATCTATATATCCCCTTAAAGTTCAACAGGAAACAGGGGATTTGAAATTATCATGTGTGTCTCTCCCTGTTTGTCCGAATTTCTTTCCTATCGCTCAATATGGTAAAACTGATGTACTATCAGGTTTAAGGTGAGATACGACACGACACTCCAACTCAAACCACTTTTGATATAGACACAGATCCTTGAGTTGACGTTATATGACGTGAATTTTTCCGTATCTACATAGTTACAAGCTCAAGTTCGCACCACAGGTTTCTATGCTTAAGAACATATCTACCTAACAATGTTTGAATGCATGTATTACGTACACGAATGCAAATTATGGTTCTGTGAAAAATACATACATGCATGTAATATTAATGTTACCAAGAATTCGTGTCATACAATGTGAGGATGATTGTATGCTACGTGAAGATTGAATTTGTTCTATCAATGGAATAAAACATTATATAAAAAGGAGTCCAGCATTCAACTCGATAAAAACACTTAGCACAGGTTCGTGACTAAGTGTGGATAGATCAATAAACGTGTTCTTATAATACACCATTATATTACACGAGTTTCGATTATAATTTAAGGAACCTTCAAACCCATATTCGAATCCAGTTCAATTCCAGCAGCCATACATACATCTCTGCTATCAGCAACTTGGTATTACACCAGTTCTGTAGAACTCAAAAATAAAATCCTAAAGGGGACCAAATCATCCTATCTCTCCGACAATCAATCATTCAAAGCAGATATTGCCTTTGAAGGGTAAGATTACTTTTTTATACTCTCGTTTAAATCCCTTTCCAAGATTTCTTCATAATCTCAAAATCTCAAAATTCGTTGAATTTGATTCTTCAGTGAAATTTAATACGAATCATCACCATCATCATCATCATGGCTACAAACGAAGAGCGAGAAACCTTGCAATCATGGGAGAAAATGATGGCTTGCTGCTTTCCCTGTGGATTCGTTTGGTTCAAAGATGGGTGTGGATCATCTTGTTGCATCAACGTTATTCTTGGAGCTTGTTTGGGAATCTGCTGTGTCAACGTGTGCCATGCTTGCTCATACGTTGGCAAGCCAGCAGGGCCGGAGAGCCCATGTGCTGTGATTGCAACTCACGGAGAACGACGTCCTCTTGGAATAACCACACAACCGCGCATCTAATCTTAGCGAGAAATTAAGTTCCATTCATCACAAGAAACAAAAAAAAACAGATTCAAAGCACTTCATAAGTATCCAGTTGAGGACTCACAGCATTAAAAAGGCAACAATCTAATCTTTTTGTGGTTTGGTCGCACTAATTAAGCACGAATTGGTTTAGGTTGTCTGATGTAACTACTACGTCAATTTTTTTTGTTTACTTGGAAACATTGTAAGTTATGTATTTGCGACTTATTTGCATCAAAACATTCTTGTATGTATAAAATTAATCATTTTGTAGATTTGGTTTGTATTCGGATTGTTGTGTTTCCATTCGTCGTCAGTTAAAATGTTCCAAAATTCAATTTTTACTTGGTAATAAATTTGCTCTGACTAATTCAGTGGTATTTGTAGAAGTTATGGCCTAATTACGCACGTGTTCTACATCTCCATTACTTTTCAAAGTACAAGTATTATCGCGGCATTGCAGGCGTGGCGTGAGAAATCTGTGGCTTTGTATTCCTCGTATGCCAACGGAACGGACGAATGACTTTTCTTTTATAATGTGTAATTTAAAGAACACTGCTGTTTACGTTCATGGCCCATCTACCAAGTAAAAAATTGACTCATCGTCTTCATCTGCTTAGATTTTCAGTTCCAAGGGGATACTTTTTAGGATGAATTTCTTTACCTCATTTCCTCTTACGTGGTTTACGACTCATTATATAATATGCATAACCATTACCAACATGAATTATTTCTTTTTATTTCTTCTAAATCACACCATCATCATATCAGCCCTTTGAAAGTTCAACGTTAGGTACAGGAGAGAGACACATTTCCATTTTTACTGTCCAGCAGATTTTCCTTTTTGGTAAGTTGCTCTTGGTTGTTACACTTTCAACAGAGATGCTTCTCCTAATCAACCACCTACTTGTTCGAAATCTTATTTAACTCTAATTCAAACTAAATGTACTCTGATTGCTTCCAGTTCCATCCTCCTTAATACCTAACACAAGATTTTGAACAATGGCTCAATCAAGTCTGGAGACATGGGAGCGGACAATGGCTTGCTGTTGCCCTGTATTACTGGTTTGGTACAAGACAGGATGTGGATGTAGCTGTTTTCTAAATTGTTGTTTGGAGCTACTTCTTGGGACTTGCTGTGCTCACGTCTGTCACGGTTGCTCTTACGTTGGAGCACCAGGAACCTCAGATAGCCCATGGGCAGCAGTTGCACATCAAGGAGGAAGGGTTTTCAACTCACAAGTACAGCCACCCCAGCAAGTCATAATGACTCAGCCAAGAATGTATTGATTAGCCATTCAAATTTAAATGCGATCGTTAAATGTAATTGCTTGTGTCTTTTAAAAAAATGTATAGCATACCTATACTGTATCAATTTTTGCAAGACTTTATAACTAACTTATATAACGCTACATCCTCAAAAAATAAAGTTTTCGAAAGTGGTTCTAATTCCTATAGAAACTTAATTATAAATGTACATACATTTACAGCACCAAGTTTGTGAGAATGCAGAAAATAACTTTCAGGATTGTATCTTTTGTCCCTGCAGTAATTCCCTTCATACTTCAACATTGAAATTCTCATCACAGCTTTTGACCTTTGTGTTGACGTTGATACTTGAGTTGTTAAAAGAGGAGCAAGACATACTTTCTTTTACGTTTTCAATTTAAAATATAAACATGTGAAGAAAGTGAAATAAAGGAAAAGGGAAACGAGATCCAATCTTTTGTCCAAATAGTAAAAAAAAAATATTTCAACTTGAATGTGATACCAGAAGTCAAAGTCAAGCCAGCTCAAAAAACCAAACCACCAAAGGAAAATCATGAGGAGCAAGGCTAAGTACGAAGCCTTCTCGTTTTCTTCTGGTTGAATGTACCTTTGGAATTTGTTTTGCCAAAAAAAGGGGAAAATGCGCAAATAAAATAAACAGAGAGAAAGAGAAGAGAGAGAGAGAGAGAGAAAGGGAGGGAACCGTAATCACAAAACTCTCCATCTTCTCAAAAGACTCATGCTAACATGGCTCTCAAACGGGGAAGACAAACACGGAGACAAGAGCGCTTTTGCTGGAGGCCAGAACATACAAGAACAGTGAAGGTTACAAATGTTACTTAGATTTGCATTTTTCTCCACTCAAAAAATGAAAGGGAAACGGCAAAAGAAAAAGTAAGGATTTCATTGCCATAAGTAAACAGAAATTTGTTCTGAATCAACTGAAGCTGAATACTTGTATATATAATTCTACAAGAAAAAAAGAAGAAGAAGATGCCAACGCAACGTAATGTAACGCTACGCTTCAATATAATGCTACATCAAATCCAGCCAAGAAAAGCGGTTTGCTTTCTCTGATTTTTTATACATATTTGGAAACTCACTCATGCTTTCCCTTTTTCCTCTTACCCCTTCTTTTCTCCTGTCAAAAAGTCAAAAAATCCAATTTTGTGGCACTCGTACGGCTTTCTTACAAACAAGCATGCGATTAGAATTCCAAGATGTTGGTTTTTTCCATTCCATCTAACATCTAACAACACAGAGGATGACTGCAAAAGAAGAAAAAAAAGTGTGCAATCGAGATGTTACCAAACTGATTTTTATCCAAACGTTGTCTATTATTGGAGATGCATACGTAGAGCACACAAACTCACACACACGTCCTTTGTGTATCTCTACATGTTTTTTGTGTTTTTGTGACGTTTGCTCCCTCGTGTTATTTTCCTCTTTTTGTTAGCCATATCAATACTCTAGCCACACAACCACACAAACATAATATGCCATGTTGCATTGTAATGCGTGTTTGAATTCTGGTTGACTTTCCTTCCTACGGCTTCATTTATCGGGTTGTCTACCATGTCTTGCGACTTGCTAACCCGTGAGGAATTCAATTTGAGTGATTGCTTTCCATTATTTCAGAGAACAAATGCAACTTGTCTGTTGTCTTCTTCAAGGAATACAAACTTTCCTCTTGGCTTTTAAAACCTACCAAAGAATTTAATTTGTTGCGGAATCTCCTTGTGATATTTTTTTTACTCAAACATGTTCCAGAAAACAAATATAGATACATAAACACACATTGTCATGATAACTAATCAAAGCACAAGAAAAGCTTGAGCTTTATATAAACTTGCGTTTGGAATTAAAAAAACTGTTTACATTCAACAATTAAATTGACACAAAAAGGAATTCTTCTAACTTTGAAGTTGGGATGCGGATGGTGAAAATTGGAAATAAAGCATTCCAATTACACCACATTCTTCTTTTCACTACCACATAATCAAAAGTGTTTCCCGATCAGGAAAGTTAGTCAGGTCAACGAGAAAGAATGCACTCGTCCAGAAAACGAGTGGTTAAGAATCCGTGAAATGTACTTTGATTGTCGTACACATCCACTTGAGTCCATCAGTATGAAGATGGTGCATCCCTTTCCCTTTACGGGGATTTTGAAGTGGGGTGTCTCCATGTAATATACTTTTATATCATAACTCGGGGTTTAACTGTCCCATAAAATTATTGGGTATGAACCGCTCAATAAATAGATGCCTAGATCAGAGAGACCTCACTAAATGCTAAGCAGTGCATATGTATGTGAATTCCTATAGATTTGGGTGAAACACTTGAAGCAGAGTAAATGTAGTTAGTTTATGGAACGGGTCTTTTCTTTTCCTGTCCCTATTCAGAAATCTGACAGTGACTGCTGGTATATAAAGTAGCAGTGGCAAGACTCTCAAAAGAAAGTGTTCCTAGAACTGAGGAGTGTCGTAGATATATTTTCAAACTTAATTTGAATGCAATATATTTTGCAACAACATTCCGTAAACAACTCGTGCATATTTAAAGGAAAGATTGGAAGGAGGCGGAGGGAAGAGAGAAAATGAGTGCAAACCCAATAAATTACTCCATCAAAGGCTTGTAATAGTGAGCCAGTAAACAAATGTAGCGTGTGCTAGCCATCGTCGTCCAAAGGACGGAGAGCGTAAACTAGCAAGCATCATGTTCTTTCCCTCCCTTCTCTTTTTCATATCAAGAATTTCTCGGTGGGGCGAAACAACTCTTATCTAAATTGTCTACGCAATCAGTTGTGCAATCTTTGGTCTGTAAGTTCCATCAACATCCGTTTAAGTGGTTGTGTTGAAGAACAGACCTCATTTCCCGTCTCCTACCTCCTCATGTCTACTCCTGATTTCAAGACATGGCAGAAGCCAATAACGAATATAAATTGATGTTGAAAGACTTGCGGAGAATTCATGATAAGACATGTGTGTATTATATGCATGCATGCATCCACATCCACAACTACCACCACCACCACCCATCCGAACCATCCATATGCATAATATAATATCATGGGTATACCTCTCGTCTCTTGACTTGCCCCTATTCTGTTACCTTGTTTCCTATCATATCATGCACATCTCCTCCTCAAGAAAAAAACCTCCCGTTTTGCTACTCCAGTGACTTGGACTCTGAAATGCAGATTTCAATTTCTCTACTTCCGTCATACAAGGAAACTTAGCTGGCTCCATTTATACATTATTCAAAGGCGAAATTACATAAGGAGAACCTCCACATACAGTCATACCTACACTTGAGTAAAATTTAGTAAGTAGCACGTGGATAAAATGGTTGCAATCATTTTGATGTTTCCGAATACATAAGAAGCCGTACGTGGAGGAATGTTGAACGTGTAGTCAAACAGGATGAAAGTGCTTCCGTCTCTTGGCCTCTTAGAACATAAATTGGAAGAGCATTTCAAAAGAAAACGTTTTCTTCTTCTTCTTTTACTTGCTAACGTGAATCCCATCTTCATTCAATCCAGTTGGAGGAGCGAAACACTTACAACAGAACTAATCAGAGTAATTGACTGACTGCATAAATTTTTATTAGGTTCGCAAAACATAGAGGTGGCTAAATGAGATGAGATAAGCATAATTATTTTACATAAAAGTAAAAGAAATCCCTCTCAAATCATTTTCATGCTGATGCCAATGCCAACGGAACCCATTCATCTGAGTAAAGCTCTTTAGCTTGAGTGCGAACTGGTTAGAATTTTGCACAAGATTGCAAAACTTTCCAATAAACTTAAAACCTTCGATCGAACAGGAATAATTTAACCCTGTAACCCTATTTTTTCTTTTGTTGGTGATGGCTTTTGTGTGGATGGGTTTTAAAATTGTGTATACGTACTGCGAATACTAGCTACAAACAGCTCTTTTACAACAACGAATGGAAAAGATAACGATGTTATGTGTGTGTGTGTGTGTGTGTTTGTCTCCGGTCGGATAAAACACAAAGCCAAGGAAGGTACATGCCACAACGATAAATTTTTTGGATCGATGATATTTTATTGGTGTGGTAGTGTGAGTTGACAGCATTAGAATAATCAATTCTTTCCCTCCACTTCAAAAGACCCTTGTAAATATTCAATTTGGCAGCTGTGTACTTCTCTTCTACAGCTTCAAAACTTTCTTAAAGGTATATAATAGGCATAGTGAGGTTTTTTATACATGAGTGTTACATTTTATAGCAGAGAATGCGAGCATGGTATTTTACATGCATGAGACTAAAGATGCCAGGCAAACTTTTTTTTTGCTAAATTTCTTTGTCACACTCTTGGTGAGAAATAGACCATTAAGTAAATGAGAATAGCCTCAAACGCTAATGTTGGTTTTGTTTTGTGTGGAGCATAGGAGGAGTAAGCTGAGTTGACTGATGACGAAATAATGAATTTCTAGCCATCCACCTAACGACTAGTGGCTAACCAACATTAAACTGCAAGACGTGGGACAAACGACTTCATGTGTACAACAATTAATTATTGACAACGGAAAGGGCTGACAACATGGAACATAACATGAAAATGTTTTCCTCAAGCCTTTTTTGCTACAGGAAATCCAAGTGCTTATGAATATATTGTGGGGGGTGTAGCACATGCTCTTGTTCAAGACATAAAACAGTCTTACATGGGATTTGGTTGTCGGCTAAACCGCGCTCAAAGAAATAAAAGAGGAGCGGAAGCCGACTCATATTCGATTCGAATGTAAATATGAATGCGTAAGTAAGTACACGAGGTTAAAAATACTATTATTTTTCATTACTGTGATAAAAATGAAGAATTATGACATCGCTCGATCCGTCTGTCCATTTTCTTCTGAAATGAGTCAAGTGTGATCAAATTTGATCTGTTACTGTCAAACTTGTACTCTCAAACGAGATCGAATTCGTTACTATCTAAAATAGTCTAGTAAGGCAATGTAGAATGTTGCCATATACGTTATAAGCTCTTAGACAATTCGCTATACATTTAGAAAGAAAAAAGTGCGCTGGTATCGTAGTCATGAAACTTATTGTTAAAATTTTAACCATAATGATATTATAGGTGACTACTCGTAAATAATGTATTATTTATACCATCCTTCCACTTCCAGTAAAAGCAGACGATGCTATATATCATAGGTAAGAAATGACAATTGTGATATGGGTATTATTGGTAATAGTAACCATCAGTAAAAGTAACCCTACACTGCTCCTGGCACAAATTTCATGTATGCATAATACTTATGAATACACTAGATTGCGTGACAAGACGGTAAAATAGTGAGAATAGAAGCAAAATTTATAATCATGGTGGTACTACAAGGGAAATTGAGGAACGATAAAAGTAAGTAATGTTTTCACGACCGTGTCTTCAATCTAGCTTAATGAGCTTAAATTCAGCCAACCAAAAGATTGGTATTTTACACTGACGATGACAACGGTGGATTTATAAATGTTAGCCGTTCATCATAAATAGCAAAGTATGACTATTTAATTTCTAAAAAATAAAAATTAGTACCTTATCAAGTTATTTATGAGGAAAAAATTCACACGAAAGTTATTCCAATTAAGTAAAAACGCTAATACAAATAGATTGGGGCAATAGGGAAATATTATATGAACGTTTCTATATATTTGGGGAAATATGAAACAGCCCGAGGATTCTACTATTTAATCATTTTTTAAATTGGATAGAATAAAATGAAGTATGCCATGCCAATAAACCTTCTTAAATCTATAAACCATTACAATAACTTCCCCATTAAATTAGAGATTTGTTTTGCACTTACAACCGATAAAAAGTACATAGTACTTTGCACATTAAGGTAACGAGTCGAAATATAAGTTTCAGTAACCATTTTGCAAAGTCTTGATTCAAATCAACAATTTGGAATGAATGTTTTGTAGTTTGCTGGTTTTGTACGTTTTTAAAAAAATTGTAAGCTTCTTGACAATGGGTTTTTCTAAACTTAGCAAACCCATCGAGTGAACACTTGTATTTTATTCATCCATAACAGAATCCTTCTACATCTAATGAAATTCAAGAAGAAAGGATCTGAAATTCTACTTCAGGAGAAAGAAGAAAGTAGGATTTTATAATGTTTGAGTTCCATTACTTTTAAATGCCAGTTTCGTCATTTCGGTTTACGGTTATAGTCATATGTACTCATAATTCTTGATATGTATGATGATGTTGGGAGTTGATGTGCATGCAAGAAAGGGTTATGATTATGGTGCAATGATAGTTATTACTTAGGAACGGATGAGTTATCCTATTTTCCAAAAAAATGAAAACTCTTGTTTTGTGCACATCCATAGATACAATTGTGTGTATAAAATGGGATCGTAGTTTAAATGACGATTTTTTATGCATAATTCCAACTCTCCTATATCTCTGTTCTAACGATACTCCTGAATCAGATAATAATCGACTGGAGGCTCAAACATCAAGTAGAGAATGAGGAAAGTACACAAGAAGATATTAACTCAGTTCCATTTCCCACCTAACGGATTATGACAACGAGAATGGAGCTGGAAGGCATGAATAAAAAAAATTATAAACGAGAAAGAATTTTTTATGGATATTTCTATCTGGGTTTTTACTACACGTCAGAGAATAAACTTTTGTTGTGTGGTGTCAACAATAAACTTGACTATTTACTGCTCTACTTATTCATTCAGTCAAGGTTTTGTGTTTGTGGAGTTGAAGTAAAGAATATAAACAAAAAGAAATAGTAAACAAGATGCACAGAAATGTTTATTACTCTATGCATTCATGCAAAACTGTATCGTACCCAGCCCAACCTACCACACCACACCATTCCACCGTGAAGCAGTCATTGTTGACCAGAAATATTTTTATGAGTGTTAGCTAACAATAAGAGATGCGAGTGAAATATCATGTATGTAATGACGACTCTATTCTTTTAGTTTTACGACCCTATTTATTTTCTAGAAAGATGAAGGCACCAAAGTTAAAGTAATGGGTAGTCAGGGAATTTCATGGTGATACCGTGAAAATTGTAGTAGAAAGGCTTTCTATTATATCTATTACTCCCAACAAAGATTTTTGTCCTTCAGTATGGCCTACCAGCCCACCAAGTGGGATTTTGAGAAGCTAAAGATTTCCATTAATAATACAAGTACGGAGCTAGAACAATCAAATTTTTCACAGGAGTGTAAATTGGCTGTAAAACTTTTTATCATTTGGAATTTTCAAAGAAAAACTTAGGGTTTTCTGTATTTACAGCCAATCAGTTTAATAATAAGGAATGTGGGAAAATATAGATATTTCTATGAACACATGTCAAGGATTTTAAATGCAATTTCATTATAAATGTATGCCTTCAAGTTATGCTACACAGTCATGTTACAGCTTTACCCTTCAACTTGTGAAATCACTTTTTCTGAAATCCCATGGACAAGTGACAAAGTGTCAAGCGATATCACCTTTTTCGTAAATGTTAAAGAAAGAAACATGATTGTAAGGCCAATTGTAGAGCACAAGCGCACCCAAATAAATTGCAATTGGAACGAGCGAGTCCAAGCAATTCAATCCAATCAGCGAAGCATGAAGTGTGAGTTGTGACTTGTGACATGATAAGAAGAAACAGATGAAAAGTGCTACTTTACACCCCATCCGCTTTTTTCCACTTTAAGAAAGGAATGGTAGAGCTCTAGCTAGTTTTGAAATACAATTGAAAATTGTGGAAGCATACTCGTTCTTTTTTTGTTCGGTTTCGAGTTTGGATGCTAAATGTAGCTTGGAGGAGTTCAAATAAGTATGCCATGAAGAGACACCACACAGACATGAAACTGTCACCTCGCTCAAAGTATATGTAGTGTGTGCAGTGAGTTGAATTATGAAACGGAATTGGTTTGGTGGGTGATATGCTGGTGGAAAAAAGATATGATGTCTTATCAAACTCTTCCATATTGTTTCCTATTTTTTGTCAAAGTTGCACAAATTTCATTTTCCGACTTCACACTTTCTCCCAGTGATGTTATCGTTTGACATTCTTTTAGTTTAAAAAAATTTACAGTTTGAGCTATTCAATTGCGTGTAAAAGTCGACAAATTTTTAAGTTTAGTGAATATTATTTTATCCATTAAGTGACTGGATTCTTTGACTACTTTTCGTTTAGTACATTCAATCCAAATACTTTTTCAGTTTACATAGTTCCAAAGAACATGTTCAATGTTATTGTTTTCATGGAACCAACTTTTTGAATGACGTTAATAAAATACTTTAAAAGATGGGTGCCACTGCGACTGCCTATCAACATCAACCCACATTTCACCATAAAATTTATACGTCAGTACAGCATGCGGCATATGAATTACTTGGTAAAGCGGATACACTCAAAATGAAATAGTTGTATTTTATGAATTTACTCACTCCGTTTCGGCAAGTTTAAAAAAATCTAAATTTAGATCCACTGACTAAACTCTCGACTCGACGGGATGACATGTATGTAACCGTAAGTGAAATTGATGGTAAATATTTCATTTAGTTTGCCAACCACCATTTTACAACTTTTATTACAAAATGACTGATGCTCCAACTTTCCAAACGTCATCATGACTTAGAATAAAAGTACAGCAGCAGTCTGTCCATCTCATCATGAATGTCAAGACCGAGTATGACGCAAATTTATGGAGAATTTTGACCGCTTAACATTTATTCTATTATAGCAGCTAACATACATTTTACTAGTAAGTATGTACACACTTAGCTCAAGAGATTGTATTTCAATTTCAACTTATTTTGTAAAACACAACGTCTCCAATTACATCAACTTTTTGTTTTGTTTAGCTGGAATAGAAGCCAACACTTAGGTCACTATTGTAGAATTCGTAAAACATGATCATTTTCGATTCAAGCAGACGTTTGGCGTAATGTATACAGTTGCCACTTAGAGAAAATTGTACAGTTGCAATGTGCTGCATTGCAGGGAAATCTAAAGTGCATTGTGCGTGGTTTGGTCTGGTCTTGTGGCTAACAAGCAGAGTGCTGGATGATGATAAAAATTGGAAAAACTAGAAAGTAAAGGGAAAACCAAATGGAAGATCATCATCATCATCCAGAATGTTTACAATAATCTAAAATGGTTACAAATTCTCTACCCTCAAAAAATCTGGGTTTCTGCTTTGCAAACATAAACGAAGGCGAATGGATATTATAAATGTGTTGAAAATTTCGTTATAAAAGAGAATGGGGAAAAGCTTGAAACAGAAGGATTAGTAAGGTAAGGAATCAGTAGGGAAAACATCTTGACTACCAGGATAATGTAGCTTTAAGAATGGTAATGAGAGAAAGATATTCGTCGTCACGAATTTACTTTACAGTATTTGCCATCGGACAGCCTAAAATTCTATTTAAATAATACTTTGAGTAGTAGCACTTATATAAGATTTTGGAAACAACTTTGTATCATGTACTTCATAGTTGGGCAGGCTACAGTGGGCCAGTAGCCTTTTTCGATGGGTACTGGCCCACTGGCCCACTGGACACAGTAGCCAGTGGGCCAGTAGCCAAGTGGGCCATTGACTTTGAGTATCCAGTGGGCCAGTAGCCAAGTGGGCCATTGACTTTGAGTATCCAGTGGGCCAGTAGCCAAGTGGGCCAATGATTTTGAGTATCCAGTGCCCAGTGGGCCAAAATTGGCCCACTTTAGCAATGGCCACAGTGGGCCAGTGGGCCAATTACAGTGGGTACTGGCCCACTGGCCCACTTGGGCACAGTAGCCAGTGGGCCAGTAGCCAAGTGGGCCATTGACTTTGAGTATCCAGTGGGCCAGTAGCCAAGTGGGCCAATGACTTTGAGTATCCAGTGGGCCAGTAGCCAAGTGGGCCAATAATTTTGAGTATCCAGTGGGCCAGTAGCCACGGCCCACGTGGCCTGCCCAACTATGATGTACTTACGATCAGTGATGATAACTATCATCAATACGATACGTGTACACAACCCCGGTTTGATAGTAAACAAGAAAGCAGGAAATCTTCCAGCATCAAATGCTCTAGTCAAAAACTCTCATCATATATTATACACGTTGTTGGCATATTTCATGTCAATATATGTTGACCGGAAATATTACTTACCAACCTCTCCTTCTACTAATACGAGTGTGCTACCATGCCTTAGTAAAAAAATTGCTAACTTATTTTACAAATCAGAGGACGTATGTATGTATATTTGTTTGAAATTTCGTGAAAATTCAGGCATTTGAAATTTGGTCACGTACTTCGTTTATGTATATGATCTAAGCAGGTAGAGCCTGATTCTTGCCATAGTTGCATACTTTGTTAGAATCTTTTCACTGCCTAACATCATCATTTGAATACAGTTGGCGTGGCAAAACTCACATTCACGAACGCAAATGACATGACTACAAAAGTAAAAAAAAATTTTTACAGGGATGTAAGTATTCCGCATCAAAAACACGAACAATATTTTCCTTATGCCTAACTGACTTTTTTTGTTTAATAGGAGGAACCTTCCTAAATTGAAATTCACATCATGCCTCCGTTGCGGAATGAAATGAACCGAGAATTCGAAAGCATTATGCAGAACGTAGAGGAGAGCTACAGGAAAAACATGCATGCATAATAATAACTTGTTCAAACGTAGCAAAAGTCTTCAGTTGAGTGCAAATAGGTATATAAATACATTGATGCAGTTTCCTCAATTTTCCCTGCTGAGACCAAACAAACGGGGAGTGAGTGAGTGTGAGAGGCGGAATGCATTTTTAGCCTTTTGTATTTTAACTAACTAAACAAAATGGATTTTTATTTTCTCTGCTCTTACCTACTTTCATAACATGTGCTCATGCATAAATAAAGTGGAGGACCGGAAAAAAATAGTTTTGATTAGGTCTGAATCTTTAGTTTCCCTTTTTCCTTTCATATACCCTCTTTCCTCTTTTGAATTCTATTTGGATTCTAAAAGAAACAACTTTTCCAAGTTTGAAGCGATTATGGCTACCTACATGCATAATGTATGTGTAGAAAAAAGGCATTGCCAGTTTACTATAAGCTTGCATTATTTCTCTTCATGAAAAAAAGACACTGGAAAGAAGAAGAAAAGAGGAAGACGAGGACGACGAAGAGGAGAAAAACAACTTTTTTTTCTGCTTAACTTGTCGTGTTTCAAGGGAACACTTTACGCATACATCAGGCTTGCTTGAAGCATTATTGGTGACACGTCTTGACATGTGGGATGCTACTCAAGTTAAAAGAACGACAGTAGTCGTCCTCCATTCTCCTTGTGTAAAAAATTGTCCCGAGTTTCTAAACTTTCTTCAACTCCTCATATATATATTATTATGTCTTACAGTAGTCTCCAAAGATTGGAAAAGCTTAGTTTTTGTATTTTCCTCATATATTATACGCTATTTTCGTAAATGTGTATTGTATAGATGTAAAAGGCTACAAGGATGTAAATAAATTTTATTTCCTTTGTTGCTACATTTTCCTTGCTTCTTGAACAATATTATAAATTGGAAGAGAAAGCTGTGCAGGGTGCGGGTGCAGTACCTCCTTCAAAAATTCCTACGCTGCGCTTGCCAAAATCTAGGTAAGTAGGTCTTGTTATCTAAGCAGGACGGAGATTCGTCTCGACGTATGTGGTTTGTATACAAACTCTGTGTGTGTGTGAGTACAATATTATATATCATGAAAACTAAATGAATGCATGCACAGTTGCATAAAACGGAAGGAAAATTGGAACAAGACTGTATCATCATTTCATTTCTTTTGCAGCAAAAAATATTCTATTTACTTTTTACAGGATAAAGTTGCTAGTGTACATGGTTGCTTTTTCTACAGTCATCGTTGTCCTCGTCTTTGTATTAGTTTTTTTAAGATAGGGAAAAATCTAAGAATAACGAACCATGCAAACATTTTTTGGTGGCGGCAAAGACGAGCTTATTAAAGTTGGAAGATGAGAGAAAAGGATGTTCTCATGAAAAATGGAACTAAAACTATATATATACCCAACTTTTTGTGCCATTGTGTTATGCTATGCTGCAGTGATGTGATGACTACTCAAATTATTCTGGTTCGCTTTTGTTTCTTGAGGAGAAAATAAACTTACGCTTTGAAAGTTGGGTTTTTATATTTTGGAATTTGGAAAAGAAATTCTTTTCTAAAATGCCTTAACCATCCACATCTCATTGTTGTTCTTTTTTGTTTCACAAAAAAACCGACATTGTTCATGACAGTTTGTGACCTTGGAAAATCTAGCAAATTTTACAAAAGAAATGAAAGGTTGAACTAAAGTTTTTTGTGACTTTCCTTTTCCCCGTAAAATTCCTTAAAAGAGAACATGAAGCATGGAATGTTGAAGTGGAGGATGTCTATGATGTGTGAAAGCTAACAAGTGATATTGATATGGCCTGTTTATTTTGGGAAAATAATTCTTGTGAGAAAGTAGACCAACTGCAGCAATAACTTTAAAGCGGAGGACAAACAATAGAATAAAATGGGAATCTTTTTCAATCTCATTTCATTCTATACTCTTCTGACCCCGACATCGTATGTTTGAAACCAATCACACAGTTGAATATTGGATTTGAACTCAACTTTCGAAATGAAAGGAGAAGTGACAAGTTAGCGAGCGAAAGAAAAACACAAAAAGTCCTTATGACTTAGTCATTTATAAAATTTAAAGAAAGGCACAAAAAACATTGTTGTCAAGGCAATTCCCTTTCTTCCTGCTTCTTGTAACTTAAACTACTTTTACTGCAAATGAGTAACAATACAATCTGGATGGCAATCTTGAAGTCATTGGTTTCATTGGTATTTTCCCCTTTGATTGTATTCTACCCAAGTACTTCAGCTAACACCATCCACGTAAACTGTGAAGTGGAGCAATATATATTTGTTGCTTTCTTCTGATAAAGTCACTAATGCTAAAAAAGATAACCATAATGCCTAACTTACTGAGCCATGTTTGTGTTTTGTGGGTGTGTAACTACATCTACTGCTGTGACTTACTTATATAGGTATTCCTCATGTATGTCTCTGACAGTTCTATTTTTCTCATGCCTCGTCCATTCACACTCTCATCTTCTTAACTTGAGAAAAAAGCTTCTTTTCCTATACCCGCTCCCATTCTTTTCTCTCCATTTCTTAGAATGTTTACCAGAGCTTTTTGCTGCAATGAAAATTCTTTTGTCTGAAAAAAACATGCAAAACTCTGTGAATGCAAGACGATGAGCGAACTAGAGGCAACCAAGCGGATCGAATTTTTTTTCTTGTAGATGTTGTTACGTTACGTTGTATTTTGTATTGTATTGTAATGTTTTTGTGGTGCATAATGCTATGTACACAATATGCTCGGTTGATAAAAAAAGGGAGAGAGAGATGTGTGTGTTTTTTTTGTTTCCCCAAACATTTTCCTCTCATATTCTCTTTCTGCTGATATTGTGAAGTGATGATACAATGCTGAAAAACATGGGGGCTCGACTAGACCTAGACCAGCCGATTTTTACTCCAAATAGGCTTGAATGGTAGATGCTGGTTTTGGAAATTATGGGGCGTGCATGTACTTATTTTGTCTACTTTTTTTTCATCACGCTTGCCTCTTCCCCCTACCTGAATTCACAAGATTGAACTAGAAATCTCAAAGGAGAGAGAGGGAGAAGGAGAAAGGGAAAGAAAGAGGCGAGGTGAAAGTGTGAGAAAAAAATGTAGAAAAGAGTTGAATTTTTTTTCCTGGAACTATGCCAAGTACGGAAATATCTACAACCAAGACGGTTTTTTTGCTGCCGGAAGGCAAGGCCAAAACCTTACATATATAGATGTATGTAGAAAAATCCTCAAAATCTTCATCGATCAGAACAGTATAAATTTCTTTTTTTTCTCCTCACAATCTCAACTACCTCTTATTTGCCCTCGTTGGCCTACATAACTTTAGTGTATCACTACCACACTTTTGTCTGCTATTGAGAAGAAGGGTATGCATGCATACCTAACGATCTAAGAAAGGGCCAACATAACATTGCACATTGTACCAAATTCCAATAATGCAAGCATTCCAGCCGAGAGCCCAGCCAGTTGCCCACTTTTTGTGGTTAGAAAATAAATCCGCAACATACTTATGGATATACACTTTACTCTCATACATCTTTTTTCCACGAGTCGTTATACATAATCTTGTAAGAAACATTGAGTCTAACACATTTCCAATCATCAACCTTCTTGCAAATTTATTATTCAGGGAAATTTACTTAAAAATTTGAGCAGTACTTCACTCACTTCCCATTACCAATTAAAATGTGTCATTTTTTCATCCCTAGGATACTTTTGCCGTCAAAAATATCCAAGCCCAAGAGGATGGAAGACAATTACCAGCTGTGTATATAATGGAAAATCAACTCCTAATTAAGAGTTTGTCAATTATGGCTCATTCCAGCTTCTAAAAAGTTTTACTAGATTGCCGGAACTTGATTCTACTTTTTTGCAAGTTCTTAACTAGATTCATAATATTTTCTTTGAAGCAATAAGCAACCTGGAATGAGGAATGATGGGCTAAAGTTAACCTGGTTCAACGTACTTGAATACTTTTGAGATGTTTCCTCAACAAGGATATTTTTGATGGAGGCTATGCATGCGTTTTATCCAAATTTTCCCATGAATTATGAGAAAGGCGCTGTAATATGGTTTCTGAGAAAATGTGCAATCCTTTTGTCGCCAGGTGTGTTTATACATTTGCAAGTATCTTTTATACTGACTTACTTTGTATTTATGTATATGTTTTTTGGTGCAAAAAAGTTAAGCCGTTCTCTCTTCCCAGCTTTTCTCTTTCTTTATTTTTCATTCGCAAGCACACACACTCTTGCCTTTTTCATGGGCAAGTTCTCCGTTTGTGTGATGATGATGATGATGGTTACAAGAAGCAAGTATCTATTGAGCGTCGAAAGAAGGAAGATTTTCTTCTCTCTTTCTCTCCCATAGTTTTCTGGTTGAAGGTCAAAGGTGAAGGAAGTGTTTCATTCTCTAAGAGGATAAAGGATTCCTTTTCTTCCTACCTATTATATTACCTTCACAGCCCATCGTGCACACAATAACACATGCTATTCTCATCAGATCACATCTCATCCACACACTCTTCCTATATGCCTCTCCAGGGTCTCTCAAAGAGATGGAAGATGCAATCCATTCATGAGAGTGGGAATAACACCGTATTGTGTTCTTGAAACTTGGTAATAAATACTTTGGCCATAGTCTATAACAGCCTATTATTATCAGCTTAAAATTTGTACAAGATTCCCAAGTAAACAAGTTAATTTGCTTTCCAGCTTCACTGCATTATTCTTTTATGTGTGTGCTTGAGACCGATCAAGTGGCTTCACTTTCTTTGAACAAGATGTATAGCCAAATACTTTGATAATATATAAGAAATCGAGAAATGCTAGACACTAGGTAATTATAGCAAGTGATGGGTTTAAAAAAAGGTTTCCTTTGTTGTTGTTGTCGTTGTGTTTGATGCTGCCGGAACCTTAAAAGCCTGGGATTGATCATCACATCAGATTTGATAATGCACACATGCATTCAAAACCAAACAGGATGTTTACGGGTAATCAGTGACGACGGTAGGAAATGTTATTTGTCCTCAGAACAATAACACCACTCACTTTGTGAAATTAAATTGACTGCCAACTACATCTGCGTCATTTCTACTGAACCATTTTTAAATTGAAGGTGGTAACCTTGTTCAACACGAACTCTTTTTTAAAAATTCATGATAAGTAAATCACAATACAGCTCTACTCAACTTTTTTTCTTTTACTTTGCTTTAGTTACCTGGTATTGGCTCAGGACACAACAGTTTCAATCCCAGCATGTGTGCCATTTTACCCCAAAATCGAGATCGATCAATATGCTATGAATACCCCCTGTTGTCACTTACTATCTGTCACTAAACACTGTGCACTTCTGCCCATGTTTTTTGCATTGCAGTGTGTGTCTGTGTGCACTTGTGAATTATTTAATTGGTAATGGGGAAACCCCTCAAGTTTATGCTTTTTTTGGCTGGTGACTGCAAAAATACTAACTGAATGCAAAAACAGGTTCTATTTATACTTTCATCAAGGGAAAGGAAAGTACTTTGACTGGCTTCATATAGGTCATCTTTTTTTCAAGAAAGCCAAATATAATTAGATTTATGGATGGGTACTACATATATAGGAAGAAATGTTTGAGTTTGAGATACAAGCCATTCTGTAATTTTGCCCATTCGTAAAATAACAACAACTGAGACAAGCAGTTACTAGACTTCCCCTTACCAAACCAGTACCGTATTGGTTCTATCGTGAACCATATTATCAAGTTTAGTTTCCTTACTTAGTTTTGATTAGCTTGTAACGCAACCAGTTCATAACGGTTGGCTATAAAACTCTCTGGAAAATCTGTAGTAGCAAAAAGTGTAACTACTACTGACAGTTGCCGAGAACCTTACATAGACAAGGAAGAACAAGTTAAGGAAGACAAAGTTAAAATCATCATAGAAGAGATTACTTTTACCAAGGGATTAAAACCGATCAAATAATTTCCAGGGAGAAATGAGTCTATTGATCATTAGGATAAGGTAAAGTCCATCCTACACAAAAAGGTTTTGTCCTGATTTTTTTTTTAAAAGTGGTAATTAAGGAAACTAATCTAGAGAAGTAATGAGTTTGGCTCACGCTGTGCAAGTTTATGATACTTTTATGAACACAGACAACACAAGACCATCCCACCCCAACGCTTCTCTATTAGTCGGCCTCTTTGTGAAAGAGTAAAAGTTTTATTTCCGATATTACATTGGATTTTTTTTATGTTACCACAAAATTCTCATTTCAAACTCAACCTGACTGATGTTCCCCTGACATGAAGTATTAATTCAAGTTTCCAGACCCGTTTCTGATGAATACCTACTTTGAGGTGGATTCTTTTTTTATATACTTTTTCACTCACTTTACTTTTAATTTTTGCAATACACTGTTAACCCACGTGCTGAATGACTATAAAAATTTGTTCGGTAACTTTTACCCATTTCCATACAACACGAGGGAACCAGGACGACGGAGTTTGATAAAACTGATGATGAATAACAGGAAACCACTGGCACCTGAAGCAATTCCTGAAGCCCGAAAAATGTGTTAATTATTAACAACGAAATGAGAGGAGACGGTCAACGAAATTACATCTAATAAATCGGGCGGATTCAGATGAACTAAAAGTGATGGATGGATGGATGCAACTTCTATCTCAAACATCCAAAGTCTACATTGGATGGAATGGGAAGGTAGCGATACTCTCTCAATGTGCATAATAGTTGCTTTATGTGTACCTTGTGTCGTAAAAATCCTGGCTCGCGTTTATATATTCAAATGACGCAATTGGCGACTCGAATGTTTTGTGTGACATTCCAATTGATATCAATATGCATGTATATTTGTATTTGCCGCTATATCAAAAACTGGAGTGAGGTTGTTCAATATTTAAAGAAGCATACGGCTACACTTTAAGCTTGAGTAAATGAATCACTTTCCCGATTGCTGGAATGATTGCGACCATTGTCGCTGCTTGGTTAAGCTCTTTCTCTACTTCCTCATCACATCATCTCCTGCTCAGAGAAGAAGTACAAGCGGCCAAAACCTAACGTACCACCATAAGCCAACCCTTTCTCTATCTGATCATGCCTGTCCACTAAACCATAATATTTCTTTTGGAATGCGGGCTCAAGAATTGGAGCACGTACAAGGGAACACAAGAGAAAGTAATTCCGAGTGGGGGGAAGATTAGACTTGTGTATGCACAACAAAACACACCAATATATTATTTGCAGAGAGAGAGGAGTGGAGGCTAGTCATAAAAACGTCTATTGAAAATTTATTTCGTCAATCCTTTAATATATATTATTTCACTATATTTCTACTGACAACTTAACTCCGTTTATTATACCACCGCCTTTTCATATCAAAACGGTCACGTTGGGCTCATATTCACATGGAGTTTCTCACACAGAAAGATTATATTTCTTCCACACATACATAGCCAGTGGAGTGTGCTCAAGGTTTATTTTTCTCATATGTCCCCTGTGTTTGGGTTGTATAACGTCCGTTCAAAAGATGTAGGTAGTGGTTTGGTGTTTTTCATGCAGAAAATTCCTAAGTCGAATGTTACACGTCATCCATATCTGATTCAGTTTCAATTATGCATGATTTTCAAAGACTACCTTGTTTTC
This sequence comes from Orchesella flavescens, assembly GCA_964034955.1. NCBI lineage: Eukaryota > Metazoa > Arthropoda > Collembola > Entomobryomorpha > Orchesellidae > Orchesella > Orchesella flavescens. Next base: position 19,427,558 of record OZ035953.1, read on the forward strand.
TTTCCCAATTCCGCATTTCTTTTGATCACTCTTTTCTTTATATGAGGAGGGCAAGTCTCATTCCTTGCTTGGGGATTAAAGCACGCATTTTCAATCTTCAAAGACAACCTTGTCATAATACTAAGAAAAGAAACTATAAATGGTGAACAGGAATAAAAAGAAGGAGAGCTTAAGTATCCAAAGGTCATAGTATCAACGAATGATGATGATGATGATGAACTTATATGATACAAATATATATTTTAGTCAGAATTCAGATTTCAATGAGATTTGGTTGTCAAAGAATTGAGCAGAAGAGTTCCATTGTCGGTGATAAGTTCCAAAGATTTGCCTCGAGGGAAATTGTTTACAAAGAAACCAATATTACTTATTCATTTGTGAAGAAAATGTTGAGTTGGTTCTTAACATAGACTTGTCATATAATTCTCCGATTTTGTTTTCAACTTATAACTCACAACTTAACTTTTCATTCTTCGAAAAACTGGGAACGTTATTGGATTTCATATTAGTTGACGCTCTGTTAAGTAGGCTCAGCTCCAAGTCATCATCACATCAGTCACTAATTCCCATGAATTTAATACCTAAATTACCCTTCCTCTTACGTTTCTACATATGAGCAATCAGCGGGATGCTAGTATAAAAAAAGTTTGGAAGTGAAAGCTTATTTCACTTTTCCCAAGAAGTTGTACACATACATAAAACATATATACATAGTTTAATGTACTTATTCACTCTTCTTCCATTCCCTTACTAATCATATAATTCATACGTCAATTAAGTCCGTTGGGAGAGGACGGGGACATGCATAATATGTGTGTAAAAAATGTATATGGGGATGTGGAGCAAGTAATTATAAGATATGTTGACGAGAGGAAAAAGTAGGTTTAGCCAAAAGAAAGTGGACCCTTATGACATTTGCCTAGTGCTTTTTGTCTTGACTCCTTTAATGAAGTGCCTCTGCCCTCTTTCCCATTAGAGAACTGGGGAAAAGGCTGTCGCTCAAATGACTGTCGTTTCCCTCTCCTCCTCTTTCATTCCAAGAAGTTACATTTTCCTTTCCCCTTAATGTGAAAGATTTTATAAGAGGAAGGAAACTTTTTCCCAACCATATGCATACTTTTTTGGATGTGTATATGGATGTAAATGTGGACAAAAAGGCTCACGTGATGTGTGTGATGACTCTCAATGAGGAGTCTGTCCCCTTTCTTTTGAAATGGAACACAATTCTTAAAACTTTTCAAAGATGAAATAAACGACTTTCTCTTGTTGTTCCTTTGCCTAAAAAACCTTCAAAAGTAGGTCGAGCATATTATTAAGCTCTTTTAATGATAAATCCACTTTGGTATTTGACATTATCATGAGTTATTCCTTGTGTCATGATGACAAGTAAGGACTCACTCTAAACTATCATTTTTTCATGTCGTCCATTACCAGGAGCACTTTGTTCATAACATTTTTTTTCATGAAATTGTACTAAAATACATATGTGTGTATCTTGGATCTTATACCGTAGCTCACTTGTAAGAAGGTCATTTTATTCATCGTCTCTTCAGGAATTATGCATACAACACTACTTGATACACTTTCCTTTCAAATGGGGAACCTTTTGTCAAATATACATGGTTGTAAACAATTTTATTGAAGACAGGAGAAGAAAGTGATGCAGAGATAAAAAGCACCAAAATGCTTTCATCATTTTAAAGAATCTTTTTCTTATCATAACTCCCTTCTCATTTCGTTCATGATAAAACCAAAGTCATTCTAGAGTGATGGGGGCCATCACAATTTTAATGCTTTTTTTACATTCCACTATTCAGCAAGACTTTCTGATTTACATCCGGTGGGAAAGCAATAACTATTAGTAGGAGAGTAGTAGCACATGAATGTAAAAAAATAAATGTGAACAGCAGAGTATATTGCCTTTACTTTTTTGTTAGCAAAAGCGCTATAAAATCCCTGCAGCCAAAAAAATCCAAAACTTTTTTTTCAGTCTGGAGATTACAAATATTGTAAGTACTTCTTCATTTAAATACACAGAATGGCTCCAGCCTAGAACTTCCCTGTACCTACAATTCACAGGAAGTGTGCCTAAAAACATGTAATAAAAACGTATGCAATGCAATGTAAACAACTTTTATGAATGTTGGTGGAAGCCATAAAGAAGAGGAACGACTTCATGGCACCACCATACCAATACCACTTACTTTACTTGCCACTGCTGTTGGTGGTAAACAAACGTCAAGTTTTTATCTGACAAGGTATGCTTCCAAAGTGCTGCTCGTAGTACAGTAAACAAAATAGTGGTGCATTTGTTTTTTTGTTTGTAAAACTGATTTTCTTTGTATTTACATCTTTTTGGATGGAATTTTAGAGATTATTTTGTAATTGTTCAACCAATTTGTCAAAGCTGATTGTTGCAAAGTATTGTCTTAGTAAGATTAATTGTTGAGCAATAAATTTAAAACAAACTGCAAATTGACTTCGAATTAATCCCCAACATTTAATTAAATGAAAAACCTCTAAAGGCACATAATCTTTACTTGAGCTATTCAATCTGTTCCAAAATTTGCTTTAAAAAATCTAACTCTATACTATTGTATTTCCTGTACAAAAAATATTGGGAGCATCACTTGGAAAGTGTTCCTTGTGAGTTGCATATTTTCAATACAGTTACAGAGAAAAATGAATGGGAAAAGTTAGCTCGCCTTCGCCAGTAAACCACATTTATGAGAGAGAGTTCACCATTCATTTACGAAAAAATCAATTTGATGACGGTACTCAAACTGACTTGGATGAAAACGTCAATCAACCGTTGAATAACACAGTGAAACCTAACTTTCCCCACTCCACAGGCGGACAACTAACGAACTACAGAGAAGAGAGTAAATACCAGAAGGAGGTCATCATTAGGACATACCAATTAACGTGAAGGTTATTGTTATTTTATCTGCTCTTGAACATTTTTTGAGTAGTTATCAAAGAAAACGATGAAAGTTAAATACGTATATTATTGTCAAATTGGCAATTTAACCGGTTGAGTGACATCCATCTCATGGGACAATTATTATTAAAAAATATGAGAAAACTCAAAATGGCATTTTACTTATGATGCTAATAATGATATGATGATAACTTTCATCATTTTTACGAGATTTGTTTCTTCATGTTAACCATTACTTACAAAAAGTACTTCAAACGATCTAAAATGACGAACATCTTTCAGAACTATTTGAAGAATACTTTAGATGCTATCCAACTAAAAATGAAATATGCTCGGGAAATTGGCTCCCAAGCAAAGTAATACGCTGCTGTGCTCTCCTTGCTTGTTAGTTTAATTACAGGTTGGAAATGGGGATCCTTGAAAGCGTTTTTATGTAATATTGCCCATTATAATTGAGTGTTATGCATTGAATAAACACAGGCTTGGGTTACTTTCCGCTTTTGCTAAAGATTAAATTGTGGCAAATGACCTTGTTTAGCAACGACACAGTCAAATTAAGTTATCTACCCTGTTTTACATGACTTTCATGGAAATATATCTTTCTAATTTAGATTTTGTCATGGTGTGCTTTCTCTTAGTTTTGATTAAAGTGGAATGACTAGTAAAGAACAGGAAAGTGATTTGTTTCTTGTACACGCCCACTTCATAGTCTTTTAGGATCCCCCTCATATCATACATATTCTAGTCGCTTCAGCGAGCCCCTGCGAACATCAATTTCTGTATTAGGTGATATTTTAATGTCATCCATAGCAAGCTTTTATCGAAGATGGCTTGTATTCAAAAGTAACTATAACACAACCTATAAATTAATTGAGTGACGGCTCCAAGGCAAAATTTTCTTTCCGGGTTTATCAAAATCTTCTCTTGACAAACACAACAGAATTGTGCAATGAACAGGCTAGCAGCGTTCTCTAACAAACCAACCATACAAGAAGGAAACTATGCGGGCGGATGCAGGATGGTAACATCTACCCTCATATTATTTTCTTTGTTTGCGGAGTTCTCCACTGACTCCAACTATTAGCACTTCATTCTATGACCAAAAGCAATATATTTAGTTTGCTCTACTTGTAAATTGTACTGTGATTTATTCCCACTTATCATTCCACGTCAGAGTCTCTACTCATCTACAACCACCACAAAACTATTACATTGCCTTGGATGGAACAACTTTCATTAATTTGTGTAGAATGAAAATACATGGCTCTTTTGTGCGGGCTATTTTTCAGAGTCAGAAGCTTCAGGATAAAAAAGAAGAAGAAATACCCAGTACAAACATGGATTGTGTAGCAAGTAGAGCGCATTTTTTACCCATAAAGATTCCCGTAAACGGATTATAAACAGGGAAAAAATTATGGCCATCATTTGAGTAGATGTACGTAAGCCAATAATCTCAACACTCTGAGAGCCCTAATCATTTTAATTAAACAAAAGGCCGTTGGCATTCAAGTTATTCCAAAAATCTCTAAATGACGTGATTCCCGCACTTGCTTTTCAGTTCCCTCTCATTGAAAATTGGAATGGAGTGAAGTTAATGAAACCAAGAGAGGAGAGATGGAATGGCAAAACTTAAAAAGTATTTTGTTTACCTACAATGTTATGCAATGGGATGTGATGCTAAACACGAGGGAAATCATTGTTCCAAAGAGTTTCCTTGTTCATTCAGTCAGACGATTTCGATAACAAGAGCAGGAGCAAGAGCACACTTGGATTCAAAGAAAGGATGGGATGTTTGCACTACATTTTTTTCTCTCTACCTGCTCAGGAAAAAAAGGATGGGAAAAGAATAATAGAGCGAGCGAGTGAGTGAGTGTGGTATTCATCGCTCGCGGTAGTATGAATACGTAGAGGAGCAACGACTGTAAATATATACATAGCATTACGGATGAAAAACAAGTGTATTTGCATTTTAGCACTAACAAAACGACCAGCAGTAGTAGACGTCATCCTGTTTCCATCATCATCCTATTCTCCCAAATATTACATGGTGCTATCATTATAGAAACAACTGAAGCAAAAAATCTGCACTGTTCATACATACCAATATTATGAGTAGTAGCAGAGAAGTATGTACATTGTAATAAATATATGAGGTTGTGGAGTCAAGGAAAATTTTCTAGTCACTCACTCTTCCTCCGTTATACTTCCATCATTGGTAAGTGATAGTTAATTATAAACACCAATATTTACACAGGTGCTCAAATCAACATTGGTTCTCGGCTCAACTCAGCCGGAACTTAACTTTGCCTTTCTAGCTTACTCTCCTCGGTTGAGAAATGGTGAGTGAATGAGGCACCTCGTCTGCAGCCATCACCTCACGTTGTAACACAACACTGCTGATCAAGCACAACTCCATAGTTTTTTCCCCAGATATTCAATGAATGTATCTATAATTTCCTTGCTTTTGTGTGCAAATCTAGGGGATGACTTATGTTAGTTATTGGGAAGACGGTCTCGCTCTCCCTTCCATCATCATTATCATCAACAAACCTCTCTTTTCAGAAAATGGAGTAGAGTAGAATGGTGATTACGATTACACTACACATCAAGACAAAGACAGTGGAGCATAGCATAATATCAAGTTTAAACATAACTGAATATCCAATATCCCTCATCATCATCTATATTTCTCATGAAGTGGTGAGCTTAAGAAGGGAACAAAATTTTGGAGTGGAGAAAGTCCACTCGCTTCACTTGTTTCATTTTATGAGGAAAGCAAAGAAGTGAATTAATCCTACCAAGTGATTTCAAATCCTCAACACTTTCTCCTTTTTTTCCTTGAGTTTTGCTTATTTATAAAAAAAATGTGGGGAAACTGGATAGGAAAGGGAAACATATCTTTCTCAGAAGAGTGAACATATTTTTCGAATCCAGGAGGGAGAAGGAAAAAGGAAAACATAGTCAGTTCACTGACAAAACAGAAAATCCCAGACACTGTTTGAGAATACGTATTACAAGCTTATCAACGTAATATTATTCCGTTACACGTATATTTGTATTATAAGAATAAGAGCTGTGCATGAAGTAACCATGTTGTCATTCATCCTAATGGAACTTTTAGTCATCATTTTCATTCTTGTGTGAAAAAGATAAAATGTGGTATGAAATGAAGGAAAGCCTTGACAAAAAAACACAACATACAACTTCATAATTCATATATGGAAGAAATATACATAGTGTTTCTTTGTGAGCATGTTGAAAATGTTTTGCTTCTTCCACTTTCAGACGAAAATGTACCATTTATGAATACATTTAATGTGTGTATAACAACCAGTTTTGAAAGGATCCTATTTCATCCTCTCACTAACAAGGGGAAAAAGGAGTTTATTGCATTGTTAGTATTTCTACTTGACAAGAGTTTTCATCTTCCTTAAATGTTTGAGTAACGAGATCCTTTTTTATATTTGGCTACTTATGTATTAAGAACCATTTCTAACTTTGCAAACACCGTCATCTTCATCCTAACTAATATTCTTCACAATATACATATGCATAACAACACAGTTAAACTTGTGCTATTTACCCTTACCTCATTTACTCAGTTTGAGAATTTTTCTTTCCAATTCTTTCCTTAATATTCTACCATCATCATCGAGAAAGTTGGGGTAATGAAAGCATTTCTTTCTAAGGAGTTTTTCTTATGTATGATGTGCACTGAGGCATAAAATGTTCCCTTTTCTAGTTAGTGATGGATCAGACTTTTTTTAATCCGAGAAATTCTCCGTGCATAACTAAAATTATTTGGTACAAATACATATGTATACGTATAAAATGTTCAACTTTGGTGTAATATGAGGAGAAATGAGCTCCACTTAAATCAAGTTGTGAGAATTGTAATCCCATGTTATGTCGTAACCAGGCACATACCTACGCGTTGATACATCCGACCAAGTCAGGGGCACTTTGAGAGAGAACCCTTCCAGTTTATCCCAATGATTTATACTTCCAATATGATATCACTCTTATGTTTGAGAGATAAAATCCTAGTTGCCAAATAAAATTGGCGATTTAAGTTTACACGATAATGTGACTATGGCCATGTTCCTCTCTTCATCGACTTTCTTCTGCAAACACTTAATCTAATTACGGCGGACTATTTGGGCACTTGTGTTTTCCTATTAATAAAACTTATTGACGTCGTATCCTGAAGAAAATCAATAGCTCCCGCTACTATTTGTAGAGTAGCCTAATCCTGCAGTCAAGCAGTTGAGGCAGTGGAATGTAAATATTTCCACAAATTAATCGTATGGCTGTGGTTTTTATTTTACAACGGAATGGTTGCGGTATGAATGCCTGACGCATATGAAAATGAAATATGGCAATAACAATCTATAACTCGACAAAGGATCGCCCAAACCCAGCACGTTGTTAAAAATATGTAATTTTGCCGACATTCTCATAGCCGATGGACTTGATTAAAAAATACTTGGTGACTTTCATTTTATCAATGACAAATATTTTTATTCACAAAAAATGTGATATAAAGTCATTCTCTCGACTTTGGTACCTCAAATATCGGGTCCACTTCTGTGTGTCGATATTAATATAGGTTTTCATTTTGAAGCATGTATTTTAATGAGTAAATAAGTAGATAATAATGGAAAAAAATATCGCAGTCTGTACTCACTCTAGCAAATTGGGATATGCCTCTAAAAAACTAAACCCAGCAACGGTATCTCTTACCTTTCACGGCATTCAGTTTGTTGCCGACCATCTGCTTTGCCACGAACGCTGCCATGTTGACGCTGTCTCGTTCCTTGGGTGTCTAGCTTATCTCAAGCAAACAGCCGTTCAGGAAGTAAAGGGGATCTGAAATTTGAAACATAAACAAACCAAAATATTATGTCAATTGTATTACACAACACCCACCCTCAGCGAATTTTGAATGGTCGTAATATGTTTATGTACATGTATATTTGTAACGATGAACGAAGTGTTTTTATATAATATTTAGGCATAAATGTGTGTTCGTTAATTTTTGTCGAGGTATTTCAACGCTTGAATACAAATTTAGAGCAATCTTCTTGTTTTTCCAACAGATGCTGATGAATTCATCTTCCCTATTCATAGTATGTACCGATTAGTTATGTTTTGCTCGTTGAAACAGATTGCGTAAAGTGGAGAACCTCGTAAGCTTGTCCTCTTACATGGAAAGTAGCTAATAGCTAATAATTCATTTCAAACATTATGATATAATCATCTCCTTCCACTCCTGTAGTTGGCACGTGGTTAGGATTATGCATAGGTGTTTCCATCAAACATAACCGATTACAATAATATTTTTGGCTTGGTTCGGAAAACAAATTCACTACTAACCGGTAATTCTCACCAAATATTTGGGTGGCAAACGTAATTAATCTCCAATCTTGTTACCACTACTCACTACGTTGCGTTGTTCTGTGGGAAAACGGGTCGCGCGTTAGTAGTAGACTAGTCGTCTATTGCTTGCTTATTTTGTATGAAAATTCATTTCATGTACAAAATAATTAATTTTTAGGCATTACATCAACACAAAGCTGTGGTGTAGGTAGACATAAACTGATCAGCACAACAAATGTATGCCAGCCAACAAATTATCACCATAATATGGAATGCGGAATAAATGTGTTGACTATAATTACATTTTCTGTCTCTCGGCGGCGTATTAGCGGAGGCATAAAACATCAAAGATCGTTGTAAAAATGAAAGAATCCTATGAACCCACTAAAGCAAAAGGAAATGAAAGGAATATCATTACAAATTTGGCACGAAACAATTATCTTACACAAACTTGAGAAATAAAGTATATTTTTCATTGATAAATTGTTTGTGGATATTATTCAAGTTTGCCCCACATGATATTTACACATCCTCGACAATATCTATTTCTACCTACGTCACTACGCTTTTCTTTATATACAAAATTCCGTGGGATTTTTTTATATTCCTGGGAGTGAGCAATACAAAAAAAATAAATCATGCACAAGATTTTTCATCAATTCCGTTATGAATTCAAGCAGCATGTGGCATAAGTACATACATTATCCATCCAGGATAAGTTTCCATTCCGAATTCCACCTCACGTCTTATAACATAACCTTCTACAAATCCTCTGGATTTTATTGACGCTACCCGCCGTACAATATATTTCACACTCCCTAAAACGACGACGAAGAAAAAGAGGATAAGTACATCAAAGGTTCCGGATGGTTTTGCTTGGCTCGTTTTTCAATTGCTGATACACAAGTCTTGAATTTCGTGTATAAGTGGTGCTTGCAAAAACTCATCCTGCTGTCTCCAGCTCTCCTTACCGTCGTCTAAATCTCCTTGGAGAGTCTTACAAGAAAATCTCTCTTCTCCATGGTGTTGAAAGAGGTAATAAAAGAAAGTTCTGAGGAAAGCCCGAAGAAAGAGACAAAAAATACTCTGCATTTGTATCATTCATAGGAGTACGCTGCTCTCCAGCATTTCTCATAAATTCTGGTGAAATATATTATGAGAAAAGAGAAATCTTATGCAGGATAGAGACTTTGGAGTATTGAGAAAGAAGCAGCACTTTAAAAATGAATTTAGGGGGGCTGACAGTGAAAATGAATTGGGAGACAACATCTACCTATTTGAGTCGTTAGTTACTACTGCACAACATAACAAAACACGTTATTATTTAGTGAATAAAAAATGGTTTCTCTTTCACATAAATATTGGGGAAAGTAAATATTATGTTTCTCCTGACGTGAATGAAGCATGCTTTTATTTCACAATTAAATAGAATGCAAGTTTTAGAAGTTTAACTAAAAAACAAGATGAAAAAGCAAACGAATATGGTGAAAGTAGCTTTTTCCTACTATAAATTTTCAAGATTTATCATCCATCCTAATATTCTTTCCATAAACATGAAGAATGACGACTTATTAAGCAGTAATTTTTAAGGAATACGCTCTGATATATGGAAACTTGTGTACAACCAATTTTTTAAATGGTGTATGTACTCCAAGGGAATTGCTTTTCGTTGGTCAGTAAACATTTCCAGTCTGCAATCCATAAAATTTATTACTTTGGGTTTGTCGGATTTTTGATTCATTTGTTTAAGTCATGTTTTATTACGTTCGCAACAACTGGGGATGTTATTGCGGATTTTGCATACATACATTCCACATTCCACCACGCAATAAATTTGCGTAGTTTTTAGCAATATTGCAAAGCTCTATGCTGTTTTGTAGAAAGACCTGTTTTGTTTTGCTGCTTAGGTGAATAATATACGTTTATATATGTACGCATTTGCTATTTAAATATTTCAGCACACAAAAACTCGTGATAGAAAGCACAGTGACTTTTTATTGCGTCATTTTAGCCTTGAGAAAGGGATCTGCCGAAGATTACCTGGATTTCTTAAGGGTCTCATTCTAGTCACTGTGTACAGCCTTCTTATTGCTCGGAGTGACTTACACTCCCTTGCAAAACCTGCTGGGGTTCTTTATGAAAAAAAGAAGCCTCTTTTCTACGCAAGTAAGCCTTGTTAAGTACTCCATGAAAAGCAAGTGAAGCAAATAAAACTTTTCAATGGAGTGAGCCACCCAGGTGTACATATTTTGTAGGGAAAACATTTTTGAACGTGGTAGAGGAAAAAGATGAGCATGGAGAGAGTTATATTACGTAGGCAAATAGTTTTCAAAATACTTAGGATTTAGGACAGCCTCATCTTATGCTTGAAATTCGGTTTTATGTTATTTAAACAATTTGGCTTTTTTCTTTCTTCCGCAAAATATCCATCATTCTTGCTTATACAAGGATACCACAAGGATACAGGAATTACAAAGAAAAAAATACTGGTATAGTATCATCAAATGAATTTGAAAATGTTGGTAACGACACCATTTTGGTAAATATTAGAAAATAATCCTTGTACTTAATGAGCAAGTAAAACATTGATTTTGTTGTTTTCTCATTGAAAACGTGCCAAAACTTGTTTTCAAGCAGATATTACAACCAAAAGTCTGGATTTTGAGCCACTTGACATTCATTTTAACAATCATTGCAACCATACATTTCTAAAGCCATATCTACTCCATCACATAATAATATTCCCACTGGATGGCAATGGATACAAACACCAATAAAACTTGAGAAATCACAACGGTGGTTCCCATAGTTGTAAAACTAAGTGCACGATCCAGGTAGTAAAACTGTCGTAAAATCTGTTACAAGCCAGTTACTTGCTATCCCTATGGATAAATGGATGATTTTGACATTTATTTCTTTTTGCACTTCACACATTCAATGGAGGAGAATGAATGAATGAATGAAAGGATGGACAAAAATATCAAATGTTCTCCCTTATTATTACTCCGTTAGATTCCTCTCATTTGACATCCACATAAAAAAACGACAAAGTGTTTCGTTCCAAACTCCTTCCCACACAAAAACTATTTACAAAAGTTGAAGCCCTGCTCAAAACCCAAGGATCAAATTTATGTTACAAAAGCTCAAAATTCCAGCAAGTCAAATGACACAAACGGAACTCGATCTCAAATTGGATTTCTTATGAGATGGAAGGATAAGCTGAGCAACTGGAGACAAAACTTTTCTTGTTCTTCCGCGCGGAAAAAAGGAGTGAAATCAAGGAAGATAATGGTCCCGTTCTTTTAATATATTGTGTTTTGCACAAGTTTAAGGTCTAAATCCTTACAGCATTTAGTGGGAGTTATCCACCAACGCCAGAAAAAACTACAGCAAACATTTACAGTTGTTGGTTAGCATGTAGCTGGATGAAACCTTTCTGTCATGGGAAAAGTATAAATGACACCGCGGGCTATAGTTCTAGCTTAAAAATAGGCATGTACGACTACTGATTCCAACTCTATCCATACAAATACGTGTATTAGCTTCCCCGAAATGTATGTATAACACGCTCTACATTTTATTTATCTTGGTTGGGTTCAAACGATACGCCAAGTAGTAGAAAGCACACAATGACAGTTAAGTGGTATCGTGTGGATGAAGGTAGCATAGCATGATATGCATTAAAGTTGGTTTAGACTGTGTGTACATACATACTACAACTTATTTCGGAATGACTTTCGCTATTATTGCTATGCCTCTTGCTGCCATTGAGTAGAAGAGAGCTCTGTGGTGTTGTGGTAGTAGTGGTGCCACTACCAGTCTACCGTTCTGTGTTCTCGTATTTAGCCATTTTGTTGTGAGCAACTTTTGCTACATCTACTAAAACTGGGTATAAGCCGATAAATACATAATATTATAAGGGAAAATGCAGTGCAGAGTGAAAGTCTGTCGTGAGAAAAGTGATGGTCGCAGGGTAGGGCCGAAAAGAGCGAGTGAAACTGGGTTGAATTTCTCGATCAATACACAAACTCTCTTTCTCTCTCTCTCCCACTCTCCTTTGAACTTCTCAAAAGGCCACATGCCACATATTCCTTTACAATATATATATATATTTATATATAAATATATATTTAGCAATTTAACTCCTTTCCTTATAAAAAATCCTAGTTTGGTTTGGTTTGGTGAAGGAAGAGAGGTGGCAAAGCAGAAAAAGCTTTACCCTGTCGTCTTACTATGTAAAACCAACAAGAAGCTAACCAAGCTGAGGTGAAATTGCTTGGGAAAAGTGTATAGACATATTAGCTAAGAGTGGGAACACTATGAGAGGAAATACACCGTTTCATTTTGCTTCTACAACTTAAAATTCGTCACTTAATAAGTGCATTAGGGTTTAAAGATTTTTTTTAGTCTGGTGACGCCGGAGGAGGTAACCCAGCAGAAGGAGCAGTTGGCAGCTACTTATTTACTCTTTCTTATGCACTTTTCTCCCCTTTTTTCTTAAGTTTCTTTAAGGTTTTAGTATACCTACGCACACGACTTGCCACAGCAGTTATCCCATCCGCATGAATATACATATTTAAGAAACAAAGAAGAAAGCAGAGTTTTGGGGGGAAGAAAAGGATAATATAAAACAGGACTTGCTCAAAGCCATGACTCCAATTTACGACAGTATATATCGTCGCCCCAGATATGAAATGGAGAAGCAGTTCATAGTTGTAGAGGGAACAAGAGTTGCAATAGCGAATCAGCACACTCGTAATTTTACTTCTTCATACATCATAACACTTAATTTAAGGACCTATGCAAATAATTCCATATAAACAATGTCTCTCTTACTTACTCTCTACTACCTACCAAAACCAAAATATACCTCTTTACTTCAACCAACCAACTTGGTTTTGTTTATGGAAATTTGTTACTTTAGCAACATGGTAGAAGCCTGAGAGTTAAAATACAATCGTCTTTGTTGGAGAACTGATGATGATGATGAGAAGAAGGAGAAGAAAATGGAGTTAATATGTATGTGCCTGCCCAGTTTCTGTAGACGTTATTAATCCTTCGAGGAAATTTTGCTCTGTCTTGAACCACAACAACAACCGCTGAAGAAAATAACTTTTCGACGACTAACAGGAATTAGCACTTCCGTTGATGTTTCTGCCTGTGTAACGTTGAAGAAAATTGGGGTGGGCTTTGCACCTCCTCCACACTACTAAAAGCTGGATGTGACCTTCAGGGAAAATGTAATCCGAGAATGTGCTCACTTCACAAATTTTATTCCAAGTCAGTCACAGTATCAAACTTGGCCAGAATGAGAAATGGTGATGGCCAAGGTAAGGGTAAACATAAATGAAAAAGGAAAATTCACATAAAGAGAAAACTTAGGGAAAGTGAAAGAGTGCCACACCACATACTAAGCTTAAAATCCATTCCCTTGTTTATTACTCTTCTTAATTCACAAACATAAAAAGATGGATGGTAGGACCAGGACTAGCGTTGAGTGATTCCAGGTCAAAATGAACCTTTGAAATTTATAAGAATTGGAATGAATGGCTTTGTCTTCACCACAATGTCTTCACCATGTCAGTAATGAAGAAGCACAAAAGTGCAGACGTGATGCAGTTCTCAGAGCAAGGGGTGCATGAGATTTCATACGTATCTTGATGGAATATGAAAAGTATGTATGTACTTGTGCAATGGGAAGATTTTATTTTCATGGAAAGAATTTTTACTATCATACGAGCTCACACATATGTCATGCATGTTTTTGGGCAGGATAGAGGAGACAAGACCAGATGGGAAATTGGATTGCCCACTTTTTCAAGTGGAAGAAGAATGAGGTAGTGAATGTAGGGCGGATAAAGAATGAGAGCATCTGAACATTTTTATCTATATTTTTTTACCCTAATTTTGCTAGCCTCCTTAAACCTTTATAGGCTCCTTTATATACTTACTCTCACTTTCTTGAGAAAATTGCATGCTGAAATTGGGATGTTATAACTCTCTGTACATTCATATATTCATTTTTGTGGCGTGATTTTCCTTGTACATATTCATATGAGAACAAGTTTGGATGAAGATGTCATTCAATTTGGTAAATCAAGATACTACAAGTGATGTAAGCAAATGTTTGACTTCGTGCAAAATTCTTGGATTTGAGCGTGAGTAATATTTACATTTGTGGAAAATTCCAGTTTACTTTCGTTTGTATGCTTCCCCTAAAAAGTAATATTTTTTTTTGTGAAATAACAAATTTCCGGACATGTCTGAAACGGTTTTTGAACGGCGTCACTAAATGTGAGCTATTACTCTGATAGCTATTCACTTCAAAAGCACAGGTGTATATCAATGGAATCTTTGTACAAGTAGGATGGCATGTCGCTCCATTTCCGTCCTTTGAAAAAGGAATCATTGTGAACTATCCAGTATGATCCTTTCAACATTTTTTTATTTATATCAACAAAGTACATACCATACTCAAAATACAATGTCCATTTTTTCCTTCCCATTTTTATTTTCTTTCCCTCTGCACGACATATTTTTTTTACTTTTCATTTCACTTCAAAATAAAAACAGAGTTTGGACTCGCATCACCAAGAGCTCACACATAGTGAAAAAAATAATCATTTGTCGCCGTTGGACATGTCATCAGTACCATTAACCACATCGTATATCACATCAAACATGGAGCGTGTGTACGCCTCTTCTTTGTTTACAAAGACGGTAGCGCACCGCTGCTGCTTGGATGCTCTCTCACTCTTTCATTCAAAGAGCAAAAGCCTATACATTCAAGGTAAAACATATTTATTGTGCTTTCACTACTTTTCAAATGAAAACATGCAAGATTCCCAAGTTCATTGTGGTGTCGTCGTCATTATTTTGTCAAGCCTTTAGGTACACACCATATATAACATGCTCCAAGCATTGTGCAAAAAGTAAATGGATGCACGTACAGGCTTCTGATGTTTACTGGAGATAGTATCAGTGGGATCGAGGAGTATACAATAAAAAAATACAAATGGGCAGGGAAAAAAGCGGGGCACCCAGGTGGTGTGGTGTGGTGTTTGCATCACTTAACTAAATGAAATGCTGCTCTGTGTAATTGCAAATAAATCCAAAAATGTTTGTGTACTTAAACCCTTTCAACCCAAACTCTGTCATTGTGAAAACGGATTTTGTAAGAAAAGCGAATGTCGACAAAAAGTATTTCTGATGAATTAAGACACTCCATTTCATAATGCTCAGACAACTAACCATATTTTACCACGCTACACAACAGTTTCTGCTGGCAAGAACGTGTCGTGTTTTTTCTTTTTCGGCTCATCATCATCATCTTAACACTACTTTTCTATTTTCAATTTTAATCTAAAATCTAAACAGCGTTCTAAACAGCTATATTCTTGAAGCTTGTGTAAATTCTGAAAATTACTTATTTTGAAGGATAAATTGTTCCCTAATTTTCAAACTTCTTTTATTTTCCATTTAGAAAATTGCGAAGGTTAGTTATATAATATAATTTAAGTTGATTCTGTTCAACAAAAACCGTGTTTTTGGGTACATCTTACATTTGAATCATGTGAGAAACAGATACTTAGTTACATAAAGGCTGAAATACACACAAAAAGAAATGCTAAATCTTAAAATACCAACAACAAAAAAACGTCAAAAAATATTTATCTGCAAGGCGGTAAAGCATAAAGGAAGATTAGAACATTGTTCGTTCAATCAATGAATCTGTGTATATAACTTTCGTTGAACAAGAAAGAAAACATTTCGATTTCTTGTAATAAAAAGTAGGTACACACACACACAAACACACACACCATCAGTGATATTTTTGGAGACTTACACAGTTCCACAACAGTTGAGTTTTGCAAGAGAAAAAAAACTTGCGTATACCTTTATGCTTGTTCAGAAGCATAGCATAACTATAACTACAATGTAATGTATAGGTAGTAGGTAGACAGGATTTAGCAGCTTACACTTTCTTCTTTGCTACCTGTCTTTCCACGCTTTCGGCATGGGTTTCGTTGTGAGACCGCACCAGGCACCCGACTTACTTGGTTCTCATTATATTATATAATATCCAACCTTTTTTGTGTGAAGGATGAAGTACAACCATACAGACCACATACCTACCTATTTTATAATACCTTGTGAATGAGAGAAGGAGTGTGAGAGTGAAAGAGGAGACGGTAACGGTTCTGGAGCCAGCAAACACTATTATTTACTAGAAAAGAGAAAAGCTACTTTTGGTGCATCAGCCATGCACATACTAACTCTCTCTCACACAGATGCTAATACCCCTGTTGTTCAAGCCTAGTTGAATGCATAAAATGGTGTTTGAGTATACTTGAGTTAGTCAGTGAGCTGGAAGATTGACATCATCCTACTTTTCCATTGAAAGTCCTCATCATTTTGTCGCAAGTCACTTTTCATGCAGGATAGTCTCAAGTGGAAATGTATGTTTGACGCACAGCCACGACGACCAGCCCTTTTTATTTTATTTATTTTGACGGACGGACTCAATACAATCTCCGTAATTCCAGGGTATAGCTCGACAATTCCTATTGCTAAGAATGATATTATATAACATCACTATCAAGAGTCTGCCTATATTTATACATACATAAGATGTGGAAGTGTAAATAAATATAAAACGTATAATTTTACGACTAGCTGATACATTCTTAGATGCTGCACTTCAAAAGGGCTTTCGTATTATTAGTCTTCAACTTAAAATTTACACAATAGAAATCAACATAAAGGCATTAGCAATTACAATGAACGTTTTTTTATATTCATGGATGGCTCAGGCTCATGAAAATGAAAGAAATATTCTACTCTGTGTTGCATGGTCGTTGTGTAACTTTGAGAAAAATGCATTATCACATTTACTTATTTATTGAAAATGATTGTGAGTCGTCAGGGAAGATGTGAGCTGAAAAATAAATAATAAAATTTGAATGAATATTGTAAAGAAAGAGTGTCTATACAAAAAAAAGTGAGAAGAAAGGGATCATAAAATTGCTTATAAAATTTTCTCTCAGCTCACAAAAGGACGACATCATCATTCTCCCCATTTTCCAACTCTCTTTCACTACCAAACTACCATCTACTCACTCACTTTCTCTTGGTAAATTCAAGTTCTAAAGCCATTCCCTTTGCTATTCACCTTTTTCTCTCTATAACCATTATGATCGTCATCATCATTCGGCTCAGCCTAGCTTTTTTGCCAGCAACAAAAACCAGTACTATCACACTATCATCACATCACCATCGACATAGTTCCCAAACTACATGAAATCTAAAGAAGGAATCCTGACATTCATCACGCCGCGCCACTATGGAATGAAATGAGAAGATGAGATGTGATCTGGTAGCATTCTAAAAAATATAAAAGGAAAGTGAGTGAGATAGAGCATTGCATTGTCAAGGAAAGGATGATCCCTCATCAACTTCATGATATGCCATCAACTACCTACAACATACCACGCTAATCATAATCATCGTCAACATGACTTTCCCCCCAAATTACTACTCCTAAAAACCTACTTTGCTCATCTATCTCAATGCTTGAGAGGCTAAATGGACTTTTACTTCCCGAGTGAGTACAATATGTTGTATGGCATTTACTTATGTGTGAAATTGGGTTATCTCATCACATCACATCATCCCTCCCTGATTATTCTTTTACTCTACAAAAAAATTTGCTTAAAAGTTTTCTTTCCCCCATTGTTTTCTCTTTGGCTTTTATGTCTTGAACTCAATGACGATGAAGGCTTTGATGCAATCATTATGTCAAAAAAGTCCACAAAGGGATAATAAGTTTCCATGGTTGATGAAAGGGACTGGCGTCAGCTTTGGCACAGTTTTGCTGGCAAGCGAATGAATTATAAAGACTTTGTTGGGAAGGAAAAGAGGATAGGAGCTTCATTTTGTGACGCACGAAACTCTTTTTTTCTAAATGGGAATGTTTGTTTGACTAGATTTTTTTCCTATTTTAGTTCCTTCCTCTACAGGATCTAGTTGGTCAGAGAATTAAATTGTAAGTCGACTTAACTCAAAGGGATTTTTGTTTTGTGAAACACATCCGTTGATTGAACTACATGGATGGTGGTGGTGGTGGCGGTAGTGGGCTATATATTTTTTTACAAGCTTAAAGAGATCATTTTGTAGATTAGAAGTTGCAGGAGAGTGCAGCAAAAATCGGGGGGAGATTAACAATAAACTTTAGTTTCTCGCTTTGATCACGGACAGTGAGTAAAGTCGCGGTCACATCAGATTCAACTTGATGAGATTCACCTCCAAATCCAATCCAGTTAATGGCCAATCTGCTGACACAGTGGGAAAGCGGGTTTTTCTCGTTTATTCCTTAATCAACTCTCTCGTTTTTAACACACTGAAACACTTTCGGATAGTCTCGTTTGGTGGGGGTCAGAAGCAGTTCGTGTTGGTCAATAAGCGTCGTTCTGAATTTGTCACTATTTTCGACTGGATAATTGGAAGACTCTTTCTAAAACGGATTGCTTGTGTCCTTGGGTCCATCACTGTTCATCCTTTGACAAAGTCACCTTGATGGACTTTACTCTTCCACTCTGAATGACTAAACTACCTCAAATAAATTAAGCTGGTTGGGAGAAGATTAATTCTATTTTAGACTCTAGCGATAATAATGGCACGTGGAGACAATTTCTGTCATTAAAATGAAAGAAGGGAACATTATGTGTTGGGAATGAAATTTCATGTTGTTTCCTACTTGTGAATAGTTTTAGGGCTTAACGATTGAGCAAACATTATTATTAGTATCAAAAGGGAATTGATGAAAATACACAATGAAGCTAAATTGCTGTCACTTTAATATTGCCAGCCTTTCCAGATTCCACGATGTCACCCTTGTTGACAACCAATTTTATTATGGGAACAACAGCAGACATCAACTTGAAAGGTATATCTCAACAATAATCTTGCAATGCACATGCACAATATGTGTCAGAAACAGGAATACTATAGAAGGGACTCTGGCTCCAGTTTGCTTACTAAACAATAACGTCCTTTTGATGCAGTTGTAGTTTTGTAAAGAATAAACTGATTTCCCAATATTTACAGTTATTTACTAAAAGATAAATATTTTTTATAGGTGCCAGTTTTTCAACTATCCCCAAAATCATTTGTTCTCCTTTTTACTTCTTGTTGTGCTCCATATGTTCCATTTAAGTACAAGAATGTTTGTAGTTTCCATGACCATTATAATTTTACTAATGGATGTCAAACAAAGCATTTTTACTTGAATATTCCGTACATACATATGGCCAAACAGTCATGTATCTTTGTAATTCTCATGAATTAATTTTTCTTAACTATCAATTTAAATATAGAGTTCGACTTTATGCTTTAAAAAACATAAGAATACGAATCTTTCCAAGGCATGAATACAAACATTGTACAGGAATTTCTGGCCTCTATTAGGCCCTGAAATATATGACGCACTAACTTATTTTTCAACCAATATTAAACATTTGAACACCACTGAACTGCTAGTGTTTTTATGAAATCTTGTACTTTATCTACTCGCTATGCTCATTCCAGTTTCTGAAATTACAAACAAAGTTTGTATAATTCATGTATTTAAATTATGCCAAAAATTATATTGGCAACAGTTGCTGTGAGATGTAGCAGATGCAAATACAAAAATCACAGATTGAGAAATTAGTCGTCAATTTTTTCTGCATTTTTTTATTATCTGTACCAATGAAACATTATTGTTTTATGATTTGGTCAGCCAAATGTATTAGTGGTACGGGACCCATGCGAATCCACGAGAATTGCTCAGTTTACGGAAGCCCTGCCAGAAGCCATTCACCCTGTTTAGGAACCAATTTCCTTCCTGATTGTCCTCCCCAGCTATGATAATAGGTGTAAAATTATTATTTTAAAAATTCGCTACTCACACATTAACTACTACCATCTGCACTGGGAATGATATCTTTATACCAAATTATATATTAAATAGATATTCTTATAGACTCAAAAAACTTACCGTTTATAGGGTTTGTCATATCTGTGATTATTAGGAGTGCCCCCACAGAGATTGTTATGAGAAAAATAAAAAGTTTCCACATATTTATGATTTTCGATTGGTAAGTATTTTACTTTTTATTATAAATATCGGCAAATTTATCTTAACCAATGCAGGATAAAGTTACACTCAAAATCCATACGTTGTATTAGTTGAAAAAGCTCAATAGGCACTACTTTACTTGGGCATTGCACTCGTTGGCTCACAGCCAACTTTCTTGGAATTGGCAAAATTGCCATGCATTGTGTTTCATCGCCTACTTTTCTGAAAATATTACTTCTTATTAAAATGATGACGTAAACTGTTTAATAAATATATGAAATGATTTTGTGTGAAATTTAACATAGGAAATTTAAAATATGACTAATAATAATAACCAGATAATTTAAATTTTAAAAGATGCTTTAAACTCTTCAAAAACCTATCATCCTCTCAATGAAAAGCTTCTCCTCTTATCACTTGAGATGTTTCAGAAACAGTATTAATAATTAAATCAGAAAGTCGACAGTGATTTCAATGGAAGCATTTATCCAGAGTACATATTGATATTTGCTTAATCGAAAAATATGAGCACAATATATGCCATGTCAAGATAAACTTGCCGGGAGGGGACATAAAATCTTTAATATATACACAGTTAGCCTGAGATAATAATGTAAGCAAACACATTTTTATATGAACAAGTAACGTGTAAAAGGCTGTTACCCAACATCACAAACGTGATATGATAGCACAACAAGCCTAAAACCTTTAAAGGAGGAAGACAACTCTATCCATTTTTTCTCTCTTTTGTAATGTAATGCACCAGTCGGAAGTAACTAATCCAATTACCCTTCAGGTATCTCTATGAACATCTCCCTTTTCTCATCAAATCATGTTGTAGACAAGTTTTCTCCTTTTGATGAAAAAAATATCATATCATATCATATCATGATCAGATACGTTGTTTGCACAAGTACTTTTTGATAATTGGTTGCAACCATAAAGCATAGTAAAAAAATTTTGTGGAAACGTAATATATATGTACTTCATATCGTCTATCGTATACCTATTTGTATCAAGAATTCTATTTATCATGCCTCCTATAATTTGTAATCCCACATTATTAGAGAAAATGAGTATTTTTCAAGTGGCTGAGTTGGATGGAACCTGTCAAAACTGGCCTAGAAATGTGAGCTTTGACTCTAAATAAATCAGGATTCCCTAACTCCACTCCTTCATCATGAAGCTCTGTGCGTGTCTGTATATATGGAAAAGGAAGGGCGAAGGGAAATTTTGTAACAACTGTGAAATAATCTAAAACATTCCTCTTAGGCATTGATGATACAAGGCATAATAAAATAGCACTTGACTGACAATTCGCAAGCCTTCCTCGTTCCCCAGTCACAGTTGACTTCCTACCTCCAACGTAGATACTTATCAAGTCGGAGTGGAAGTGTTAGGAGGGGAGGTTTATGCACATAATATAATACACCATGCCTTCTAATATGTGCATGAATAAAACACAGGTTTTGGAAAATGCCAACAGTGCTACTCATGTTGAACGTAATCGATAATGTTAGGCTACAATTTCAGGGTTTTTCGACGTGCTCAACGATCCTTGATAAATATTGTTCTAATTATGATCCTGAATGTGAGTGCAACATTACGTGTAAAGTATAAGGCTTCTTCCTAATATGTATACATATTTCCTTTGGACTTTCCAAAGTTTCTTTTTAGGCAACTTCCTCATCACACGGGAGGCATACAAGAACATAAAACCCTTACATTATGTAAGATTGTTTTGAGCAAAACATATATTTTGCATGACGCTTTTTCTCATTTCCTCCTACCTTCCCGTAGTTTTCCCCAACCCGTCGTGAGTCTTCTACTGTAAAGCAAGTGCCAGAACTACGTTGCTGCTACTATGAAACAAACACCTAGTTTTAAACCGAAACCACACATGTCTACATTCCACCATCAGAAATACGACAACTTGTGTAAGGTCCAACCAAAGCAAAGTGACAGGAGCAAACTTGAACTTTGCACGAAACTGCTACTTAACTTTTCCTCTTCGATTCCAATCTTATGTAATGAACTTTCCAATACGGGTAGGTATACACTTTCTAAAATGTTACACCCAGGAAAAGTTGCTCCCTCTACTTTTGTACACATATTTATTATAGTATCCTTTGCCAAAATTTATAGTTAGCATACGTTTGTGTATGTATCCATAATAAATAAATGGGTAAAGTATATCTTCACCTATAATCCTCCCAGATTTGGAGAACGAGGGAGGCAAAAGTGAAACGGCAACCCAGCTAGTAACCTCACCACGTTGAGCATGTAATGTCTATTATACATACAAACATTTTTATTACCTACATGCATAATACAAATGACAACGACGGGCCATTCTAGAGAAATAGAAATAGATGGATAGTATTGTTGCAAAACTTTGTTTTCTGAGAAAGGAGAAAGTTAGTAAGAAACTGGTCCCCAACATCTGCGTCAAACAAGGAGACCCATTAAATACCCAAGCCGATTCTAAGAAACATTTTGAAATGAGAGGAGACAATAGGATGAGAGGAAAAGTGGAGAAATGGTAAAATAAGATAGTGCTAATAGCTATGGGGAAAAGGAAACTGAAGAAACCAAACAATATCCACATATGAAATGAAATGCAAACACACAATGTGATGTGTATAAATCCAAGAAATATTTGCAACAACCTCTGAATATTGCAATGTTTGCTTGGGACAAAGAGGAAGAATAATAATATGAGAGGGTATATCACTGATATTGACAACTTCTTTGATATTATACGCTGTTTCTATATTCTACGACTACATTTTTTTTATCTTTTAGGGAGTTGTGTTCCATTGTAGCAAAATGCTCCAAATTAATTGCTACTCCCAACTTGGTTGCTTCCCTCCTTATTTACAGAGAGTGCACTGCTAGCAAAAAGGGATAGGAGATTGCATGCAAGTATTAAATATTATGTGCATATGCATGAATATTTGGATATGTAAGAAAGCATATGCTTTTGTTTGGGAGATTCATGCATCTCCACTATTAGGAAAAGTTCTCTTTTTTATGAAACACTGGAAATGATGTATTGAGCTCCAACAGTTTTTTTCATCCATCTCATGTAGAGAAATGTGGGGAGAAGCAGAAAAACGAACTTTTGTGAAGTAGTCTTGTAGAACATGAACATTTTAGGGATTGCCATAGTCAGCATGGGAAGCTTACTTACACCAACTCATATTAAAATATATGTACTTCTCATAGGATTGGGTCGAACACATAAGAAGAAAAAAGTCTGTGGAGAGTAGAGAAAGCTCAGTATTTTTTTTCTTGGTGCTTTGGCTTGGCTTGGCTTGGCCCAGTGCCCAATTGGATTTGGCGAACTATTCCCCATTTCTGCAGACTTTCTAGTTTCTTTCTTTTGCCTGCAGAAAAAATCACATTGTGTTGAGGGTAGATATGACGTACATGCATGCTGGAAAAAGACTCTCATGCTTATTATATTATGTGTTGTAAGGTTGAATGGAAGAGCCAGTCAGTGAAATGTGTTTATATATGAGTAGGAAACGATACGTCAGTTTGATTTTCTTTTTTGTTCTCACAACTTTTTCCCCACCTTTAATATAATATATTATGTTAGGTAGCTACGTACATTATTGCATTTTCTCATAACACTTACCCATCCACATGAAACGGGAGGGCAATTGGTAGTTGGCAGACAAAGAAAAACATTCTTATTATGATACCGTCTGGAAAATATATATATATATATGGGAATTAGGAGCACGTGTGAAAATTCATTAAGTTAGCTTTCACGCACAAACGGAGCGTGTGTTCTGTGAACTTTTTTTCCATATCAAATTAAGTTCCTCCAACAAAATGCATTTCTCACTATGGTCGTCACGCCGCGTGGATTCAACCTAATAAAGAAATTTCTTCTAATTTGAACCAACACGCAAAACTAGATGATGATGATGATATGATGACGGTGGAGAACAAATGGAAAAAGTGGATTTTCGATATCAAGAAGAAACTCTGAGAAACACTAACGATACGAACAGGGAGAAAGTTGCTAACAATATGGACACATGAGCAGTCGCCGTGTCACTTTTCATCAGTATCAAGCTCAACTCTTGTATAGAGATACTCATTAACTTTCCCCCCCAAAACTATCTTTCTCTCTGGCTTTCATTGGAAAACTGAAACGCTAAGCTGATTTTTTAGTGAAAGACTTTCTTTTTCTAGGAAAATATGAATAAATGTCATAGGCCATTATTGATAAGTTGACTAATGATAAGTAAGTAGGAATTCAGTTGGAAGTGGCGAATATAAGTTTCAACAAAGTTCATAGGTAGGTAGCTAGTTAGGTGGAGGTTGGTGGGTAAGTATCAATCCCATTACATGTAGTTGATACCTCCCATGAGAATTTCGTATTCAAACTAAAAAAAAAGATGTGTGAGTAGATGTCAGGTAAAGGAAAATGTTTTGAGCCTTCCTTTCTCTTTACAGGTTTTAGTGAGATCAAATGATGCTTCTTTAAAGGAGATGTGTGTGTATACACTCACATTATTCATTGTATGGGTCGTACCAATACGTACCAAAGGGAAATGGAGCTATAAAGAAATAGGTGTTGTAAATCATAGGCTAAAAAAGCTAATGAAACTATAGTGTGTCCTTTTTGTTTCATTCCATGACACATGTAATGTATATATACGCAATCATAATCAAGAACTTAATTATATACATTGTCCTAAATTTATGCTATGTACGTAGAATGAAGTAATCAAAGGTGTTTCACCACTGAGATTATTGCACGCAACGCAGATACATATATATAAAATGCTGTGTGTTTTGTAACTTTTTAACCTGCAGTGAAAATTGCAAATAATGTATCCCAAAGGGTTCTTACAAGAAACCAGGTGCATTGCGAAATACCATGTTGCCCCACATTTCTATCCAGACAATAACTAAAACCAGCCGTCCCTGCTCATTCGTTAGGGACGCTAGTCAGAGATTTAGCAACTTTTTTTGTGGAATTTGTGAAATAATTTTCCCAGTAATCATCAAATGAAAATGAGATGCATTTGCATGCATGAAAGAACAAGTAGTAGTAGTTTCTCTCATTTAAAAAAGTGGACGGAAACTGTCGGGTCCCAGTAGTTTGAGGGTTTTTTGGTGCAACTCACAATATTTTTCTGCATGTATGCATACCGTCATGCATGAAAGAACGTATTTTTTCTTCTCTAATTTCATTCCTTTTTCCTTGGCATTTTGACAAGAGAGAGAGGAGAGGAGAGAAAAGTGAGATATTTTTTATTTGACATTTCTACAAAAAAGAGATTTCTCTCTCTGGTAGTCCTTTAATAACCTAGCTTTTTCTTCAAGTTATGCTTGAACCAGCTCAGTTAATTATGCCGTTCACTAAAAACTTATAGGGAGAGAATGAGTGGGAGGGAGAGGAGTAGAAAAACGTTACTTTTTCTCCCTCACTTTCTTTTAAACGGATGAATGCTTTCATTTTACATTAAAAGAAACCACGGCTGGAAGAGGTTACGTGGTATGGTATGGTATATACTTGGATGATAAAGGGGATCCCATTTTAAAACCCAGACGAAAGATATAAAAAACTCCCTACCATAGGAGAAGTACAATACAAGATGGTGAAGCAAAAAAAAGTTTGCATGGTGAGCAGTTGATAAAAATAAGAAAACGATGAGAAGGGAATCTTCTACATTAGCATAAAATAGCTCTGGATTTGACAGCTTCTACACACACACACACACACACACACACACACACAGTTTATGCATGATATATAATGAAGCCACACAAAATTACTTTACTATATCCTCTACCCTTTGCCCTTATGCAAAGGGAAAGTTTGGGAAAAGGAAATCTAACCAGAAAAATATTACGAGTTAGTTATCAGCCGCAGACTTTCACTGCGTAATATAATGGGATAGTAGGTTTGGTGATGGGTGTATTTTCGTTACAAATAATATAATATAAATTTGCTTTGTGTTTGAATTGTGAGAAACTAGTAGACATGGCGTGACGTAACTCGGTTTTCTTTGTTCATCTTTGTGTGTCTCTACAGATCCATAGTCACTTCACCATTTGTATTTTTAGCAATTCGTAGATACTGTTTCCATTTGCTATGTAAGTGTACCTATGTGGATTGTATTCACCGAAATTTCAAGGCTGAGCACTACTACTTTAGGCTACACGGTTGTTTCTACACTAGAAAATTTCTTTTGACGGCTAGGCTACTGAGACTCTGAGAAACAAAAGGAAGAGGGGATGAAGATAAAACTTTATCTGAGTCAGCTTCCAGCTCTCAAACAAAGTTTTTTATGTTGGCTTTGAGCTACCAATAGGTTCTTTTTTAGACAAGAAGTTGAAATGAAATGTTGTATATATTGATTACATAGCTTCCTGTTTTTTTTCTTCTTTCCAACCAAAATAAACTTTACTTCTACCGTCTTCATTGTGCCCGACTAAGCAACTGGAAGTTTTCTGGAGAGAGGCTCTTGTAAAAAATATTGTTTTTTCTTTATCTCACACTGGCCATTAAGAATAATACTGTCACTACTGGCATTGTATTATACACTACCCTTCAAATTTTGTGGATGAAACCTTGTGAAAAATTTCACATCATTCATGGCGGGTAAAATTTATTAAGCCATTTTCTGTTGCCGACGTCTTCAAAACCTGTGCCAGACCAGACGAGGGTTACGTTCTTGCTCTCTAAGATACTTTCTCTTTGTTACTTACCATAAATCACAAGAAATAAATGATACGTGAGCATTTAAACATGACAAGGAGAACAATATTATTACATTTCGGATACGAAAAAAAACTCTCTCTCTCAGAAAACATAATAGTTTCTTCCAGAACATTTTTGGTATAATAAAATTATACTTACATGCGTATCCGCGCTCAATATAGTCAGTCACCTAACAATAAGTAGTTACATTGCAGTCTTGTGTGAACTCTGGACCCACGTCTACCATCATTCAATGTTTAACATTTGGGGACAAGTGTATGCGTGCATGTATCATGTATGTGTGTCCCTTGCTGTATGACATTTTCATTCTTACACAAGTTACATGATTTTGCTGGACATAAAGAGAAGTTGCAACAAACCTTAGCAAAAAAGGGAAGGTTTCTCTTGGATTCTCTCACAGTAAGAGACTCTCCTCCCTAACAACTTTGCTTTTTTTCTCTTTCCCGAATCCTAAATAAAGTAGCCTTGGGCCTTGAGGTAGCAGTCTACATGCCGTCATGATATACATTTATGTGTGTACTTAATACTGGGATGTCTCGCATAAAATGTATGTATATACAAGAATGACGTTGAAAGTTAGTGAAAACTCCATTTTCCCTACACAATTAGGTATATATACATACATGAATGTATGTGGCCACGCTTTTTTGCAAGTGCCATGCTACTAGTTAGCACTATTAGCACTTTATGGCTAGGAGCAAAAGTAGCAAAAAATGAGTTGATTCAGTAGTTCGCCCAACTCGTCAGCTTTGCCCCTTGTTCCAAGTTAGTACTCCATTCACAAACATTTGCCTTGTTAGGTAGATGATGCACTACTTTTGGTGAGTCCAAGTTAAACGGGATGTTGTCTGCTGCTGATGATGCTGGAAACTTCTTCTTTTTTTGGAAAATAAATGCATGGATAAGTTTTTTTTATGAAATGTACTTTTTTTGGTACTGAAGATGCAAAATAAATCACAAAAGGGACTCGTTTAGGTCTACTGACGATGTGATGTTACATTATTATTATTAGTTCTACTTAGACTTAGACTTTATTCTTTATTCAACTTCTTGCAACGCAGATTGGATGGTTAATGCAATGGATCAGAGTGGAGGCAAGAAAAAAGTTTTTTTTGGTTAGTCACCAAAACGAGAAGCTGAAATTATTTTGTTATTTTGGTGAAATAACAAAAGAATTGTAATAATGATGCTAGCCAGATGGTTCCCCTACTAAAGAATGGATGAATGATCATTGAAAGTATTAATATATTGTGAGTATTAATCATGGTCGCTTGTGGTAGAGTAATGCCACTTGAACAACGTCAAGTGTGAAATAAGTATAGTTTCAGGAGGTAGAAGGAGTAGGGCAAATTTTCAACAAGAATTATAGTGACCATATATATCTCAATAAATATCTATGTTGGCCTAATGCCTCCACATACTTGGCACTACTTGAAAGGATTTCCAAACAAAACACTCTGATACTTTTTCTAATACCTTTCCAAACTGGTGATGGTAATGCTGATACTATCAGAAAAAAAGTTTCTCACTCTTTTCTAATTGTACACAGTGGAAAAAAGGGAAGTAGCACTAGTTGTTCCACAAATAATGCTCTTAAAAACAGGGGGGATAGGAATGATCAGTGATTTTCCATGTCTTCTTTTGATGAGGAGCAGAGGATTATGGTTAGACTGGACATGTTTACTTTATACTACACAGAAAATGTTTTTTGTCTCAACCTTCCTCCTCACTCTTCTTTCCAGTTCCAAAATATCAACCTTTCTCATTTTCAAGCTTGTTTTCTGCTCTCATTCCGTCGGCACCACCACACCATACCCTACCAGTAGTACCACACTGTGACTGACTGAATGAGTGAGTTAGACAAGAGAGATAGAAAAAACAAAACATATACAGGAAATGGGTTCAATCAGTAGAAACAACAGGAAGAGAGTACTTGAGTGTAGCAGAGTTTCATTAAAATGCCCAGGAGAGAAAAGCCACAGAGTTGCTTCTCGATAGCTGCTTGCTGCCTCTTGCACTCATATCGAATAGTATTTGGCAACCATAGAAGTTTCAGTAGCATTTGCCGAAAAGTATTTTGGCTTTGCGTGTCTCCCTCGTTTGATATGCCTGCTTTTTAGTGAGCGCGTATGATCATAATGTCGTGTGGAACTCTAATGAAACCAAAACTGTACGCTATGATCCACGTCCAACATCATCCATAGAAATTATCCACTCTGCTTCTCTCTTTTCTCCCATCACATCTCCTCCTCATCAACAACTTTTACTCATATCTTGGCTTTCACTTTCATTATCACTTGCTTTTCTCTTCTCTCCTCTCATTTCAACTCCAACTCACACACAAACCAAAGAACTTTTCTTGTTCTCTTTCCGCCATCAAATAAATGTGTGTGTGTGAGTGTATTTGTGTGCTCAACTCTCTTGCCTCTAATCCATCTAAAAGAGAAAGCATTTCCTTTCTCATATGAAAGTCTGTAATATGATTCCTCAAACTGAATCAAATTCCACACATCAAATCCCCTCCAACCAGCAAAACTCACACGCATTCAGAGAGGAGTTGAATCCTCCAAAATTAGAAAATGTTATCGTAAGTACATCACGAAACAGCCAAAACTTTTCCCTCTTCCGATCTGATTGTTGGCATGAGATGAACGCCATTATAATTTTGCAAAATCAATCCCGTCTTCCGTTGACCAAAAAGTTCAAATTATGAAGTGAGGATACATCCTTCTATAAAGGAATTTTACTCTACAGCATCATCATCATCAGCATCACGATTACAAGTTTCAAAGAGAAAGCTCTTCTCTCTCTCTCGTCGTCTTGCAAAGGTACTCAAACAAAACTTAATGCCGGCTGCACGTACACTCATACATTCATGTTTGTATATTATCGTATTGCCAGCAGTAAATGGTTCACAAAGCAAACATAATGTTATTCTCTTTGTGTTTTTCTGGGGAGGGCTATTTTGTTAGCGAGGGAGAAAACACTTACGTTGCCAAAACGTGATATCAAAAAGAAATGATGTGAGAGACAGAAAGGTTGGACAACAAAGATATAATGATGATCAAACTAATGACGATGACGATAATAATAATAATAATGGTTAGATGAGCAGTTTTAATATGGGGCCACCAGACCAAACCAAACCAGCTATGTCATTTAATCTAAAACTCTCATGCATGTTATGTGATGTTGGTTATTTCCTCTCTGGCTATACATCTAGGTACATATATATTCTCTAAAATGCACATTATCTGAAATGAACAGTGCAAGCAACCAACTGTAAATTATACAGATAATAGGATGAGGGAAGAGAAAAGGCTCAATGTCCCAATCAAAATTATTTCGACCATATGGAGACGAACAAAAAGGGGAATTGTATGAGGGAGCTCAATCTAAACAACAGAGTC
This sequence comes from Orchesella flavescens, assembly GCA_964034955.1. NCBI lineage: Eukaryota > Metazoa > Arthropoda > Collembola > Entomobryomorpha > Orchesellidae > Orchesella > Orchesella flavescens. The sequence continues at coordinate 19,458,157 of OZ035953.1, forward strand.
TGTTCGCATAGCACAGCATCTGTTATACATGAGTTAGTAGTTGTGCTGTGTGCTCTACCATTCTTCGTAGCTCAATAATAGCTTATGTATAGATATATATATATATATATATATATATATGTGTTGATGGATTGGATGGATGTGCTAAGCTCTAGTTTTCAGCGACGGACTTTCTTTATCCTCAAGCTGAGACCTATTAACGAATGAGCTGACGTTGTCGACAAAGCAATTGTGGTTTGGTTTGATCTAGTATGGTTTCGTAATGTTAGCGGAAAGCATGTAATCTTGTCAGATTCAGATAGGATGCAACCTGCTACTAATATATCTACTGTTCCTGCTGTTCCCAATCATCAACATATTGATCAGAGCCTGGGGACCTTATTACAACTTTTTTTCTTCGGTTATCCAATATCTTCAACAAATCAATTATCTTGAAGCACTAAATCCCACCCTATCTCGTAACAAACATCTCCTCAGGGTGCCCTTAATAATAATTTGGGGAAAGTAAATGAATGCTCTTATGATCATGATGATGATGATGATGATGAGTGGAAGTGAAACTAGAGCCTGTCCTTAATTTTTTTTGCAGAAATAAGTAGATATATACATGCATACATGAAGGAAAGTCAATACGGATTAAATCTTTGTGGAAATCCCCTTTAAAATGGTTGTGTGTGTGTGTGGTCTCCAAGCAATCAATTTGGTTCCTAAACCTAAGCTCACCGAAGCTCAATGCATTGGTTGCAAGAATTGTAACTTTTCATTTAACGGCAGTTTAAGAGCAGTGCCAACATCATAAAGACTTGCAGAAAGTTCTGTGAAGCATATGTGCACACACGCTTATAAATAAAACATGAATACTTATGTCACAGCGGATACACTCAGCATGTCTTCTGATTTTGTTTCGGGTACTATTCCGAGTGTTAGCCGGAGAAGAACCAGAAGTATGGTGTTAGTTCATGTTACATAATTTTAGTTTGGGAATATGTATGTACACCAAAGTTAGTTTGGAAAGGGAATTCTCTCTCTCCGAGTTTTACAGGAATGCTCTCACTCTTTCCAACTTGACTTGTGACATTTTAGTTAAAGTAGCCAGTTTTCAGACATTGGACTTGGACACACATTGAACATTATATGCATGTCAGCGAAACATTCAAAACTGTGGGTGAGCTAAGCCAGGAAAAAAAAGTTTTAGTTGAGAAGTCGAAAAAACGACATCCGTTATAAGATTCTAAACACTATTCTTCCAAAAACATGTATATTTTTTATAGGGCTACACTTTGAGCTATAAAAAAGAGGGCAACGTTCGTGGGTACTTACCTATATTATTGCAATGGTTAACTCAGTTATTTAGGAGAAAGTTATATATGTTGAAGTTGATATAACATTAGTTTTAAGGTACCTATAAACACCGACCGTCTTCTCTCCTCTACTTTTTTCCGCATTTCCTAAGTTTACTCCTGTTTTCCTGGTGACATTTACAAATCGAAGGTAAAAAAAGTCTATAGGATTTGGTGTATAGTCTCAAAAGTGCAGTTTATTATATGCCTATGGAAATTGCTATTACTTCACTGAATATTTCCATTCCAATCCAAGAGTTTTGTATACATACCATTCATTCATCCTTTATGAGTTTTGTCAGTCACAGTTAATAAAAGGAATATAAAAATGGTAGAATATGGTTCTTAAACCAGCCAGTTTCGGGGGTTATAATGACTTTCTTGTGTTAGTCTGTGGAAGACTCCTCTCATTTCCGCAATTTGCTAGCACCACCAACCACTCCTCTCATCGTCAGCACACTTTCTTATGTTTGTTTGATACTTCTTGTTCCATCCCGTTACTGGATTATCTTCCAAAAACTATGTTAGAGAGACAGGTACATTGTTACGTAGTATTTTTTGATGTTTCAATGATGTACACAGTTAAAAGTGCTGAATAATGAGAAAACGGAATCAGGACTCAAGTCAAGAGATGCACTCTTAAGGACTCATTCATAAGGGCGTACTCATAAGGACTCAAGAGGAGCAGGCACAGAAGAGTCAGTCAATGAGAAGAACATGCTTGCTTTATTTTTAGAACAGATGCTGCTCCTGGTGAAATACACTTATTCTCTGTGTAACGTGTCAAAACTTTAGATCTGTATGCCTGGAGGTGGAGTTGGTCCTGTTTTAAAGTAGCATTTTAAAAAAAAGGTTTCCCCCTCATATTTTAATAATAAAAAAGTGTATGAAAGTAACCTTATTTTTCCATTTTCGTACCTCCGTAATAATATACAATGAAGAGGGTGGGAGAGATGTCCATGGAATGGGAATGTAAGAATATATTTTGTTGGTGTTCTGCTCCTCTATATAAATACATAACGACTATGAATAGCTCCCGAAGGACACCTCATTCATTGGAGCATAATATTTTTTAATGCGCGACGACATAAGTACAAGAAGGAAAAGTAGTGTACCACCAGACCAAGACCAATATAGTACGGCACTCATAGCTTTGTTGGAGGTGAAATGATGGTAGCAATGAACATCCTATCATAATACTTATTCATACACAACATTATGGAGGGAATACTTGACTCTCAAATAATCTGAGACATCTCACCGGAAGCTACGGTGGAATTACCTTGTTCAACCAGTGGAGTGGAGGAGGTCCGCAGTAGTGAGTAAACCAGCAGCAGAAAAAAAACTGCTTGCTTGCTCACTCTTTGCACAAAAATATACTATTTTGGACTTTTAATAGGTTTTATAAACGTGGAGAAGAATGATGATGTCGTGCATGCATATCGGGTTTCGAAGCTGTGACTGTGTGTGCATATGCAAGCTTTGGCTTTTCCCAGGAAAAGTATACACACACATAAAGCCAAGGCTTTTCGAACAAAAATTATTATGAACGCGAAGCACGAAACACAAGAGCTATAATGCACATCATTAATGGCTCCATGTGTGGCCACTTTATGAAATGGGGGTTTTTGTCCGTCTGTTTCTTAAAAAATATAAATATTTGGGTAGATGACCAAATGCATATTGGGATCTCTCCTTAAGTCACGTTCAGCCAGTTTCATTCATTTGTATTATCATGACACGATCCCGTTTCTGAGACTGAGGAAGGAATTAGTATTGCAAACGGGACAATGACGGCATTACCATTTTCGTTGGATGGAGAAGACATTAAATGTTACATCTATTTTTCTCATCCCAAATCCTTCAAGACAGTTACTGAATAATATGTGTATGATATTATGTATACATCTGTACTGGAAGAGATACTTTTGTATTTGTTTGTGAGGACTACAAGACTTTGTTACTTCTTACACTTCGATTTTCTCTACTTTCTTTACTTTCTCCGTGACACATTGTATTATGGGGCTCCCCAACATTTGTCTCTCTTTGACAATAAATATAATACTACTGGTTCACTAGATGTATCCCCGTCTTCATCTTCATTTGATTGCGACGTATTTCTCAGGGACAAAGTTAAAAGGAGAGAGGGTAAAGTGGAAATGAAACGAAGAAGCAAAGCAATGCTCAAGAGAATATAATAGACGGGGAAGGGAAGAAGTGGTAGTGGTGGTGGTGCGGCAATAAAATTGCTAGAATCTTGGGGGAATGGAGAAGACATTAAAAGGAAGCGTTTTATGTAAAAGTTTCATCTTGACTTGGTCTTCTCTCTCTCTTTCTTTCTTTCTTTCTTTCTTCAGCTGAGTGTAAGTGAGCTAAAGTGAATCGGCTCACCTAAAAATAAAACCAGTTCATTCTTGACTATGAGGTGATAAAATATATTGGAATGTGGGTGAAAGTGCTCCATAGATCCACCTAAATTTATTTTGATTGTTAGTTTCAATTACAGTATTACCATAAATGGAGTAAGTATGAAGTTGGTTCCAAAAAAACATGTAGTATTTTTGCAATGTGAAGCACAGTAAATGCAATTTGAATCCTAATCAAGTGGCATTCTCTTGTAGATTCGAGTGGTAGAAAAGGTAGACGTGGACATTGATAGAATTCAAATTGATTGAGGCGTGTGCGGCCAACTGTAACTAATTTGAAACTCTTTGTCCCATAAAATGGAGGAAGGAATCCAGAAAATGGCAATGCCATATGATAACTTTTCCAAGTCTGGGAATTGGAATTGCGGGCTGCTCTTCATTAGTTATCCATTCAATAGCATGTAATTGAGCATTGTTAGTTGTGGGGCTTCTTTGGAAATTGCTTTAAGTTTGGGATGACAAACACACTCACTAATTAATTCATCAATAACATTCACCCTCCATATCATGTACGTATCTTACTTTGTTTTGTATATGTATAAGTACTACAGACAGTCCCGTTATAATTATTTGGAAGAGTGTAGATTTCGAAATCAAATTTACCCATGAGATCACATGAAAGGAAATCAATTAACAGATTTCTTCAGCTGTGAAGTTGCAATCTAGCACGATAGTTGAGCTGAGACTGCCAACTCAATTTTCTTTCACTCCTCTGTATATTGAATTGCTCACTAACAACAATTTGGAATTATTTTACCTATGTACACATATGTTTCCTGAAAGTAGCTTACATTGCATTGTCAAAATGCTTAAACAATCCATTCAGTTAATTCAGCAAGTAAACAAATATTGTTTGAAGCCTTCTGATTTACAATACCCGATTTTGAATTAAAACTAAATGTTTTTCATCCAAATGAAACAGATAGAGTTCATGGAAGACCAATTTTATATCATAAGACAGATATATCAAGCATTTCATCATCATCATCGTATTTATACTCAAGAAACCGCATTCCTTTCATGATCTATGAGAACAAAAGCAACATATGTGATGCTTTCTGTGTCGACTGAAGAATGAAAGAGTTTCCAAGTTCAAAATATTTTCCCATAGTTTTAAAGAAAGTAAAGTAGGAAAACTACTGCGAGGCATTTACAATGAAATCCCAGCCTAGCTTGCGGCCAGACGGAGGCATACCAATGGCAGGCTAGACAAGAGCAGCTCGAAGAGCAAAACAATATGGCCGGAGGAATTTCCTACATGTCTAGACCCTACGTAGGATTTCCTTAAAGTCGATATTGGTTGCAACATTTAAATCCAACTATTTTGATGTAGTGAAAATACAATTAGAATTTCAATAAATGACGAAATCAGAAAGTTGGAAATGTAAAGTATCGCTTTTGTGGAAAAATGTGTGATATAAACAGCCAGATATTATGTTCAAATGAACAGATTCCATGCCAAACGTCTGACCCCAATACATTAGTCAACGCTTCTCCACATGGAAAGTAGAAATGACAAGTCAAGTACACAACCAAATATTATAGCCACTTTGTGAAACATTCCAGAAATTCTTTCAGTAGGTGAATACATGTCTAGATATATTTTGGATTGTAATAAAGGAAAGCAATGGAACTGAAGTTGAATTGGCTCAAATTAGAAACCTGTGAGGATTTCTAATTCATTATAACCAACCACATGATGCAAATTCTATTTTACGTTTAAAACGTGGCAAAAATAATTTGATTTTGACTACTTATAAGCTGAGTAGAAGGATTTGGAACAAAGTGATTTTTCATTGAAAAGGTTTGGACTAAACCTACATGGTTCAAATCCAGAGATACAGTTACAACGTAGTTCAAAGGATTTTTCAATTTCATAAGTCACGGATTGTCAATTACTTGTAATTAACAGCAGGAATTCTTAAGAAATAAACTCTTAATGAATTTATCACAATTACTAACATTCTCCCTGTTTCTTTTCAGGCTTGCCTTTCATCTCCGCTAAAAGTCAATCCAAGAATAAAAGTAATTAAGTAATAGGAGAGAAGTTAATACTCGAAACATAATAGAGAGCAACTGTGTTTGAAGAAGACGACCATTTCGATTTCGCTACGTGGGGTAACTCCTTGATAGAAAATAGTTACTGCTCAACCAAGACTTGTACAAAGATACATTTCTAATTACATGAACGAATACTTTGAGTGCTTTATATTTATACGTTAAAGCCTATCCTTTCATTACTATTTCTCTGAATTCTTGTCCTCAACCCAAGAAGTGGCTGCCTTGCATAGTTACTTGCTCATCGCTCAGTAATTGATTAAAGTAATTGTATCACCGACATAATTTTTTCTCTGTGGGACTCTACCAGTCCATTTTTTGCTTTAACCTGACCAATCTTCCAAAGTGTAATCAATCACTCGCTGTCCCACCATGCATCCTATGGTAGTAAAAAAAATACTTTCCCAGTTGGAAGTTATGCCCATCACTGTAATTACTCCTTGTTTACATGCCATTCCATCAAGAAAGGATGAAAACTCGAGGTTTATCGGACGAACGAATCCAGCCAGCCAGCTAATAATAGCGATTTCATATCTCATCCTCTAATGTGAATGTCCATACCAAATAAAAGTAGTCAAGTCAAAAGGGAAAGTTGGGATATGAACAGCAGCTGTTTTTTAAGATAAAAAAATAGTGGCGAATATTCCACACGTTTCTGATTTCTGTTTGGATTGTACCCAACTCTGAGCAATGGCATGGACACGATAAGCCAGATTAGCTGTAATTATTGGGAGCCCAAAAAAAGCAAGCAAGACTCGTCGTTGAGAATCCTTTCTTTTTAATGTCAGTTGTTCAATGATTAATTTGCTGTCATTTTGCCAACAGTCAACCCCGACGTAATGATGGACTACTTGAGTAAATTCTAATTATTTACGGAACAAGATGCTTTCAAAAAAATGTTCATGATCTTTTCCTATTATTTTTTATAGTATTCAATGTGAACAGACACACACACAAAGCATGAAATTAATAACTATTCCAACCAGAAGGATCACCTTCAAGCATGCACATGGTGGGGGGAACCTAACAAAAATTACATATTACTATGCCAGCTCAAGCTTTCACTCCAATCCTGTTCCGTGTTCTATCGTAGTTAAAAAGACACCTCACAACGCATCACATCCCATTCTCATATACATGAGTTCAAGTACAAATAAGACTAGCACGAAAGCTGTCGTTCGTGACTATAACTGTTAGGAACCATAATAAATGCAATTGAACTTGTTCAGCGGTGTGGTGTAGCATTCATTGCATGCATCCATTCGTTATGGTAAATAAAAACCACTGACACGAATCCAGGTCAACTTATTGGACCATGTAAGGAAACGAGAAAATAAGGAAGGAGCATCGAGTAAACAGAGTATTTGTATGCATCATCCAGATTCTCATCACTTTTTTTGTTTGAAGCAATTCAAGAGTTTCGCTTTATCCATTCTCAAAGGTAAAATTCTCTACCTTAATAAATGTTTAAGATCATCATCAAATCGTGGTCAAAGTAATGCTTGTGTAGTATACTACGTGAACAAAGTAAATTATCCATTAGATCAAGGTCAGATAAGTAGTAGAAGGGAAGGATGGATCGCTTCGATGGATGAAAAATGAAATGTTATTAGAAAGTTTTTCCAAAAGGAACGTAGGGGGCCAAGGCAACTCCCATAAAAGCCAGCATATATAATTAACATAACTGAAATATTAATTGAACGTCAAACTTATCGAAAGCCTAGTAATGGATGATTAATGACGTATGTACCATACTTTCCCAAAAAACTGTCGGTTGATTTTACCGAATCCCAAAATGTAAGAAGTATATACACTCACAAAAAACCAACCAACGGACTGGCTCTGCTCTGGCCTTGGTGGATACCGACAAGCACTTTTCTTCCTTGTCGGGGGAATATAAAAAGGCTTAGCTCAGCAACATTCACACACGGGAACCATGTACATAAGGTGCGTATACTACTTATACGGTCAGACTTTCATATTTTGTAAATTTTATTTTATGACGAATCAGTAAAATATCGAGAGACAAATGATACATGAAAATATGTATTAGTAAGTGCTCTACACGTATGAAAATTTTCCAACTTACTGACATCCGGATTACTGAGATATGGGCAACTTAACAAAACATGTCAAATTTCAACTGTATAACACTTATACGGTCAAGTACTAAATTTGATCTTAAATTTTTGTTCATTGTTATGATATATGGTAGGCTCATTATGATCGTCGCCATTACTCATGGGTCGCATAATAACACTATTCCGAGAGAAAAAATTCTAAGCTGGGTGGTGCTGGCGCGCCGTTGTTTCCCGTGGAGCACAAATTTTGGTTTTTGTTGCATAATTTTGCAGTTATGCAACAACCATACGCCCGAGATATCTTAAAAAACTCAGGGCAGACTCTAGTTCCTAAGTGGGTACTAGTAAACCAAAATCCGAATTCGGATGCCAAAAATAAAATGATTTTCAATTACGGTTAATGGTACTATTGAGACATTTCGATGAAAACGAAGCCTACACCACCCACCCACCTAAATTTTTGAAGCTTACTAATGCAAACTTATTCTTAACAAATATGAACGTCGACTCATGTGGCCACCAGCCACAGATCGGCACGTCTTTACGTTTTGTGGCACATACAAGGTTATGACTATTTGCCCATTACAATGCCGTCCAAGACATCATTTTTGGCCTTAAGTATATGGCGTCAGTAGTCCACTCTTGAAGCCAAATATGCTTTAAAATTGTTTTTGTGCTTCATTTTAATATTTGTTAAACCAGACCGCATTTTTGAAACCATTCTTTGTAAGTTTAAGAAATTTCGTTGCTGACCCTTTTTATTTAGTACGTTACGACCGATTTGGGCAACTTGTATCTGCCACAAAACGTAAAGACGTGCCGATCTGTGGCTGGTGGCCACATGAGTCGACGTCCTTATTTGTTAGGAATAAGTTTGCATTAGTAAGCTTCAAAAATTTAGGTGGGTGGGTGGTGTAGGCTTCGTTTTCATCGAAATGTCTCAATAGTACCATTAACCGTAATTGAAAATCATTTTATTTTTTGGCATCCGAATTCGGATTTTGGTTTACTAGTACCCACTTAGGAACTAGAGTCTGCCCTGAGTTTTTTAAGATATCTCGGGCGTATGGTTGTTGCATAACTGCAAAATTATGCAACAAAAACCAAAATTTGTGCTCCACGGGAAACAACGGCGCGCCAGCACCACCCAGCTTAGAATTTTTTCTCTCGGAATAGTGTTATTATGCGACCCATGAGTAATGGCGACGATCATAATGAGCCTACCATATATCATAACAATGAACAAAAATTTAAGATCAAATTTAGTACTTGACCGTATAAGTGTTATACAGTTGAAATTTGACATGTTTTGTTAAGTTGCCCATATCTCAGTAATCCGGATGTCAGTAAGTTGGAAAATTTTCATACGTGTAGAGCACTTACTAATACATATTTTCATGTATCATTTGTCTCGCGATATTTTACTGATTCGTCATAAAATAAAATTTACAAAATATGAAAGTCTGACCGTATAAGTGGCATACGCACCTTATTATAGTATACATTGTCATTTTTATGACGGTGACTCGCTCGAGAAAAGAAAACATTAGATACACAAATGATTTCGTGGATGACAATATGACCAATAAAAAGGTGCTTCTACCAAACCAGTACCATATTATTTTTCCATCAACTTTTTTTTCTTCTTCATTCTTTCTCCTCCTCTCTATCGGAGTTGGTTGCCTGTCCATTTTCCCAAATGCTGAGGATATGACAAAGCTGGCCCGAAGGGTCAGCCAAGGCTATTCAAACAGCGATAAGCCGTTGAAAGCCATACATGCATTCTGATTGCTCTCTCTCTTCGATGGACAGCTCCTATTTTTCTATCCACGTCCTCTCGTCTTTTTCCACAAAAAAACGACTTTTATATGCGCGCATTTATTTTCTACATTGAGAGTTAGTTATGAACCCATGAAGACGGAAAAGGTCCTTATCTATCAGTAAAATATGAGATTCATGTATATTTTCGAGCGTAGATAAAACCATCTGCTCTCATTTTAAAGCAGGAGGAGTATGAGCAAAGCTACATACATAATGGAGACCAGTGTCTAGCATGCTTATTAAACAGAATATGAAGAAAGAGACAAGAAAACGGGGACGGTCAGCAAGCCTCTTCTAGATTCTCTCATCCATCCAATTCGAGAATGTAAAGCGTATTATGTCTACAAAAGTAAAAAAAAATATACAGCTTTTTTTACTCCCATCTAAAGGCTTAAGAAAAGATTTCCTCGTTTCTACCACGCTTTTTACTCCACTCTTATTCTGCATTTGTTCACATCTACATCTTCCAAAAAAATCGACTTTTCACTTGAATCTAATGTATTTTTCTTCTCTCCCTTTCTCTTTTCCACTTTTCTCCCATTATTATTCAAGTATGGCCAGTGGAAAGCGAGGAGGAGGAGGATGAAGAAAAGAAAATAAGTATTTAAACCGGATGGATATGAATTGATGTGAAAAAAACTATACAATTTTTCCCCTTTCTTTCAGAAAAATTCTCTCTGGTTTTCGACTGGAGAGAATTTGCACAAGAAGAGAAAAGGACCTTAAGTAAAAGAAATGGGCACTATGCACATAATCACAAATTCAGCGCTTTTCAACTTTTTTTCTTTTCTCTCTTTCTCTCTCTCTCATCTTCATCCCTATGAGCCGTGTAATGCATTGAAGGTACTCAAATATCACGGGAGACTTTTTTCCAATTGCATGAATACTCTCACCGACTTCGGTTAGTGTAGGTTTACACTTTCCCCTTATTTTTTCCCTCCTCTGTCTCCTCGTTGCTTTCTTTTAGTTCTAGGTCTCTACTTTGGATGATGATGATGATGTTCCTTATTCATATTAATGCATACATATACTTTATTGAAGACAAGAGTCGCGAGCACACACACACACACACATATATATATATATACACACACATGCATAATCTATTCGAAAACTCAAGAGACCTTTTCCTTTTTTCCTTCGTTCTCCTCTCTCTTCTACTCCACTCCACTCACTCTCTACCTTTCGTTCTCATATTACATACTATCAAACACTTGTGTTCTTATTCGCTCTCGTCAGTAAACAATGTTTTCTTCATTGCTCAACTTCCTCCTTTTTTTGCTTAGCGTGTGTCTCCTCCTTGACTTGACTCTTGCTTTTTTCTCTATAACACAAGAAGCAGACAGGGAAAAGGAAAGGAAAAAGGACAATCGATAAAACATATTTTTATGCTTGGTTTTCTTTTTGAAAGACACTCAACTCATATAAGGATGGATGGAAGAAGCTGTATATGAAGAAAGAGGTAGTCTTCTGTCGGTCTCCTTTTCATGTGTTCTCAAATGGGAAAATCTGGGGCTAAATGCACATTTGTTTTTGTTCTTATATAACTATTATATCACCAGACATTAGAGAGCAAGAAATAGTAGAGAGAAAACGAAACATTAGCTTTCTAAAAAAGAGACTGTTGGCTTGAATGGGGGAAAAGAAAGAAGGGTTATAAATAATATGGTATAATATTCAAGGGGTACGTATGGACTAGAAGTTATAACCAACAACCGGTACTGGTCGTTGGTCGTTCGTAAACGTAAATAACTTTGTCGAGTAGAACCGTCGAGGAGAGAGAGGGCCCGTTACGGGTTATGATAATGGGAATATGAGATGTTTTAGATTGAACATTACTCCTTATTCCTTTCTTTCTCTTTTGTTGTTATGAAGGAGCCGAGAGTGAAAGTATATGATATGTTTAAATTCATATTACGTAAGTATATAACATCATAATAATACACATAGGCACGTACACTTCCACCAAGCTTCTGATTGTGGTTAAGGGATTCAGAAATGAAGAAAAGTGGGCTAAATACAAGTCATGATTTACTCCTCTTCAGAAACTTATTTTTTTCATTTTGTTGAATATGAAGCAAAAAAAAATTCTGGGTCAACCCGAAGTTTTTTTTTCTGCGTTGGTAAATTGAAAAGAAGTATTTTTAGCCATCCTCATGATCATGATGATCATCATGTATTTTTCTCATGGAAGTACCTGACATGGAAAACAATAGGACACTTGACATATAGCTAACAAGAGGTGGAAAATTTCATTCCAGGTTTGATCAAAACATTCTTGTTTCTAAATTATGAGCTATTCTGCGTCCCATGATTTGATCATGTGCCGCTAGTTCTCAAAGCCACATTTATATCGACTCTACCTCTTTTGAGAATATGATTATGCTATGATGTTTGTGGTGGCACGTTAGAATATGAGTGATTAAAGGTACTTCCTTGTTAGACACACAATCAGAGAAAGCTTTGAAATGGTTGTTAGCAGTGGCTAAAAAATTTGTGCATTGAAATCAGTCCCCGTCACGAGTTTTTGTTTGCAACATCAATTAAACGAGAAGAAGAGGGAGTGAGGGAGCCAAACAAAACAACAAAAGGAATTTGTGCTCCCAACCTGAAGTATTTAATAAGTATACTCATTTTTGTTGGGAAGCTGACTCTACAAATTAATCTACCGGTAATGGGTCTAGTGTCGTGATATGGTGAATAAAGTTGTTATTCTTTGAAAATGGTTTTGATGTGGATTACAAAATATATTTTGGGAATGTGAAGGTTCCTTAGCTAAAATGGGATGACGGCGGCGTTTTCCAACTAATGAAAATTAAATAAAGGTCGTCGTCTTCCTCTAGCGTCTGGGGGTAAGATGGGCTGAGCTGGTGCTGGTGTTAACACAATTTTTTTTATTGCTGATGGATTGATGAAAGAGAGCTGAAAAAGAAGAAGAAGACGAAAGGAAGGAGTATAGTAACCGAGCATCCGCATGGTTTCGAGTAATATGGATGTAATAAATGTGAAGGAGAGCTGAAAATCATGTAGTTTGAGATATCATGGAAATCCAGCCAAAGTAATAAAAATCATTGGAGATGAACGCGGAGCTCACCTCACACAGAGCAAGCTGGAATCCTTGCTAAGCCAACTCGTCTCAATTGAGAGAGAGAGTGAGTAATACGACAACAAGAGTGGAAAAATCCTTATTGTGATGCTGTTGATGATGACTTGTAGTAGTAGTAGTAGTAGTAGTAGTAGTGGTGGTGGTGGTAGTAAGAAGATTGAGACTACTACAAAACATCTAAAACTCTTTTTTTCTCTCTTTTTTTATCCAGCGGATATTAAATGTTCTGTAAGTATATTTATGAATATAAGAATAATAAAAGGATCGGTATGCATGTAGTCATATATACACGCTCACAAGCAATCGTTATAAAAATGTAAGAACCAAAAGAACAATTTTTTTTGGTAAGCCCACACTCCAGCAATACAACACTACATAATATTGCATTGAGATATTACATTACAATACCATTTTCACGCACGTATGCCCCGAAAAACGCGATCCATGATGAAATTGGAAGCTTTTTACATCTCTCTTGATAGAAATTCCTTGAGCAATATATATGGTCTCCCATGTAATTACAGTATTATATATTCTCCCCGCAACAAGAAAATTTTCTTTGACGAGCAAGTTGAAAGTAATTTCATCGTCATCTTGATTGAGAACATTTTCTTTACTTCCCTTTTCTCTCCTCACTTCCTCACACTTTCTCTTGAATAAAACTCTAATAAGTCTACAGAAAAGTGATGTATGTAGTCACAGTCGTTCTATATGACTCTCTCTCATCATCCTCAGTCTGTATTGAACGGTAGATGTATACATTCTTTTTTATCTTAATAAACCTCTGCCAAATTTTCTCAACTTCTCATTAAAGTGACTAGCATCCAAATGAAGATCAAGAAATTTTGTAAGGCACACTAGTCAAAGATGTAAAATAATAGTGGAAGGTTTTCTCTTTTTGAAGAATTCTATTCCCAACCCCCAACCGTTTCCCATATTTTATTTTCCTAGTTAGTTTTCCTATTACAAAGGGGACCTTGCTTGACTTACACTGTAGTTTTGTGAGTGTGAGTCTTTTTTTGCTGAAGGACATGTCATCATCGTCATCATCATCTTCTTCTACTTCTTCTTCTTCCCATCACCACTCTTTGATGAGCTCTGAGCTCCAGCTCCTACCATCATCTCATCATCATCACCAACACCACTGCTACACTTGAGACTTGTCAAATGTGTCTGAGTAATATGAAACGAAATAGCAGCAGCTATGCCTATGTCCATGGTTTTCCCATTAGAAACTGGGAATGGAGTTGTGGATATGTGCGGGTGAGTCATTAATTAATGCATCACTGTTATGCATTTAATGTTGCAGAGTAAACGGCATTAAGCTGTGCTCTACACAATCTATATCTATTCAAACAAATGTCACGAACGAAACTCATTTCATAAGGATGCGGTGTAGTCTGCGATGAAAGTGGGTGGAGGTACCTATGTATAAGCTAGATGGAATTTACATTTCCTCAAGTTGTGTTGGTTGTGCTTACTTGCTCTTAATCTTTATATTGCACAACAATAACCAGAGGATAAATATATATATACATTATATACAATGCATGTTTTATAAGTGGAAGGATTCCTTTCTTTTTAACTGAAAATTTACATAGTATACATATATTCATCATTACCATCACATTTTTTTCTGGAGGAAATCCTTTGATCCTCATAATAACAAATATACAATGTGTTTTAATGAGATCTCTCTCTCTCTGAGTAAAGGTTGAAATTTTATCTTTTAGTAAGAGCTTTCAAAATGTTTCTTACTTGCATAAAACACATGAAAAAAATAAAGTGCTGGCAAAAAGAATACAAGTTGGACGTGGACGTGGGCTAGCCTGGGTTTTGCATAACGTTTCCATTCTAGCCTATTTTTAGCCAAGAGCATCAAAGTAAAGGCTCTACTGTATGTTCTACAGCTTTTGTGATTAGATCATATAACAAAACAGACCACTTTTTTTAGTTCATCATCTCTGAATATAAAAAAAATTGTTTGTAGTGGCCCATTGTGTACACAATTCATTTTAGTCTCTCATTATTTGTTAAAAGTTGGTTGCTGTTTCCATTCCCAACCAACTATTTCTTTTGAATAGTGAGATAATCATCATGATGTTGTCATGCAGGCACTTTTGTCAATGAGTTTTTTAGTACTAAACCGTAATAATAATCTAAAAAAAAGATACAGCTTTAACAACTAAACGACCAGAAGCTACTATCTAAAAATACGTTCATACGAATGTACGTATGAATAAAAAGGTTGAAGGTACATCCTTAAGTTCTTATCTATCTCCCACTCTGCGTAATTTCAATTCATAAACTAGCTCATCCTTCGAAAAGAATGAATTGAAATGGCTAAGAGGTTGAGCAACTCGAGGTCTCAATATTGCAGCCATAAAATAGGGATCCGCATACATGCATGTTCATTGCGTAATGCAAGTACGGCAATTGATTCCATTACCATGAATCTTTAATGATATTCAGGGAGTGGAGGAGGAGAAGCTAGAGCGAAGCCAACGTCTCTCAAAAAAAACATTACGTGCATGCTTTCATTGATGTACGTTTAAAATTCATCGAAGAGTTTAATATGCGCATGTTATATCCAATATTCAATATACTTTACTGGGGGATCGTATCATACTTTTTCATGAGTTTGTATGTGTAAATTAAAAAGTGCATTAGCACCCAACCAAGACTTACTTCATTACCCACCCTTACCTTTGAAGCACGTAAAGTTTCCCTACTCTCATTGCATATATCGATCATCCCAACCTTCTAATTCATATTTAATGCTGATGGCGGCGGCATTCGTGTGAAGTGGATGTATGTACGGTTACGCATTTACATCTACCTTCTTTTTTGAGAGTACTACTATCAATCATGTCCCTAATTAGTTTATAAAATGCATTTTCAAATGACCCGCCGTCACATTCAGCTCGTCGCAAAGCTTGTTAAGTTTTTTTCTCCTTCTTCTTATTCAGGAAACAAGTTTTGTTTTTCATATTAAATTTGTGATGCATCATTTACCTCCACTTTTGGTTTTCCCATAAAAAACTCCAAGTAAAGGAGCAAAACTTGAGAAAATGTATAACTTAAAGGGTAATGTTCTAACTACGGAACAAAGCAAGTCCATGTGTGTGAGCCCCATACAAACTACAGTGAAGAAGACAATGAAAGTTTTTTTCTGTCGTCATTTTCTTCTCCGCCCTGCCTCCAAGTATGTTTTCCTAGTTGGGGAAAGTCATGCCGTACCATTCCATGCCTACGTATTTAATGTAGATAAGCATGTATGTATATATACAACTTCAGTTTGCACGGCATGCTTTTCCTTACAACTATAGAATTTTTGGTGTATCCAACTTTAATAATGGTGTTAGTATATACAGTGACTGCAAGCCCAGTCAGACCAAAAAACCAAGCTAGGCCAGAGCAAAGTAAAAGCGTAGAGAGAAAAACCCACTACAGTCATCCTTTTTTTTCTGAGCTTATTTTCCCAACTACTATTTTACTACTTGTATAAAGTTACATGTGAGGGAGTTTGTAGTATAAATTTTATACGGGAATGTTCACAATTTTCTATAATGCTAAGCTTGCCACTTTCACTCGTGGTTCCCCTCTCTTTCTTGTTTCTTCCTAGTGCTAGGGTCTCACTCTTTTTCCCCGTATACTATTTTTGGGATGGAATAAGTATACATAGATTTTGTACATTCATTCTCGAGACTTACAACTTTTTTTTCTCTCTCGTTTTCAGCACAAGCATTTCTACAGCTGCTTCTGCTCCAGCCACTCCTTCTCTCATCTGTACGGTTCTAAGAAACAGGGGGAATACCTACACATATTCACATAACATCCTGGAAAACATGGGCATCGTAAAGTAAAATACTATATATAAGTATTTTGGTTCTCTGCCTGACTCCATGCGATGATGGTCCATGCTACACCACACCAGCACACACGGAGGGCTAGTAGTAGTGCTATGCTGTTTCATTGCAGCAACGCATACAAATAATACAGAAGTGAGTACACAAAACCATGCTTTGCGCCTCTAAAGTGCAAACGTGCAAACTTCATGAGAAATAACTTCATTTTTCCTCTCCAATTTTAAGACACCAGATTCATATTAAAAATAACATCTTCATAAGATAACTACTATCATTACTCAAAGAAACCTTGGCTTGCAACAATAACAAAGGAGAAATAATTTTCTCGGCATTTAAAAACGCCTTCCATCCCAAAAACATTTAAATGAGATTGAACTATGAATTTAAATATGTTCAGGATATTTGTGGCAATCCCAAACTACCGCAAAATAATGAACTGGTTATTATTGTATAAAAGATACACACGTCACAAAAATATTTTTTATGGAAGTTGGTTATATAACCGATCTATACATATATTTCTCTCTTGTTGTATACACCCTTGTACACTATCAAGAGAAAGTTAGATGCATGACAAGTCAAATAAAATTATATACCATTTCTTTATTCTTGTGTGTGGTGGAGGAAAGGATTGAGCCAGCTTTAGCTTCCTTTTTTTGTGGCATCTATAAAATGAGATACTTACGTCGACGACAACGACACATGAAGGATTTTTTTCCATAGGATATAACGAGTCTTGTGACAAACCGGGACGGTTACCGTTTCTCCCTGCCATTCCGTATCTTCATTTTCTATATACGTTTCAACGCTAACTCATACTCCTCATGTTAGACAGACCTGCATCAGCTGAGTAAGTAGTATATAATATGGGAAGAAAGAGAACGAGTATGTGTGTCTAGCCCTTTTCCTCGTGTATTTTTCTACCTGGTACGTACAAGTTTACTTACACTTTTTTTCTTTCTAACAACTTCCTTTATGTTTCAGAAAGGAAAAAAATGGAATAAGTAAATATGACATTTTTCTCTCCTTTTCACTCCCTTTCTTGATCCTTCCTTTTTTGTTCTTAAGTTGCAATTCTTTTTTAGGGTTTGTCCACATGGCAGAGAACCAACCAAACTACCAATGTTTGAATCAAAATGAAAGAAAATTCATCATGATGATGATGAAGTAAGAAGTTCTTTGTAAGAAAAAGTCATGCAATCGAAAGTATCTAAGAAAGTACATGAGATCCGACATGAGTGCGATTATAGTTGCACTCTCAAAATGAATATTATTCTTTCCAAGAAAGGAAAAACGAAAATCACAGAGGGAATTGGGAACGAGTGGAATTATCAATAAACACAGACACACAAGACACACACACACAAGTGCTTCATTTCATATGTTATGGAGCACTTGCACCCATTTCCCTTTTCATTTCATATCTTTCAATGATATACATAGTTAGATAATATCATCTGTGATCTCTGTCTCCGCACTGATTTCTATCTAAAAAATGACAGGCGACCACTGCACTCCCAGACAGGATGCTCATAGGGATTATAATTATAAAAATATTAGGAAAGTACTTAAGTATATAAATAATATATGTGGTAGTAGCTATTTGTATGTACATAAAATGAATATGGTTGTTCATCATTTCCTCTTCTCCGATTTCCCCCTTTTCCTCAACTCCTAATGCCACTTACTCTTTTGTTAGGTAGTCACATAAAAGATGAGAGTAGCAAGTAGATGCAATTGTTTACAAATGCTTGCTTAAAGCCATGAACGTACCCTTTTTCTCATGCACACATAACATACACCCACACTTTCTCTCTCTCTCTTTTTTCTCACACTCACTCACCCATTGAAAAGCCTTTTATTACCCTATTAATAGGTTTTTATTCGTGGTGGTAGTTGTTCCCGAGCTTGTAGAAATGACAAACTTTTGATGTGTGGGATGTGTCTATGATCGTTGATCTTGTTATAATGTTGTCGTCTGTAATGTGTGGAATGCGTGTGTGTGTGAGTATGTATGTGTGTGTTTGTTTGTCTGTGAATGTTTGTAAATACTAGAGGAAGAGAGAGAGAGAGAGACAGAAAAAAACGAATTAAAATAGAGAGTGGGGACTCACGTGGTTCGAGTACAAATTGGAGCCTTCCAGTTACGGTTGATTTGTTTATTTGTATACAAAAAACCGGGAAACAAACTCAGTCGCTTTTCACCACAAAGGTATGTATGGGATTCACAGAGATGAAATAAAAGACACGAGTTTCAAAATTATTGTGCAATTTTGCCACAATAGCCGGGATCTTTCCTCTCTTTCATAAAACCGTTGAGCAAGATATCAAAGCGTTCCAGTTGGGTGGCTGCAATAATATTGCTGAGTTATGTTATGATGAATGAATTTTCAGAATGTTAGTAGCACTTTAACGTTATTTGTTGTAGGTGATAAAGAGCGTGTGATGATGATGTTGATGATGATAAAGATGAAGAAGAGGTAGAGGAAAAGCAGCTATCGATGTTTGGATCCAATACACACAGACAAGGTTTTATTTTTACAGGAAAGGTGGTAAAACAAGTTGGAGCAAGATTTGAGTGATGAACAAGATGATGCTGAGATGATTTCGATGAGAGTGTGAGTGAAGGACAATGAAATTAAACTGAGAGTTGTTGGTAACTGGCTCTTTATCTTTTTTTATATATCAAAGTTATGAACTGTGTGTATATAAAGTATAACGATGGATCCCTTTACCCACCAACAAAATGGATGGTTAGAGGAAAGAGTGAGGAGCAAGGTTAGAAAAGGGAGTTAAGAGAGGAGAGAAAGTTTTAGGAGGGAAAATAAAATGTTGGAAAGAGAGAGGAGCAAAAAAAAGTTTCCGCTTCAGCTTTGCAAAGCCTTTGGCTGAATAGATTTTCTGTCTGGAAAACTCCTCCAGTCAATATTTTCAGAATTGATCCACAAAGGGAAAAAAGTGGGCAGGATGTTATATAGAAACCCAAAGTTTTTTTTCCTCGAATTTTTTCCTCAAAAAATGTTTTATTCTCTTGTCTCTAATTTTGTGTTATCCAGCGTATCAGTATCTCTGGTGCCGAACTCTTAGTTTTTATTTATTCCTTACGCTCGTGCTTTCCTTCGTCTGTCAATCTACTCCAATTCCAGAGTAGAATGTAGTGTAATGCAATGCGATAGGAGAGAGGATGCAGTGCAATGCAATACAATGTTATATAGGAGCAAGAACCGCAGCAGCCCAAATACAATGTGCTCTAGTGAAACCCAGTTCAACAAAAAACAGGAGAGAATTAGAGCTGATGATTCCGCGAACACAGCCACATACGTACTACCAGCAATAATGGTAATGTCTTGGGAGAGGTATGAACAGCGGAACCATGCTGCAGCATGAGAGAGCACCACCAGAAAAAAATATATAATATAATGATATCAAATGCTAGAGAGAAAACTGACGATGAGAAAAGAGAGAGAGAGAGTCAAGTCTTTTACTACCACCATCACACTACTACTATTACTACTACTACGTTTCTACCATATACATAAGCCACTTTGCCATTAGAAATCTTGAGGATATATCCATGAAAAAGTTTTTGCTCTCCCTGCTTTCCTCCCATTATACAATGTTGTGTGTATACTATGTATTTATCCTAATATCACCAATGATTTAACTAACAACGGGGATAGAGCAATGAAAGTTGTGCGTGTTTAAAAGGGAAAGAGACAAGCTCTGTACTCACCAGTCAGTTGCTAGTAGCATGGGCATGAACAAGTTTTCACAATATTTCACACAACCCCATCCTTTTTCCACTACGTTCTTGCTCTCCGCATAGAAGAAAAAGGAGAGAAGAAGAAGTTGGCAATTGTGGGGAAACTGCTCAGCCTGCATATTTCCCTGGTTATACTGAATCGTTGAATGTTACCTTACTACTATATATATACATACATATATCCATCAATTGTATATACATTTTATTCATAGACTACTTCATTCTTTTAATATAGGAGAACATATTTATGTATGTATCTAACTCCTAACTTTGATAGCGTCAGATGAAAAAGGCATTTTATTTTTTAGGCAGTCATAGTAGTAGCCTCATACAATATAAACAACACGAGGAACACGAGCAGGAGTAATACAACGGCGAGAGAGGCAAAATAGAGAATGAGTGAGTTATAGGGGAAAAGCAAGCGTGTTGTGAAAAAAGGAGGAAACAACCAAGGCGCAAGGCATAACCACACTATAGGAATTGCATTGAGCGGACTAGTTCATCAGCACACGGAAACTGGGGCTGGGTCTATCCTACCCATGCAAACAAACGGCCGTTTTTATCATCACAACTTCAATTTCATTCCATTGCCGATTTTCATCCATGCTATTTTTTTTACTACCACTGCAAAACGCATTCTATTCTCACTCTTTCTCTTTCTGGCCTTTCACTTCACTCCATCCATGCTGTTTCCATGAAGGAAGGAGAAGAAGAAGTAGTGTCTCGTTTCTTGGCTGTCACCTCATACAATTCCTTTACTCTTTCTTTTACGCTAGGAACGTAAGTATATGGTACACATGTGCTTTTCCCAAAAGCGTTAGTCTATAACATGGGAACACACACACACACACACACTTAAAAGATATTCCGGTTAGGGAATCTTGCCTTACTTGGATTATGCATGTAGAATGAATCTATCATATACGATAGATGAATGCATAGAATCATTTTTTTTCTTTTGAAAAAAAAAACAAATTTCAAAATATAAGTAGTTTGAATAGTAGTAGTAGCATTGTAATATCCCACTATATTACATGGTACATAATCTCAGAGAATGTGAAATGTACAATCACATGCACGTACAATTTTGTGTGAACAATTTACTTGTTAGTAAGGTTACAGAGGATATAAATACATGGTTGCTTAGAGTATTTTGGAATCTATAATGTTTTTATACACATTCATTTTCTTGCAGCCCAACTGGGATGGATTGAAGAGTGTGCCAATGTCTACGTGTGTGTGTGTGGAAAAAGCGAGGCTTTTCACAAAATATGTTGTGGTACTTTGATGTACACTTTTGCTTACTGGACAGAAAAGAGCGAGTAGTCGTCTTTTTTTGCTGGTGAAATGTCTGCATGCTAGCCTTCTTGCATGCAATCATACACACGGCATGGGGATATATTGTGTGTTATTTTTTTGTTGGCAAAAGTCGCAGTGACTTTTCTCCTTGTCTCCCTTGCTGGTCTTTGTTATTATGGAGAAAAAGTGTGGAGATATTACCACATGTACGCAACAATGTAACATGTAACATTAAAAGTAAATGGGGATAGGCACGCTAATGTCTACGAAAGGGTATGTTGATGATATATATTATAGTGGGCTAAATATGTACACGTACGTTACGTAGGGATAGACACATGGACAGGACCTTTGTATTCTGGTTGTAGTAAGTTCCTAACCCAAAAATCAGTCTCGGACTGGAAAAAGCATGGTGGAAAACTGCACTGGGAACGAAACTCTCTCGTTTTATAGCATGTTCAAAAAATGTTAAGGCTGCTTTGGTCTGGTTGAGTCTAGTGGAGCTGGAACATTGTGTTGCATTGCAATACGGCAGTGCTCAGCAATGTCTAATGAATATATGCAGGATGATATGAAGTAGTGAAAAGTTTTTATAAGTTGTATGATGAAAAGGGAGAAATAGAAGGGAGATGATGCTTCTTGCGTTTTGCTGATGCCGTTGGAAAAGCGCTGCATAATACTTTTCCCTGTGACGATAACCCAGAACACAAACTTACTTTCATCTCACCCGTTTTCTCCATGTTTTACTGCTGCAACTGGGACAGGCAATGGCATGGCTTGGCTTGGCATGGCACAGCAGAGGATGAGGCAAAAGGAGAATACTGCAGCTGTTTCTACACTCCCTCTCATACAGTGAGGAAGAAAGATAAGGATTTTTTTTCTTCTCCATGTTGGCTTTCTTTCTCTTTCAAACTCTCTCTTCGTTTTTTATTCTTCTTGCTTGCCATCTTCCCCATTCATTCTTACTTTACACTAGCATCCAGAAAACAGTATCGATCATCCTATTCTCTTATAAACATCCTGCAGTTTTCCAGTTTTCTTGATGACTCCTGCTGCTGCTGCTGCTCTAACTACTTTTACTAGCCTCTTTGCTACTCAAGCGGTAGAGTGTGTTCTACTTCCAAACCAAACCAGCTCTTTTCTTTTTTCCTTTTTTTGTTGTTCCAGCTACTCCTACCAAAAGTGGATGCGAGTGTGTGAGTCTCCCTATTTTTCACCATTTTCCTCTTTGTCCATGCTTTTTTTCTGTATGGGAATAACAAAGTTGAACCAATTGCTAGGAAGAATCTTTGCTAGTATGAATCTTTTGTGTTATATCACATTCTATCTTAAGATAATCTTTTCGCAGGATGGAAAAAAAGAATGGGAACATGATGGAATTCACTACAGCTTTTTTCTCTTTACTTCTACATACTCACCAACTTACATCACATCACATCATCTAAGTATAAATATAAAGAAAAAATTTGGAAAAGAAAAAGTTAAACTTTCTTGATTTTAGTAGTGTGTTGTAGTAGCAGCAACATTACCGTCGCCACTCCCGTTTGCCCCTCGTACGTACGTACGTACGCCCTTTACATTGCATGGTACAAAAAATTAGGAAGCAAAGCAAGCACGTCTGATCGTCTTAACGTTTTAGTCCATCTCTGGAAAAAAAAGGAGTAAAGGGAAACTAAGTTCACAGCTGCCCAATATATGCTTTGTTTGCCAGTAGTAGGCAAGGCCTCATTTGCTTTGTCATTATGCTCGGCTCCATATCGGTATAAAAGGATCTTACTCAAAACTCCCCTTGAACTAGCAACACAGTTATTCTTTGAGCTTAATGAACACACGTTAATGCTTATATTATTAAGTTGCATTGGATTTGAACTTGCACTAATCGCCACAGAGTAGGAGGGATTTCAATTGCTGACGCTGTTGTATGCACTTAGTTTGCCAATTCCTGATCAAAATAATTTGGAATGCCTGCAACGTCTGGGAAGTTGCTGATTAAATTGGATTGAGCAAAAAAAAAGCTTCAGAGCTCAAGTTGCCGAATGTTTAAACCTCATGTGCTTGAGTTAACTTGGTAGAGTATGTTAATTTTAATGTAACGTTGTGTTGTGTTGGTTGTTGGTTTACTTGTAGTTGGTTGCTCTTTAACTTTAAGTTTAGCGGAGTCGGCATGTAAACTCATTTCATTCCCTCGAGGTATAGCCATCATCGTCATCAGTTTGTTGGCTTGGTATGGTGTTAGTTCATGAGTTTTTTTGTGTCCTGAAAATAAAAGTACTTCCTGATCCTTCTCCCGTTTATTTTCAATTCAATTCTCCACATTTTTTTGCCAACGGTACTCGTAATATTTTTTTTGTAAAGAAAGTTACGGTACAAGTATCAAGTTCCGGAATGTTTATAGATAGTTCTCCTCTAGTTTATACTCTCACGAAATCTATAAAAAAGGAAGAGGAAAAAAGTAAACCCTTTTAAACTGATGGAATTCATGCAGAGCCATACATATTTATAGGGAAAGCTTTGAGGATAATGTTGGACGGATGTACATAAATATATATAGACATTACATTACATCACATCACCTTCCATATATATTTTGTTTCAGTGTACATAAAAATACATATATGTACATACATGTACTTGTTTAAAGTTTACCTAAATCATTTTTTGCTTCAACTTCCCATCAAAGCCCTTGGGCAATTACCTTCTATCATTTTCAGGTTCCGGCTCAATGAAATTCCGCTTGAACATGATCGCTTCGCTTACTACACTATAAAGCATACCGTGTGTGTGTGCCAGCCACATTCAAAACTCGCAAGGTGCACAACACATTCATGCATGGAGGCAGCAACTACTCCAGTCTTTTGAAAAGTGTCTCATAACAACGTACCGTAGGTTTTTTCTTTGGTGAAACCCATTGTATTGTACACTTTTTTCTCTGTGGTGTAAGATGAGCAACCATTCTCCTCCGGCTTTCACTCGCATTCGATCAATGCCAAAAGAACCATTGTGATGTTGCGAATAAGTAATGGGCTCAAATGCAAAACAGAAAAAGATGAAGGGTAGAGGAACGACCCACCAGCTCCAAAAGGTGTGTGGAGGAAATGTATGGTGAGGATGAAAGGAAGCTAATATTTTCGAAGCCTTACATAAAATTCGATTTTCGAGTTCGAGGCTAAAGAGAAAATGAATGTGCGGTTTGGTTATACGTTGATCTTTTCCAAGAACGGGGCTAAACAACAAGGGTCCTAAAGTTTCAGGAATATGGAGGATGGAAAATAAGTAGGTAGGGCATTAAAATGAAAAAAAGCTTGAATAAAGTAATGAAAGTAAAAAGAAGCGTCAAAAGTTTTATTTTCAGCAGCTTCTTTTATTTTCTACACAATTCCTTTAGGAGGTAGAAGTAGATAATACAGTATAATGTAATCGTAATCTCATAAGTTTATTATGCTCTGAAATTCCAAGACCCTTTTCGCCCTCACGTCAACTTATTGTATCGTTTCATCCTTTTTATGGGGATGAGTTGTTCATCGTCACCGCCCACAAAAAATTCTATTTCCATCCTTGACAGTCCAAACCGAATGCTTTGACTCGAGTCGATGTATATTTACACACAGTTCAGAAAATATAGCATTGAATAGAAATAATTGGATGCTATCAATACTTCCAAACGTCAATAAAAAAATTTAATATTTTTTGGGAGTTGCATTCAGCGAAAAAAAAACTTGTCAAATCAAGTATCACTTGGAAAAGAAATGTAAGTAGGTGGATAAAAGTATGACTGCCTTGCATGGCCCCAATTTCCACTTTCATTCATGAGCTAATAACGTGGCACGTGATGTGACGTGGAATAAACATTCCAAAGAGAGAGAGAAAGTACAAAAATACTCACATTTTATTTCCGTACTGTTAAGTACGCCCATTATAGAAAATTGTGTGTTTGTCCTTGAAAAAGATAAACATGGAGGTTAGCACCCAAAATATAGGGAGATGACAGGAGTGGTGAATCATTAACTGTGTTTATACAACACTAAAATAACACAGCCATATGGCTTCCTATTGTTCCGTCCATCAAGTCAAGTCAAGTCAAGTCGTCATGTTTGCAACTAGACAAAACACAATATATATGACTATACATTTGCAGTGCACTCAAACATGCATCCTAACTTCATTCCAGTTTGGTAGTGTTTGAGCTATGTACCTCCAGTTCAATGAACTGAGCTGTAGAATTAAATGAAAATTTCACTGGAAACTCTTTCTTATTGACGAATGACATGAGAGCAGATAGAGTCGTCCACCGTCCAGACATGGTTTTACATCAGAATTGAGTCCACTTGAGTCCCATATATTATTTTAAAACAATGAATGAATGAAAGGATATTTGGGTATCATGTTCTGGTAAATAATTCCTTCCAGTTTCCATTTCTTTTCCCCAGAAAGGTTCGTTGGTCCATCATTATTACATATTTTATTTTTAGACACAGAGTAAACACACAATTGAAAAATAAAACTGAACTTAAGTACTACTTGATATTGCTTATAATGTGTTTCCTCTAAGCCTAACAAACACAAATAACATACAATATAAAAAAAAACTATGAATATTAAATACAAACAAAAAAATGAAATTGTTCAATGATGACTCAACAGTTTGTGTGACGTGGCGGTTTATCATATAGCACGTTTGTTAAGTCATAAAAAATACCCCTAATAAAATAACATACTTCCAAGGAAGAAACGCTCAATAATGCTGCTGTCCGCTTGTACTCAATATCAAATCATATTTTTAAAGGAAGGTAAAGCTACATACATAACATGAGAGTAATTTAAATTTGTATATGAATATGAAACTTCACTTCCCCCCTTACAAAATCAGCAAGAAAGGAACAAACGAGCTAAATTTTATAATAATAAAAGCATCACGATCCTAGCAAAGACGATGATGATGATGATGATAACATGATGACATTGTGCTTTTGATTGCTTTGATTTCCAGGAATGGAGCAAGGCGGAGAATAAAAAAAATCTGATGGATTTCGTTTTATCTTCAATCTCACAGAAAAAAATTCCACGGTTCCATAATCCAATGATGGCTTTGAGGATTACTTCAATGAAGTTACAGAGGGAATGTATTTGTGACGCCAATTTCCTCTTCAAAAAAAGTCTCCTACTTGGTCTTCTCTCAAGTTTGCTGGATATTTTTTTTCATTGGAATTTTAATCTCTGTTGTTGCTACTCCTCCTGTTGAGTTTGAAATACTGAATTCTTTCTTTATATTGGCTCTTTTGTTTGTTGGTTTTTTTGGGGGAAAGTGAAGGCTGTTGAAAAAGAGAAACAGTTTGATATATTAGTTCCTTTATGGATATAATGTGGTATGTTAAGAAACAGTTTAAGTTTATCCTTGACATGACATTCAAGTTTTCCCCAAACGTCTGTGATATTAGCTACACACGTGTGCTCATGACTTCAAAGGAGAGAGGAAAAATGTTGAAACGGAGATTTTAAATTGAGAATCCAATACAAGCGACAACAAAAGTAAATGACATGACACGGCGGAGGAAAATCTTTAGTAAAAATCAAAGGGAGCTAAAACGCACAACAAATAGTCTACTTTTCTTCGAAAACCGGAGGAATCCGGCAGGTTTTGAAAAGAAAGATCGAAAATGAAAGAACGAGAGAAAAAGGGGATTCGAATATCCGTTTTAAAACATTAAATTTTTGTCCCTAACCATTTAATTCAATAGTCTATGGTCGAATTTCAAAATTAAGCCATTTCGGCTTCGAATCACCGTCGAAATCAGTTAAGGGAGTGAAGTTTAACACATTTTAGCAACGAAATTGCTGAAAATCCGTTTTTAAATGAGTGTCTACGGTGCGTGGCAGCGAAAGGCCGACCTTTTGTTTGTTTATCAGTATGGAACGTTATTTTGCCGCGTTGTTTTGTTGGTGTCTCTCGTAACCCCAAATGACTGTCGATGCGTGCGATGGGTAAATTCACTTAATTATTTGCACAATGGCAGAGGGAAGAGATAGCGAAGTGGCTTAGAGCTTGGTTTAGTTACGAGTTCGATTCCACCTCTGGCTATCAATAGTTGTGATGATGAAAAACTCGGACATATGATATTCAAGAAAGAACTTGTATTCGCGTTACTGAGCAGCTACTTCCCATCACTTTTTGCAGATTTTCAATCAATCTCTCGATTAATTTTAATGAATGTACACTAGTTTTGCACTACACAACTGTGTCAGTTGGATTTATGAGCTATATTGGTACGTTTTTTCTTGAGCCGACATGTGAGGTTTTAATGGTTATCTGTTTACGCTAAGTGCCCTCATGTTCCATGTTGGAATTGTTGAACAAAATTGAAAATGTTTTTTGCGAACATATATGGCGTGTGGAAAAGGCTAATTTCTCGATAGTCATTGAACAACACAGGGGACTATGAATTGAAAAGAATGAAACCGTTTCTCTTTCGCCTTTTACCATATTTCTCGGACGAAATACAAGAGAAAATAGTTGAATAAAAGACGTTCGTGCTTGGCAGCAATACATGTGGTTTTTTTACACTTGGAAATTTATCACAAGAGACTCTTCACGTCACAGCGTGGCATTACTCGTATTTTCGCTTTCTTTTTTATTCCTTTGCTGCTACGTGGTGTTCATTAGAGCTTTAAGGATTCATGTTTTAGGGAACACTGTAGAGTTGAAAAGAACAACTGACTTAACTTGCTCTCCTATTTTGCAGCTGTAATTTTAGAATGAGTGAATAAAGGAGAAACAAATGTTTTGTTCTTTCGTCTCAGATACTCGTAAGAGATGTTATTGCATTTGAAATTGTGCATGAAAATGTAGCCAAAAAGTATAGTAATGCGCTAAAAAATTCCAATTTAATTTTTCATCTTTTTTCATGGCATAAAAAATGGGTTCAAGTAAGTGAAACTTCAAGAAAAAGTACTCCACTAGAGAGAGTAGAAAGTGAGCAACTGAAAAATTGGTACGAAATGAAGCTAACAACTATAAAGCTTTCCGGTCTCAGAAATTTTATATGGGAAAAGAATGCGCTTTTGCCTTCCTCGTAAAGTAATGAATGTCTTTTCAACTTGAGCAGGAGAATTTTTTTTTAAAAAAAAAGTTGTACTTGTATCATGTACTTGTACATTGCTTTTTCTATCACGGACTTGGCCTATCGTGCTCCATGAGGTCAAATACAGGATTTGACCTATTTTACGAGCTTTTAAGTAAAATATAAAAATGCTTGGTTAGCAAGAGAGCAGTTGGAAGGATGGGATATGATGGGCTTTGGCTTGTCCTTCTATCTTATCTTCATTTTTTTAGTGCCGAGCCTACCAACTTGCACATTTTGTAAAATATATTGCCTTGCTGCTTTTTTATACTTTTTCCTCATGCTCTATTGTTCCATCGATATTTTATTAACAAAGCGTAGTTGAGAGAAGCCTAAGCGTATATTAAATTTATTGAATGCAGCTACACTTATTTATGTGCCTCACTCATTTCAGCAGTCAAATAATCGAATTGGGAAGATGATCGGAGAAAAAGTCTATCTTGAAGTGTACCGGATGGAAGAAGATGATGTAGTGTAGCAGGCACAAAAAAATATTCTCTAGTGTTTCTGTCTCTCTCATCATTTCATCCATTTTCTTTGAGTTAAATTATTTGAGAAAAGTGGAGAACAAAAATTCAATTTTGTGTCTTCCATAAGCATAACAATGAGATTCCTTTATCTCTGTCTGAAATTGTTGGGAACAAGAATAGGAGGAGGTAGTGTTCGCCTCATAAATGTTACATGATGATACTGTATATCAAATTGCATGGACCAACTCCTCCACTGAGTAAGGAGCCAGCGTAAATACTAGAGTCAAAAGCAAACTAAGTATACACTAGAAGGGAGAGCTGTAGTAAATGTGCAGAAATAAGTTTTCTTTGTATGTTATTTGGTGTGTGTGTGTGTTGTGTATGACGTAAATGAAAGTATTTGATATAATATTACATGTAGGAATGCCTCCTGATAAGTTTATGGTGGAAAAGGAAAGAAACTGGAAGAGGAATGAATGAAACATCGGAAATGGAAATAATGGAGAAAGTTGAAACGACGTGCACACTTCCATGAAGGAGTAAAGTTAATAGATAAAGCATAATCAAATTCCTCCATTTGCTGAACGTGTATGCACTAATGTATATATTTTTTTTGAAAATTTACCCATAGAGACATCAAGGACAGGCAGACAAATGGCAAAAATGGGCTCTTCCAATTTCTAAAACGCTCTTTGTCCAAAGTGAACTCCTGGAGAAATTGGTGGTGGAGGTTGACGTCTTATGGGAAAAACAAGTGCTGGACGATTCCTTCCACCGGATGCTACCATTCCTCTTGGGATCTGTCGGTGAGAAGGTGGTGGAGGAGGTGGGGGTACGGCTGGTGGCTTCTGAGACGGAGTTTTTGAACCATTGTCTTGATTTATTGTTTGCCAAATATCCGTGAGAAGAGTTAAGGACAAAGAGTCCGGAGCACTCCCTTCTTCTTCTCCATCACCATCCTTTCGCTCGCTCTTTGGAACGCCTCCATCTTGTTCCTTATCTTTGGCTTGGTCTTTCACTCCATCTTCTTCCCCATTTACGTGGACATCCTTCCTGTCATCCTAAATTTTCCACGAGGACAAATAGAATGTAAATTAAGAATTGGAGAGAAAGCATAAAAAAACCATTCCCGAAAGAGGGACATTCAAGCAGATCGATTATCCATCTATATATAAGTATTTCGATTGTGATAATACTGTTTTATACTACTACTACTACTACTTTTACAATCTTCCGTAGGTATCTACTCCCTAAATATCCAGGGGATAACTTAGCATGCACCAACACGCAAGCAAGACTCATTTATTTTGCATGCTTGTTTTTTTCATTTGTTAGTTTGTTTCAGCAGAAAAAAACCGATGGATGGATATGGATGCATGTTATGTTTTGTAAGGAACGGAGAGATCAAGCAGTCAAAATCAGTCATGAGTGGCAGCACTTGAAATGAATTATTAATGAAGTGCAGCTCCACGACAATGACATGCTGCTAAAGGTATTGCCACAGGCCAAATGATTGTAGGCCTAGTTGTTCTGCTCTTAATGATGGACAGTCAAAACTACCTAATATCCCATTAAGTCGGGGAACGTTTCACGTGTGTGACCTGTGGTAGATGGTAGGTGAGTGGTGTGGTAATATTCATTAACTATTACTGTACTCCAAGCGACGACGATTCGATACAAACGCGTACCCATTCTCATTCCCATTCCATGCATTATATTATATTACGTATTATACAATACGGACACGGCCATCCATTTTCTAGAGCCGTGGAAGGAAAATAAGGCGATACCAATTCCAGTTTGCTACTCAAATACACATCACATATCTATCATCAGATGTAGTCATCGTTGATTGCTTTGGTCTTGAATTTTTCATTAACCATCGTGTTTCACCCCTCTCTCATTCCTCATTCATTGGGTCTATTGAGTGACCCAAATTTTACTGGAACAAGGTCCCAACCATATATTACACCACGCAACACAAAATATTACCAAAGGGGCATACTCATACTTGATATCCCACTTGACTTTGTTAACCAAAAATTGTCTCCCTATAATTACCACTAAATATACAGCTAATTAGTGACTACGGACCATCCACTTCAGCACGAAAGTTCCCGTGTCACTGGAGCCATTAGTTATTATTGTAGTACAAACCGGTACCCAAACGAGCTTGACTTAAATGTTACCATATTGAAACATATTTCATTATTTGTTAAAATTTTGGCGACCTATTTCCAAAATAGGATTCATCAACAAATTTCTGCTTGCGCTTGTACACTTCTCGAAACAAATGTTTCCGGGATTTCCCTACCAGTTCCAAGACCGTATCATCCTCATCATCATCATCATCATCTGGGATTTCTTCCATTTGCTCTTCTCCAAAGCTAGACTCTCCTCGTCGGTTGACTACTGATACGCCATCAACTTGTATGATATTTTCTTCGGATGAGATTGGGACATTAGGAGCAGCTGCTGTTTTTATTTTCTCAGAGGATGAATCTAAATATGAAAAAACGAGAAATAGTTTGGGGAGAAAAAAATAATCAAAACTATTCATTCATTTTCACAAACGCAATGTCATTTCCTGACAACAAAATAAAATGAAGTAGAAATTTGAAGTAAAAGCAAAACTCAAAAACGGATGCTTACGTACGCATTGCTTTTAAAATGAAATGGGTTGAAATGGGAAAAAGGAAAGCAGGAGCGTAATAAAATGCTTATTTGTGGACTAGATAGAATGTTTATATTAAGAAGATGAAGTAGTTAAGTAACCCAGCCTACCTCCTGTCAACGACGACAAGTGCACCCAGCTGGACTTGTCAATTTGTTTATGACTGTGCGAATCTTGTAAATGTAATTCTGTCTGTGACTTTTCCTCAGTGCTACTGCTACTGTCACTCGTTTCCTGATTGGAAACTGGAGATGAAATGATAGTAATTACGGGTGGAGAAGAGTGAGAAGTCAACAGATCATTTCTTGAACTTATGCCAACATGTTGTGTTGCTGAAGCAGACTTTCGTTTACTGCTGGTATTTCCATTCTGTTGTGAATTAGTTGGTCCATTAGTTGCTGCATTAGCAGGAGCTTTAGGGAGAGCGACAGGAAATCGAGTTCGGGAAGGAGAAGGGAAAATGGGGAAATGTAGAGGAGGCACAAGACGTTGCTGTTGTTGGGATAGGTAGAAGGGAAAATGTTGTTGCTGGTGGTGGTTGCGATGCTGATGGTGCTGTTGATGTTTCTTCTGCTGCTGCTGCTGCTGTTGTTGCTGATGATGATGAGTTTGGCGATGGCTATGAAAGTTGAAAAGTTTTATAGCCTCGTGAAACTGAGGGTGTGGGAAACCAGCTGGGATTCTTTCATTAGCAAATGCAAAGGATGGAAAAGGACTCTGGGTTTTACTGGAGCCGCTACCAATGTTCGGTTTGAGGATTGACGAAAGTGCTTTCTCTCTAGGACTTTCCCTTTGCTGGTTTGGTGATGCGAAAGGCCCTCCTGTAGTAGTGGAGGAATGAGGGAGCATAAAAAAGGAAAAAATGTTTAGTATGGGCCCGTACTTTGTGCAGCATTTTGTGGAGAAACTGGAGAAACACAGTATATATTTTTCAGTGGTTCAGTAATCGGAAACTCTCTTTTTTTATGCTCTGTCTCTTTGAACAGATGAAAGAGAGAGTTTGTGAGTACTTGTGTATGTGTGCGATCTACTTTTGCAAAAAAGAAAGAAAAAAAGACTGATTCAATTTCATTACCAATATTTACTAGTAATTGAGGATGCCGAAATTTCCGTTTTCCTGAAGTGAACTGATGTCCTTGTGAGCCATGAGAAGATGAGACGCTTGGATTGAGTTGAGTACTTGAAGAGAGTTGGGTTGTTTCGACGGATGTTGCCATTTTAGCTTTGCTCTTGTTCCTCGTGCTCGTGCCCTACACGAATCCATCACGATTATTTCAATGTAATGAAGGAAATAAGGTAAATTTAGTCTAGCATCATTTCCTCTGTACCACATGTACTCATTCCACTTGAAGTTGAAATAGTAATCATATATGTAACTAAATTCAGATATCCATTTCACAAAAAAAGTCATCCACTAGAGAGAGAAAAATGTCTACTTCTGCTGACTAGAGTCAACTATATTATTATTACCTACTCAAATTGTACACGCTAATATACTTATCATCAAATGAAATGAAATCTAATATTTTTACTCAATTTCCAAGCACAAAAAGCACAAGAGCACAAAACTAAAAGGAAACTACTCGTATGGTACACTTATGGTTCAACCTAATAAAAAGCTCTTTTAATACAATTCTTCCAATTTAGTTGTCTGATCATCGGAGAGAAAAAATCCCATGTTGTTGAGCATCATCAAATTGCATTTGTTATCAAATAGTTTCCTCGCTTCTGAACATAAAGGCAACTTCATTTATATGCTTCCAACCAATGCTGTTTGAAGATGACCATTAGGATTTGGCATAGAAGCATGAAAAATAGTTGTGCCTGCTCTACTTTTGGCTTGGTTTCCTGCCCACTTTCCCCATATTGGGTGGAGAACGTTGGTAGAATAGAGAAGAAAAAAAAAGTCATATATTTCGTTCTGTCTTTGGTGAGAGCTAGCTAAATGTCCTGGGCTGGGGAGAGAAAAAAGTGTGGTATGAAAGAAACATGAAGTAAATATTAACCTGTTTTGGGCTAGTTCCAAAGTTCATGGAAACATTAAATCCATCAATGTCCAAGGGAGAGGGACGAAAGACGGGACTGAAACTTTCATAAACAGGTCTCAAATCCACCTTCTCATAACTTGGAGTTGGAACACTGGTATTATTACTAGTGGTCCGGTCGTCGCCACCACCACCACCACTTTCCATCATCATCATAGTAGCACTGAGCTCTTTCCCATCATCATGGCCATCATCATCAATATCATCACGTTCTTCTTCAACACCAGAAGCAATATTACTGCCATCATCTTTATGACTATTGTTGGTAGTGGTGTTGGTTGTTGTGGATGTTGTTTCTGTTGTATTTTCTCCTTCTCCCGTTTCCATTCCAACTTCTGCAAGTTTTCTCTAAGATGACGATAACATTCATTTTTTCTCTCTCTCCCTTTCCTCTCTTCTTCACACACAAACTTCCTCTTTCATTTTGCAATCTTAATGGATTGGCATTGCTGCTATATGATCACCATCACCATCATCATGTCTATGATCATGACCATAATATCATTAAAGGCAAGGTGGGAGAGAGGAAGGCATCCCAAGGAATAAATTGGGGTTGCATCATCACTGTTACAGCAGCAGTCACCCCGAAAAAAAACCCAGTGATCATCATTGTAATCATTATCATTACATTACATCATCACTTCACATCACATCACCATTCAGCTTGACGGATCACAGATTAATCCGAATCAAAGCTGAGGCTACTGATGTGGGGAAGAAAATGCTACTCATTTCGTACTATTTCCACTCCATTCAACAATCATCACTTTGCCATCATCCCTTTAACCAAGTGGCTATTTACACAGGAGAAAGGAGGATAGCAGAGCCTCTAAAGATATCGACTTGCCTACCAACGACCAAGGATGGGCAAAATAAAAGTATTTTAAATGCCGTTTAATTAAAATACTTATTTAAAATACTTTTTTTTATTTTGTATTTTATTTTGTATTTTGATCGTTTTATTTTATTTAAAATATATATTTATTTTGGAGACTATTAGTATTTTGTATTTAAAATACAAAATACTTTGTTTGAAAATGTCTCAGAGTTTGCAGAAAATTTGCGAGAAAAATGAATTTTGTAAAGCCGCTGTCCCACACTCTTGCAATAATTTTTCACACCTTTTTAATCATATCCCAAGCAAACCATTGGCACAGCTGCTGTTCAAATGGTTTTGGCCAAATTGCATCACTTTTACAATTGAATTTTACATTTCAAAGTTCAATTCATCTTAACGCTAGGCCAGTTATTCTTATGATCGTGATTATTGTGGTTTTGAGTTTGTTGTTCAATACGAGAATGATAATTTTAAAATGCTTTTGCTTATAAAAGTTAATTAATTTTTTGATAAAAAAAGTTCACTTTAATTTACTTTATTCATCGATGTAAATTTTAAGTATAAAAAAAAAAAGACTTTTTTATCCATGAGTTAATCGTAAGACTATTTTGTATTTTGTCAATTTAATTAAAATAAAGTATTTTATTTTGTATTTTGATGTCTTCGGGAAAAAGGTATTTTAATTAAAGTATTTATTTTGAACGTTCTAAAGTATTTTGTATTTTAATTAGTATTTTGAAAATGTTTATTTTGCCCATCCTTGCCAACGACACTGAAGAGGATTTACTTGTGTTTTTTTCGTTCTTTCATGAGAGGAAAAGTCAACTTTACTTTTTATTTGTTCCGTTTAAAATCACCTCTACGCATTAACTTGAAGGAAATGTTGCTTCATTACAATGCAATATAATTCTTATTCATTTCATTACTTTGTCCTTGAACTGACTACCGCAATTTTAAAAATATATTCCGGTTCCAGTTCTCATTTATTTCCATTCTTCAACCGAAAATCATGCCATAACATAAAAGTGTTGGAAAACTAAGCGTTTGTCCCATTGCACCATGTCACCAAAATGGAAAAGTTACGGAGAGCGAGCATAATAAGCTATTTCAAAGTTTGAAATTGAACCATTTACCTCTTTTAAAACGGGGAAATAAAGGAGAACAGGGCCAACTAACAAAAACGACAGTATTATGGTAATGGTAAGTAAGGACAGAATCATAAACGTTAGCTGAGAAAAAATACTCCCAATCTAGTTTTCCCTTTAGTTGAGGAAAGGAAAGCGGAGCGGAGATTGAATGACATAAAATTGAAAGGGCTACATGCAGTTTGTATATTGCTACCTCAACATGTGGGAAACGTGGGGTAGATTCTTGCAAGAAATTGCGAGTTTATCCAGAGCTCCCCAAAAATAAAAGCAATTGAGAAACTAAGTAATGCACACCGCGTTTTAAAAGCTATGCTTTTACTTAATAGGAGTCTGCATGTTATGGGGAGTTTGGCAATAACAGTACTCTAATTTTTGAACCGTCCCTTGCATGTGAGCTGCATAAGGATGAAAGTAGAACTGAGCAAGATGAGTTAAAGGGAAGTTTTTTAAGCGTAGCTCTGACTCTGACGCAATAGGAATGTTTCCATATGCTATGCTATTCTTCCTCTGCAGTATAATTCATTGAGTCACACATGGTGAAAAAAGGGAAGCGAGAGAGAAAGCTAATTCGAGTTGGAAACTGGTAAAAAGTTAAACCAATTAAACGGTCGCCCTCTCCACTATTGGATTGGCTTTCAAATGTTTGAGAACTGCTTAAGTATATTACCACCAGAAAGTTGTTACTTTTTGTACTACAATGTCAAGGAATTGACATGAATCCGGAATAAAAGAGAAGAGGCTAGTGTGCTTACACTGTTCTTAATGGAATAGAAAGGAGGGGAAGAAATACCAGTCAACTTCTTTCTTCAGTTGAGCTCTTGTGTACGAAATATATTGGAGCAAAAAAATCCATAGGATTTAGTACCACTATATTTGTACATTGTGCAGTAGTAGTACAGAGAGTCGAGTAATATGGCTTAGAGCACAAGCACATTGCGAGAAAAAAAATACTACTCACGGTTTAATTTTCCTTCTGATAAGATCTCGACAAAGCCTAGTGATCAAGGGAACATGACTCAAAATCAATACCTGTGGGACTATAAATATTACTCGGAGGTTTTTCTCTCTTCCTCCACTTCTTCTCTTCGTCTTGTGTGAATACTCACTGCTGTGAGATGTGTAAGTATTGCATTGTGTATTCGAATCAAGCTGAGGAAAGCAAAGTTGGAGAACCCCATGGGCTCTCACTTTCTCACTCATATACACCAACTATTGAGGGACTCACTCACTACTACTAGGTATTTACTAGCATTGCATTTTTTTCTGCTCTTCTTTTTAGCCTTCTGAATAAAAATACCTCTGCTCTCTGTTCTCTTCTTTCTTGTTCACATTCATGAACAAAAGGGAGAGTGGAACAAAGGGAGGCTTTTTTCCTCTGCTTTTCTCAGTGTTTCGTCTGATTCTTTCTTTTTTATATTTTGTTGAACTATAGAAGAGAGAAGTTGGTTCAAAGCAAGGAACTCACTTACAAACGATGAGGTAGCAAAAAATGAGAAAGAACTAAAGTAGAAAAAAAGGATACAAGGAGCATGAAAGCTTAGACAACGAGATGTGTATCATCAGCAGGAAAATCAGCTTCAACTATCATGAAGAAGATGATGGTAGGGCGATGATGATGATGATGATAGGATTCACTTGATATTATCCATGTAGTGAGCAAAAAAGAGGAATAAAGTGAACAACCACTACATTTACTTGAATTTCTAGTGAATTAAACATACAAGCTTACTACAAGAGACCAATGATTATTTCCTATTGAGCTCTGCATCCAAAAAAGCGCCAACAATTTTGCTGGCGTGTAAAGCGAAAGGGAAAAGTAGAAAGGTGGGTTTGGCTCAAGTCAGAATTCAAACGTAGGTTTGTTTCAGCAACATAATATGTATTTTGGACTGTACAATTCAGTCACTAATCGTAGAAAGTAATTGTAACAATAAAAAACAGGGGGAAAGACGAAAAAAATGTAGACAAAGTGGTGGTCGTGGTGTGGAACAATAACAGTGGCACGGTTAGTAATGACACAGAAAGGTTTTAGCGGATGAGTATAGCATGATGATGATGATGATGATAATGAAAATGATGACGAGATGGCGAGGTCACATGCATTCTTAATAGTGACTTGCAGTTTTACCTCCAATTTGCTTAAGCAGAGTAAAAAAAACTCAGAACATTTTTTACTACCAAAAGCATTTACTTACATTAAAAGGAAAAAGTCATTTTAGCTAATTTTCCCACTCCCAAAGAAAAACAGAAAGCAGATTTTAGTTAGCTGCTTTTATGCTAGTGTTGAGCTTCATGCTTCCCTCATTAAGTACTTTTAGTTTCCTACCGGATTTAATTTTCAGGGGGAGAGTGGAAAAATGTTCATGAATTAGTTGTAATTAATGTAAATCCCCCCAAAAAAATTATATAAAAGTGGAGAGAGTTGTTTTATGATGGGGAAACGTTCATCGTCAGTGTTAAAAAAAATTACTCTCATGTATGTTTAGCAAGCAGAATCAGCAAACCAGTTTGGAGCAGAGGAGAGGGAGAAAATTGCAAAATCTGCTCAGTTTCAGTCTACCGTTACAAATGAAATTGCTGGGTGTATGTTAGTGTGTGTGTGTGGAAGGGGATCAGGGAGAATTTACTTTTTCTTGGGAAACAAGGCCATACATAACACCATACCATACCACACCACCATGTATAGAATATTCAGCTACTTTACGATAATATTAAATTAGTACGCACACCACCAAACCCTATAGATGAAATGGGGTAGTCGAGAGTAAGTAAAAGTACAACACAGCTCATGCATAACTATCAACTATCATGGTACAATGTTTTTTTACCTTCTTTTTTTTTTATATATGTTATCCTTCCTTACCTGAGCAGAACCAAGGAGTAGTAGTGGAAGCGCTAATCTTTTGGATTACATTTATAACTTGATACACACCACGCACTATACTACACAACACCACCATATTAAATATATCATCATACCATGTACTACTACACTTACACTAGCATATATAGATTACGACTACAAAAACGGTACAAAGTTTGAGTTTATCTTGTTTACTTGTTTATTTTCCAAGGATTATAAACACAATACCCCAAAAAAACAAACTAACTACATGCTAATTTTTTTGCTTACAACTTACTCGAGCCAACAAACACAAACACATACAAACATAAAATAAATATATAGAGAATAGAATGTTACGTAGCAAACAAAAATTAATTTTGCTACAAGACTGTAATACGTTTACTACATTGACTATGATATTTTACTTGTAAAGTATGGTAATGTAAGTAATATGTATCTATACTAATTTTCAAACTCAAACTGCTAACACAATTATATTAAATTACACTTTCTACCTTGGCAAATAACACACACCACCAAAAGCCAAGTGAGTAGTACTAGAAGAAGTAGTAGTAGATATGGAGAGAGGGGGACCACTATGGAAAGCAATTTTCCTACAAAATACGAGCTCACCCTTGAGATATACACGTTTTATTATTATACCGGGAGTATTGTGAAAGTGAGAATTTTGGAGAATTTGCATCTTACTTTCACCACCAAAAATAGCCCTTCCAGCACTCATCCAAGTCAACTGGGTGAGTAGTAGTATTGTTACTTTAAAAATTTTGTTTTGTAAAATAAAATGAATA
Organism: Orchesella flavescens; assembly: GCA_964034955.1. Taxonomy (NCBI): domain Eukaryota; kingdom Metazoa; phylum Arthropoda; class Collembola; order Entomobryomorpha; family Orchesellidae; genus Orchesella; species Orchesella flavescens. Next base: position 19,497,864 of record OZ035953.1, read on the forward strand.
CACCGTCCATAATATACTCTACGGCTATGCTACACACCTACACAAATTAATGGGAAACTACACTACGTTGACTACTATAACTACGAGCTGCATTCTTACTCTTGTAGGGGGGCATGATGGTCAAATCAAGGGGAGAATGAGATGTAATCTAATATAATGATAGAAAGCTTGTTGAGATGACGATGATGAGCTTTCCCTATGAAGAAACTAAGTTTTTTATGGTGTTGTATATTTTGCATGCATTACATTACTTGAGAGATGAGGAAAGGCTAATGAAATTGTGAATTTATCCAATGGGAAACCTTCTCACGGATGATGAGTTTGGAGATAAGAGTATAAGAGTGCTGAATTTTGTGAATTGCACTACGACTACTTTTACAACGTCTACTACACACGTTCCCATCCTACTAATCATCTTAACTCGGACAGAATGAATTTAGGTGAGTAAGAGCGTTGTTGAGAAAAAAAATCTACATTTCCTAGAGTTGGAGGCAAAGAGTAAATAGTGAGCACTTTGAGCAGTATAATATTTATGGTAGGATAGAATGCATATAGATTACACAATACTACTGGTTGGTTACATTCATGTTATGTGGTAGGTAGTAGGTTAAAGTCATTATCCCCTTGGATTGGTGAAATTGGGCCTCAAGAAAAAGAAATATTATCATTCATATACATTTTTCCTTACTTGTCTGGAAGGCTTGCTCAATTTCGGGAGAGTGGAATCAGGCCCTGCTCCTCCTATAGATGACGATGGTTGTGACAGCGTTGTTGAGGTTGGTGGAATAGGCCCTTTCTCAGCTTGATTTGAAGATGGGAGCTGCTGCTGTTGTGAAGGCTGTTCAAGATTGGAGTCTTGCTTGCAAGAAGAAGAATGCTGCTGCTCTGTCGTACAGTTGTGCTGTTGTTGCTCTGAGTTAGTATTCAACAACCCTTCGGCATGGTTGCTTGAGCTGGAGCCCTTCTCTGCTCTTGACGGCATGTCTCCCTCTCCCTGTTCTAGTGCCCCTTGAGTTCTTGGCCCCGATCTCTAGAGTGATTCCAAGGATTTCACGTCAATTTCACGATATGCATATTTTCTCTCTTCCTTTCTCATTCTTACTCAGCTAGCACGGTCATCATCATCATCACCATCATCTAACTTATTTTTTACGTAATATCTTACATGCTGAGCGTTAAAGTAAAAACTTTATAATCTACTTTTCTCTCATTTCTTCAAATGCTAAAGAGAACTGAGCATGATATTAGAGAGAGGAAGAGGACGTCGAGGAATCTTTAATATAGATAAGTGGCGAACCTGAGATGCATGTAATGCATGCAAAGATGTGGAAGGATGGCTACGGGGATTTACAGCCTCATGGTTTCCTACGTATTAGCATAGTCATGGAAAAAAAATTATGAGCATTACATATTATGATCTACCGTGAGTACCAAGAGAATCAAATAAACTGGAAGAAAACGAATGACAGACTGAATGCATAAGGAAAAAAAAGGAGGAAAAAAACCTGGTGCTTGTCTCAACGCTGGAAACAATGTAGGTTGATTTTGAAAAGGGATTGTCTTGATCCCTTTATTATTTCCGCGAACCTGGGTTGAGAACTGAAAAGGAGAGTTGTTCCGCTCATCCATCTTTCCCATTTCATACAAGTTATCATTATTTTCCCGCACATCTCTACCCAGGCTCTTTAAACTCGTGCGTATCCTCTCCTTATTGAAATAGACAGTAGGCTCTGAGAAATATGGATGTTTTTGTTCTCTCTTTGGTAGGTTTCTTGTCTGAGCCCAAGCTGGAACTGGTGGAGCTGGTGCACCTCCAGCTGGGGCAATCCTTGATCCACCATCCGCATGCATCATATGCATATGTTGAGCAGACGGCATTTCCAAATATTTCATATTGTCTCCGCTCACCATCCCAGCAATCTCTCCCTGAGATCTGAGTCGGCTATCTTGAAACCGGAGTTGAAGTGGGTTCTGGCCTGGAACTCCAGCTCCAGATGGAAACTCTGCAAACTCGGGATTCTTCTCCCCATGGGTAATAAAAGATATTGGATTGTTAACTCTGGTGATAGGCGAGGCTGTTGAGGCATACATAATGGAATGCATTGGGATTCCATCATAGCGAATCGGGTGGGACATGAGTGGAGCTCGGTTGGGTCCAACATAGTACTCGGGACGTGACTCGTACATCAATTCCGATCTTTCCCCAACTTTAGAAAACTTGAATTGGTTCAGTGGGCCGGATGTCAGGGCTTGTGGTGCTGATGGTTGTGGTGGTGGTCCAGCTCGCCTCATCAAGTGCCCGTCTTGCAGTGGTGACATTTGATACGTTGTGGGAGCAAAACTAGCCGGCGTCTGGAGCCTGTTTCCAGATGCCCCATTCCCTCCATCCATTGCTGCTAATTGGAAGAAGGGGCTGTTGTGGGGGAATTGAAATGTGTCTGGTTGGCCTGACATTGAAACTACAGTGTGACCTTGAAGGGAGGCATATTGAGGCACCGCACCATTCTCCTATTAATCATATGGGTCGTTTCAAAACATAAATATAAATCATATTTTTTAACAGGTTTCAGTGACAAAAGGGAGTTCCTTTCAAAAAAGAATCTCATTGACATATGAATCACGCGCTGTGTACTCTACTACAATAGAAACACAAATTCCTTTTCATGCACCCACAACAATGCGGAAAGCAACCATGGAGTGCATGGAAGAATACATGGAATTCACGAGGAGAATGCAATACTGAGAAGGAAAAAAAGCAATATGTTTTGCACATACGACGGGTTTCGCATTAATAAGGAGTCGATTTGGGTCCAAAGAGATGATGGAGGGGATTTGCTGCTGCTGTTGTTGTTGATGCTGTTGGAACTGCTGCTGCTGTTGATGATGTTGATGATGATGTGGACTTTTAATGGAGTTTGGTAGAGCAAGAGCAGGTCCAGCAGATGGGGAAGAGGCTGCAAAAAGATATGCGTTTTCCATGGGGCGACCTGAGCCAAGCGCAGACATTGGTGAGATGGAGGACACGCCGTGAGGGTTATTCCTACAAGTCAAATAAGATACAAGAGACTGTTAGGTAAAATGCCAAACTTTCGTTGATAGCTATAAAGAGACAAGTAGACAGACGCCGCTTAAAATCAGCATACAATACTAGCATCATGATGAGAATGATTGTAAAAGCCAGGAAAGCTGAGTAAAAGTAAGGGATTGTTATTTGGTTACAAAATTGTTTTGGAGTCCCCGATGGGAACAAAAGGAGCCACAACAGATTGGTGATTGGCACTTTCCCCAGGCCTCTGATCAGAAGCTCCTGATTGTTCGTTCAGGTGGAGGATTGGGCCTTGTTGTAGTTGTTGTGGCTGCGGGTGGAGTTGTAGTTGAAGATGGGGAAAACTCATTTGAGAGAGTTGCTGCTGTTGCTGTTGGAGAGCTGTTCCAAGATTCTCTGATTTTGTAGTTTGTAATTGTGGAGGATCCGCGGGGTTCTCCCGCTGTTGGTGTTGTACAAGCTGAACTTTTGACTCAGATGGGACTTGACAGTCATCTACCACATGAATTTTCCAGCCCAAATGCCGTTTCGTGTAGGACTAGAATAGGAAATTGGAGGAGTAAATAAATATAACTTTTGTTTCCTTTCCCACCCGCTAAACTTTCAGTAATGTCCTATAAACGTGGCACTTTATTTCAATGTCTGCATAAATATTTCGGAGATAATGTGAGTCAGAGATGCCTACCAAAAAGTTTGAGTAGGCATCTGATATATTATGAATGCATATATGTATACTTGTATGACAAAAGTTTTCACATTAATTGCAATCTCTACGTCCGTGCGTGCCCCTCTTCCTCCTTTCTCTTTTGCTCTTATCATTGTATCATAATCACCACCAGTCTCGCATCTATCCCATCATACATTATAGCACTACTGGTAAATATAAAGTAAAGAGATCTCCTCTTTGTCTAGACAAAGTATATGTTCAAGCCTCTTTTCATCTTTGACGAATATGACTCACATTTTGAGTAAAAACCAGAGAAGAATATTCCTTTGTTCTCATCCTCTCAGTTCTCTGGTTCCTACTTACTTTTAGTTTGGTAGGTCTACACATTTATGCGATGAAATATTTATTCTATTTCTGCTCTCTGTCAAAGTACTTCAAGTGCTCTGCTCTATTGCTCATGTCGAGTTATAAATATGCCAAAAAATAAAAAAAAGGATCGCTCCCTGTCTACCTACTCAACTCTCAAGTCACACCATAGCAATCCCCTAATTTTGAAAGTATATTTCACCTTAATAAATTCTAAATGTCAGGTTCATTTGGATGCATATAAGGTCTATTTTTAGGTTGAATGATTTTTTTACTCCCATAAGTATCCATTTTGCGTCCATTGCTACCACTCAATTTAAAAAGAAAATATGAGAAGCTCTAGAGCTACAAGTCAAAAAATACATATATAAAAGAAAATTGAACTTTACCTGATAATACAGCAAGTCCGGAGTGTCCTGGTTGGGAGTGAAGTGAAGTATTCCTAGAGACATAATATCAGGGGAAAAAGGAGTTGGATATATAATTTTTTTCCACAAATGTAATTCGATGCTAATAGTTTTTCCAATTTAGAAAATAATACTGATTCGTATGATAAATTGGCAACCACGAGAAACCTTTTTTCCATTCCACACAAATTTGACTACAAACCTTTTTCGAGGGTTGACGATGACATGAAATATAACATGAAGTGGGCGAATAAAAATTGGATATGAGTGTTACGCAAATGCATATAATATTATGTAATATCTAATACATGTGGTTAGATATCGATGAAAAAAATCTAAGCAAGAATAATACAAGAAAAATTATGGTTTCATCAATCCCGAAAATAACTTTGCAAAAAGTCTGGCACACCTCGATACAAATTTCATTTTTCATCCCGACAATTTTTTACCACTCACTATTTTGAAGTCAAGTAAATTACCATGTACTCCGTTTTTGTATATCTAGGTACACATTTGTATGTGGTGAAGCGGCAAATGCATGGGTTTGGAGAAGGAATGAATAGTTTGGCAATCAGATCCAACAGCCTCGAGTCAAACAACAGACAAAATTTAGTTTTTGAGAGTCATGTGGAAAATGGGAAAAACCGTTCCAGTGACCGAAAACAGATGAAAGTGGAAAAGATACAGGAGGGAAAGAGTTGTGGAGCGGGAGAAAGAGATAGAATAACATTTGATGGCATGTTGTTTTTTTGTTTTGATAAACGAGTTGTAGTTGTATGGGGTTTCCTGGTATTCCTCCAACGTAGTTTCTACATTCAAACATGCATTCACATTCACAAAGTGGAGGGGGGAAAGTTGTGTGTGCTCTTGTATTTGTAATAGTACACATTTCCTCTTGCATTTTTAGAGCAAGTAAAACATCTAGGTGGTGGTTGGTGGGGACAAAGTGGTCTCAATAAACGCCTGGTTTTTCTCAAACATAAAACTCTAGTTACATAACTTTCTTCCACTAGCTGTTTCCCAAATTGACAGTGAAAGTCAAGCTCATGCTTTCCAGCACTCTCTCACTCCACTCCGTTGTACATTAGTTTGTACTTATTGAATTGTGGATATTTTCATGTGTTACATAACGACAAAAAAAATTGGGTTGTGCCCGCCGTCTCTGTTAAAGGGGGTTTTTTGGTATGGTTTTGAATGTGAGTGAGTAACAACCACATCATCACCACAACAACTCAACCACATCAGTTTCATGATCATGAATCTGAGACATGAATTTTTTTTTCTTGAGGAAAAGGATGATGATGGAGTTAATGGCTATTCCTTGTACATACCAGAATGGCCTTTGTCACAGTTGAGGAAGAGGGAGCGTTGGTAGGCAGCGTAGGACGTGAAGAAATCAGCAGGCTGATTTCCGTTTTCGATCCATCGACACAATTTTCCCACGGCTGTTGGTATATTCCTTCCACGAGAGTCACGCTCCACACCCGCATATACTTTCACGCCCTGCAAATATAAGAATATAGTAGAACATCAAAATGTAAGAGAGTAAAAAACCACATGGTTCACAAGAAAAAAATGGAAAAAGAATATCCTATCACAAAACATTATATTTCCTCTCTCGCCTTAATGTACATGGACACATGTGTATCTTTGGTGGATGGATAGTACATAGGTACTATCAGTATTAAAAGGGTCTAAAAGAGAGTTTTTTTTCATTTCTCCAGCAAAAAAAAATATCGACAAAAATTGCAGCTGGAGGCAGCCATTGGCACCACCAAGGGTACACACATCAATGCTCATAATTCATTTTCACTGTACAGTACACTGTACAACAATGTCATGCAATGCATCATGCGTCTTGGGGAAAAGGAAACGAACATCATTTATTTTCTTCCAAACTTTCTCCTCCATACTCCAATTTTTCTTGTTCATTTGCACCACCATGTACTTTGATTTCATGCTTCCTTCTGCAACTATCTGTATGCAGTATGCATAAATATATCTGTATATTTGATATAAAAAACGAAGCCATAGGGAAAAAACTATTTTTTTTATTCAACACTGGAAAAAGTAAAGTGATATGCTGGAAAAAATAATGCATGCCATGTATTACATCACTTTACTCTTTCACTCATCATCCTCCGTATCCATTGCTCATTCGGTTGGTAGCCTAACTCATAGTCATTTCCAGTTTGTGAGACTGGAGAGAAAGATACAGTAGTTTATGTTCCATATAGTAACAACAACCTTCCATGTAAGCAGTTCATCTCCCCCTCTTCCTCACTTTCTTTTTAACTTGGAGGCAAACTGATCAGCCACGATTGATGCATCTTATGGGCTAAGCACATTTTAATGCTTTGCTGTCACTACCACAATATTGCTAGTTTGCTGCCGTCCCTCATAGAGGAAAAAATAAAATGGAACTTTACCAAAGAAAATGAGAGAGTAAGGTGGTTGAGGAAAAAGCGGAAAATGCTTCTTTTTTTAACAGCAAACTGAGAAGCAAGCCTCCACATTTTATATGTGCCAGCCGCTCTTCCTGTGATATAAGTGATGAGGACGGATTTATGGGGGAAAGGGAAGGAGAAAATATTTATAAGTAGTGAAATGCTTCACTTTTAACTTGTTTTCTGCTTTGCTGACTTTCCCTTAGCTGTTTTTTTCGGCATTGCTACACAAAGACATTATTGTACATCAGCTTTGTTGTGGGACAGAGCACCTATTTGTTACAAAAGAAATGGTGCTTTTTACTCATCCACATATTTTCCTTGAAAACAAGCTGTTACTCCATGTTACACTATATGAGGATTGATGCTGCTTTACTACTACTAGTTCCACTTTTTTTCTTCTTTAACATTTTCTTTCCTATCCCTTCATTCAATTCAACCCACAAAGCCAACAGCCAAAAAATGGTAACAGCCAAATCCTAAAGTTTTTTTCTCTTCTTCTTCTGTTGAATGTTTATATCCTTCATTTACAAACAAAATTGTAAATCGCACAACTCCATGCCCCATGCCCCATATCCCCTTCCTTCTAGCTAGACATTACCATATAAATTTGCAACTAGAGAGAAAAAGGAAAAGCAAAAAGTAAGTGGATTGTAAATGGAGGGAACATATATATTTATTATGATCAAAAGCTAAGCTTGCTATATTTCCTTCTCTCCATCCAACATTTATATCACCATCAACCGACATTACCGCGGAGCCACATATGTGAGCGTTATGGTTTTATTACACCCATTCAATACAGACAGACACACGAGATAAGCGATGGGATGGGATGGCATGGCATGGCAATGCATGGCACACAAGCAAACTGTAAATGGGAAGGGCAAAAGAGAAAAAAAGCAGGGATGAAAATCCATTATCACTTGATGACTTGCCATGTGATGATGATAAAACGTGTGTCCTTCATTCCAACAGACACACACATACATAGACAAGAAGAAAAAAAGAAGAAGCGAGCGAGCGGAGTACTTATCAACCAACATACTTAAATGTATTGGCGCCCATCATTATGTACATACCAACAATGGGAAGTAAGTAGAAGCATTTACTTTTTTCTTTTCATGACGGTGGTGAAAGCGACAGCACAAAATATATTAAGGAGAAGCACAACATACTTAACGGAACCAAGCATTGTTTTTTCTCTTCTTTGGAAAGGTGATCCCCTTCATTTTGCTCCAATTTGGAGGAATAAAAGTACACAGAACTGGTAGGGAAGAGAGGAGCCATCTGGTTCAGTTGTTAAAGGTCATGGTAAAGGATAAATGTGCAATATCTTTCTTCTTTTTTATGGGTAGAGAGAAGAGATACAATATAAAAATATTTATGGAGGGGTATAATATAATGTGTCTGTTTGGAAACGCGGAGAGGAGAAACAGGGTATCATAATATTGTGTAGCAGCCCGTAGTTGCCAGTCCTAGCGTGGCGCTACGTTGGCACTGACTCAGATCACAAAGAGCATTTCATAACGTTCACAACGGATCACTGGTAGAGTGAGTAAGAGCGAGAGAGAGAAAGTATGGAGCAGTTGGCAAAAAGTCGTAAAAACCAGGGGGAACGGAGCAAAACAGAGGAAAATTGTTGCAGCGAGTGAAAACGTCAATTATCCATTTTACACGCCAGCTTAGGCTTTGAAATGAATCGCTACAAATACTTAATCCCTTTCCTCTCCTCTCTCTCTATTTTTTGGCTTGTCAGAGATAAAAGGCTTGGTGGATGTTGAAGAGAATCAGATGCTCAATGCAATTTTATGTTAGTAGCCGTTTGGCCCCACCTGTCTTTCAATCAGGGACTTGGTCTCGTGGCCTCCTTCTGGATCATCAGTGATGTAGAAAGGATTGTAGTCGGATGGATTGTCAGCGTTGTCGCCTCCCTGAATGACTGAACACGGCCAATAGATATAATAATATTAAAATTATTACGTCATACTTCTTCCCTCATCCATTTGTCAATGAAAGGAGGACAAAAAATGGGGAATAAAATGTTCATCCATTCACATTTATTTTTTTTGTTTATTTACCAAAAGTATAGTTTAAACTCCGAACGAGATATATTTCCGGCAACAGGAGTCCATTGATGTACCAGGCTTCTTGTGGCTTATCCTGTCGACCTAGATTTGCAAAATGGGGAGAACGAAATGACATTAATTTTATACTCAAAAAGTGGCTCATAAGATCCTCAACATATTCTCTTCTCTCTCACTAGCTTTCCTAAGCTCCTTCAGAAGCTATTTGTATTCAAGTGCAGGGAGCAAAGAGGGATATAGAGTTCACCATATTTTTTGATGTGGTGTAGAAAATGGTAGAATAATATTGGGACCATTTCCCTATTATATTATTGGAGAGTGAAAATGTAGCATTTTTTGAGAGAGAGAGGAAACTCATAGAAGTTGATATGAACCTGTAATGGATCTGTATCCGTATGCTCCTCCAGTTGGTCCAAGCTGGGCATAATAGACGCGATCATCTGGCTCAAAGCAAGGGATGGGTGGAACGGCCCAGGATGTAGGACTCGGTGCAGTGGCTGGTGCCTTGTATTCTTGAGATGGAGCACTTGAACCAGTCAATTCAGCCACGGGAGAGGCAGTCGATTGTGTAGTCACGCTCTCTTTCTCCCTTGCAGTAGTGGGAGCAGCCGTTGTCGTCGTGCTACTAGTTGTGCTACTCGTTGAGGGATAAGGTGACGTAGTCGTTGTGAAAGAAGAAGCAGCAGCAGCAGTCACTGATGCTGCTCCCCCAGTGTTTTGTGCAGATGAGGCTGCAGCAGTTTGGGTACTCTGCAAAAGAATTGTAGCAGGACTGGGAGCATTTTGTGAAGTTTCAGGCTCTGCTTCCGGTTCTGGACATTCCCATCTTGGCGATCTTCCAAAATCAATGTAAAGATCATCTAGAATTCAAGGATACACCCCAAAATCCCTTAGTAACTATGTATACTCTCATAGAAAAAGCGGAGTCATTCATTGTGTGTGAGCATGAAAAAGAGAGAGAAAGATATTATATAAGTAATATAAAACGCAAAGCCAGGCCCCATTTCATAGGATGATGATGATGATCGTTTATATAGAGAAATCTCTCGGTCTTTCTCTCTCTTTCTCCTTCACTCCCTTTTATTTTACGAAACTAGGCCAGAGCCAGGCCACCACCACCACTCTTTCCTTTCCCTTTTCTCCTCCTTTTCGGCAGTTAAAATGGCATCCTCATATTATTAATTCCTAGTGTATGATATGTGTAAGCACCACTCTCATATGCATAAGTACATTAGTCTCTCTCACCAGCCCGACCATATGGATATTGAAAAGAGGAGCAAACCTTTATTCCGAAGAGAGTGATACTGAGCTAGACCATCCTTTATTGGACCAACAGCCCAAATCACGGGCTGGCTTCCATTAGTCAAAATAGCTTTATCATAGATATCCGCTGCTCCCAGCTTCCTTTGGAAAGTCAAAATTGTAAATCCATTTACTGACGCGGCACTCAACATTCGAACATTGTTTGTTCCTTCCTGTAACAAACAAAAGGGAAGATGAGAGAGAAACATAGGAGAGTTGTTGGAAAAAGAGTGAGAGAGAGGAAGTGACGAGCTCAAAAACACTCTTTGAGATTCTTCCTCTCGTCCTCATCTTCTCCAATGCAATCTTCAATAAAATTCCATTTTGTCCAGTTGTGTAAGTAAATACAATGTCATTCAATCCTCCTCAAGTCATTCTACTCCAACAACCCTCTCAAACTTTTTTCTTCTTCTACAAAAAATACATACATTCGAGCGAGCTTTCCCTTGACTCTCGATAGATCTATACATTATATCATATTTCATATTATTGATCTCATTTATTTTGTGTGCGTAGCCTAGTTCTGGTTGGCTCCTTCTGGCTGTTGTTATAGGCGAGTCAATTTGTCGCCAAAAGAGAGACATTCATTTTCCTGTTGTTGGAGAATAGAAGCCCCTTCTCCTTTTCATAACCTTTGACATATCGGTTGAAAAGCATAGGTAGAAATAATGAGCGACGAGATATGTATGACGTGTTTTTTCCAAACCTTCCATTGAACATCTGGACATGAGCCAGCGTTTCCGATGCAGACAGCTTTCCGTTCCAAGTAATAATCTGTCACATGGCCACGACCAGTTGATTGATCAAGCCATCCAACTACGGCTGTAAATGAGTAAAATGAAAATACAATGAATAAAAACAACACAATAATTAATTAATATATGAAGTTTGTAGAAAGGTGACTAAATGCAGCCATATAGTTCTAAATTTCCCCCAAACAATTATTTCCATTTTTTTGTTCTAACTTTGGAGGCAGATTTTTTTCTGGCTTGAAATTTTATATTTTTGGTACGTTACAACCAAAGCTAGAGTTTCATTTTAAGGATGTGTTATTATTACACTATATGGTTAGGAGATAATGGTGATGGGATATTCTATTGAAGTCACCGTAACGCTCTATCTTCTAGTAAAATATCCTGTTTTGATTGAAACTTAATACGTATGAAGCTTCTTTGGTATCTTAATAATATCCGTTTCCGTCGTAGGGTATAATCTGCTATTGGTTCAATTTTAGCTTTGAAAAAGCGTATTGTTATTTGACCTTTCAAATTAATATTTTATAACTTTATTGATTGGTTACCGTCAGCACCCAGCATCACAGAGCGATCATTTTCCCCAGAGAGTCCAAATGACATGTAGTTTCCATCATCTGAAACAAAGTCCCGTTGTTTTAATTTAATGCTCATATAATCCAAACATTCTTTTAGAACTTTTTTGGAAAGAAATCAGAGTTTGTAATAGGGTAAAAGGAAAACTGAAGCAGAATATTATGATGTAATCCTCTAAAACATATTTTTATTACTCATAACAGTGGATAATAAAAGTTTAGTCATGAATATAAAAGTCAAGTTCTAATGAATGATCATGATTAATAAATGCAATGAATTTGATCCGTGTTCAAACTATATTTATGCTTCGAAAAATCTAGGTAAATCTACTCCTTTCCTACATTTCTCCATTATCAACTATACAAACAATGCAAGCAGTGAGGGGAGCTTCTCAAGTCAAACAGATTTTATTTTACCTGGCAGCTAGCATCTCTCTCTATAATAATTATTCATATTTGTTTCCGTTGTCCTTGTACTTGCAACTAAATTTCAACTAAATTCAGAAATTTAAGGCTGAAACACGAGTCTGTTTGAATCTCAATTATTTTCATGCTTGTTCATAATTTTACTCACAAAAAAATCGATTGGAAAGCGAACATTTTGATATCAACAATGTTGACTGCTCTGGCACTCTCTCACTCTCAAATTAAAAAAAAAAGAAGTGTAGCCGAAAGCAAACGCAATGAGGAAAGGTAGTCAATATTGACACATAATATGTATGTTCGTTCTACCTAACAATAAAGTTTGAACAGTATTATGGGGGTATTATAAACACGTAAAGTGGAAAATGAGATATGAGTTATGCGTTGAATACACAAAAGAGTTTTGCTCTGCTAAATTTTCACACATTTTGCCTCCTTCCATCCGGAATATATGAATTTGACTTGCTGTGATACATCATCACATCACTTCACTATACCATTTCCTTTTTGCTCAGCATGACTGATTTTGAGTCCGGAAGTGCTACGTAAGTATAGATAGTGGCAAAGTTGCCCGTTTCATAAACAGCACAGCATCTCTTATGGCATGTTTTTCAAAGGTGTACGAATTGCTGTGGTTTACTCCTACATTTCTCCAATGAAAACTGGCGATGATGATGACGATGATGATGATGAGTGTGAGTTAGTTTTTGGGAGTATGAGAAAGTAAAACATGATGATGATGATGAGGATGGCAGAAAATGGGAGAGACAAAATTGATGTGAAACTGGGATGAGAGAGAGAACGAGAAAATAGGAGAAAAGTGCTACAAATACAAATACATACCAATGCGGCCAACCAACTGGAAGACAATTGTTTCTCCGCTTCCAACCACAGACCAGCGTATCTCAAGAGCCGACTCATCATGTAAAACTTCGCAGTTGAGCCGTGTCTGTTAAAAGTTTCATAATTTGTTATTCAACTCGACTTTGCATAAAGTTCGGGTAGAGAGAAGAAGGGAACAGGGGGAAAATGGGAGCAATTGATAATCTCCGGATTCCTCGTGTATAATCATGAGTGGGTGACTGAGCACATGGGGGAAAGAGTACAAAGCACAACAGAGATTACAAGATTTTCCTTGCACACATTTTTCAACGTTGTGGAAAAAAAGTATAAGCCCTTGAGTCTCAAACGGATATTTCGTGCCAAGTCAAACCAATGCCGACTCTTTATTTTTTGTTCAACGTGGGTTACATTTATACATCGGGATGTACATAACCAGAACGGAAAAATAACTAGGTGTGTAGAAATGAAAGGAAAAGGAAGAACTAGAAGACTAAAAAGGAAAGCTTGGTTGTTTACCAGATTAAGATAGGTAACAGCTTCATAAAAGAACTGGAGTGTGTGCACATTAACTTGATGAAGCTGATGAGGATGATCTCTTTCAAAAACCTGAAGAAAGTTTGGGTAATTCAATACATCAACTTTTGTCAGACAGACAGAAACGTGTGGTAGTAGAAGGGTAGAGACTCGAGTCACTCCCAACATAAAACTTTTTTTTTGCAATAATGAATTCTGCTACACCAATTCAGGGCAATGGAAAACTTTCCAAAATAAAACAATTTCTTTTCTACGGTCGCTCATGGAGTGAGGTTGTCCCTAAAAACTGTCTTTCAATCTCCTCTGTCGGTCGTCTCGTCTTCGTGATCATTTCTAGAAATGCATTACCGTAATGATTTCTCTCTCCAAAAAGTTTCCCATTCATATCCTCCTCCTCATCATAATAAAGAACCTTAGTACCGTAGGCTTCTATTGTCTGCCTGTCTCCCCATTCAATTCTCTGTTTCTCTTTACGACTCAAAATATATTCCCAACTTTTATGTTCTACTTCAAAATATGGAAACTATCCACTTTAGATGACAATTAGCTGTCACGTCACATCAACTTAGACTTTGTTTCCCAAACTTTTATTTGAGCAGGTGAAAGCCCAATTATGTCATTCACGATGATTGGCAATGCGTTTGGAAACCGTTCTCAAAATATAAACTAAAGTAGTAATAGTAGATAGACGCTGCTTGAATAAAAACCAAAGTTTGGTATGAAATGAAATGAATGATGAATAATAAAAAAGAATAATGACAGGCTGCTTCCAAGAAGTTTTACCTTTTGATTTAAAACATGAAAGGAAAGGTTGAGGAAACGAAGAAGATTAAAAAAAAATCTTTCAAAATTTTGTACCAAAAAACAATTCTATATTTCATGGCTGCAACATCATTCACATGATAATAAAAAATATAAGCATGAGAAACAAGGCATGAGTAAATAAAGTGAAAGAAGAAGAAGATAAAATAATTGTATATTTGGTATTACATTTTACTTGGTGAAATAACAAAAGGTGGAAATATCCATAGATACATACATAAGAGTTACAAGTAATGTTACATATTTATTTTATTTTGTATTAACAAAAAAATGAAATTATGAAATAGTTTCGGTGAATCGATGAAGTACTCAAAAGTTACAAAAATATATAATATGTAGATATATAATATATATTATATGTATGATGCGCAATAAAAAAAATTATATTACAATTCAACTTTGTTGTTCTCTATTGATAAGATTATATTATTATTGTTGTTTTTGGGAATATGGCATGATGCTAATCTCCCAATCCCATTTTTGTTGTTGTTGATCATCTAGTAGAGAGCTGCAGCGGTGGAGGCGCCATGGCTAGTTCTGAGCGTGTAGGTACTAAACCCATTAGCTCCAATTGTATGGTATCCACCGCTCAGCGTCGTGGTGGCAGCAGCAGCGAGTGGAGCATGGGAGTAAAGGAGTCCATCCTGAGTGATATGATTTGTATGTACAGGAGCTGCAGCATAGGTTGGGGCTGAAGTTTGATGATACGTGATCAGATTCCCTTGTGGTGCTGCAATAGCCGTGTTGTAATGGATGGCATGATGCGTTGGCTGGTGAATAACCGGTTGTTGGGCCTCCGCAATGTGATAGTATTGTTGCTGAGGTATTTGTTGAGCAATTGGAGCAACTGCCGTAGTTTGTACATAAGTAGGAGCGGAGTGGACCAGAGCGTTTGTGTCATGATAACCATAAGAAAACTGCTGGTGGTGGGGGTAGGCAGCGGCTGCCGTTGTGGTCTGGAGATATGGTGATGGTGTCACTGAGAGCAGCTGAAAAATTGACAGTGGAAATGAAGAGTAAGAGGCATAATTTTTTTGCTGATAGTACAAAAGAAGAAATCAAGTTGGGTCATGAGTGAAGAAAGCCAAAAAAAATAAGAGCAAGACGAAGGGACGAAGGAAGAGCAAACGAGAAGAAAAGAAAAAATGCTCTTTGAAATAGATATGAATTGAATATAATGAAATGAATTAGAGTATATAATACGGTGGTGATAGAGAAAAAAAGGATGGTATATAGTAGTTACTTAGTAGCAAGATATATAGAAAAAAAGAGAGAAAATAAAAAAAAACGACACGACTGGAGACACGCATCCTCTTCCAGCTTTTATGCATGTCACATAACATGTCAGCTTACGTGTGTGTCAGCAAAATCTGCTGGAAACTTGACGGTCCCACATTATGTATATATGTTTCTACTCATACCTTCGTATTTTTTGTAGTATAGCAACTGTGTATATTGTTACGGCTACTAGGCAAGGTTACCTAAGTATGTTGTTCTGATAAGATGAAAGAGGACAATTCATATTTTTTTCATTGCTTACTTGTGGACTGATTCCGAGCATACGGAGGGATGGGGGAACGTTGAGACCTTGTTGGATTCTTACGTGACCATAATCAATGCCGTAGATTCGAGACCATAAACCAAAGTAGTCAATATCAAAGATTGTCAAATCTCCTGGTAGGCTTAAAACAAGAGTCTTTTTATCAGCTCTTGCCAATGGGGCATCTCCACCGGTTTCATCGGGTACACGGATTCCATCTGGACCGGGAGTTCCACGACCAACCCAGAAATGCAAATCTAAACAAAAAGCAAAGACACAAAAATTCCAATTGCATACCACAAATAATAATTTCCAGTTTTAATTAATACACTTCAAAAGAAGAAATACTATGCAAATAAAATACCTTGAGCTTGTCCATCGTATGTAAAGTCAGGTACGAGAATGGTTTGAGCATCCACCACAACAATAGGTCCTGAAGCAACACCTTGTCCAACGATGGAGCCAATAACGTGAGGTTGTGGATAATCGAAATTTGGTGGAATGTACAAATCACCAAAGTTGACCTGAAACACAGAGCCAAGTCAAAAGTCCAATTTTCAACACATTCTTATATCATCGTAATCATGATCATCATCTATCTATCTCTATCTTCCTTTTTTGTCTTCAATATCTTTTATGTAATGTTATGTTTTAGTTTCTTTTTAATCAAATAAATGGATCCATCAATCTTTTCTATCAACATAAGAATTTATTGTTGACTTGACTGATTATGTTTGCTTGGCTTTCCTACACATGATTTTCCTGACAAGGTCAGCTCTCCCATTTTATCATCCCAGACAGACAGATTGTCTTTAAAGGAGCAGTGGTGCAGTGGAAAGAAAAGTACATGCATATACCATCTTACCGTTACTTTACTTTATTATAGATTCACCTTGAAACGGCTTTGATGCATCTTGTCTTTTTTTAAAACAACATAATAAACTAAAATACATGCCTTGTACATGAGTGCACCTTGTAAATGCTTTGTTCACTTGTTCTAGAAACTCATGAAGCATGACATTATGACCCCCCTTCACAAATGATTTTACACATTTTTTATTCAAGACAAATGCAACTCCACACCACCTTCACAAAACATATTAACGTTGCATTTTTTTTCAATTCTCAATGATCAATAATAGAGCTTAATTGTTGGTGCTAATCACTGTAGATATCAATCATTGATTATCAAAACGAATGGAAAAAGCCGTCAATCAATACACATTCATTTTAAAATGTTATGCTTTTTGTGCCGCTTGTATTGAAAAAAATGAGAGATTTGATTTGATGGGATCAATAGAGATTAGTTATACTAGCCACGATAGTTCATCACATCACATCACATCACATTACATCTTACTACTAATCTGTTTTGCCTGTCAAGAGATGAGTTGAATGAATCTAGGTCAATAAATTTTTCTGCCTCCTCATCTTCATAGCTCTTTTCTGCTTGAGCATATTTCTGAAATTTTCAAAGGTCATCATCACTTCACGTCACGCCACGTCAAGTAAAAAATTGACTGCTATTTGATAATGATAACTCTGATGTGAGAAAGCTATTAGTCTTGGTCCCTAAAAATCAATCCAATCATCTCAACACGTGAGACATTACAATACTTAAAGTTAGTAATTTATCTCATTCAACACTAATCTCATCATAATCATGGTGATGACGTACTTCAATTCTCATTTAAAAACTAATACAAATTCAGATCAGATTCCCTTTCTCATTTTTTCCTCTCCCCTTCTCAAGTGGATAGCCTTCATCTTCATAAAAGTTTTTCATGCATATTACTTTAAGTACCTTTTGAACTTTAGCAAAAGGTTTCCTCTTTGAAAGCTTCCACTTTTGCATAACTTTTAAAAGGGTGGTTAGGGTGTAGTACTTTTGGTGTCATTATTGCATAACCAGACTCAAGAGTAAACTTTGCCCTGAAGGTCAGTCAGTTGAGCAATTCTTGGAAAAATATTATATTACCATTTTTTAAAAAAAATCTTTCTGTGAAAACTTTTAATGGGAGGAACTTGACATGCGGTGATCTTGTTAGCAAGACCCAAATAAGTGGTAGAGTGTTGAGAGCCGTAAAAGAACAAAGGAAGCATGTGGACCTTTAGGTACTTGAGTACTTGTTGTAGCCTGATAATTACATTTGAAACTAACGCTAGTCATTAACTCATCAACTGTTGAGATGCCAAACATGAATAATTACTCACTTCGTATGCGCGACACCAAACAGCAAACCATTTAATGTCTCTCAGCGTAAGTCCATCAGGGAGGGAGATGGTGATGTCATTTCCATTGTAAGCTGTCAATACTTCTTTGCTGAAAAACAAAACGAGATCAACAACATCATTATCACATCTGTTTTGACAAAAGGACATCAACAACATCATTATCACATCTGTTTTGACAAAAGGACATCAATAAAAAAAATTAGGAAGGACATATTTGATTTAATCTCATTTTGTTCTGTCATTCACTGAGGATAATGATCATAAAAAATTATTTTTATTCGGAATGTAGATTAGAAAGATGCTGACAAAATACAAAAATTGTGCATGGCATCCACTCCGCTAACAAATTTGATTTAGTTTGATTCAGTGACTACCAATGCAATGCATTGCTTGTGGCGTAGGAAAAGGGGGAAGGATTCTGGAGTGATAGTAGGAATGAAAAGAAAATGAAAGTGTCTAGAATCTGATATAATGATATCTTTAATTCAACACAAAGTAAACGTGCAAACCAAAAGGCTAGGGCTCAACCAAAAAAAAAAAAATGTACAACTGTTACGGAAATAATCAAGATCATGAAAGCATTGAGCCACACACGACGGCATGGAATGCCATGAATGAGGTAGAGGATGATAATAATAATAATAACTTGCTGATGATGATGATATTGTATGATATAACATAACGAGAGCCTTTTTTTTTGTATAGTGGTTGGTTGGGTATTTGGGAGGTTTACTTATGGTATACGGAAGTATCGGAAGTGTCATGGGGACTCAAAGGTAGGGTAATGAAATGACGTCACGTCATCATAGTTAGCAAGAAATGTAGCTACAGTGAAAAGGGATTTCATGGGTGATGGCATTTTCCAGCAGTTTGCTTTTGTGGGGAGTGAGTCGGCAAGGAAAAGTGGGTACTCTCGTGAATATTTTTAATAGACAGGAAGATGGACAGAAGAGGATGGGATCCGGATGAAGCCACAATTACAAAAGAGACTTCCGCTACCTAATAATACCGACAAAGGGAGAAGGAAAGAGGCGAAGAAAAAGAAGAAGAAGAAACTTACGTTCCACGTTCATTCGGGACGATAATGCCTTGAGGACCAGGAGCCTCCGTGAATCCAATCCAGAAGAATGCATCTGCAATCAGAATAGAAAAGATGGGAGATAAAAATCATTTTCTTTTCATCAAATACACACACATATACACACATTCATATAAATTTTTGCTGTCGTCTTTTCCATTCGTCGTTTCCACAATTCCCTCATAAGCTCAAGCGCAAGTACACACACACATACAAATTTTCCTCTTTTCTGAATTCTTTATTCGTCGTTATCATCAGCGAAGCGGAGAAAAGATGGGGATGCCGATAGCATGATATTACAGATTATGAGTGCAGTGTACTAAAGTGAAGCACGACGACATCAAGTTTTGTTTGGCTTTCTTTTCCTCTTAATAATGCCGTTACATATATGCATGTGCACCGTGTGGAGCTCATGTAGCAAATGTTCTCTATATTTTTCTTTCTAAAAAACACATACCTTTCTACCTACCTTTCATCTGGAAAAGTAAGGTTTAATTCAAAAAAAATCTACATACGAATTTTATATTATCCTTTTCATTTCTGTCTTTTATTTTCCTTTAAAAAATCCCCTTTTCTCTCTTGATAATATACTTACTGTTCCCTCTCTTTTTTTATTCTTAGGCTAAATTTTTATTTTTCTTTTAGCTCGTTACCTCCGTCTTTCCATCCCATTTTCGAAGAGACATTCAAATGAGTCTCATAATCACAAGAGACTGTTGAAATTCAAAAAAGGGATATTTGCCAATATATTTAATACTGGAGCTTCATATAAGTAACACTGGGAATGGCCCACACCCGATGATTTTCTCTGGGTATTGTATGGTGTAGTACCCCCGATTTTAGTTGGTTTTTTTTACCTTGTCTCACAAACCAATTCATCTTGTACATGGGTTGCATACCATTT
Organism: Orchesella flavescens; assembly: GCA_964034955.1. Lineage (NCBI taxonomy): Eukaryota > Metazoa > Arthropoda > Collembola > Entomobryomorpha > Orchesellidae > Orchesella > Orchesella flavescens. The sequence goes on from OZ035953.1 coordinate 19,517,892, forward strand.
TCATCATTTTTCATTGGGAAAAGCTTTCCAGCTCTAATGGAAAGAGGAAGAAACCCCTGAGATGTTTCTCTGTTCTCTTGTGTCCTTAGTACTACTACTACAGGATGGCATAAGCAAGTAGTCGCACATGAGAGGACTCTGGCTGGATTTCTCTTTTCTGTAGTTAAGTTGGGTCCTCCCAAGTAATTTATTTTATGGGGTCTTCGATACAATATAGGAAGAGAGAAAAAATCTTGTCTTTCTTATTCTCCACCAGCGTTACTTATATTGCTTTTCTCTCTCAGATTCTCCATTTTTATTCTTTCCTAGCTCTCTTTTTTGTATTTGCTTACACTTTTTCAAATGACTTGAAGAAGCGTTCCGTTCCATCTGCAGCTATTTCTTGGAGGATGATGGCACACTTTTTTTCTCTCAGCATATTTAAAATATAACGAGCAAGAGGAAATCTCTACTCACTCAGTCTCTTCTCCACTTTCTCATTCAACATCACATTATATAACATTACATTATGCGTCGTAGTAAAGTGTGGAGGAGCTGAAGTGAGTGAGAGTAGTATTCAAATAAGAGTAATATGTTCACCAAAAGACTTGAATTTTTTTATACTCATTTTAATATGTCTTGGTCTTCACGCCGAAATTCTCATGGTGAATAGAAAATATATATTATTATGTGCTCTCCTCTTCTGATACTTAAACCGGAGGATAGCAAAAAAGAATAGGGAGAGGAGGAGACGACGACAAGAGAAGGAAAACAGATACATACATGAATGGCTGATGAATGTGATGTGATGAAGGATACTTTAAAAAGGAATGAAGGTAGAGAGAGAGTGAGAGAGTAGGCTAAATCAAAAGTAGTAGTCTTTACAAAACCTGTCGACCCATGAAATTTCCTACTTTTTCCTCTTCTCTCTCACAACTATAAAATAACCAGGAATTTTATATGCATGTCACGAATCACACAATTCATACAGTGAAAGCCCATAAAGAGTGAAAGAGCGACAGAGAGAGAAAAAGAAAATATACATTTTACACATACTTTTCCAGTTCACGACTTACGACTTTTCTCTCTCTCTTTATTCTTGTCCTTTCATAATAATGTCAAGTTTACAGCAATATTATACGCTTTAAGTGTAAAATCTAAAAGTAAAAAATTGGAATGTGTAGAAGACGATGAGGGTATTCTAAAAAAAATATTCTTTGACTAGCTATCTCTGTCCATAAAATACATATTATATTGTATACAACTTAGCGAAGTTAGCGAAGAAAAATAAGATAGTTTCACAAACATCAACAAGGGAATAATACTATAGAAGAGTGATGCGATAGCGATTTCCTCTTTCACTCTGCGTTGTTGTGTGTAATATATTTAATACAGTGATTTGCTGAGGTGGCTCTACACATGTGTGTCTCTTTCTCTACAACTTTCTCTCTACAAACTGGGGAAGTGATGTGATGAGATGCCTGAAGGCTTGACAGTTGTGTACTATCCAGTTAACACTAATGTCCTGATGGAAAACTCATAAGAAAATGGGACTAAGCAAGTAATAGTATTTCTATACAACAACATGAGCCTACCTAAACCTACTAGTATAACCTACCAACTTACTTGATATTATACTAACTATAGTATGCATAAAAATCCTGGTTTCCCCCTTTTTTTTAAAAAAAATTGTGAATAGAGATCAAGAATGATGAGATATGGGTTGCTGTGCAAGTTAAACATTTTTTCACGATACTGCTTCGTCTTCGTTTTTTCCTTATAGTTTGCTACTACTGTATTACATCCTATTCACTACTTCCCACTTGACAGCTTCACTTTGTCTACACTGTTGACATCACATCACTTGCAACGCAGCGTAATGGTACATAACGCTGTGTTATGTATTAATATAGAACGGTGGAGACTGACATCCAATGTCTTCATCTCCTTCTTCTATCACCCTCCTGATGATATGCCGAGCTAACTGTGCTTGCTTTCAAAAAAAAATCTGAATTTTGGGATGGAATAAGAAGATAAGTTGGTGGTAGGGAGGGTGTTGTGTGTGGACTTGACTATGTACATTTTTCCTTAGTGTTCGCTCACTTACTCCATTCCTCTTGTATAATACCAGGAGACAGCTCATTTATCTCCGAGAAGATTTACGTTCCTATCATGCATCATCTTTGCATCAGTCTCATCACATCACAAAAACGTGGAGGAAGAAAAGTGGTTTGTACATAGATATATGCACCTATATTTTCAAGTTCAGTTTTTGCCAGAGCAAAAAAATATATGATATTTGGTATTTATGAAAAGAATTAAGGAATGTTGACAACAGAGAATGAGAACAAAAGCAGCGTTTTTTAAAAAAAAAAATATGCTGGAAGAGGGAAAAGAAGGCGGTGGTGATGGTGATGGTATTATGTTTAGTTTTTTTCATTGGTTGCACTCAAGCGTCTCGTGTTTAGTCGCGGATAAACTGTTTTGCATAATATAACGGAAGATATGTAGTGTATAAAATATTGGGGGGAAAACTTTTCCGATCGCTCAGTAAAATCTTGGTAATCTCCTTCCCTTCCATTTAGGTTGTATCATTAATTGTCCCTCACTTCAAACCAACAACAGCATCTAACGTTATATTATATGAACATATCTATAAAAAATATTCTCTAAACCAAAGTATTCTGAGGATGGGAACGGAAGCAAAAATATTCACTAATCGAATACGACAAGAATGCATCCAAATGGAATAATTTAATTCATCATCCTATCATCCCAAAATAAAACTTTTTTAATATTTTTGCTTATAAACCTTTTCATAATAAATTTATAGAGCTTTGCTGATATTCTATATTTTATATATAGGATTTATTTCCCAACTATTATATTATCATCATAGCACTAACTGCTCATATATATATTGGTGCATTTTCAAGGCCTCGCAATGTTTTGCTGTTGAAACGTTTTTTTTGTAGGATGAGAAGTTGTTGAGCTTATAAAATGATAATTTCTACATTTGCATTCTGATGACTCGTAGAGAAACGACAAGTTTTAGCAGCTAAAATTCCATTTATTTGCTGGAAAACTTTGTCCAATACGAACCAAAAGGGATGACATTAATTCCCCAATGAACCCAGAAGTAACTTTTTTCACGAGAGAAAAAAAACCTTACATGGTCTAAAAACATGCACATTTCCATTCCGCATTAAACTCTTAAATGCATACATAAAATAGGTTGTGTGTATGACCTGATGCTACTACTTCTGCTTACGTATGGCTGGATAGCTGGAGGAAGGGGAGATGAAAGTTAGATTTCTGCTTTACATTCTTCACATTCACATGTATAAAAACTTTTTTTGTGAGTTAGCTTTAGGTTTAAACTTTGTAGAAAATCTACACAGAGATTAATGATAGTTTTGTTCCTAGTTAGTTAGAAAAGTTCCCTAATATGTGAGCGTTTATGAGGCACTTGATGTGGGAAATTTTTATTTATTTATTTTTCAAACTCTAGGCTGCTCACTTGCTAACGCAACTAACTTAGCTGAGTTGTTCACCGTCGACACCCTCCTCCCCATTCCTTCAGTTGTAGTGAGTATAATTTATAATGTGCTTTTTGCGCTGCCAGCCTCTCTCTCCCCTTTGATTTACGATGTGATCCAGTTAATTTTAAAAAGGAAAGTGGAGTTAGTTTGCTCAAAGATTGGGTTTGTTACGTTACCTGGCCCTGTTCCGTCGTACGTGAATCCTTGAAGATGAAGTGTTCTTGAGTCAACGGCGTAGACGTGTCCAGTCACACTGTGCTTCCGAGACGTTAGTGGACCTAGGTACTTTCCTCTGTATCCTACATTTTGGAGAAGTAAGGAATCTGCTGCAAAATTTCAAATAAAAAATATTATCATTCAGCCTTAGATTAGATTAGATTCACATGCACAGCATGATTTACAACTATTATTTCACATCAGAAATTTCATCTTATCATAAAAAGTTCTGCATTCTGTCATCACCACCTTAAACTCATAAAATGAGGGCAAAATGTCACAAAATATAACACGTCCGTAAATAATTTTGATTTTATGTTTGACAAGCATTCTGCCTTGAAACAAGTTTCCTCCTCGGAAAGGAAAGAGTTTAGCCAATTCCTCTCATCCTCTTTTGTAAAAGAACCTCATTAAAACTTTTGCACTTGAATACATTGCTGGTGGAAAGGGAGATGTCCAAGGAAGCCTCGCATTTAGCAGAGATTCCGGTACTAAAGGGGAAGATAAGTGTGTGAGTCATTAAACCAACGGCAATGAATTTTATATTACATTCTATTGTGCAATCTCACACACTTTCCGACTCTGTAGTGGGAGAGCTCCGCATTATGTGACCATTCATATGGTATACGTACATGCCCTCTTCTCCTCTCCTCAAATCCTTCTTGAATCTTAAGTTGAGCCATTTCATTTTGTAATGACTCTGCTCATTAGCATATTTTCAGAGGAACCAGAAAAGAGTTCGTTGGCTCGTTTCCCTGATTGTTAAAAACTACCACAAGTGCCCCATTTCCTATTTAAGTGCAATTACCAACTTGGAAATCTTAAGGAGGGGTATATATGAATGTGGATGTGCTAAAAATGAGAAAGAATGAATACAACTTGATAGGACATGACGGGGATGCCGGGCGAATGAACTTAGGACAATCGCAACCCATCCCATACGATAAATGAATGAATGAGGGTGGAAGTATTCTTCAAGGTAATAAAGAAAAACGGGAGTATTTGCTCCCATTCAAAAGTTTTTACGAGGAGAGGAGACGAACCGAAAGTTAGCAGCAAACAAGTAACTCCTTTGTTGATGGTCACGTCGTAAAAATGTAGTGTAGTCCCCTCGTCAACTACATTTCAGTTCAAAAGAGAACAAAAGCACATGATAATGAGATAAGTGCGCCGCTTCTACACAAAGCTTTAGAGTTTCAAAAGTCTACCTTTGTTTTTCGCACACTTTTCTTGCTCATGCCTTATTATACAGACATAACATATGTATTTACATACATACATATGCACATGATTTGAGGATGGTGATGGTAGTATGCAAATTTCGAAAATGAATCCAATATCTAGATTGTTGAGTCTCCTTAATGAGAAAGAGCCACAAGGGATGAATATGTCCAACACGATTTGAACTGGATAAATTACCATTACTGCCAATTAAGCACAGCACACACAATACTCTTGTCTAGCACACATTTTAATTACTCTCACAGCCGCTCATCATAGTATTACAACTTCTTCTTTTCAAATAAAATCATACAAAACCCTTTCTTTTTGTGTGATATGATAATCTATTAAATATGTACATATATGCATTTTGCAGATGTGCTAAAAGCGCTGCCATCCCATCATATCATTTGGTTGAGAATAAAAGTTGAAAAGTATCACATCACAATCATTAATGATGATACTAAATGTGGAGACAGATGCTCTCCTCCAAATCCAATCACAACAATGGGAGATGGTTATATGGGTGCTCCTCAAGCAATTAAATTACATTTTCCTTTTTAATCATTTCTCAAATTACATGAAAATAACAACTGACCATATTACATGTAAGTAGACAATATCCTTGTAATTCAAGCGGAGGAATGCGCCTTCATATTATCATGATGATGATGATGGTGATGATACTAATGATACATAAACATGAAATGGGGGCAATATCAACTATCCCCATCCCATTTTTAATGAATATCATTGCAATTACCACGGTAAACCAAACCATCATCATGTTCTCTCATCCCCGGCTGAGAAAAGGTAGTACAAAACATTTATTTAGGTAGTATGCCCCAACCAAACAAAGCATTAAACGAAACGAAATCATCTGCATCCAAACTCACACCAGCATCAACATAAATGATTATGACCATGAAGAGCATTTATTAATAACAGTTGCATGAGCATATATGTCATTAAACCATGTGTGTTTGAATGTTGTCGCTGTACCATAATATTATTATGCTTGTATGACAACAAAGCAGTTTATCTCAAAGGCTTGCTTCACCATCTAGATCTAGGAATTTTACATCGTCATCATCATCATCCTCCTCCTCCGCTGACAAAGTCCCTAATTTGCATGCTCTTCATCCTCCTGCGTGATGTGATGTGCTTAATACTCACAAGCCAAGGTACATAATATTATCCCTCTCTTTTTATCTACCTCATATTACACACTTGAATAGCTATTATTTGAGTGTGACAAGTGCGTGCCGCATATCAATTTATGGGTTGAAGATGTTTAAGCCAGAATGAAAATAATATAATATGCATATTGCACAAACGACAGTGGCCATCTCCCTTTTTTTATTTGCTAGGCCAAGTTCACTCGGAAAAAAATCAAGTAGCTTAAAAAAATGATGATGAAATGGTGTCTTTGAAAGTAACTTTTAGAATACATATATTATTGACTTTGATTAGTAAACTTGAAGGGTCATTATGTAACTATAGGGAGGGATGTGATACCCCCATGCGTACGCTAACTGGAATGCTGTGCGCAAAGCAGTATGAAAAAATGATGATGAATGAATCATTATCATCATCATCATCCATTTGTGCATATAGACACACTCCAAGTGATTAGCCCACTTGATAGAGCATAATAAATAGGTAATAATAATAGCTACTTGTTCAAATACTTTGGTAATTTACATAAAAACTAAGAGCTTTGATCTTGACTACAGAGCAGAAACCGTGCGTATGTATTTACGTAAGGTACTATACTACGTCAATTCTTTATTTTAAAAAAATGCGTGACAATACCTTTTGAATCTGTAACAATAATGTTCTTTGCCAAAGTACAAACATAAGAGCACTAAGTGTAACCGGTTTCAAAGGGTATTCCATCCCGTGCAAAAATTGTAGACGCACGTGAGTGTCACCATTCAAATCATTTTGTTTTGATTTTGCACTTTCGTTGGCTCTATTGACATAACTATGTTAATTCAAAAGAGGAGCGTATTGTACACCCGTGTCTTAATCTTAATGCAATAATAACAATTTCTACTAACAAACCAGATCTAATGTAATGCAATAATATTATTATTTATTATATGTTTTTTTACACGTTATCAATTATGCAGGCATGCCAAATAAAAAGTAAATCGATTAGCTTAGCAACTGCACTTGATTCGATCTGATAAGCAAATGACTTGTGTGCGTATTTGCATTTGCATTCATAAAAATTTACAAGAACAAGGGAGTTGAGACATTGCCATTATACAAATTTTTCATGCAATCAAAATTCCTTGTCCAATACGTCCTTGCTCCCCGCTGAGAGAAATAATATGAATTAATTTGTACAAAAATCTACCAGCTGCTATGTATATTGTGCTATACTTGAATTTCAAAAAGGAACTATTTATTCAACGAAATAAAATCAAGTGCAAATTCTCCCAGTTATAACTAATTAGCTTGGTCACAACTATTTTTTTGCCTACGCATGATCATAAATTTATATAAATAATATTCAATATGAATGAAATACGTTTTATATAGTTGATCTCAACATTAGGGTTCACATTTTTCTTCGACGTTCTCTCATCCCCCCGCAACCTCGTAAATCTAACCTTCATCAATAAAAAACTGTTACAATGGATAACATTCATATGTGAATACCATTCATCAGAGATGAAATTGATAAATTATTGCATACAAATCAGAATGAATGTGCGTATTTAAATTATTGTTCATTAAAATCTCAACCTCACAACAGGCCAAGTGGTACAAATACGCGAACAAAACACACGATATGTATTATTAACTGTAGTATTTGTACAAATTTTTTATGTATCAAAATTCAACCATTATTAATTGCAACAGCATTATATCATCATATGAATTGCTTACATATGCATGAAATGGGCACAGTTTTTACCCATATCTAATATATCACGTGAGTTGATGAACATCAAGAAACATCACATAATGCGTGTCACCTTGAGGCAATTTGAACGCTGCGTTGTTGTGTTTGTCCCGTTGAAAAGAACCAAAAAAAAGATATTGCAGGAGGTGGTTTGACTTCTTTTTTCTCAGTGACTGCATTATTATGAATGGACCAATTACACATATATTTCAGTCACTCAGTTAGTTATTCACTTGACTATGATTATTAATTGTGAAAACCGTTCTATCTTATGGGAGTCAAGAGCAAAGATTAAGTGAATGTGAATGACGGCGAGGGAGTCTTTTTTTCAAATGATTGAAATTAAGTAAGCTTTTCTACGCATGAGTCAAGTGAGGACACCTCATCTCTCTGATCAAGTACTATCCAACCAATCCAATACAATCATTCTCTCTGTGAGGTCCTCAGGACTTCATTGGTATACTATTTACTTCATATTATTATTTATCGACATTAATCACCAGGCTTTATGGCCGTCACTTAAATCTTCATCACATATCATTTGCTTTGTAAACTAACTAATTGGGTGAAAAAAAACAAGCTGCTTTTTTAATGTAAACGGATGCAAAAAACGTGAGCAGTCTCTTTGTTCAAGATGACGTGAAGCGGTGAGCTCCTTTAGATGCGTTTTGTTGTCAAAAAATGATAATAATCATCCCTCACGAAATTTTATGGATGAGGATACCAAAGTTAAATATGATGAAGGATACACTTTGAGACAAGAACAAATTTATTGACCATCAAAACTCTCAAAATCAAATGTCGACAAAGGAATCAAATGTACCTTAGCGTTTGGGCTCACACCTTCCCCATTGTTTTCTTATGTGATGTACTTATGTCTCTCCCTGTCAAGTTCTCATCTGGAATTTTAAGCGTTTATTTTTGCATTCGCAAAATAATTTATTATGCCAGACACTGATTGTGTTATGTTGTGTTGCACCAGAAAAGAATTAGGGCTTGTTGGTTTGGGTGTCTCCCACAATTTTATTGCGAATTGTTATGCATCCCATGTTGACTAGATAATGATGGCAGGATTTTTTTTATTTCGAATAATATATTAGGTTATATAATCTACATGTCCAAAAGCGACTCAGCTTCAGTCAAAAAGGAAGAAGGACATTAATTTGTTGTGAAGGGAAGGGAAAATTCCTACAACTTGAGATAAGAGAGAGAGAGAGGTTGATGCATGAATGGGGAATTGGATGATAATGGAAGTTGTGTGTATCTCTAAATAAATAAACTAAAAGGGCTTTCCTTATGCTTTGTGTGGTCGCTAGGAAGGATTATGTGATGATGATGGTGATGATGAAGATGGTAGAGAAAATACTGAGATCATCCAAGAAGCAAGTTCAACTCGTCTACTTTTACGTACCCGAGGTAGCAGTGAAAAAAGGATGACAAAAATGGTTGTTTTATACAAAGGAGCGGATATAAATGTGTAATATCACGGCTTTTACTCACTCCACTAGAAAACTGTCATAATTTTCTCGTATTTACTCCAAATGCACTCTTCTCTTTATCATACTAATATTTTATGCATGATCCCGCTATCGCCATGCCCATGCCCTCACAACCTACAAACTGCTTTTCCAAAACTATCAAGTGTATTGAGTCAGGTGGGAGCCTTCGGATTCCTGACAGCTAAAGCACTGCAGGGGATACTGAGCACAGTTCATTTTATGAGATACAAACAGAAAGTAATATTCCTTTTGAATAGAGTGAAGGATAGTGCACTGGTTTGATGGGCTATTGCAAAATTTAAACAAGATAATAACTGAAAATGCAAAAATCCCGTCGCCCAAAATATATATTATACAAAAAAGTGGAGTCGGATGTTTATTTCTTCTTGCAACCTTTTTTCTGTGCAAATAATCCTTTCTTTCCTCCCCTTTTTCGCCAATGACAACATCCTTTTTATTACACTTTTTTACTCCCCTAAAAGCTGGCAATATCAAACATGGAATAAAATTATTTGGTGGAAATTCCACGATGCAGTCTTTTTCCCTGTTGGCATCTAGTCATCGATACGTCCGTACTGTCTCTATATTATGGGAGGATTCACACTCCATTGTGCTCTTCCTTTTTTATTAATATATAACCGAAGGATGAAACGGAGGGAAAATTGTATGGGTAGGAGACGATCCTGCATGGTATGAAATATTGTAATAAATCTTCCCATTAATGTTCCATGACATGCATTCTCCATGTAGATAAAAATATAGTGGCTTACGGGTCGTAAACTAGATCAGGTCTGATGAGTAGTATGAACATATAACACAAACATGAAATTGCGCTTTCGGTTAGAAACAAACGGGTTTTGTAAGATACTTGTTTAGTTATAACTACGTCCTCACAATATCCCTCCAGATTCCTTACATCATGTTTTCCCTTACTCTTTACTTTGAAGCAAATTTGCAGACAATATACCAACTTGGTTCACAGGAATGGTAAACAAAGGAGGCTCGTCCAATGCCAATGTAATTCGGAATATATACGATCAAAACAAAATACTAATATGGCAATTTCATTGAACTGCCTTTCAAACAACGTGAATAAAAACAGTGTAGTTTAATAGGCTAAACACTATAAAAAATATATATGTAAAAAAGTAAATGCAATCGTTACGACTGAGCATGCAGATTGCAGTTGGTCAAACACAAGAGAGCAATCAGAAACGGTAGAGTTTGCAAAAATTATGCAAATCAACTGCAATACATTATATCTTCTTTCGGCATCAATCTGCATCTAGGACGACAAGTGATGCGATAAGGTTCGATGATATCATCCATTTATATCGTTCAGGTTGGCAATAATAGACTGCTCACTGCCGATAATAAAATGTGAGCAAGAATAAGAGAGAGAGACTGAGGTGAGATAGGGAACTCTATAGGGTCTCTCTTTCTTTTGCCTATTTTGTTTGTGAGTCTGTAAATGTCAAGAGTTTCATTGCTCTACAAGAAATGATGGTGATGCTTTGCGAGGAATAGAATAGTCTAGTGAATTTTATATGATTAGATTATGATTGTGTTTGTGCCAGCCTACATTGTCATACATACGTGCCCTTCCTTTCTTGTAGTCTGCAACATTTGTCTTAGACTGAGAGACAGGAGAGCAGAGCATCAATAAAGAAAATTTGACTCTTATTACCACTAACCGTCTTCCCTGACGTGAGGCATTAAGCTTGCCTTGTGAATGTGATACATATTATGCATATCAACATAACAACTACCTATGTAATGTGACATGACACTTTGCTTTTGTGACCGGCATTGCGTATCACATCTCACACAGCATCATCATCATCAGCAGCATCATCCAGTTCAAAAAAAAGAGTAAGTAAATTTTTATGCTCCATGTAGTAATCAACGTAAAAAGTAATGCTAGACAAGAGATAGGTAGATTGGATTTCATAATGCTGCCATTATAAATAACAATAATAACGAGTCAAAAAGGATTGTAGCAAACACTTTTATGAATGAATGAGCAAAACGGTGATCTGATCTGAGTGAGCGTATAGTTAACTAGCTCTCAATTTCTTCCGTTAATATCATATATTTTTTGTCTACAGCCTAATCAAAAAGAGAAGAGAGCGGAGAGGGTTAGATGTTGGGTTGAATGTTAGAAGGAAATGTGATATGATATGTGTAAGGAGATCATCGTAAAACATGACATGTTTGTAGTCATGTCATTCTACATCATTGTTACAAAATGTGCCTACATACTTAGACGAAATGGATCTACTTAAAATTCTCAAGTTATACGTGGGGGAAATATGCCAAATATTTCATAGAATAAAATACTTCTTGGAACAATGACAAGGATGAACAACAGCAAGCATACCATCTTATTTTTTTGTCCACAATGAAACAAAATAAGATTTGGAGGAAATTGGGGCGAGCTTTAGAAAATTACATTTTTGTTGTGTGTCGTCGTACCATCCTACCATCAACAAGGAGGTTCATCATATCATCAAAATGGAATACGAACTTTAAGCCCATGCTTCGTTTTCCTGAAGGAAATGAAGATGCAAATGTAATGCATACAAAGCCAAATAAGTCTGTCTGTGTGTCTGTAGTCTATTTTATTGTAAAAATTGATCCGACCGTAAATTTGTGTGCCAAAGCCAATACCATAAAAAAAAGATGTATTGAAGTAGGTGATTTCCTTCAACTGTTTTTTCTAAGCACAAGTGAAACTACTGGAGCAAAACAAAACGACAGGGACTAGAAATAATATTGTATTTTATTCTTCTCACGTCCGTTTGACGTGAGAGTTGACACTATCATTTCGATATTGCTAACGTTACATCCAAGGATTTGCAGAGTTTTGTAGGAATTCCTTGTTTTATCACACGGGAGAAAAAAAGTGAGACAAAGACGAAGGATTATGTTAACACAATAAAATACTCAACTGATCGAAAACAAACTGGTTTAAAATTCAAATCATATATTAGATCGCATCACATATCATCACAATTTTTTTTTGGGTCAACAAACTACTCCTTCAAAAATTCTCCAGGGAGGTGGATTGGATAGATAGTATATTTTTCTATGGAAATGAAATGCAATTATGAAAAATACATTATCTCTCCTCATTTGAAAAGATGTCTGTAGGGATTTCACTGGGTTTAATGTATGTATGTATATACACATATTATACACACATTATGGGGTTCCATTGTACCTTGTCATGTCAAGTCAGAGTGGACACACATCCTGTCCTGACGTGACATTACATGACGCAAGTTTTCCTTGTTGTTCCATTCTCCTCACAAGTATTTACTTTCTCTAATGGATTATTTTGCGTCATGTGTGTACGACGACGACTTGTACATGGGGTAATGTAATTCAATTGAACAAACATTGAAGGACTCTTATCCAAACCTCCTTTTTCTTTGTGGTCTGCTCCCATTGCTTGACAACCATATGACAAAATTTTAGTTGGTTGCACGCAGAGAGTTTGCAGTTTTGTGGGGATTACTTCCCACTTATCTTGCGCGTCTCGCTTTCTAAGAAGGAGGAATATAGGAAGTAAGAAGAAGAAGATGTGAATAAGCTCAAACTCACATGTCGTCTGAAACGTTGACATCATATTATGCTATTTTTATTTTTCAATATTCGACTGTAGAAGATTGAATTTCTAAGGTAGGAAATTCAAGGAGACAGTTTTTTAAAAGTAAATTGATAACTGATTCCAGTCACCTGACAGGTTTTTTACATCGTCTCGTATAGTCAAGAGCTTATGTGGTTACATAAGATTGTTTAAATTGTAATACAAGACGTCTACATGAAACTAAAAAATCTAATTTGATTCGTGAATTTAATATACTTTTTAAAGGGTTTGCCAAAAACTTCAAATGAAAAAAAAACAGAAGAGCTGAAGAGCACCCCCGGGATGTTATGTAGTCAAGATGTACTAAAATTGTAACTAAGCCTACCTATTATACTAATTTAGTTTCCTCTTAAATAAGAAGATCCATCTCCACAGGCACCCACTTCTCGTCGACTACTAATTAGTCAGCAGACTACGACGTGGACTCCCGTGAGAATCACATTTTAAGTGGGTTTAATTTTTGCTCCTTGATGAGCAATGTATCCAGATATATGTATGTATGATGTTATGTAAGAGATACGTATCAAAGGTAGCCGACGCGGTGTTGTAATAAACCTCTTAATTCACAAAGCAAATTACATGACGATGACGATAGGATACTGGTAAAGTTTCCAATTTTGAGTCATATGAAACTTGCCAAAAATATAAATCACGACAAAGGAGCCGCTAAAAAGAAAAGTATCTCTTTGGAAGGCTCCCTCAGCGGAATACTTTTCTTATAACTTGCAAAATTGCCATGTTCCACTTTTCTTAAAGGTGAGGAATGGATGGAATGAGAGAGAGAAGGAGGTTATCAAATAGTGCGAGTGAGTGAGAGGACAGGACCTCTCAACTAAATTAATGCTCCTCACTTTTTACGTGTTTCATTTCAGACTTGGAGAGTTTCGTTACTAATAGCAGTTGATATAGAGAGAGGAGAAGGGAAGAAGAGGACATGACAAAATTTCTGGGAGGAAAGACGACCACCAAATCATCATCATCGTCGTCGTCGTCGCATCATTTCTAACAACCGTGATGTATATATACCTTTTTACAGTTCTCTCCAGGCTCCACCACCGTAATATTGGAATGGAAAGCAATTGGAAAAAATTGTGCTTGGTTGCACCATCATCACATCCTTTACATTACTTCCACCACCACCACGATACCATACCATACCAGCATCACCAACCACCGCTGATGTTGTAGTGAGTGAACTCGTGCTGTTGCTGCTTTCATTTTAGCACATGAAATTGAAATGGGACGCTGTTGGCAACTTCCTTTCTTATTGCCACAGTTTATTACGTGCGTCCTCCTTCATTTGAGACCCCTTTTCACATTCATCAGACGTAAAAATAAAGTAGAGGAGTATTTCTGTGATACAACTTCAAAAGACGACGCGACTCCCATTCCAGACAACTAGCGTGCTATTATGTTATATACCTCTTTTCCACAATGATGCCAAAAGGAATAGTTTACTTAGGTTAGCACAGCGTTTGCCAGTGAGAAGCAAAAGGAAAAAGAGTCCAAGTCACTCAACTCGCTCGCTCTCTATTCCAGTGAGTCACGCAGACACACACACATATACACACATGATTGTTAAGCCGTTAAGCTGGAAGATAGTAAGATGGAGAGAGGGAGAGAGAGAATTTGGTCCAAATCTTCCCAATTACTTTATACTGATAGACAGATGTCAATAAAAACTGAGTGGGCTCCTCACTAATACACGACGCTCGTCGTCAGAAATTGTAGCACTTGCAGAGAGAGAGAGAAAGGGTGCAGGCATTACATGACAGTATTACTATGTTGTAGTGTGTAGTGGATCTGGACTTGAGACGGAAGACGCGACAAGAAAGCAAAATTATGTACATTCGTCTGACAACCAACCACTATCTCCATTTCACTCTTAAATGAAAGTGACAACTACTCAACGGAAACTATAAAATCCACTCGTTTTTGGTTCTCCAAGCATCTTGAGATTAGTCCCACCTAGACGTATATATACACATACTCAATTATCGTATTCTTGAGAAGGGCGTATGAAAACAAATCTCCATATTTGGACAAACAAATGTTCCAGGTGGTAATGAAAATAAAACTAGCTCCTACTAAGGCAATTGGCTGGCGACCAACCCCAAAATACACAATCGCAAACTGGCTAGACTTTCTTGTCTGTTGGTTGAGATATCATTTTAGGATATCGGGAAAAACATTATGCAAGGAAGAGAGACGTTGTTGGGCTACGTTTTATTATGCAGTTTATATTTCATTTAGAGATGACAATCGAAAGTGTTTTTTGTGTTGCATTTTCCAAAAACAATAAATGAAAGACACATGACCCTTTACTTTTTATATGCACAAGGTGCACACCATCATAATTATTGGCCCTTTACTTCACAGCCGCACAAAAGTCGGGAAGCCTGCTCCTACTAATTTTGTAACCGTTCATTTTCCCTTTATCACCAACACCAATTCAAGCTTGTAAGTATTGGCAATCAACTCTCTCACCCAATTTTCAATTCATTAATAATAGCAATAATGTATGCAATTGCAAGTGGAAATTGTACACGTACCGAATTTATGGATTATGGGATGATGGTGAAGTGCTTTACTCAACTCGAGTCAAGCTTGTAGACGACACAGGTGCCTTTAACTACACACACACCCGTCCTACAAAAGCATATTTTTATAAAGGTACCCTCAACCGTGGAGTAGAGTAGAGCAATATTGATTTGTGGAAATGTATTGATGGTACGTGCTAAAAATTTCTAAAAAAAAAGTTATAGTCGTCTCCCTCTGAGTTGAGTGTGTAAAGAAACTATGCAGAAATCAAAAAGTGTATGATAAATATGGGATGGTAATCGAAATGTACAAAGAGAGGAGAAAAAATACATCATCTCATCAAGACACACACGCCCCTCATTTAAAATGGTTTTGTAACGAAGCAACTTACAAACTACAAGTGCAAAAGGAGCAATTAACAAGACGCATTCATAAAATAATAATAAATGGGAGTAAATGAGTGCTCACAAAAAAAGTACTCAAGAACATGAAAATGAAATGGTGCACGGAGGACACGATGAAAACAAAAAAAACAAGTCAACTCATATAAGTATACAGGGAGCGTTGCACTTGTTTAAAGTGTGCATAATAATAAATTCATTCAATATAATATGCAATAATGTAGGCAATATACCTGTGAGGATTGCACATGACATCACATCACCAATCACCAAAAAGTATCACGCTGATGCATTTGAATTGCCATCTGAAGCTAATCCAAGTGATCCATTAGAATATTATTGGAAGCGACCAAAACCAAACCAAGATCAACTAAAGATTGATGCTCCGATTATGCATATGTATACAAAAAAAATTATCTTTCTCTCATGCACATGTCGACTGCAATAAGAATATGACATAATCAAACATTTTATCAGACAGCTCGTCCCATCTCATCTCGAAGAGTTGTAGAGACACACATATGTATTGATAATGCCCTAGTAATTTAGCAGACATCAAAATGGGACGTGATTAGACACATCCTCTCTCTACTAAAAATTATGACATGACGTGAAGTGGAGGGTACATTGTCATGTCACGTTTATAACTCTTTTCCCCACATATAATGGAGTATTGCAGAGCACATGTCAAAGAACAAAATGGATTTCCATAAAAGGATATCCAATTTTTGAGATGCTAATTACTCGGATCTGTCTCTAACCTTTCAAATCTAACCAAATGTATGTGGAGATGGAAAGTGCGCTAAAAACCTTTCCTTTTACACTCACAACTAGTGAAAAATAAATATTATTTTCTAATAAAAGGAAATATTTTTGGAAGGTTGATGGTCAACACGACCATAAAGGCAAATGCCAACAAAGTGAATTTCAAAGCAAATGAATTAATAGAGTCTGTTCTAAAGGGAATGATAAAAAATACAAAGTTTGTCAACCGGATCAGTTTGGAATTGACCTAGTCAGTTTGAATGAATGACTTGAAAAAACATATTGCTCCACTGAATTAAAAGGCAGAAAGTGTGCTCTCAATTTGCAAGTTGAAAGCAGGCACCACACCACACCACATCATCACCACCTTTTGCTTGCACAGGAGCCTTCGGCTTTCAAAAAGGGAGTTCAATAAATTCGTCACAGTTGTCACAGATATCATAATTAATATCAATTGATTATGCTAAAGTGACATCAGTCTATTACATATTACATAATGTAGAGTGGAACATTTGAAATGAAAGGCACTTTAAAACCTTGAACGTTTTGTCTATCTTTTATATATTTTATTATTCTACAAAGTCATTTCAATGTCCGTATAAAAAATGTCCCTACAGCTATTTTCATTGAGTTGAGGTGAAATCATAAATAAATAAATAATGGCTAACGCCAGATGCTATATTGAGCATAGCATAACATAAATGTACCTATTCAACGTTATTAACATCCGATCACCACCCAACTGTACATGTTTTTACCTTGCTTAATAGTGAATGACGGAAGAGTTGGAGTAAGTGAGCACAAGTAGGCACAAAAGTAACAGGAGTAGCGTAATGAGTCATAGGCATTATATATTTGAAAGAAACGTTTGAACACTCCTTCTCTATCTATAGGTTTCGTTACTAGTTGAGCGATAAATTCGAACATGTTACGCAATTCATCGTCCCCACAGATTGAAACAAAGGAGAGGCATCAAAAGATTCAAAGCCGATTAATCTAGCTGTCATTGATTTGTAAGGATGCAGTTAATGCATGCGCCTGCTGCTGCTGCAATCCCAATCCCGTTTATTAATAGGGATCTATCTCTTAATACATAACATACTTTTGTGACTTTATAATACTCTATTATGTAGCTACACCTTCTTTTCTGTCTGCCTACCTAGTTACCTACTATTTTTTTAAACGGTATCGTTTTCCATCGATAATGCAACCCAGTCAATTAATGGATCGTAACAACTTCCCAAATCGAAATTGTTCTTTTATGAGAACCAATCCTTTGAAAAAATGCTTTTCCCTTTTTAATGAAAATCGACAGTAGCAAAGCTCTAGTGGATTGGTTCCTGGTATAATTTCATTATGGATGGGTGAAAAATGTGGATGGCTGACGGCTCTTTAAAAGATGCATTTAGTCAATACCGCAACCGCTCCTGTGATGAATTTTACAGTATGATTTTATCGAGTAATGGATTTGAACTACTTTTTTTGCCTCTGCGTGAGTGTCTTACTGAAAAATAAATGAAACTATTATTAGCTCATTCCACTTCATAAATGATGATTTACTTTGGTGGGATTTGGCCGTCTATTGGCCTGAAGCATTCAAAAATACATACATCTGTAATATGTGAAGTAATAACTTAGATCCGTTAAGCGGATGACGTTTGAAAACTCAGAAAAAAATCCAGCTCTTCCAATGACGTACGACTGTAAATCATATTATATTTTGATGCAAATGGTTTTTGCAGAAAATGGTGCATATTGCGTTTCATTTCTAGGTCTAATTCTAATACCATAAGGTGGAAATTTATTGATCAGTTTCTCATAGAATTTATACTCTTTAATTTTCAAAGGGTTTGTAATTCTTTGAAACTACCTCTATGAATGTACGTCCTACGTACTTTGTCCTATCGCATGTTGTGTAGAAATGAGTAGGTATTTGAATATTTTTGAATGTAGATTATTATATGGAGTAATATTATTGAATGCATTAGATAGTTGATCGAAAGAAAACGGCTTTAGCCGACATTCATATTAACTTTACTGTCACCGATGACAATTAAAGTTAATATGAATAAAGCCTTTAGAAAACATAATGAGCATTCGGCATGACACACAGGAATGACGAGCTCAATGAAATCATGGGTGGGTCGGTAATTAGTTACAGCAATTAAATCCATCATACGCTGTAATTACAGCGCAGCAGAGCAATGTATTATTCATCAAGCATTCTTGAGGCCAAAACAAAATATAAAGTATTTAAAGTGGTTGTCCATTCACGCATATAATTTTTGCCCCAAGAGACTCTCTACAAAAGTATATTATGTACTTCAAACCCTTTGAATGTAATACGTCCTTAAAAAGGAATTTCAAAGGAAAATGTCATCGTCATCCATAAGTTGATACTTAATAAGAATGGGAATGCTCAAAGAGATTATTAAATGCGTAATTTCCATCACAGTTTAATGCATACATACAAACATACATAGCTTGTGCGAAATGTTGCTACCGCTTATGAATGACAGAAATAGTTACATAATAATAACTAGAATGTAATCTAGCCTCCGTTTACTTGCCTATGCCCACTTCAATAGTAAGTTTGGTGGCTAAAACAGCAATAATCAAAAGTCACTCTTCATCTATTCATCATCATTTGTAGGGGTATTGTCAATGAGAATTGATTCCATCAAACAAACCAAGTACCTGCACTCACTCATTCCATTTCATTTAAGTCATTCACACCTATTTCTTTTTGTTCCTTCGTCTTCTCACTAAACTACACAAATATCTATATTTGTTTAATGAGCTAGCCATTCATTCTGTGACAACTACTGTTGAGAGCCTTAAGAAACGTACTTCCCCAACACTACCACTTACTTTCCAAAGGCACGCACTCACACACAACAGAAGACAAGACACAAGTGGGACTTTGAATGATGATACAATGAGGAATCAGAATGAAAACGTTTCCTTTTTTTAAATTATCATCAAGAAACATAATCTGAATGAAAAATTTTCATTTTATTTTAAGCAAGAGAGAGATGCTAGAAATTGATACGTGATTCGTTTGATTGGGCGGCTTTTTGAAATGAGATTTATTGCTTTTCTTTACCTCCCAGAGTTTGTAATGATAGTGACTGATTGAGGACATAGAGATGGAAAAAAAGTGTATAAAGATCTTGTTGAATTATTACTCACAATTTTTGCATAAGAATATTGGGATAGGATATATTGACAACAACGGGCTATTTCTGTCAAGTGGAGACTCGCAGTCTACCGGCATGCTAACATGCCATGTTGACGTCAGCACAATGGAAACATCTATGAAAATAGGTAGTTCATGTCTGCTAGCTAGGTATCTATGTAGTTAAATATTTTAGAGGTAGTGTTCCGAACTATTCTGTTTTGGCTGTATTATTCCTTCTATTTTTCTTACTTGTCACGTACTTCAATTGAAAATAATGCACATGATAATGTTGTTGTTGATGATGATGATGATGCGGTGGTGGTAATGCACCCACACACAGTACATCCTTTAAAAGTAAAATTGAGAAGGGAATGGAAGGAAAGAGAGAAAAACGTTACAATAAAATATGTTAAAATGACAAGAACCACCATATTTGGATGACGATCAATTTCAGAACATGCCACAGATTATTCATAATTGAGCATTTTAAATAATACATACTTCTCATATATAGACTAATATATTCCCCCAAGAGTTAATATATTGAGAAGTGTGTCATCATTACAATCATCCTTACAATATTACACTGTAAATAAATTTGAGTAGGAAAAAAGTCTACTCAATTTTTTTTGGTAAAGACTCGTCATCATCATCATCATCATCGTGAACAATCAATTGTTGAACAAATAGAAGAAGACGAAGAAAATAAAATGTTTCTTTTTGTAGTTGAGTATCATTACCCCATTATGGAGGATTCTTTATTTACACTTTCCCTTTACAGCTTTTGCCCAACCCTTGTGAGTTGACTGCAATAATTTAATTGATATCAGCAGAGCTGTCAATGTAAAATCGTTGCATGCATAAACTACAAGCCATAATATATTGGGTTATTTCCATCCCCATAATTTTCATTCGTAGCTAAATAGTCTGCAAGAGAAACGAGACAGACAGACACAAATTTGG
Organism: Orchesella flavescens; assembly: GCA_964034955.1. NCBI lineage: Eukaryota > Metazoa > Arthropoda > Collembola > Entomobryomorpha > Orchesellidae > Orchesella > Orchesella flavescens. The sequence continues at coordinate 19,538,769 of OZ035953.1, forward strand.
TGTGATTGTGATTGCACACACGTGAGACTACTCAAAATTTTATGTAAGTTGGAGCAAAAGTGCAACTCGGAAATTGTAAGTTTGGCAAGCTACACGTAAATGTGCTTGTTGAACATGGCATTAGCAATATCAACCCGGATTATTAACATAAAAGCTACTGACTCCCATGGTTTTGGTTGGCTAAATGAATGTGGTGTATGTAATTGCAATTAGAATAGACGGTCAAGGAGCGACTAAAAGTGATGAATGAAAATAACAGTATTTAGTTGACTCGTCAGCCTTTTTTAAATTCTGCTTTTAAACCAAAATGTGCATCATCTCTTTTGTTATTGTAACGTTTTCCTTTGAGCTGCTAGGTAGTTGGGGAGAAAATGAAGAGAGAAGACACATTGATTGCAACAAATATGTGGTCAAGTTGAAGTACCGTATTTTTGAACTGTAGATTGTACTTTGCTATGCATTATGTGGTGCACATGATATATGAGAGATAAAAATGGGAGAATCTTTAATATCGGACCGATGAAAATTTACGCAATGTTGAATTGAATGTAGGGGTAGGTAGAGAAAAGACGGGAGAGACTGGTCTTGTGTTTTGCAACAACTTCATCATCATCTTCCCATCACGCATACGATTATCATTATCATCATCATCATACACATTGCTAGGCAAGTTTAACAATGAATTTCCCTTTAAAAAACGTTTATAAACAACCGTGTCATGTTACAAGTCAGAAACATCTTATGATGATCTCTTTCAAAAACGTGTGTGTACGTTAACTAGGACTTGTTTGAGAAAAAAAGTTGTAATGTATGATTTACAATTTGCTACAACAAGGCATTTTCTCACCTGTGAATTTGTAATAAAAGTTGCATCACCAAAAGGCTTCAAGTCAACACTACCTAAGTATATGTATCTACCTATCATCTTGTTTTTCTGGAATGGCAGCTTTTACTCATTGTGAACGCAGAGGTTTTTCCGTTTTCCTCTTGTGGTTTTTATACTTTTTCTGTTTGTGAGGCTTCTCTCCCTATTGTTTTGGCGACAAGAAGACCAAGATGTACTTATATGCTTATTTTTATGCTATGGTATGCAATACATTAGCAAAAGTCAGTCATGTGGAATGGGATGGCGACAGACGTCGCCTCCCATTATCACATGGGTTAGTGGCTATAGCTATAGTAACTTTTTAACTTTATTAATGAGGAGATGACTCACAAAAAAAGATTGAGATTAGAGTGAAATCAACTTCCACTTCTAAATATTCTCCATGAATGATAACAGCTAGAATTCAATGAAGCAACTCAAGTAGAAAGGCAATGATTTTTTTAGTTTAGTAGCTCACTAGTTACAATATATAATGTACCTATCATCAAATTACGAGGGATAGCCCACAGGTTGGTATTGGTGTCGAATTGATGACTAATAAAATACACTTTTGGACGTGCCATGCCATACCATCATCTAATTCCTGTGTGTTTGAAGGACTCCTACCCATTTCACCGATTGAAGGGCCCCCATTACCATTATTAGTTCGACAGCCCTTCCATTGGACAGATTTACAGGCTATCATTTAGAACAGTAGGCTCGTCATACGCAAATTATATATGATGTAATAATCTATCTACCTGTATCAAACATATTGGCAGCTTTGATTTACTCAGGAACGGGTTCCCCCTTCCATTAAATGTAATACAATCCCCAACCCATCTTAGTCAGTAATCACATCCCTATTTAATCATACCTTTTGATTCTTTTCTAACTAATCCCATTCCAATTCCACTCAAACAATATTTTAGTTTGATTGGAGGTAACCTAATCAAAACTAAATTATTAGTTGGGGGATATACGGAGGTTAATTAAGAAAGTAAGAAGTAAATAAATACATCTAGACACTGTATCTCAAGTACGTAGTTGAGAAAACATCAAGCAATTGAATATATATATTGAATGAAAGAAAAGTACATGTTTATGGTTTATGTGCTTTAATACAAGGGTCCATATTATTCCACAGTCCACGCTCTCCCCTATACTTTGTGGCTAATCATTTGTGTCAAATCAATAGAGATTATTGCCAGTAACAAAAAATTAAATTGTTACTACTTCTCTCCAACTTTTCATTTTTACAGGTCATAAAGCCTAAAAAAAGTACTTGACTCAAGATGGCTTTATATTCTTGAATGAAAACAAATGGTGAATGGGGGCTCTTCGTAGTAGTATGGCATTGTTCTTTCGTCACAATATATTTTCAACTGTGACATTTGTCAATGCAATTCAATCAATGACCATGCAGCAGTTCTTAAGCAGAATTATTATTTTATTTTTTTATTTTGGCTTGAGCAAAGCACTAGCCTAGTTACTCACGTCATGTAAATTGTACCATCACAATATTTAGTATTGGAAATCAAAATTGTATATAAAAAATATGATATATAGTTTGCTGCTCTGTCTAATATGAAAGTGAGGTACTTATGTATGGATGTATATATATTTTATTGTATTATTAATATCCGTTGCTGCACTCCCAATCAATCTCATGCATATGCAAACCCACCTTACCTCTACCTACTTACAGGGTACGGGAATGAGAAGGGAGACGAAAGAGAAAAAAAAAATTAATTGACTCAGTTGAATAAGAACAGGGTGTAGGCATGTAATTAAGGCAAAGGCACTTTGAAAAAAAGATGAATTGATGACCCATTCACCAGCAGCTGAATCTTAATATGTATTTTTGAGTACGTTACGCTGCATTGCGTATGTTGTGTACGTTGTACGTGCCTTCTTTTTTTTTGAGCGTGTGTTTGCAACAACAGTAACGACAAACGACAAGAAGATCGAGACAAAAAAGAAAAACAAGGAGAGCGCATGTAACCAACCACCTTTTATGATATAAATACTTTAGTTCAATATACTATGCAAAGTAGGGGCTCCCTTTTGCAATCTCTCCAAGTAGAGAAAAAAGAGCAGATAGAGAACAACGTATGTATGTATATGTAACGTAATATTAACATTCAACAACACCATTGATTTGTTGAGATAGAAAAAAACTAGTGTTTCAGTTATCATGAGCTGATGCGTACTATTAGCAATGCAGTTATGAATGAAATAGTTAATTTTCTGGGGGTGAGCATCAATTGCATTCCACTTGAAAATGTAGATGAGAATGATGAAATATCTCGTTTATCGTTATCGATATATACTTATATGGTGCAGAGTGTTAGCGTCGTTCATAACTCACCAAAATTATGTAAGTCAATAGCAAGCTGAAATTACAATGAAATGCATATTCAATATGAATGAGAATTACGTTCACTATTAATTGAATGGAAATCTCAGCTTCGTCCAGTCTCGTGACATGATTTTGGGTGTAAACTATTGAAAGCTTGTCCAGTGCCAAATGGCTTAACTTTTTTTTGTGCAATTGTCAGTCCTAGTTTTAAAATTGCATGCATTTAAGCCTTCAGCTGAAAAAAGCCCAGCCCAGTGACCTCATGACACTGAATTGGATCTTCAAAAAAATTGCAGTAAAATGCTCGCAATCGTTTAGCCTAACTGACCTGTATTTGACACTCCTAATTGTACTGAGAAATCAGAGTTTTTACTACTACTACTTTGCACTCATTTTCTCAGCATAATGAGTAGCCTGAAACACATAATCTCAATGAGTCAGTTGCAGAAACACATAAAGTATATTGTTTGAAACCGATTGGGATTGGGATGTGTAACACATTTTCATGTCAAAGTCAAAATATAGTTATTATTACTATGTGAACAGAATCTTTAAACAAAACAAAATGAAACGAAAGAAATTTGATGTGATATGAGTTCAACCTACAAAATGGATCTTTCGGTAGCAGTGAAAATGATAGGGATAATCCGGGTATAATGACATGAGCATGGGCAACATCATCATCATCCTCCTCAAGATTACTATCAGCATTATTATCGTCATCATCATCATCATCATCAAGCATTCTCTTCGTGCTCATCCAACGCAAAAACATATATTGACCACACATCTCATTTAACAATGCATACAAAAACAGGGACTCTAGGACAACAGAGGCCGAATACAAGTTGATTGAATGCTGCGGATCCCGTTACGATAACTATTCAACGAGTTGCAGTGCATTCCTTTCGGCAGAAAACACAACAATTGCCAGGCCAAAGCCAGTGTGCTAGGCAAGTAGGTATGTCGAGTAGTAGTATGACTTGCTTACTTATTACCAATGCACAATAAGCTTTGACTTGGTCCACTAAAATGAGGGGACCGACTCCGTTTTTTATTCTATATTTTTCAACAGAAAAAACTAAGAATGTGCGCAAGATCCTGTCTTGTAAGAAGCACAACAACATTTTTTATGAGATATTTTTGAGATTCACTATAATATTTTTATGAAGTATGACAACCAATAAAAAAATTCCCTGACGTTTCCATCCGTCCGTGTAAAAGTTATGAAGATTCACTCAAATGAAGACAAGACAACTGGTCGCATGACAAATAATAATATACATTTATGACATGACGATGACGCCTGCTCACTTCACACCAACAGCAGCAGCTCTTTGTTGCTATTTACGAAAAATGGGATAAAAAGCTTGGCCGCTTCTTAAGCGCTGACTTGAATAGCAGTCATGTCATCGTGATTGTGCTATGTCTTTGTCTTGTTGATACTTGATGTTTGATGAAAAATGAAACAAAAGGAAGGAGCAACCACATTTTTCTGCTTTCACGACGTACCTAAATTGTAAGTGTGCCCTTGCCGCATGAATATTTCCCTGAGATGAAAACGGCACAAAAGAATGAATTTAACCTGCAGCTCCTTTTTTTACTGTTTCCGTTCCAAAATTACCATCAGTAAAAAAAATCTTAGGGATGCGTTGCCCGATGCTTTTATATTCATGTTCTACTTTTGTGATAATATATTGAACACTTATATTGGTTTAAAATTGGATGGCCGAGTTTTGTACATTTTCTACTTTTTCTACATTTTCTACTTACAAATTCTCATAAATTTATATAAGAATTTATGTATGAAAAGTTCACGAAGCAGCTTCTGCTTCATTCCTGGGGTGAGCGGATGGATGCAAAGCTTAAAAAATGATAAAACTTACGTGATCGATTCCTTAAAGTAATACAAGTCGGTGACTAATTGGTAAATAAAAAGTTGTATGAGACCCGAATTCTTACGTCTAAGCACTCAGAAACTTTTACAAGAGTGGAATTTCAGGAATAAATTACATGAATAGCACAAAAGAAAATACATTGATGAACTTGAATGCAGAACTTTTTCATAGACAAAAGAAAATTTCCATAACGGAAGTTGTAAACTAGGGAAACCCGAAAAAAATAATGAAATCTTACCGGTAGTAATAATAAGGGAAACTAGAGGCACAAGAAATTTAATAATTCTGTAAAGCCGAGCCATTTTGCGGCCGGTATAGTGTCACTACAGAGAAAATATAAATAAAAGTCACGAAAACACCGATACTACGGTTACTTTTTTTCTTTTTTGGCCACTCGTCACCACCGTAAACTTATGTACTGCATGCCTGCGGCGTCCACTACTGTCTGCTCGGTTTCTTGTCTAACGCTCTCCTGTCTTTGGTTTGGTTGAGCGGAGTGCGTCCACTTTTTACTCCTTGCAATTCAAACAACATCAAAGCCGTCTTCATCAACATCATCATCATCATCAACATCGCCATCCTCATCAACAGTTTGCATAATGGATGGACGCTGCAGAGCTGAGATGGATTGGGATATAGTAAAAGAAAAAAGAAGTCGCCTTCTTCTCCTTTACATTATTTAAATACGGCGAAAATCTTGAAATTGTATCATATTCAAGTCATCTAAGGGTTCATTATTACCATTACTATTTACTATTACGCATAGATGCACACACACACACACACCTACTATCATATCAACCATCATATTATTTTTACCAGTTGCTCATTCAGGTACTTGGGTTACTTCAGTTTGTGATGATGATGAGATTTAGATTTGCTCTGTTTAATAACAAGTGTGTATTGTATTGTGTATTGATCACTTATAAAAATATTTTAGGCACATGTAGATTGTCCGAAGGTTTATTGCCATTCAGTTATGGACTCACTGACTAACTTGACTCTTAGATTATGCCAGTGACATGACAAATGGATTAGCGACGTGATGGTGATATGATGATGTGATGCTTTTCTTCATATTATTTGTATTGTTTGCTTAAAAAGAAGGTGGACTCACTTGCTTACTATTTTTTTCTTTCTGCAGTGTCATGATGTAAGTGTAGTCAACTGCGCTATCATTTTACGTAATTCATTCAGTTGATAAGGTTACACTCAATGATTTTGTCATCCCTTAAAAATTCTAATTGTGTGTTTGCCATGTTGTAAATAATTAAGTCAATGCTAAAGACATGAAGGAAAACATAATAATATCCAATTATTGTCAATTACAACAATCACAAAGTAACTAGATGATAAGATGGTATTACGATTAAAATAGGGGATTGCCAAGGTTTCCCTTTTAAAAATTTGTTCCTTGCTCTGACAATTTGAAAGGGAGTGAAGAAGAAGGTAATAATAATGTTTGTGTTTCTTGATTTAATTGTCAAATTATGGACGCCGTCACTAAACACCTATTTATACTGAATGCGTAGATGTATAAATGTATGTATGTACCTTTTCATGCCAGTGGGGAAGTAAGAGACAAGTTAATAAATAGGTATTTAGAGAGGAACATACTTTCACCCAAAATAATTTCTTAGTTTTTTTATTCACTTACTCGTTTCGTATAAAGGATGTCTATGCAGTTGTTGCGTTTTGTTAATTATATATAATTTTTTGTATACAATTTATAATACATTTTTTTGTTTTACAAGTTACTATATAAATACTTCATACTGTTATAATTAATACCTCCTTACAGCACCAAAAGGAAAATTGCATGCCTAAACACGCATTAACATATTACGACGCCATGAATTAGCTTAGATTTACATCTCATTCAGAAGAACAAAAACTCTGAATGTCATTGATACTTCATTAAGTAATTTGAATCTACCAACTATGGCTGTGTTTCATTCAATCTGAAAATATAATCTGATTTCAAACGTCTTGCATTTAAAAGGTTAGCTATTATTACCTACTGGTGGGTAGTGCATTTAGAATCTCACATAATATCAGACTGTTCCCAAGGGGTGGAGAAAGAAGCTAAGCTCTTATGAATGAAAAATACATTCCCTTTGCCATTTGTTTATCAAATTTAAAACCTGAGTGTACAACTGAAGTCATACTTAGTACCATCAGGTTTAGAGGCGTATGTTATAAGAGTAAAAAAATGGTTTAAAAGTGAATTAGTATTTTAAGAATTAGCTGTGAGAAATGTTAAAGTTAATAGTAAAAAAAGTAAAGCTTAAAAAGCTTAGATTTGAAAAATGTAGGACAAACAAAACCTCACATTTGGGTTAAGTTGTCGGAATCTAAGAATAATTGAACGGGGTTCTGAACAAAGAGGCTTCATTTAAACGGTGATATACATGTAACAGGGGATGAAGCAAAAGCTAACAAAAGTTTAAGCTAATAATTAAACTTCAATGAACTTGGGAGTCTAGCAGGAGCTTTATACTTCCTTCTTCTATTTACTACGGTGATGATGATATATAGCCAGTTGTGATTTTTGGCGATTTGGCTTCGACTTTACATAAACTTTTGTTAATGTGAGCTAGAAACATTTTCAGCGTAGGAGAATATGCTAGGCAGTCATTTCGGAAAAAATCTTTTTTTTGTTCAGCACACGAAAATTTTAAATTTGGAAACTTACGTGTAAAAGTTTAAGTGCCACACCAGATGGATCTCTTTCCCATTCTTTCATATTGTCTATGTAAAATTTCGCAAGGAATTATGATTTCTGAGCATTGAACAACAAATAATGATTTTTTCGAAGTGCTTACTCTGGGTAACCCTCCATCTTCATGATGGGAATGTTTCTAACTTACATTAGGAACTATGCTCAGTGATATCTCAACTAAATCGGCAATGATCCCGACATAGCATATCATCGTGAGTTAATTCCAACTTCTTTTAAGGAATTATATGCATTGACAATCATACTTCACTGTTAAGCATGTCTAATCTGGAGTGAGTCTTATTCTAAAAGAACTTTTTTTACTATCTGTAAGATATATACTTAAACTCTGAATGCTAAAAATACCATAAAATTAACAATCATTGCATCCTTCAGTTTGGCTTCGGAACGAATCCACCTTTGGGAGGAGGTCCAACTTGTGACAACGTTAGCATTGGTGCTGTCGGATCCATTCCTGTATTTTGTTTAAAACACTGATTGATTAGGCAGTTCATTTACATAATAAAAACCATTGTCAGGATTCATTTAAGATTAGTATAATCACACACCTCGAGGATAAAATGTGGGATCAGTCACCGGCCGGTTGCCTATCACAGTAGGTCGATTACCCGGACTTTGAACACCCACTGGGGCTGCACCAGGTATTGGAGGCACAAACGGTCCGACGTCGCTAATCTGAGTAGGTGAAGGAATCAATGGAACAGATGTAGCTTGAGGTACTGGCTGTGGCACAAACGGCGAGTTAAAGGCCGCAGATGCTAAAACGGGACTGCTAGCAGAGTGTTGAAGAACTCCAGTGTAATCAGAGGACGGAGGTGCTGAAGGAATATACTGATTGCCGTAGCTTGGTGTGTTCGGGGCAACGTAACTATTGGCAATAGGATGTGACATGGAAGGAGGAGGAGGAACGTGCGGATATTGCTGCATCATACCTGGAGAAACAACACCCTGCGCCCCATGAGCTTGACGATCCCTTTGAATTCCCATGGACTCATAAACTTCAGTCAGAATGAGCAACATTGTATCTTCAGATTCCCTTTAAAGTTCATGAAACACATTATGATACAATTCCATTTCCATTTGTTCTCACTTTGCCCCACTACAACTTTATTAATATAAAATTATTGGTCTTACCAGTAGCCAACGTGGGTGCTCATGGCAAACACATACTCATTAAATGTTTCATACGGGGCTTCTTGAAGAACATGGTCAATTCTTCGTCCCCCATTCAAGGAACCAATCCTAAGACTTGAGTTCTCATCCTCTGGACCTTCCGCCTCAGACCGCTTCTCGATTTCTCCAGCGATCGCGTTTTGAATTTCGGTGGTACTCAAACCAGTATATTGATATACGGTATTCCAAGTATTCTTAAAAGCATCTACAACCTTCTGCTTTATATCTGCTCCTACACGCGCCATCGTTTCCTTTAGTTCTGTAATGGAATGAAACGATAAGTAACAATGTTATATTTTTTAATCCATAGTAAAACACATTATTCCACCTACCCAAATGAATTCTTTTCCTTCCTTTGTGATGAGGAATCAACACTGGGCGAGACTCAAATGTGGGATCAATGAGTGTCTCCATTCTGTATGCAACTGGATCATAAGGATGAAATATATTGAAAAACGCCGGGCAATTCGGTAGCCGGAAATCATTCCCAAGGTTTTCAATTCCACGAACAGTAACAAACATAGCTGAAAAAAGTCATGCCATCAGAGGTTGTTAGAATGATACACAGTTTGAAAGATATGTTCAAAAGTTCTTACCGATAGGAGAACCAAGAGCGAAGAATGCGTTTGGTGCAAATTCCAATGGTGGATAATTTATGTAAGGCTGGCCCGTACCCGCATTTCCCACTGTGTAAGACACTGTACGGGATGACGCACCAAGATTAAGTTGTTCCGCCTAAACGATAATGCACACATTGATATCATCATAGAAAAAAATGGAAACATGAAAATTATACCAAATCATGGACTCACCTTTGCCGTAAGCACGGGCTCTTCCCCATCCACACTCAAGTCTGTCTCGTCTGTAGTCGGCTTTGAATCCCCGAGTGGCTGATGAGCCAAAAGGTCGAACAATATAAGAGATCCAAGACTGTGACCGGTTAGGGAGACTTGACCCTTGAAGCTTGGGTTTCGAGTTTGAAACATTTTATATAGTCTATTTAACTCACTCCCAACAGATGTAATAATCGTCTGAAAACGAAAAATGAGTGGTTTGGTTGCATTACCAACAATCAATCACATGAAATGATTGTTACTGGGGCATTCTAAGACAGTTTATTAGTTTACCTGACAAAACATGGGGCTTGTATAAAACAGAATATCCAGGAGTGTATCATTTGTGAAATCTCTAAACTTGGGGATACTCTTCAATGTAATTCGTTTTAACTGTTCATCAATTCCCTTATCCCCATGGAGGGCTTTGTGCCAAGACACAGGCAAGAACTCTACCCTACCCACCAAGCCTTTATCAATGGATTCACGAAAATGACTGCTGAGAAGTTGAAATGAGAGTCCACGGAAATCATCAACTATTGTACAAAATACATCAAATTAACATTTTATGATGGAGATTGAAAGTTAGGATAAAAATCGTATTGGAATATAATTAACTCATTACTTACCAGCCTCAACAATATTTCTCAGCTTAAAGTCACAAATGGGCCCAATTCCGTGTACGACAAACACCAAGTGATCAACTTGGGCTGCCTCTCCATCTTCAAGTTCCATCTCCTCACAACCTCTTTTTACCACCCTTGGCCTGATTTGACTTTCCTGTTGTGAAAATAAATAATCGACTTTGATTAGTTCCATGCAATAGTTGGTTTGCCATATCCCATAAAACACAAACCAATACAAACAAAAAAAATGCTAACTCATCATTTGTGTACAACTAGCATACTTGTAATAGGTTCAATACTTTTTAATCAAGTTAAAAATGGGGTAAACTGATACAATAAAATATCAGCTTTCACTGTGCGAAGGGAATTTTAATGTAGATTGTTAGTACAATTAAAATTCCACGCTGATTCTAGGAGCAGCATTTACAGCTACTGATAACCCCCATATGTCAGAAACGGAAGAATATGGTATGTATAAAAGAACCATATATGTGTCTGTATGGAATCCATGAGTACCTATCCATACTATGGATAGGTACTCATCACCATGAAAAATAATTAAGCAGATACTCACAGGAAGATTGCCCCAGTCATCGGGTGCTGCTGCTTGGCAAAAATGAACGACCACTCCGGCATTGTGAAGAATCACGGATTCCCCATCAGGAAATTCAAGCCGCTTCTGCCATACTCCGGAAGCCATACAATCTGAGTATTCTCTCTGTAAGTTAAATCAAAATGGTTGTACAAAACTGCATTATTACAACTGTTGTGGTGTATTCGCAATTGTTAATAATGGAATTTAATAAATTGGTAACAACTAGAAATATATCTTGTTTAGTTAAATAATGACCATAAGTATAAACTCTTACCTCCAGCCTTAAGGAGAACTCTTCATCATACGGTACAAACCGCTTGTCTAATGGACCTTTGTAAAACCAAGAACTGCGTCGTACATCAACAGGGGCCTCATCCCAATAAACCGCCATTTTTACACGTTTAGTCACGCTAACATCATATCGACCACCGTCAGTTGATACTAATCTCTCGGGATCTAAGGGCAAAATGAGACAATTATAGTTAACTTTTCACTCGGATTCATATGATTTGACTAACTTATGATTCACATACCATTTCCAAATGCATCTTCCAAAGCAACCGAATCTATTATGGAAAACGGCTTCCACGTAGTTTTCCCATCAACGTCTTTTCTGAAGAACCAGTGGAAAGTCAGCGGACTCAATCGCTGAGGAACAAACTGTTGAGCTTCTGGAGGATTGGAGTAGTAGGTATTTGTCTGCATGTGCGATGTAGTTAACGGAGGGATGCTGCCTGACGAACTACCAATTGGGGAGGTAAGTCCAGGTGTTGGAGTACTGAAATATGAAGTGGAGGACGCGCTGGCGGTAGCAGACCCCATCGCAGTTGAAAGATTAGGAGCAGTTCCAAAATAGGTGGTGGAAGTTGAACTCGGAGCAGCTCCAACAAAGCTGTAAATATAAATTACCAAAGAAGTTAAATTCCGTAAATCCTGGTTTAAATACCATATGAAAATTTCTCAACGAGAACTAGTTTTATTAAACTTCAATTTACCTCGATGGAGCCCCTACTAGTGGTGGTGGAATAGTAGCTGCACTAAAGAGCCCACTGCATAAAAAAATAAAAAAATTCTTATTGACATTTGTTTTTCAGTAATCATCATTAGTGAAAAAATTATATTACTAAAACTTCAAAGCGTGGGGAGTTGTCAGATAGAAGGTAATATTTGAATAACTTAACAAGATAACCATCCCAATAATGCATTCATTTTCATACCCATATAAAAGGTTGTTTAAGCTGTAACAACTACCAACAATTTAAATTATGCAGTCTAATTTTAAAATGAGAGGTAAGAAATGTGATGATGCGACACATAGTAAGAAGACAGATTGTGAGCTTTCATTCACATTAGGTGAAACTCAAATAAATTCGACTCACTATATGTGGTACTGAGGCCCTAGCCCAGCACAAAAGTATTTTTCAAGGTCAGCACATTTTGTGATGGTAGAATGCATTTCCAAACTAGGACTACTTTTACATCATCCAAATTAAGAGTAAATGTTTGAGGAAGGAAGTAATCCTGTAATACCTTCATTGGAACGCATATCTCTCATAAGGCTAATTTCACATTTGACCTCATTTTATAAAACTTGGTTTATTACATAGTCAATGATCCTATCTATGGGTTGGTAATTGGAAGATATACATTAGCAACTGATCCAAAATCGTATATGGAGGCACTACTAACATGGTTCGTATCAGAAGCAAACCTACATAATGAATATTGTAATGTATATAGCAAAATGAACCCTCCATCGTGGAAAAAATCGTGCCTTGAGTAACAGCGTAACTACATGTATACTATGTATTAAAAGTGAACTTCTATGTACCATACGCTCAAGTTCCATATATAAAGAACCGACTCTATGAAGAGAACACAATGATTACGCAATGCTGAAGCTTTTGGTAACTAAAGGTAATCTGACAAATCAATATGACACTTATCGTCACAAGACAAGTTACAGTTAGATACGGGGGAACAAGCAAATATCTGTTCATCCAAGCGTAATAATGTAGACCCAGCTATTTTACAAAATCTAAACCACTTACTTATTGCTGGCATCATAGGAAGGCGGCGGAGGCATGAATGTCTGCGGCATAGGACCCTGGCTTGGTGGTATAATCGCTGCTGGTAGTGCTGGCGTCAAAGATGGCACTGATGGAATTTCTCGGCAAGGGACATACTTCATCTTTTGTCCACCAAGTCTAAAAGCATTTGAGCCGCCTGTAATTAACGAAAAAATACCATACATTAAAAATTATGAGTACTTATTTTTACAACTAATTACATACAAATGAAGCTGGTTGATTCTGATGACCTGATGCTGGGGGAGGTGTTGAGAAATTTGGAGAGACGTTAGATGTAATTGGAAGCCCTGAGCTCATAGACATTGGGTCGGTGAGTTGACTTGGAAACACTGGATTACTTGGTGTCAAACTGGGGACAGATCCTGATTGAATCCCAGCAAAAGCTGAAGGTACAGCATATGAACTTGTTGATACAGCAGGTGGAAATGTTAAAGTTCCTGCAGCAGAAACCGATGCTAAAAGTAAATTTAACAGTATAATAAACAACTAGTTGTCAACAAATAATTTGAGCAAATGGGATATTCTTTATCATCTGTTAATCTTACGTGGTGGCCCTTCCCTTGAAATGGGTGCAGATGGCATACCAAGATATGTCGTTGATCCGGATGCTGTGCTTTCAAACGATGCGGTGATATCTGGGTACTCCGTAGCTGATTGTGAAAATAAGGTGGATGCAGAGACAAAGTTACTGGTTTGGACAGCTGAAGTGGACACAGGCCAAGAGGTTGTAGCAGGAGTAGTTTCAGTGGAAGAAGACATCATGTTACCCAATGACCCCGAAAATGTCGGCTCCAGTTCCGTCACCGAGTTGGTGTCACTCATGGCAGGGGCTCTTAAAACTGTTATCTCCTTACTTGGTGCACTCGCACCTGTTAGCATGCGAGTGAAGGCATCCACGCCTGTACTTGCCCTGGAGAAGAGACTGATAGGAGGCGCAGGGTCATCAGCCATTGATTCTGGTTCATCTTCCTGCAGATTTATAGGCTCCATGAAATCCTTGTCAACCGAGTCTCTGTTTGAGGAGGTGTCATCACTATTCAGATCAATTTCTGAAATAGCCGGCTCTACAAAACATACAATAAAGTTGTCATACAATGATTTTGCTATTATACTATGAATTTGTATTACACACCACACCACCGCTGAACCTAATGCTTGATGCATGGCTTACCAACAGTTTCAGGCTCCACCAGGGAGACTGGCACCAACATTGCAGCATCCTCAAAAAAATTGGAAGTAGTCGCCGCACTCAGCAAACTATTCCGTACTGGCTTCTGCCCTCCACTCTCTGACATTGTGAACTTCAACCTTGAACACGGGGCAGGTGTCTCCAATCTTTTATTAATAGCTGTATCCACCACACCTAAAATCAATTTACATTTTAATTAGCTTGGTAATGCAAAAAATAAAGCAGTTTATTAGTAAAACAAGTAATTAAAATGTATCTCCCACCTTTAAAATTCTAAGAACAGTTATGCAGTCCGAATAATTTTCAAATATGTGCCAGAAAGAGATAAAACTTTGACCTGAAACCACAGAACAGACCACAAAACAATATTATATCATTCTCCTACAAACAAATATAGAGGTTTTACTGTAACTTGTACATCTTTTCATTGTTTTTATCTGTAGTTAGGTATAAAATTGAATTCTCAACTTACCTTTGACTTAAACACACTCAATTAAAATACAAACCTACCACAACAAATTCGAGAAAGTTGACAGTTACACGTCTACAAACATGAAACTGATATTATATGTTCTTCACTTCAACCTAAATGATAAATTTTTAGGCAGTTCAATCTGTCGCATGTACCGATTGCACAGCTGGTGAGTTGTAACAAGAGATTGTGTATGAACTTTCATGTATATTGAATGCTTTACAATGAAACCATGATCGCACATGGACAACCATGTGACTACCCTACCGCACACAATCAGAATTTACATTATTTTTGTGGATGTAATTTGGATGAGAAGTAAAAAGTAGGGTAAAATATTTTTGGAAATAGATATTCTGAATTAGCACAACTTCTAATACTAATATTTTAGCTTTATGACCTGATAATAACAGCTGATGTACTTAAGCACGTACTTCGGTAGTGCTGTGTGCCAAAAAATGAATTCCTTTTAATAAAAAAATTATTGTACAATTAGTTATCAATCAGCTGTTTTTTGTCCTTCACTGAATAAATACGGCCCTGGTCAATTTTCTGGCACCCTACTAGGCTAAGTTGTGTTGATAACAGTAGTTGATAGAGTAAGTTAGGTTTACCTAATTTATAATGGTTTTACTCTAAATCACAGGTTTTTTTTTTTTTTTTTTTGAATATTTCCATTAATGTGATACAGCTGTTTATCATCTGCCGTTATATATTTATAATCAAGTAGAACTAAAACTCATGCTTTGCTGCTTTTAACACGCTTCACAAAGTTCTGCTTTAAGCTAGAGCCTCTAACGTGTCAATTGACGGAAAGAAATTATCTGGAGACTATCCGTAAAAAAAGACTGACATACACACACTTCTATTCACTCTGAAGGAGCTCATGTTGCAGGTTAATAATAAGAAGTTTTCTATTCCTGTTTTTAATAATAAAACTAGAATCAGTATCATAATCATTAGTACGGGATATGATATAGCTTGATTTGATAGTTGATAGATATTGGTGCTGCAGAGTACCTTTTATCTGACTCTGATTTAGAATGAGGACTGTCAACAGTTCATTCCCTTTAAGTGAAAGCCAAAGTCTTGAACTTGGCGCAGTTGAAAAGCAATGAGAAATTTCAATGATATAATCTATACTTGGTACTGACGACGTCACGTCACCAAACTTGATTGAATGAACTCTAATTTCACATAAACTTACTATTTGGACTTTGCATGATGCTAAGCACTACGTTATAAAATAGTGAATGTTTCATTAGAGCACAAAAAATAAATATAAATGCAACTAATTTTTGCTTATTCGTTTAATTGCATACAGTATGATAAAATGATTAGACTGTTGTCACCACAACACCATGAAAGTTCAGGCTTAACATCTCCCATAAATTTCTTTATTATAAATATATTATAATAGTTCTCGATAATATAATCACTCACTTTACATTTACACATTACATTGTTTTTTGAAAAGGTGTCGGAAATAGTTACCTTTCTCTCTCGAGGGCTGAGCTTGTGGTGAATTAATATTTCATTTTCTTGGTACGAAAGGAAATGGAATTCCTCTTTGTTTTTTACTCACATTACAATTCCCAGCAAACTATGTTTCACACTTTCAAAGGTAGTAACCAAGTAATTTTGTGATGTTTTAAACCTTTTACACCATCAAACCTACAGAGAATATATTTTGAGAAGGGTAATATTGTGATGTAGTTCAACTAGTCACCTTCTGTTGTAATAGTCTACATAGTTCACTTCACTATACCTATGTATTTCTAAATCTATCTGTATGTTGAAAAAAGGGTATTTATATATTGGAAAATTACGTGTAAAATTTTGTTTTTGTAAGCGATTTCTTTCATAAAAAACGTTTTAGTACCATTTATAAAACACTTTGTATTACATAACAATACTAATGTTTTTCAAAACCGACCAAATCCCTTATTCCATCGCATTTTTAATATTTTTTCCCAACATCATTATAAGTACAACAAACGATCAGAGACAAGAGAACCTTATCGGATTAAGAACGGAAAGACACTTTTTTTCATATCAAACTGAGATTGATGTAGCATCCAGATTACACTTATTCCAATTTTCAACTCTTTGTTAGATCATAAAGTGAGATAAACAGGTATATAGAGCGGTTAAACCAAACCACAAAAAACAAAATATATAGTCCACCAACATATAAAGTCCACACTTGCATTGATAACAATAACATCAAAGATACACAGAAGTAGGCATCTCAAAGAGTCAGAGAAAAATGTAGGAATGACTGGGACTAGGAAAGGAATAAAGAATTGAAACAGTTTACTACACACTCATTTATGCCAGCAAGAAGTTAATCTTACCTCTAAACAGTTATTTTTTTTTTGAATTTTAAATATATTTAAATATTTGGCAGTGAGGTCACTGATATTTTTACCCAATTAATTCACTAGTTAATAATTTGAAAGTTGGAATATTTGGGAAATTAATGAGAAATTTTGAAAACAGAGCAGCTAGAGAAGGATTTAAGTACATTGATTGATCAAAAATGTGATTGAGTAAGAGTACACATTTACTAGAGTAAACATTCAGTGACAAGTACTAGTTGGTTGGAATTACTGTGTTTTTCATACGTGTACATCCTTTTTCTGGTATAGAATCCTTTACAACAAAACAAAAATATATATAAAATGTGCATATTATGTATGTTATATGTCAGAAGACTGCGTTGTTAGTAGTATATAGCGTAACCTAATCAACAATTATTTCCTATGTACTTACATAGCACAAATATCATTGGGCCATTAATACCATTTCAATCATTCTTTAAACACATGCGAACACACTCTCCTCATCCGCTCTTTTCTACTCACTTCACTTCTACTTTCACCTGGAACATTAGCACGGGTTATTTATTTAATAGAAACGACAGAAACAACCACATTAATATACATAACAACTTTCAAAACTGTAACTAATATATTCATGCAGTAGCCATACACACTAAGTAAACAAATCATTCTTCTTGTAGTATTCACGCGTTACAAACATTCGGTGTGTGAGTTTCGTGTATCGGGAAAGGATGACAAGGGATCGGGAATGAAAATTATGCATTTTACAGCAACAAAACTAAACTAGACATACATCCTGAACTGAACCAACTTATTATCAGCATTATGCTTACCATGTAAAATTCAACTCACACTAAAATAATCAGTTACGACACAGCTCTACAAACTACCAACTAACTTCTATATCCTACATGAGATTGCTGTTTATAACGGATTCAAAAAGGGGCCATTACTATTAGCTTGAGTACAAATACAACTTAGTTGAGGGCTGGACCACACAACACGTTTTCAAACAACTCTCTTTAAACCACGGTAAACCGACTAGGCAGCAGTAAGTGGGGTGTTAACAAGTGTTATTTTAAAAACTGATCTCCTGATTCCAAACAAATCCCCCAATATATCCTCCCCTCTCATAACAAACAACCCGCCTCTTCCATAATATTACCAAACAGCAAAAACCCTTATTAAAGAATCATCAACCAGGCGATGAACTAAAGACTAAACTTAGGAATAGGTATATAATAATTATATCATCTGCCAAATGACAAAGGTTCACCTACATAATTAACTACTACTGATGTACATAATAACGCCAACGCATAATATATTATTTTTCTAGCTAATGTCGCTACAAGTTACAAAAAACTGACAAAAAAGTCATATTTGACTACCACATAGTTTTCTAAACCTAATGTAAAATCCGAGTTATAAAACATGTACAAACTAACATAATGTATGGATATTTTTTTACTCTTCTTCAGCAGCATATTACATTGGTTTTATAGCTTTTTATGAGTTGAGCTGCTCCAAACCAGAATACAACTGACACCGAACGTACCAAGTACGACGCACTTCACATAAATGTACAATTTTTAAAGAGTTTGCTCGCATGATAAACAGCAACAATGTGTTTTTTTGAATAGAATTTAAGTAAACAACTCTAACTATAAGTGTAGGTATAATATAATTCTGTGTGACTAAATCGTACACAACCATACTTAGCAAATAGGGGGTTTACAATACAATATCGTCAATCGAAGGAATACCTGATTTACACCAAACCACACCACTAAACCATTTTTTCTCAATTGTTTTTGTTACATAAAGGTATGTTTACATACTCAACGTCGTTATAATATTACATTATATATTATATTATGCTTCGGGACAAAGTTGATTGTAGTTGTACAGTTTACAGTTTAATCATTAAATCTTTTTGATAGTTTTGATATATAGATATATATATATATGGATTTGTTGACGAATATTATAATTTTCAATTTTTTATAGGTTCATGCTCGCTTTTAGTTCGGTGAACTCATGTTGGCAGCACGAGGTACAAACTCAGCGGCTTCCGGATTCAACCTACTACCTCCACCCCCACCAAGACTGAGACGGGAGTTGATCCCCTGAGTTAAAGCCTCCACAGAATCCTCTTGTTCGGATCCAGAAGACGGGTTGGTAAAGGGTGGAGGTGGTCCAGTGAATCTAATATTAGCAGTATTTGGCCCCCAGGTCCCGTTCTCATTGAGAGATGCTTCGTACAGCTCGTAATAGTAGTTGATCATCTCCTCATCCTCAAGCTCTTGAAGAACCTAGAAATTTACAAGGAGAAAGGACACAATTAGTTCCATCTGGACTTTTTGGGGTGACATGGTCAAGTGGAGAGATGTACGTAAGTCAGGCACTTGTCAAAATTATTTTTGGGCGAGGTTTTCTTACTTGACTATCAAACTCTTCCTCGTTTTCCATCCATAAGTACTCTGAGAAGTCAACGTCTCCGGTCCCAGGTTGTGATGGATTCTGAGAGTTGTTGTTGCCCCCTGACCCGGCGTTAGATCCTGATGCCGCTGCTTGGGCTTGACCTCCTTCCGCAGCAGCTGCTCCCCCATTTTCTGCAGATGAGGACACTGACTGCTCCTCCGAATTACTAGAGTTATCCGTCGGCAACTTCATGTTCTTGGTGATGATTTGTTGGCTCACAAATTTATGTAGCACACACGGCTCACTCTAAAGTAAAAAGGGTTTTGAAGAAAAATCAATTTAGTTTTTGAAGTTTGGGGTGGACAACCTAAAATGTTTCACTTGGTACTTTCTAAATATAGGGATTTTTAACAGAATGACAATGACAATACCGTTATGTAGGATTACTGCTGAAAAATATTGAAACGTGCTCAATAGGGCATCAAAAAGACTGCTGATGCTGCAGCTACTACGTAGGAATTGAGAATTGCCAGTTCCTCACTATCACAAAAAATAGTATTACAACCTGAATATGCTACGTCAGTCTATGATCAGAGGTTTATGATGTGGCTGCCAACCCTATGCTAGTTCATTGGGCTTGCAATGCTAAAGGAAACTGTGGTGTTCCGTTCTGTACTTGGGTTGGGATACCGTCTTTAAGCTGTGTAACTAGATGCTTCTCACCTCTCAATCTCAGCTACTCTAATCTCTAATGGGTATTTGGATAAAGGTACAGCTCATACTATATTGGGTGTTGTTCATCCTTGCACCTGGCATCAATATCTCATCTGCTATTAAGTGCATCGTATTTCATACTTATTCAAATTGACTGCAAGTTTAATTTGTCAAAGTACATGATCTCATCTTACCCCATTCAATTCATTTTTTTGCTTGTAACGTTTATTTTACATGCTAAATGTAATTAAACTTCAGTTTTGGCTTCACTACATCGTTAAATACATCCTTAATTATGATTACCATTATTTAAGCATCATTTAAACGGCTTACATGTCACTCCAATCGTTTCAAACGGTTTTCTAAAGAGTCCCTAGTCTTCGACTGAACTAGTTATAACACTATGTGTTAAAAGAGAGTGTGTGTTGAGTAAGCTTACGTCAAATGTATGTAGTTTCTACGTACATTTTTTTTCATATAAAAATGGTACATATGTAGAAAATGTTCCGTTTCTCTATCGCAAAGGCGATATACTACGGTCATCTTGTTCATCCAATTTTTCTGAGACCGTCTATATCTGCTGCTGGTTCTCCCCGTTTCTTTTGGGTAAAAAGGGGTATTCAATTCATCCACCACACACACGTATTATCAACTACGACAGTTCCTCTTACATATTCTCACGTAGTACTTATGTGAATACGTACATCCTCCATACTTAGAAAAGTTGAAAATGTATCCCAACAATACAATGCTGTAAATACAGGTACACATCGACATGGTGAGCACGATGCAAAAATGTAGGAAAAGTGGAATCTTCATAAAATGCGTTATCTCAGAGGGGCAAAATGCAGGTGGCTCCCATTAATCTTCAAACCCATTCTGTTTAAGTTATAGACAGATGCCGAATTGATTTGGAATGAGGCCCGCTTTAAGAAAAACGGTCAAGACTGGAATCATCCTGAAAACTTTAATCCATCAACGTCTATTCTGCAAAGCTCACTTTCTTGCACAATTGTAATTCTATGAATTTTGCTCAATGTGATCACCAAGCTCCATACAAATTTGAATCTCAAATGCTGTTAATAAGAGTAAGAAACCCTAGGAAATGACATTTATCTCCTCAAATTTGATATATTATTTCCAAGGATGCTTTCTATGCAGCGAATGCAAATTTCCAAACTTTTACAACTCTGTCATGTTATATTATTCAAGTTAGATTATGCATGGATTATCATTTATTCAAACATGTCTCATTTTATGGAAATGTCATGTCATGAATTTGGATAGCAAAAATCATTCCTTTTTAGCTCAGCCCACCCAAATACTCAAAAAAGGTGACAGCAATGCAATCTGCAATCTCCAAAAAAAACTATTCCTTTTCCAACTTCTATATATCAACTCCCAAATACTATTATCACATTGTAGCCCTACTCCCCTCATGATTTCTTTGACTAAATGAAACCTGGGGATTGAATGAGCATAAAAGAAACCAAAATTAATAATAAGAAGGTGTGCAAATCAACACGGGTTCACTATTGTGGATACCCCTTGAAGCAACATATTACGTATCACATCACATCAACAGTAAGTATTCCTTCCAGCTTTTGGTTTACTTTTTGGCTTAAGGAATGGATGGTAGATTTTTATGCCCATCTTAATCTAAATTCATTTACATTTCCCATCCGTCCGACGCTCATGTATTATGCATATTAAGTAAGTATCCATCTTCCTGACTTTCTTCCTTGAAACTGCATATAGCAAACGAAGCCAGCCTTAGTTCTCTCTCTCTCTATTGTTTGAATTTCATTGCATTCATATGTATGTGTCCTTCCCAAGTTCGGCACATAAACTACATGATCCATACTTCCACAAAATGTTTCAAAGAATAATTCAATCTACACATATTTTATACAAAGACAAATCGACGGGATCCTAGAAGCAACGCCGTCAGGGAGTGAGTGAAACATAAAGGCATTGCTAATTGCCATTCCCTTACATTCTTCTTATATGAGATGGATGGTAAAAACGAAAGAAAAAAACATGTTTTCGAAGCTGAAACTTTACAAGGCATTGTTGCTATATCCCATTCATAACAGCTGGTAGAGTTTTTGGTAACTTTATGGTACTGCTGGCCTGTTACTACAACTAAAGCATACATAATCTATGTGCTTTGTAGCTCTTGGCCACATCCCACGTAAAAAAATATTGGACTGAACTGAATTTTTAAAGTACACAGACGCTAGTAAGTTTTAACCGAGGACTAGCAAAATCCAAGAAAAGTGCATACCGTCAATAAAAACAACCAAAATACATTGGCCTATCTAACAACACATGTGCATGCGGAGTAGGTGCATATCTGTCGATTGATAACGCAACGTTGCAAATTATGTATATACTTAAGTAGCTGGGCTCCTACTGTGAACTTTTTAAATAAACTAATAGCCCGTGGAATCGGGTTTCACCTTAAAAATTGGGATTTTAACCCAAAATAATAGCTCCTCGACCTTGACAATGATTACCTAGAACCTAGAAATTACTTTGCTTAGCTTAATTACTACGTAAATTCTTTCTCGCAATCAGGCGAAATTTCAAAAAAAAACTCGACCTTGAAATAAAAAGATGTACACATTCGTGAAGTCTAGGAAAACCCGATAAGTGAGACAACTCAAGGGAGTAAAGGTTATTTATGACTATAGGGTCGACAGACGCACACTTTGAAAACGTGAAGTAGCTTTTTATTCTGCAGTGTTGGTAAATACAAGGGTATCATGCGTTATTCAGTACGAGAGAACAAAGTAAGTATATGGAAACCAAACTTACTGCAATGTATAGAGATCTTAGTTCAGTTCCTGTGCTGCAGCTCTTCTACAGCGACATGTATGCACATATAAATATGATGTATTTGATGGCAAATCGAGGAAAACACATTTGAGGAGACTTGGACTTGTGTAACGTTAACCTGCCATCACGGAGTGCACGGAGCAAATACTATGCAGTTACAGCAAACACAGGAGCAGATTCAATTCAGCATAGCAGCAACAGCAAAGACCAGAGCTCTAGCATACTTTCACATACCATTCCCATAATAACAAAGCGTAGTCAAAGTCTTTTTGTACTTTAGAAGTCTTCATCTGGT
Source organism: Orchesella flavescens (assembly GCA_964034955.1). Lineage (NCBI taxonomy): Eukaryota > Metazoa > Arthropoda > Collembola > Entomobryomorpha > Orchesellidae > Orchesella > Orchesella flavescens. Next base: position 19,562,231 of record OZ035953.1, read on the forward strand.
TAGAAAAAAACATTGATTTCCCTGTGCTCGTGTGTACTGCGTACCATATCGTATGATGTGAATATACTCAAATACTGGCAGTGAATGTTTGGGATGCGATAGCAAACGTAAAAACTGCTGTTGCTTGATGATATGATAACATATACTAGGAGGCTTGAGGAAGAGGTATAACAACACTGTACTTTATAGGTGGGCCCCTTTTACTCAAACTCAAACCCAAACACAAAACATAACAACAGAGAAGCGAACCACACGTACTTACGCTTCGTATATATAAAAAACTCTTCTCTGTTGCTTGCTGGACCTTCTTTCAGCATCACATCACAACACAAGTTGTTCGTTCGTTCGCTCGCTAGCTCACTCACTCATCTGATATTTTAGTGGTGACCTAAAGCATTAAACCATATTCTCTACCGAAGTTACTTTATTTTGTACTTGGCGTTTTCGAAACTTTGACAATATGTCATCTACACCAAAATCTATTGGGGAGGAAAGCCTTTCTGGTAAGTCTAAAAAAATTAATTTCAACTGTTGATTTTTCTACTTTGCTTGTCTACTGTGCGTAGAAAGATTACTAAGCTTCAACTGCGCAGTTTAGCATCATGCCACCTGAGTTGGGAAATGTGGGGTGATTGTAACTAAGGCTAGGAAAGGAAATGTTGACAGTCTTGGCTTTGCTTTCTTTTTGGTACTATTGGCGAAAAAAAATTATAATTTGAAAAGATATGTTGGTCCTTTGTTTGAGTGAGCAGATGCGGTATGGGACATTATGAGACAGTTAATTCCAAATTGAATTCGCACTAGGAAACTGTCTAGGGAACTGTCAAATTTTAGTGTTAGTAATTGGGGGCGTATTGCCAATAACCTGAGTTTTACTTTTAAAACCCACATAAAATGTATTTTTTGCCAGATGTTGTCATTTGGTAAATTAAGTTTTGTTGTGTTTTCTGGAGATGTCATTATGCGTCTCTTTGGAATATTTTAATGTAGGGGAACAGACAAAGCAGGAAGAGGGCAATGAGATGATTTCTTTGTAGCCTATTTTGCGAGACTAATCTCTATTTTTGGCATGAGAGAAATGCGTGTAGAATTGTAGTTGTTTTAATGGCCCGTAAAATAGCCATTACTTTCTGGAAGTGCAGATTTGCTCTCACGTTCTTTGTCATGAAGACATTTATGTATACATATGTATTGTACAAATACATTTTGTTGCAAGCGTATAGGCTGGCGCTAACATGATCGTTTGGAAATATAAGGTGTCGAATGGAGGTCACCTATACCCCTATTGTAATCTGATGTTACGACACCTCCAACTCAAATTGAACAGAAAAACTTATCCATTTCTTTTGTTATTTGAGGGAAAGCATATCAGCATCTCATCCAAAGTCCGAGTGAATAACACTAGCTTTGCATGACACGTACGTGATGTTTTGCAAGCTCTATTTAAAAAAATTATTGAGATGTTGGTTTCAAAGTCCAATCCAATCTAGGTTGCAGCATCCGCTAGTACATTTTTTTTAAATTCCACCAATTTTTCAATGTATGGTGGACAGAATGGCAAGATTGCATCATCAGCATCATAACATAACATAATATTGTTGTTGTTACTGTCAGCCTCAATTAGCGTAACCAACTGTATGATATGATGATAAATGAACACGACTCTTGCATGTGGGCCTGTAGATAGGTAGACAAGAGAGAAAGAAGAAACTTGATTTTGGTCTTCGCTTTCATTCACTTGGCAGATCGGGTTTGCAATTTCTTAATGAACATGCTTCAATATGTAATCATAATACAATCATGAAATCTTCTGCTGACGCTTCATGCGATGAGTTCTTTGTATCGGTTGATGGCTCGGGTTTCACGGTTTTGACATTATTATATGATATAATATAGGCATGCATACAAAATACGCACCTATGGTTGCAAACGTTCACATGTGAAATTAAATATACGTATATATATATTATTGCCAGCCAATATATTACTTCAGTTAAGTGCTCACCAACCAGCCAGTTCAGTGGATTAGGTTTCTTTCTCATTTTCACTCATTTATACTTGATACGCATTCTTTTTCTCCCATTTCATACCTAAAAGCTAGGAATGTTTTTATTACATTTTTTACTGCGCACATATTAAATCAGCAGTCTATACATATTATGAATGTACTTTTGCGGTTTTCTTAGCTGCATGAGCGAGCCCAGTATCGCATTTCATATTATGTCCTTTTTTTATTGCTCACCAAGTAAACTTAAGCAAACAAGATGAGCGATTATACGTATCATTCTGTTACGAACCATAATATTGGACTTGCTATTAGCATTGTTTAGGTATGCGCGTAGTATTTATGCTTAGGTTGTAACAAGATTCTATTGTTACATTACAAAAGAAGGAAAATAATGTTGTTGTTTCCCTCCCCTAGGTCAACAATCTGTCCATTTCGCACCTTTCATTTTGGACTAATTGTTGTTTACTCAAAGAATAAAACGCACTTAGGGAGCCGCTTTTAAATGCGATTGACTTGCGTATGATCATGATTCTATTATTACGACTTACTTACTACAACTTACCTTGCACTTGGCCTTTTTTGACAGATGGAGATGAGTTGAAACATGTAACGTTTTCCCCGTTTTGCAATTCTCTACGCATCTTCTTCCATCATCATCATTCTTAGAATGACACAAAGCACATTACATTGGTGTTTTGCCAAACTATTTTTTTTTTAAAATGTCATGCATTGCAAATTTACTCGTTAAATTATCTCATTGGTCTTCTTGCTCTCAGCTCATAAATAATTTTTGGAGGAGTAGTTACATTTCATCTCTAAGCACAATAATATGTAAAAGATATACTGCTACTTTTCATGGTTCCTCATTCTACAAAAATTTTTTGCTCTTACGAAACACCAACGAATCGCCTGATGAAAATGATGACGAGGAGTCTTATCTTTGTAAATACGAAACTGATATTCATAACATACTGGATAATAACAATAACAACATTGTGAACATACATGAGCATCCAAACCTTCACCTACGTCGTTGTAAATTCTGGTGAGTCAGAGTTGAAGAGGAAAAGCAGCAGCATAATATGAACATGTGCTGCAAAAAGCTCACACCATTCCACCTCATACTAATGTTATGCATGCATTTATTTTTCAATATGCACACTCAAGCACATTGCTCCATTCTTTGTTTAGTTTTTTAACTACAGAATTAATGAAATTATTTATGGAACGCTAAAAAGAAACTCACCTCTTCTCATCACATCATTCGACCACAAGAGAACCAACCCACTAACCACGTCAGTCAAGTCATGGCCGTTCTTCGATGCACCTTCTTTGTATTTCCATTTTCATGCATAATTTTTGTGTACATTGATTATTGATAGAGTTGGCATGATGTTACGTTAAGTATATTATGTTTTGAGCGATATGAAGCTGGTGGCATGTTGGCTAGTGAGGTTTTTTTTTGTTTTTCTTCATTACTCAAACATTCATTGGAAAAGGGTCGGAGGATTGATGTATATAGCCCATTCATGCTCGGTTTTTAAACAGCTACGTCGTTTCACACAAATGTAATTATGTGTTGTTTTCGATTCGATGCCCAAAACGTAACTGATTACCATATTATTATGTGAGTACGAGTTTAAATAACAAAAACCACACCATGCCACACGTAAGCCAATGTTTGTGAATACATATGCACTAGTTGGTAGATGAGCTAAACTGTTTTTACAAAAAAAACAGTACGTAGTAATTTACCTACAAAATCAAAACAAAGCAGGGTTGAAAATTACTCTTCCATAATGTTATGGAAGACATAGAGTGCTTGCTGTTAGTTGCAACGTGTCTGCAAATGTTTTGTGATTTTTTGTAAACCTTGAAAGTCTTTGCACAATGTTCCACACTAGGTCAATAGAAAATAGGAGATCGGGAGATGGCTAGCGAGCATGTGCCTTTTTTCTTGTTTTGAACGCTGCATTTGGCTTCTCTATATGAAACCTCGTGTATCTTATGCATGATCAAAATCTGTCCATAGTCCATAATATATATTCTTTTGTGTGTGTGGAATCATGAAATGCACATTCTCTTCTTTCATCTTTGGCAACTAGCAAAAAACAAACATCATCAGCAGAATCTGAAGTCAACACTTTTGAGAATAGATGCAGTGATGGAGATGGACTCTGGTAAAAAAAATTGATATACATGCATGCATGCATGCATTCTCTATGTAATCAAATTGTATCATTTTTTTTTGTTCCATTGGACTCTTCCTTAACCAAGTCGTTTGGTTGATGTGATGTGTGCATCGATATGATTTCATGTTTACTCACAAACCAATGTTTATAGAAAGCTAGAAAAAAAAGGCTGATGTACTTCTACCCAACTCACAATCTAAACAAGTTGATCTATATAGCTTTTCTGGCATGTCATCATGACATGCATGTAAGGTAGATTAGGTTTATGCATAAAACATGGCACGCTACCTCATTCATGGTGTCACGAAATTATGAGGTAAACAAAACAACTAGCATAATAAAATTATATGCATATATATCATTCGCATGATAATAGAATAAGGTACACACCATTTTGTGTCTCTTTAATAACTACTTATCCAATTTAAGGAGTCGGGTCAACCATTGGGCTTGGGTTGCACTTGAAAATGCAATGATATCTATTTGTAACCTTTTTAAATAATTATAAACTCAATTTGCATATGATTGACGCCCCCTTTATTATTTTGGGATTGAATATCCCAGCAATGTCATAACATTGGATGATTTAAAATTATTTCGTAATCCAGAGCAGTGAATATTTTCTCAATGTGACGACTTTTAACAGTTCATATAGAACTAAATGAAAATAAATTAAGTCAACAACTACATAAAATAACATACCCATGATAAAAATATTATATTTTGGAAGACTCTCGAGTTTCCAAGATAACATAACATGGGATCTATCTGAAGCATAATATGAAAGCAATGGGATAATCCCATTTAAACCAATTTGTAAACAAATATTGATTTTAATGTAAGCTCACATCCCAATCCAACCGTATCCTTCCTCTTTGCTTCCATGGGTGACGTATAAGTAAACCAACCATCATGAGCATCCTTATTGATCATCATGTCGTAATATATTGTATTCATCTGAATATTCACATCATCCTTACTCATCCAGGCAGGCTTTCAAACTTCCTGTTGTTTTAACCAAGCGAAAAATAGCCCCACGTATTAGCAGCACCAACTTGTGACAAATTATAGGGATCGAGCACAAGCTCACAGTTCGAAGATTTAATAATAACAAGTGAACGTTACACAACGCATGTGTCACCTTATTTATGCAAAGGCGAGAATGAGGGACGACATGGCAAGTTTTATGAGGATGATATGATTACTTTCATTACGACGAACGTGTCTTTACCCTCTCTTGACATATCATCATCATATGGTGTAGATCAGATAAAAGGATTGCAACACCAAACACACTATCATCTGAGCCGCCTCTACTTATCATTAGTTCTGGCTGAGCTAATATTAAATGCTCATTCCTGTTTGTCTTGTAGATTGTAGATATTCATCGTTGTTGGTAAGTAAGTGGCGAAGAAGATGAAAGGGTGTGCAAACACAAATAGATGTTATTATTTTGTAGTTCAAATGTGTATCTTGGGGGTATCAGGCCAAATGTAGCTTTTTGGATGATTGCATGCGATTGATCACGTAGCCTCCTTTTCCTTTCTCTTTTCTCTTCCACCAGTTCGTTGACAATGATACGCATTTCAGAATTGTCACTAGCTTCCACTACATTACAGTTTGGCAAAAGTAGCTAAATTTCTGGACAGCTTGTCTCTCACATATCAAAATGCAAATGTAATGCTAATACTTAATGGAACTTTACTTACTTTGTTGCGTATAAGGAATACGGAATTTGTAGAGCGGCGAAGAAAAGAGAGGCGAGAGCAAAGCCATTCATTTCTTTCTGTCACGTACGAACATTTACTTAGAAAATGGAATTAGAAGGAGTTTCACAGCTTTTTTTCCCCGTCCCAATATAAGTATTACATGGGATCGGATGACCTTAGTTAGGAAAGCAGTTGAAAGAACTCATTCATTTTTTTGTTTGTAAACCTACTATAATATATGCTAGAACTGGCTAAGTGTAAGCTCCAAGCTCTATGAATACAATGGCCTATGAAGAGTGTGCGAGCGAGTGTGTACGTTTGTGTGGTAAGTCAGTAACTCATTCTGCTCTCATGTTGTCGCCTTGTCTTGTTCCATGAAAGGTCCACGTGTTTGATAAATGCTCTATACCAACTCCAACTTCCAATATGATATAGGCAACGCTCATGGATCTACGAATGTGTAGGCATTTTTCCGTGTCCGTAAAACGCAATTATTTTTGTGGCACATAAGTGACGATAGTTTGGTCGGACGGTATGAGTTAGTGCACATAATGCATGCACCAATCCACATCTTACACAACAACAGCGGTGTGCACAAATAGCCTTCAACATTTCTCTGAAGGTTTGCACTTGCGAAAAACGTTGTTGTGGTGTTACTCTGATCGCATGCAATCATGCAATATAAATAAGATGTGGCTGGATAATGTTATGGTTTTTAGGTGGTCGCACACAACCTACCAACCACTTAAAAGTTGGTGCATTGGCCTGCATGTTGTGATCAGATAATTTTTTTGTGCGAAAAGCAATTGACGTTGGTGTTGGTGAAATCATTGCTTTGAATATTTTATAGTGGATGCACGTAGCTTTAGTCATTGCTATAACAAGTGGGATAAATTAAATCTGTTGAGATGAATTGAGAAATGTAAATTAATTCGTACTTTAGGTCAAATCTTGCAATCAACCTTAGGCGAGTTCCTGGAAAGTAACATTTTATAGATTTGTTGGCTTGGAAAGTAGGCATTACATTTTTTATCACTTGACAACATGCAAACCTAATCGTTGGGGCTGCTGATCATGTGTGGTTTGTATGGAAGGCATGAGAAATGGTTTCAGAACCTTTGGAACTTTACGTTCTAAATGTTTGTTTGGCTACTTTATTTATGACTTGGTGTAGACACATCAATACTCGTTTTATACAGTAGCACAGCACGGAATGTAGTCATCGTCATCATGCGGAACTTGTTCAATTTTTTTATCGTTGACATTGACGTTTCTACATCATTAAATATGCGTAATATTAATAAGTTTTGGAGTAAAAAGTGGGGTTGCTATATGTATGAAGTAATGACTTCTTTTGATATAGATTAAATGGCAACAAGAGTGTTATTGATATGTTAATTGCAAATCCTTTCATACAGTTCATCAATGCTTTTTATTGCAGTTTACAGACCATATATCCATCTATCTTCATATTATTTGAGTTCGTTAAACAACTAAGCTATTAATGTTTTATCAATATTATAAGTGAGAATGAGTACGATACATACATATATTCATATTTGAGGAAAAAATATTATGCCACCAGAATTAAATACTGTGTATTCATGTCCTTACTATCCCGTCTAAAAATAGAGCTGTGCTGAATCATTGCATTAACACGGCAGCCTAAGAAAAAAAACAATGTTATCGCTTGGAGTTATACTGCATTGAACTGCTAATTTATTGAACGTACAATTTGCTGTCATGTTGCTGACGAGTTAAGAAACTTAGGCCATGGAACTGCTTTTAAAATCTTCAAGGCCAACAACAATGCATAATCGTTTATAATTTCTTGAACTCAATTGCAGATAATTTAAATGCAAAGGTGACAAACATTGGTGGTTGATGATTACAAAATTTTAACAGAGGTTTAATTATTCAAGTAGATAGAGGATGTGTGTATCATCATCACAAACAAACAAAGACAATGGCGTTTAGATAATATTGTCAATAAAAAGTTAACTATCGTATACTTCCATGTTTACTTCAGCATCAATTAATTTAGTATGTATCACACCATCTCCTGCTCAGTTGCTATTGCGCTTTCGTTGCGGAAGTACTGAAGATCCCAACTTGCTCTTATTTTGGGGGATTTAAATATAATTTGAATATTTCTATCATGTCGTATGAATTTTATTGTGACGACTTAGAATCTTGGGTGGACGTTAGCCTGAGTCCAGGAAGGGTCACACCAGTGGCCGTGCCAACAGTTGGATTGCTAAATGGCTCTGGTCAGCTTTCATCTCACATTGGAGAAGAGTATTTGCGGCTTTTGAAGGAAGCTCAGCGTGAAAGCAATTACTCTTCATCTCGTGTCTCTGTCGCATCATCAAGGAGAGATAGTCGTTGTGCTACGTAAGGTCTTTATGAAAATCTATTTTTTATTAACGATTCTCAACTAGCACGGAACAATTAAAACTTGTGATAAATGTTATTCAACTTTGTGTATTTCAAATAAAACATGTATATTCTTCATTTTTAAATTTAATTAGTCCTAAATCTCCACCAAACAGCCCAAACAGTGAATTAGCTACTGGGGATGAAGAGTTGAAGGATATTTACATTAATAAGGTGAATTGAGCTAAAAATATTAGCTTGTAAAACATTTATACCCAGTCCAATTTATCTTCCCAATCTATCTCTATAAACATGCTTAAAATGTAACCTTTTCTCATTTATAGGAATCTGACACGGTCAAGGAATGGATAAACACTTATTGGTATCCATACCCAACCAAGTAAGAGCACGTTGTATCTTATAGTTAGTTATACCCTACTTTGCTCAAAAGCTTTCATCCAAGTTTTACAAATTAAATTTGAACATTTTAGGCCAAAGCCACTTCGCAGTAAAGCGAAATTCAGCTTAAGGAATTCGAAATGCTGTGGACGCGGACTTTTCTCCCGGGATGTCATGTTTACATTCTTTCTGTCAAACATTTTATCCCTTTTGATTGGCGCTGGCATTGGGTTAGTCATTCCGACATTTGTTTGCATAAAAATTCGAGGATAAATTTTTCATTCATGAGTTTTTTCTTGTATTTTCATTATGTAGCTTATGGATCAGCAAGAAGTCCAACGTGATCGTTCAATTTCCAGTTGATTGAAGTCTGACGATGGATGTTGGGTTGGCAAAGAGGAAAAGTTTTTTTGTCTGAAGCTCTGATGGAGATTTGAAAGAACCAATATAGCTCATTGGAGAACCGTTTTTTTCTTCGGCAGTTATTATTATTATTTTCTTGTATTATCAGCATTCTCCGTGGAAGCAGTTTTTCATCCACATTTTTTTTTTCATTGTAACCGTATTACACATTAATAGGGGCAAGGGAGGTTGACCAGTTTGTAATATTGTATTGTAAAGTGTTTGTAATTTTTCCGCAGTTGTACATAAAACAAATAACAAATCGAGCAAGAAATTTTCATAACCAGTGGAATGAAATTTTTTAAAAGTAAGGATGATTATTGTGCATCCTAAATTTTTACAATTAGTAAGTGTATGTATATTTCAAACTTTTCTAATAACAAAACCTTTATCCTGATAAAATATGTAATCCTATATTCCACGGAATTGATATTTGACTTATAAAAAAGGTAAAGTTTGTGTGTATTGGCCCAAAAGAAATGAAAGTCTTTTTACAATAATTGTGATACAATATATATTATTACCGTCATGTTATAATTACATTTTCTGGTGGTACGATGACTTGTAACAAACGTTTTTTGATAATGATAACGAAAAAAATGGTACTCTGTATATGACCGTCTTTTTTGACAAGTAATTAGTTAATCATTAGTGACTCTCGCACAAAACTCGGACTCTCGGAAAAAATCAAGTCTTTTTGAAAACTAATTCATATCTTGATGCTTTTTCTAAAAAACAAAACGAAATACATATTTGTGGATGGTGACTTTTTTGCTATTTGTATCGTATCGTACCGTGTCGCATCCAGTTGTAATTAAATGGAACACTACGAATGATGTTGTACGCAAATGTTTCGGAACGTTTTCCCTCGCATTGACGCGATATTTTCTATATAAATATATTATGTAAGAATGAAACTTTTGTAGACTTTTTCGACATATGAATACAATGTAATTAATTATCTATGTATCTAGTTTTGTATCATAGTAGCGTGAAGTGTATGCATCATAAGTGTTTCTAGACTTGTAGACTTTTCAACTTTAAGGTATAGTATTAGGTAGTGTTCCTGTTCCTGTTCGTTACACAGGGATTTCTTTGCGATTAGTTTTAAAAACGTACCACTTTCATGAACTTATAAATTACTTGAATACTTACTCGCGCGGATCATATACAGCTTTGGACAAAAATTGATGAAGAGGATGTTGTGGTTTGTTTGGGAGTTGATAAGTATTGTAATTTTTATTTATCAATGATGTATAGTGATGATTACTTATTTGATATTGTATGTAATAATAATATAAATGATAGAGGTGGATTTTTAAGAAAAGAAGTACAGTGTACAGTGTTACAACATGTCATCTGTATGATTTACCCTATTCTTACCATGTTTTATGTTATTGAGCTGGATTGGTATGCAAAAGATTGGGTATCGGGGCTTGGACATGCGTTTTGATCTAAAAAAAGTAGAGAGTTGATGTAGTGTGTAATTTAGTAAAAAGAAATCAAATGTAATTACACATATAACAACAAATGAACTATGTAATTGTACGTATAATATGTCCTATTCTTATTTAGTGTTGTTAAGAGTAATATATTATTAATGCTTGTTGGATGTAGTAAAGTTTGCTTTTAGGTATTTGTACCTTACTTAGACTTAAACTTTATTTTAGACATCCTGTTTTTTGCAATACGTGGTTACCGCAAATTTAATAAAAACTTATTGTTTGTATACTGATATCACAGCTACGGCGTTTTAATTATTTTTGGTGTGAACTAGGGGCTTCGAGAAATCTTAAAGACAATTGTCGGTATGTTGCATATAAACGGTTTTAAAGTCACAAGTGTCGCTGGATTGCCCTGCGTAAGAAAATTCATTTGCTAATTTAGTCCCTCTGAGATTTTTATTGCATAAACCATATTACAAATTTTTAGTCCCAATAAACAACATAGTTTACCCGTTAATCACAACATTTTCGAGCTCATTTTTATATTTTTTTCTGGTAATTTTTCTGGATCCACAACAGTTTCTTTTGTGAAATTCTTGTAAGGTGATCATCAGTTTCCTGAAATGGTGTAAATTTGTCCCTGTTGCATACTAACCAAACTTGTATATTATATATACATCATATGCGCGTTCTGTAGGGATAGAAACTTTGCTGCATTTAACAACAAAGGTAAGGAGAAAAGAAAGGGAACGTTGTGTATCTTCTCCCAACTTCCATCTCCAACTCCAGATGTCGTTCCAGACAACATTGTTCACTAAAGTTTTGCTCAATGTGCCCCGAGTTTTTATATTGCCGATAGTGATACCAACAACGTACTAATTATACCGTTTTGTAAATTACTAATGAGTCAATCTATCACATTCCGTATGATCAATTTCAATATGCAAGCAAAACTTTAGCTGACGATGATTATACTAATCACTTTGAGTAAATGTGAGCTATATTTATGCGTTTCATATAAATTTCAATTCAGCGAAAAAATAATTACATGAAAATCACTCTTATGAATTCAGCTTTAAAACGAACTCAAAGCAATCATTGCGAATTACATATGAACACAATAAAGTGGTGCGACAAATGAAAGCGAAAGCAGAAAAGCAACTCTAGTTCACGAGGTATTTCCGAGAATTTTTTTTCTGTATCACTGTCGTGCTCATACTACTCTATGCACACAGAATAATCATAAAATATGAAAGGAACTGAGGCAGAAATTAATTTTTGCCAAAAGTTGGCAAGCAAAGTACATCATCATCATCATCATCAAAGTAAATGGTGAAAAAAATATGGCTTTCTAATAACATTTTTTATTCACATATGAGAATTAGTAATTGATATTAGCCTCAAAATGTCATTACTAACAAATAGAAGTAGCACCATGATAAAAACGGGTTGGGTTGACACATGATGATCAGCTCACTTGACAGATTTTCCTCATGATCCCAATTATAGATTTTAAGTTGTGTTGATAAAGACGCTTAGTTTAAAAACCCCAATGTTTAGTCTCATCGTGAAAAATTCTGGGTGTATAACCACTTTACACAGTATTTCCATAACGGTTTTGTAAGTGGAGGTTTACATGCACACAAATGTTAGTTGGAAAATGGACGTGGAATGGTTTAAAGTTATTATATTAAAATATTTTCCCCAGCCCCCGCTAACTCATCCCGTCAGTCACTCAGCTAGCCCGTTAGCTTCCCTATATTACGGGAGTCAGAGTGCAAATATAAATAGTTACACATGTATGCCAGAGGTAACGAGATATTTAGATGAGAGAACAGGAAATAATTAGCTTGGAATGCGCTAAAACGTCAATTGAAAGACGGTTTGAGATCCTCACTCACATAAACTGAGCTCAGAGTTAAGCCAGCGAGAGAGGGGGAAGGATAGATAGAGCATCAACTTCTTGCACTTATGAGATGAGATCAAAATCAGTGTGTTTCTTTATGAGAATGGGGATAGCTTTAGTCACTCTAGTATTAAGGGAACATAACATAGGATTCCATCCATGTGTGCTGCTGAAAATGCCATTACAAAACACACTAAACTTTACCATTTCTCTCTCTCAATTTCGGAGAGTCATTTCATTTCATTTTCTCGTGTGGAACTCATTCAACGAGCTTGAACTCATGTGTGTGCGTTGGCGTTATATACTAGATTGGATTTGAGCAATGAAATATCACATATTTTAAAACTTTTAACCGTTCATACTTATTACTACTATCACTCTACGCACTTTGACGTGATTATACGTATCATATCCCCAAAATGTATGTAATATACCATAAAGTTGGCATGTCTTTAGTATAACCATGGGTACATACTTCTTTATGTGTCCTCGAAAACCGCATAATAGTAATAATATGCCTTGCTTTTTCTCTTTAAAAGTCATTCGTTCGGTCTTCTTTTTTGTCACTAATTATTCCAGTGCCGACTCGTTGGCATTGCACCATAATCATTTGTCTTGGGGGAAACCAAGTAATTTGTCTGTCTAATTTGCTGTGGAACGCTGAAAATCCAAAGAAACTCAAAGAAATACGACCCAATATAGGGAAAACTCCGCCTCCAACAAGTCAACTAGTCAATCAACTAAAAATGCGTGCATAGCATTGCTCAATTCATGTATACTATCAACATATACATATATTCATTCTCCTTTACAAAACTTTATTTTCGGAATTCTCAAGGATGAGATGTAAAAGAAGCGGAAGATTAACTCGAACAGAGAGAGAGAGAGAGAACAAAGGAGGAAACTGTGACAAACCTTGTGCAAACGAATATATGTTATAAATATAAAGATTTTCATCTGTTAATTTTATATTATATAGCGTGTGTTGTGTTGCATGGAATGACTCTTATTCTCATTTGTCCATTTCACTCCATTATTAAGAGACAAATTTTATACAGTTTCCAAGCCCTACTTTTTGTCTTGACTTGAAGGGAACAATCAACAAGATGTAAATGAGCAAAACGGATTGTAAGTTTTGTTGTCTCTCTTCCACATTACACTCGACACTTCTTTCACATGATACCATTACCATTAATTAGTTGATTCAGTTATTTCATAATGAGTATTAATAATATGAAACGACAAGGGAGCTCCTTGCATACATATTCTCATTTCTCATTTGTTCCCACATATTTCTGGTCTGAGAGTTGAAGAGTGAGTTTAAATAAAAAAATCTTTGTGAGCATCAGTGAGCCAAGCTCATTTTCCTCTGTAATTGGTCTCATTAATGGTAAAAGCTAAGGTTGGAGCAGTGGAAAAAATTGAGTAATTTTGAGCTCTCATTTGTTCCTTTCAAAATGCAATTGCATTTTTATTTCTTTACTTTTCCTCCCATCTCAAATAGCATTTCATTTCGAGCTCTCTCACTAGCTTAAGTTTGTCGGAGAGTGGAGTAATTTGAGTTAATTATATTTTGCCCCGCTTCATCATCTCTCTCTTTACAAAGTGAGGCTCGTGTGTTTTGCAAAAAGAAAAAAGAGTTGACACACGTGTGCACAATATCTTACTCAAACTCATTTCATTTCACTTCCATCCTTCCATCAAACAAACTAATTGTCAGGGCAGAGAAATGTTTGTCAAGAGTCAACTATTTCTTTGCACCAGTTTGAAAACTTGACGATGCATACAGGTGCGTGACAAAAAGGAAGAATAGAAGCCATCATGTGTCAACATGACCGTGATTTAATTTACTTCCAATTCAACCAACTTTGTCAACATTTTCAAATGATGACAGATTATTTAAAGTTTTTTTATATTTTTATTTAGCAATTTTCCTACGCCGTTATACAGACCTTCCTTTTTTAACATTAAACCTTGACACTTTATACATACTTTTATGATTTTAAAACTTTTTTTGTGACATCACATCAGCAAAATATTATTTTGTTTATGTGTAGTTATTCTCTAGCCTCACTCAGCACATACTTAACGCTGCTACCCAATGGAACTGCTTGTTTGGAAACGGAATAGAGATGGGTAGAGTAGAATGAGTGTAAACACTAGCTACAAATTTACAAAGTAACGTCTAGCGACATAATTATATGGAGATACTTTGTATAGTTCACAACAGACATGATACTTTTCTCGACTTTTTATGATGATCCATTTTACGAACTTTGAAGTTGATGAAGCAAACATAAATAAACGGGAGGAAATAGGGTACATTAAATCAGGAAGTAGTATTAGATGATAGCCTTTTTATGCTTGTGTAGGGAGAACGTTTAAGTAAATATTTTCAAAACTTAACGTTGTACAACTTTGTTTCTTTCAGTATTGCTTTTCATAAGATTTCGACGGATTGTGCAATCATATTTAAAAAATTCTGAGCCACATCAACAGAATCCAATTTTGGAAAAAAAACATTAAAAACATGTTGCAGAAGCAGCCGTGTAAATTGGGGAAATAAAATGCTCATCTTTGAACGCCTATTTATCTGGAAATGAGCGTCGGACGAAATGGAAAAGTATACAATATTAGATTAATAGCATTGCTCATCTTCACCACCATCTTGATCATGGGTTTTACTTAAATTCTACGAAAAAACACAATGCTTTCCATATTTTCCAAGCGAGTTGACATTACTTTTTTTCACAAAATTGTGTGCTCTTCACTCCCATTCGAGATATATATAACATATCATGTATAACTTTGGATAGGGATAAGCAAAAAGAGCAAGTAAAAAAGGAGGAAGGAGGACTAAGCAATAAGAAGTAGGGAACAATGGTAATTATGTCTAATGTAAATTGGTAAGGGGCGTGAAAAAACCATCTAATAAAGAGTGAAGTTAACGTGTGGGATGAGAAAAAAGAAAAATTGCTATTTCAAGCATGTAATAAGGCCCTTGTCTTGCATAGACTACAGGAAATTAACTTTGTGAATTGTGCATATCTAATTTTAGCGGAAAGTTAGGCAAGCAACCAAAATACTCAACTTTTCTCTCTCTCTCACTTCAACTTCTTTTTTTCTCTCTCTCTCTCTCAGCATCCAGCCTCCCTCTCTATATATTTTTCTTGTTCCATGTTGTAAAATGATAGTAATAAAAGGCAAATAGGCCTACTAATCATCTGTGGTGTGCGTTGTGTGTTTGTGTGTGTGTGTGATTATCCTTATGTGGATGCAACCATCCTTTAAGGTTCAAATGGAGAAAAAAACGACGAAGAAACACTTATTCTAACGTTGGCATTTGTACATATCTGTACCCACATATTTTTTAAAGATTACCTTTCCATTTGAAGTCATGTATGTTGCTTCCACGTTCCATTACTATGAAACGAGAATCCAGGTTAAGGTAAATGAGAACAACACAGTGAATGGGAAAAATGTGTAGCAAATTCTGATAATAAAAGTAATAAGCCAGACACACTCCTTATTTCGTCCTCTCCATTTTTTTCCTTTTTTTTCTCTCTCGCTTCATTCCCTCCTTCTTTCTTTCACTCATTATGTGAGTATATTACATTTCCATTCTTTACAAATTTTTCTCAATCTACGAAACTTCATTCCAATTTCCAACCTCTTTTCCACAGTATATACATAAACTCATCTTATAGCTAGCTAGTTTTGAAATTACTTACTTTTTTTCACCCCCTTCAATCCCATTTCATTCCAACCTCCTCCTCTCTCACTTCAAATCATATTTTAAAACGTTGGCAATTTGGAAGGCATGCATGCATAAACTTTGACTCTGAGGATACACAATTGAGCCATTTACGTATGAAATATATTATCTCTTTTCCTCGCTATAGTCTAAAATAGACGGTATTAGTCACCATTTCATAATAATGATATTGATATGGATGTACTGATGTGCGAAGAACCTCCCATTTTTTTCCATGGAAGAGGAGAGAAAAATACACTGAAATGAGGATGAAGACAACGACCAGGGGAAAGGGGAAAATATGATGATTATCATGTTTTTTTCTCTCTCTGTCTTCATTCCATCCAGTAGACTAGTTTTAGCTCACTTCATGAACAACATCATTAAAGCTAAAATTACCAACTCAATCAGAGCTTCTTTCTTTCCCGTTTCTCCTTAACTAAACCTGTCTTTCACTGGGATGGATGGACAGACAGAAAAAAATGTAGTTAAATAACAACTCATCATCACACTCAACACTGCACACAACAATAATAAGTGATAGTAATAAAAAAAGAAGTGCAATTTTCTTAGTGACTCCTTTCTCTTCATCATCATCCTTCATGCATGTGCAAAAGAGCACGTAAAAAAGTTTTTCCGGTCACGTTCATAAACAGAAGTGCACTCATTCTTTTTCAAACATTATTATTGCGCTACTTAAAAACTTCCAGTGTGTTTGATACCATGGTATGGTATCCGATGCATGCATGCATGTCAGTAATTACCAAGAGCAATGCGTTTCATCTGACTCTAGGAATTCATTAAATTACCCCACGTATTAAAACAAATATGAGCGTTGCCTATTAAAATGTTCAGGTTTTTACGTATGGAGTGTGTGTAGCGTCCCTATAGTTTTTATTTATGGTGGTATATCTATGCATAAAAATGCCACTTTCCCAAACAAAAACCAATTACAACGGTCTTGTTGTTTTCTGAAGAAGGATGACACACAAAGATCGTCGTCATGCTTTACGAGGAAAAACGATGTGGCATAGGATGATGAGATGAAAACAGAGTGGAGGAGCCCACAAAATGAGCTATTATGTGGTTGAACTCTGTCGTTTTCGTTACTCTCTCAATTTCTCATTCCTACATACATACATACTTCAAAATTACGTTATATAAGAGAAAATATTTTGTAGCTGCTCCAGATTTTGTATCTATCTCAAAACTAGAAGATAGGTATAAAATATAAGGTTGAAACGACATGTAGCTAAAAGTAATGATTCTGAAAGAGATAGAAAACGCTAGTCCATGACAATCTAAATTCATCGTCATAACAGAGATATGTGATATGTGATGAGGCGAAGAAGGGGCTGATGATGGAAGGAGAAGAAGAAGAAGACGCTTTATAGAAATATAAGATAGTGGAAAGCCCAAGCGTAAGCTGAGTGAACGGTAAGGAGGAGGCGAGAACAAGAGAAATGGAGAGCAAGAGCGAGAGAGTAAGAAGTCTGGGAATATCTTCCTTGAGAATGAAGCAATTGAATGAGAGCCACCCAAACAGCAGTCAGCAGCGGCACATCTTCCACTAGGTAATTAATTTTGCCTCACTAAGTAATTGAGCTGGGAGTGACAAGCTGATGAGAGACTGAGTGAGCTTTTGAAAAAACGGTTGAGGAAAAAATTGAGATGCTCAAGAAGTTACGGAGGAAAGCAAGACTCGTATAGGAAAAAAGAAGTAACATATTGCTTTACTGTTATTATGTAGTAGTACTTACATGCAACACACTTCAATTTCTTTCACAGCACAAACAAAAAATCCAAGATGTGCAAAACCGGTACTAAAACATGTTTGACGTTTTAATGAGAAACAAATGCTTTTCCTTGAACCAATGTCAATCACATTTAATTTCTGTTTAGACTGACTAAAGTTCAAGCACAAATGATGAGAGTTGGGCTTGCAATAATAAAAAATGGGATGGAAAAACACATCAGCATCTCTTACTTTTCCGTCATTTTATCAAACAAACATGATTTAAAGGAAGAAATGAAGATCTAGAGAAAAAAAAGAAATATCAAGGAAACTCGTATCGTTTACAAACCCTATTTTTACCATCATCATAATCATTTTCTCAATTTTTCATGGGAAGCCAGTTACTAAGAAAAAGGCAATGAGCAGAGAACGATTTAACAAGTATAATTGATATCATCAAATAGGAGCAAGGACAAAATACGGAGAGAATCTCTCCCGATGGATCAAATTGAATGCTTCTTCTATTAGCCCTAATGATACTTAAGTGTACCTACGTTTTTTTTGTGAAAAAAACTATATTGCTCCATTTTATTTTTATACGCTTGTCTCCCTCAAGAAATACCCATCAAGAAACAAATGGTGACAGAGGAATTATTCTTTTCGTTTTTTAAACTTAAATTTGGTCTTGAGCAAGGATAAACCATGAGCTAAAAGAAACATATTCGTTGCTAGTAAACCTCTGAGTTAGTGCATTGTATGGTAGAGAGAAAAGGAAGAGATGAAAAAAAGTCATCATCGTCAATACCTGCCAGGAGAGTATTTATAGGGAAATAATTACATACGTCCATTATATCTAAGCGTTTTCTGGGTAGCCGTATAATCCTGGTATTATTCGGTAGGATGATGATGATGCCATGGCAAACTCTCGGTATTATCTATCGTGTGGCTGAGCTGCTGCTTTGAGTGTGTGTGTCTGTATGCTGGCGTTGCGTTCATTTCATTGCAGTTACCAGCCAACAACCATTTGGATTCTCCAGTGAAACAGTTCAAGTAAAATGCCATATAATATGCAGTAGTTTGGAGCAAGTTGGAAACGGAGCGGCGGGCACATTGCTGCTACTCCCTTGTCCAATTCCAATCCTATTTATCCCAAAATGACTTTATTCCACGGTTGAGCGCCTCTTCTCTTACTCTCTTTCACTCACTCTCTCTCACTTTTTTCCGTTCTCTCCTATTTTTTCTTTCTTTCCTTCCATCTCTCTCTCTCTCTCTCTAGTTTTGCTATGTACATTATATTCGTTTAATATAAAATGGTTAGGAGACGTGCACATTCACTCCGTTTGACGACGAGGATATGGTTTTACAACAGCTTTATAGATACATGAGGAAGATCCGCTTCAAAACACTTTGTTCCAGTTGCTGGCACACCAGAAAAATCGCCATTTCCAACTGAATGAGAAAATGCCTCCGTTAAATTTCACGCGAATTAGAGGTCAATAGACCTTAAACTCGCTTATTTGCATCTCAATCTTTACACATTAATTGGATTTCGATCTCGTGCGATTTCAGCTCGTCTCTGCTTCATCAACCTCTTACACTATATTTTTGTGTGTGTCATGTCTCAACCATTCATGCAACTGACGAGCCTATTTATCCAAACCCATTCTGTACATATTTTCGTGTTTAGAGCCCAGCCAATTTCGTTCAACCGTTTTGGAAAATCTGTCCTCTTTTTCTCTGGCACTTTATTCATACCCTCCCGAAAATACATAATCCTTTTTCTCCACTTTCATATCATTTCAAAAGAGAGGAACTAACGGGCACAAAGGATTACCATTTTTCTAATATTCCTCGTAATTGTAGTGATTTGACAGCAAATCTCCAAATTTTCTCTTCATGCTTCACCGCCTGGTGTAGAGGCATCTGAGGCATCCTAGTCCTCGCGTCGGTGTCATAAACATGTAGCGTGTAATTAAATAATTAGCATTTAGTATTTTCTGTGACCAAACTTTCCTAGACAAAGGTCCCCAGTTAAAAACCTAATTGGGGCCAGTAACTGTCACCAAAATCTTTTTATCATGTGAAATACACTGGTTTAAAATAGGCAGATGGAGAGAGCAGAACGAAAAGAAAGAAAAGAGATTGAAGTTGGACAAACTACATTTTTATGCTTAGTTTGACTGAACCACAAAGTGAAGGAGACTTTATTCCTCACTGATACTCCATTCCCAAGAGTCTATTCTTAAGAACTCTTGCACATGAAATCTGTTCAACCTTCAACTCACTTACATTCAGCCATTTTCCAAGTGTTTGTCCACCTCCCCTTCAAAAAAAATCTGATTTTCAGAGATCATTCCTTCCTTTTCCTCTTTTTCTTTTGTACCTATGCCACTACACTCTACTTTTCCCCTTTCCCTTCTTATCTGCCAACATCCATTCACACGCTTCGTTGCCCTGAAATATTAAACAAGTCGGTTGGACCAGGCACCCAAATTGCAAAACGATTCCTGTGAGTGACCGGCATAAAATGCTTATATTACTATGTTGTATAACTACACATTATTTTTAATACATGGCTAAATGTGTGTGGTCATCCCAATGTCCATCTTTGTAATTCTACTCTCCAAAAATGTGCTTGAATATTGGTAGTGATATAGCAAAAATACATGAGTACAGCAATAAGAATTAGCAGGCGAAAATGGGCACTGATCTCACTTCGCCCCATCCATCCTTTTCGCCTGGGTTTTCACGCTGGTGCATAATCAAAGATAATGAATCCAGTTTAATTTGGGAGTGAATGCAAAAAAAAGCACACAATTTGAGTGAAATTTAATACTTGACCGAACTCGGGATTTGTCCATTTACAAGTGACGTTTAACCTCCTAAATTAATCGGTGCTTTTAGACCCCATTTAGAAAGCGTTTCGGGTAGGAGTTTGTATAAACCTAATACATGAAAGAGTTATTTTTGGAAGTAGTTTGAAGGTACATAGATGTATGTATAAAATTAGTATGGAGTGAAGGGCCAGTGTGGAGGAAAATGAATGCACTAAATGGCAAAGTAGTTTTAAGCCAATAAAATGAATTAATTACGGTGCTTGTTTGAGATGGTGTGGAAGCATCAACACCATAAAAAGAGGAGTCGTCCCCCGTAATGAATGAGAGCTTGGGAGAGATTGGTGTTAGGTACTTTTCCAAGCACTGGAGAGTATTAGCACCAAAATGTACGCACATCAGTAATGCATTGAGCTCCAGCCATAAACCATAATACCTACGCATCATAAGTACATCTAAGTGAGTGAGTGAGCGCCTCTCTAGATGAAACTAACTTACTCTGTGTGAGAACTGGAAGTGTGTTCCACAAAAATGTATAAGTCTTATAAATATATTGCATTTTATGAAGGGTGCTGGATAACGTTTTGAACCTTCTCACATCCAAGGAGAGAAAAAAAATTAAAGGCTTGTCAAAACTTTTTGCTTTTTCTACTAAATACTATTCATTTCGTAATTGCTGTCACTCTTTCTTGGCACCTCTGATGAAACAGCGTTATCATCATCAGCATCATCATCACATCACTCATTTTAGTTTTGTGCTATCCTTCAGAGTAATTTAAACTCTGACTCTCTACCATACCATCACCACCACTCTACATATTTTATATGAACATTACATTAAGCGAGCTGGAGTGAAGTGGAATGGAGGGAGCAGTTAGTTTACATCATGATACAATACGCTACCTTACCAAGAAGGAGAAAAGAGGTGAAAGAGGAAAAGGAATGAAATGACGATGACTTGAAAGCGAAAAAAAAGCAAGAGAGACTGTATAAAATGTTTCCCAGTAAAAAAACTCTCTCGTGCTCGCTCACTCAGGTTTCGTATCATCACGTAAATGCAATTTAATGTTCGTCGACTACTCCATGTCGAGAGACCGATTGGATTGGCTTAAGCAAGCGTAAAATAAATAATGAACACATAAGAGAGAAAGGGAAGCGAGAAAGGCGCTGCTGCTTAGACATTGTCTTCTTGTCTCTCTATTTTATATCCTCTTTCTACTTACCTTTACCATCACATTGCCATAGCATCATACCACACCTAAACCTTTTATATTACATGACTTTAGCGGAAGCCTGAAAAAAAAAGTTTTCATCTCACTTACTTCTTATTTCCCATTTAACTCAACTCAACTCAACTTACTACTCACCCACAATCTCACTTCTATTCTAGCATCATCATCATCCTCCTCATGCCAATGCAATGCAATGTCATGTGAAACTTTAAACTACACAACTATTCTCTCTCTGTCTCTCACTTTCAGTTCAGCTCAGCTCAACTCAAACTGAATTTGGTCTATTCAGTGCTCAAGCTTATTATTAAACTTGCTCCCTGTTCTTATTCACCTCTCATCTCATCCAATCTTCTTCTTCTTCTTTTTCACCAACAAAATTTTCCCTCAGAATCCACTCATACTTTTAGTATTTATAGGTAGCTCCCTATGTCACTAGCATTGGGCTCCCGAAGTAATAATACGGAGGGAGATGGTGATGTTATGTGATGGTGGTTGTGTGTGGATTTGAGAGAGAGTTTGAGTTTGAGAGTGAGACTGTTTGTTTTTTCAATGAGTATAATGTAATGATGACAGAGTTGATGGTGAGTGCTGAGTTGTATATTAGACCCCGAATGTACATAATGCATACGAGATGAGCGCACACAAAAGGAAACTGAGTGGGCTTTATTACAAAGTTTAGCGAGAAAAGTTAATTCACTGCTTGGATTCATAGTGTGTATCTATATATATTCCAAAAGGTAGGGAAAGGTTTTCACAAGGAGAAGTGATGAAGTTGCTAATGATGATTAGAGGAGCAGAAAAGTTGTGTCGTGCTCTAGATATACATACATATACATACAAAGTTTTGGATGCATCCACATTATTATGGCGTATTACTTATCCAGGTGAGAGGGATTGGTTGGCTGGACCCCGAGGAGTCCCATTAAATGACTATGGGTACGGTAATTGGATGATCCTGCTTCCACATAACCGTCATGTGTAATAATTTGCAAGACAGGCAGAAGGAGGTGAGCGTGAGTGAGGAGATGAGAGCGAGCAACCGAGTTGTTTTGATGTAAACAGTAAAATGCATATTATCTCCTCTTCTACACATGTTTCATGTATACTTCATCTCATTTCCTTGAATTATACGTAACAACACGACGACGTATTAAGTATAAGCAATTTCCTCAAAAAAAATTATGTTGAATAAGCAGAGGAAGCCACCAATATAACAAGTATATATATATTTATATACACACATGTAATATACTTGAGTATAATATTCTTCTTTTAGTTTGAAATTGCATGAGCATGTTATGATGAGGACACACACGTTAGTTACGTTAGCATCTCTATTACTTACACCAAAAGAAAAAAAGTGACTCCCGTTGTTTTCGTTATTGCAATCATACTGGTGATGATGAGGATGATGATAATACGGCACGTAAAAGAGTATTATAAGTGGTAGTATAGTGTGGGGAAAAGCGGCATGGGAGAGTAGCTCCAATTTTATATGGCGAGGAAAAGAAGTTACTTCTTGAAAAGAGAGAGAGAGATAAGTACATTATACATGAAATTGTGTGTGTGGGACTTTTAGCTTAGGGTCGGCCCCGAGCCAACATTACGAGATGAAAGGATGGAACGCATGGCAGGCTGGTCGAGCTTGTCAAGGCTGTGTTGGGTTGGCGGAGAGCGGATCAAGAATCTCCTCCTATCCGGCACGATCATCAATGGGAACAAAAACAGTCATGAAAGAAAGTAGTAGTGGGGAAAAAAATTACGGTTTCTTTTTCCTTCTTCCGTACTTCCATTCCATCCACATATACAAATTTTGAGCGAGGCATGTATTACATGCCAACTTGGGAACATAATCTTTTCGCGCAATACCAAACCATATCGTACTTACTACCATACCAATTTAGAGGTTTGCTCTCTTGCTCACTCACTCACACTACAAAACTGTTAGAATCTTGTTAATATCGATATATATCATGCATGTGTGTTTCCGTGTATCATCATATTATACCACCACCGTATTACTACACTATTCGCCTTTTTTTGGTCGTGTCACTTCAACCCAACCGTACAATTTTTTGTTCCTTTTTTTCTCCTCTTTTTACCCTCAATATCTCTCCATCTAATGTATATCTACTCATTGTATCTATCTACTGGCTTCTCTGCTCTCTTTTTTACTATCATCATGATCATCAGTCCATCAACCAAGTAACAAAAACCCATAGCATCACATCACCATCACACATACATTCCCGTTGTATGTGAATGTGTGTGTGCTTGAGAACTTGGGAGAAAAGGAGCCCGTCTTTGTTGAACAAGTCACGACCCAAAACGCTTCCTAGTAGCATGGTATTGTGACTCTCGGATGTGATCACACAAACTGCATCCAGTAGCTATCAAGCCAATGTGCTGTGCAAACCGTCTTAAACTTTTTGGAAAACCACTCGTGAACACAACACATCAGGGGTCTGGCCTCAGAAACTTGCTTTCTCTTGCTCATTCCGGTTGTATCATACCCGTGGAAAGTAGATGCTAGCAAACACAAAAGAAAAGAATAATCGGGAGCTCTCTCTTGCTGTGGTACTTTTTTTGTGAGATGGTTCCCATATAAATACAAAGTTCAATCTCACACCTGCATGTCATTCTGTCAAAACATGTCATCTTGGCTTTTCTCAGCCTGTTTCCGACGTCTTGTACACTCCTGCTTGACTCCAGACATGCGTTAATAGAGGAGAACAATACAATATTCAGTGATTTTCCGGCTTTGAGTTCTCGAGTCTCAAGTTTTCCATTGTGTAAAACCAAATAACGGGATAATCTAAAAATTTGGGGGAAAGTGAAAAGTTTTCTGGTACTGTTTGTTTTTTGTTAATGGAAATGGATCATGGACCAAATACTCAATCAATGACGGATTCAGAAAAAAATTGCCAAAAGAGCAGGAGCAAAGGTGGTGGCAGTAAGGTTGGTGTTGTTAGTGTTCTATCTAGTGGTGACAAAGTTATTCACGGAACGTCAACTAACATGGTGACCGTCGTCATGACGGATGAGCCGATGGACTACTCCCCTTCAGAAATGAGTAAACCGGTTGACCTCAGCAACAACAATAATAATAACACGAGCAGTACAAATAATAATCATTTGACATTGGGAGTGCATCCCCCAAACTGTGTGATTAACAGTTTCAACAATAACAATAATGACAGTTCAAGAAACCTCATTAGTAAAAACAGCAGTGGTAGTGTGAATAGTCTCAGCATTAATTGCGGTTTAGGTGACGGAAGTAGTGCCAATCATAGTAGTAATAGTAGCAGCAGTAGTGTCAGTGTCAATAGTAGCGTGGGAAACAATGACATTTTAGCTGGTAGTGGGATTGGAGTCATGGGAGCCAACTCTCCAATATCATCGATGAATAATGGGGCGGGGGGTCGGAAACTTTCCTTTTCTGTTGAAAATATTCTTGACCCTAATAAATTCACTGGGAAAACACAGTCCCTGCCGTCGCCCCATTGTAAAAATCTTCTTCCAAGTCCCAAGCTCCTGGCGATGCACTCGCCGTCATGTAATTATCGATTCGCTTATAAAGATATTCATGGTAAGCATATTAAAAATCTCTAAAAAAATGCTTATAGAATCAACATTTAAGCCACTTGTTGTATATCTCAATATCTGACGTAGTATTAGAAATAATATTATAACTGTATCGACTGGCAGAATTTTTCAATTTCCATTTCTACGAGTTTTATTTTATGTATTAAAAGTTTTGCATGTAATGAGTTGATTCCATTTCTATATATTAGCTGGAGTAAGCTTGAACTTCAGTCGACCATGTATGACAAAAACAAAAATTTAAATCAACCTACAACGTTCTTTAGATGACAGTTTGATGACACAGTAATTTTAATTCTATTCCAGTTTTTATTTAATCTCTTGTCAGTCTTACATAAAATACAGAAAGCCATTGTCACCATTGTTTTCTTAACTCAAACCTTTATAAAATTAATGCAAGGAGCTTAGTAAACGAGAATATTGTTTCTCCATGTTTTCCATTCAATGATACTATTCCGAGTGGAGAGCTAATTTGAGCATGCGTATGTTGTTTTTGTTAAAACGCAGATGCAGATCCAGATTCAACAACAACAACTCCACCAAATTCTGACCTACTAACTTCGCCCTGTGAAACGAGTTATGGGGATGATGAAAACTCCTGTGATCTTCTCTTGGAGGATGAGAATTATCGTTCAGAATCCGAATCTGTCACAGGGGATGATCCCCTCTCACTTGACAAAGGGTCTGATTCAAAAGGGAAGAAGAAATCGTCCAAAAGTTCAAACAGTGATACAAAATCTGGTAAGAGAAAAAAATGAGCTCATGTTTGTTTTATTTCTTGCCCATTTTCTTCCTTTTTCATCTCAAGCTAGAAGGATCTAAAAGCAGGGATATAACATATTACATATTATGCATGCACGCTTCATTTTTTCCCTTCACTTTTCGGAATTCTCCTGAATAAATACATCTTTCCCTGTTTTCATATCTTTGCACCCAAAAACTACAACGTGTGATGTAGGTTTCACCAAAACTTCCCTTCTTTTCCCTAAAATGCCCATTTGTATCAGAATGATGATGACAAATAAGTTGTTGATGGAAAACAAGTCATTTTCTCCCCCAAAAATGTAAAGACCAGCATTTGTTTTTCTGGTTGTTAACACAAGTTTTTACAATCCGGGTAAATACCATCCACAAAATATGAGGGTTCGCTAGCAGATCTTACTTTCACTGCACTTGAACAGACTGAAAGTCAAAATAGGGTGTCAATAATAATGTATCACCTGCAAACTGCATAAATATCCACTACTTCCATATATCAAATTTGCAATAGTTTTTTTCTTCCATCTTATTTAAAAATAATGGAATATAAATTTCTTTATTTGATTTTTCTATTGACATTCTTATTCTCTTCTCTCTCAAGGGAAGCCACGAAGGGCTCGCACGGCATTCACCTACGAGCAATTGGTGGCTCTAGAAAACAAATTCAAGACGACTCGATACTTGTCTGTCTGTGAACGGCTCAATCTTGCACTCTCGCTCTCATTGACGGAAACCCAAGTCAAAATTTGGTTTCAAAACCGGCGTACGAAATGGAAAAAGCAGAATCCAGGTATGGACGTCAACAGTCCTCCAGTTCCAACCCCAAGCTCGGCAGGTCTTGGCTCATTTGGCTCTGCAAATTCACCATATTCTGCGGCTACCCATCATCTCCTTTATCCCCACATGACTGCATATTTGGCTGGTGGAAGTGTTTCCAGCGGAAGTGCTTTGGCAGCCGCTTCAGCTGGATCCTTACTCTCCTATCACAATCCAAATGGAGGACCACCTTCTAATTCCTTCTCCTCATCCTATTTCTCTCATCTCAGTCATAATTCCTAATGGTCCCAATAACTAAATTTTATTTTCATATAAAAAAATAAATATAGACCGCGTTCTTCGTTTTAACTTGTGAAAAAATGTTGTTGTTTTTTTGTGTTGGTAACTTTTCTTTTGTATGACAATGAAAGGCTTCATGTAACTGTTTTACAACAAGATAATCCTACAATGCCAAACCAAATCTAAGGAAAATATAATGTTTAGGATTGTTTATAAAACAGCGTGTTATATTGTTCATATATCTTTTATTGTGAAGTTCTGTAGGTAGCAAAAGGTATAAAATGTGAACAACAATTAAATACTATATATTAAATATATATATATCTCATAATATGTATTCAAGTAATGATTTGTGAATGTAAACAAAACTTAGTTTTTGTCAGATTTATATTTAATATTTTAGATCTATAATATTAAGAAAACAATAAGCGCAAATAATGTAATGTGAATACATATAAAAAAAATACCAAATTACTATGGTCATATTACTTATATGATGATTATGATGATGATGAGCTCACCAGTTGATGATGATGTGACGACGTACTTACAACTAAAAATAAGTCCAAGCAAAAAATAAATACAATAAAAAAGGACGATGAAGCTGTGTACAACAACTAAATTTGGAAGTTCGATTGATTTCGGTTGGCGGATTGCATCAATTTCATATAATTCATGCATCATATCACAATAATTTGTATTGGCATGATAGTTTTAATTTAATTTAAGCTTGATTGGCCTTAGTTGCATATAGAGTTTTCAAGTTCATCATTCATTATTATCCAAACCCTCGTTTGGAAGTTTCATAATTCCTTTTACGTGCATGAAAATATGGGAGCATTTTTAACAAATTAATACGCAATTTGCAATGGAGGCAGGTAGTCCAACATCAATGCAAAAAAAAATTGTTGTTGTTTCAATGCATTGTATTTTTACTTTTAAAGTTACATCAAGCAGCAAAACTTCCAAGTGCGACATTCTTAAATGATATCAGTAAAACTAACCGCTTACCCACCTTTCGTAAAGATTCATAATAAAGATATATCATTATATGTCTGAGATCGCAAAAGTAGGAATTTTTGTTAGTTTTATACAAGACGGGAAAAATATTTACTTCTTTCCGGATCACTTTACTTTCCCCTAACATTGTCAGCAGGAGGTAGGTTGCTCGTTAAAATTTCACGCTCACCTGTACTATTGCTATGATGATGTGACAATTGTTGTTTGTTTGGAAATTGCCATTATTCGTCCGTAAGCTCAAATAATATATGATACGATACATGTTTACCTTTTCTTCGTGTAATCCCAATGTAAGTACGTATAGAATTTATACTGTTTATACATCTTCTTTCTAACAGAATCGTCCTTGCGAATTACTCCCAGATCAAGTGCATTCTAGACATAAATATTTTTCTCTCTTCCTTAGAACTTCTCCTGTAACATTTTCACTCAAGCAGAATTGAATTCAAGCATTTCAACTTTCTAGTAATATCATTGGCCTCGCCTCAAGTACTCACTAGCCATGGTTTCAAAAAAACATTTTTCGTTCAGCAGTAACACTCAAGTGGTTACCAGTAAAACCATCCTGCTAATGATTCTGTGAATTTCTTGTACATATAGACATTTCTTTTATTAAGCGACCATACTTGATTACAGACGGACCCGTCATTAAGTATACCACTTGTCACTTATGTACATACTTATGTGCATGGGGTAGAACGAGTAAATGTGCAAGTAGGAATAATATTTTGTAAGAAAATATTGAAGCGTAGCTAATTTCTTACTAATTAGAAGATCAAACTCTCTTGATCTGAAATGATGCAGCGCAGTTTCCTCTACGTTCCATGTTGTGAATAACTTTTTACCCTTATTTCATGAAGTGAAAACATATATAAATGCGATAACAAAAGGATATGCTCCGTCAAATACACTCATTAGCGTTGAAACGAAATTTTTTTGTGAGTTGTAATGATTCATCGTTTCATAAAGTCTCGGAGTAAATCCACATATTTCTTTGCTAACAACATGCTTTTATTATTATAATCAAGGTCTTTCGTCACGGAATAATTTTTTGTTATTGAAAGAAACCAGGAAGCTGAAAATGAGAAATTGCGATTGTTAGAGGAAAGTTACTATCACAGGTAACAACTTGGAAAACTTATTAGCAAAACAATTGAGTCGTTTCCGTCATAAACTTTAACAAATGAGTGAAAAGTAGAATTGAGATTGAGGCAAAGGTTTTTACAGTTAGCTGTAGTGGTTAAAAACAGACATCACTATTATTCATAGTAGAATTATTTCCAGGAAGATGTTTGCATTGAGATCACATGGTTTCCATGTTAATGATGAATTTAGGAAAGATCACAAAATGAAGAGAGACGAAACTATACCATAACGAATCTCATCAATTTTTCATGCTTCACTACATTGTCATGATCCTCTCATTTCCTTTCATTTGGGGAATGAGCCTTACTTCTGTAATTATAGTAACAAGGCTCAATAATCTGATTATTCTAATGCTCAAAATTCTTCCACACCATGTGAATAAACTGAAAGTGTGATTGTGATAGCATTTTAATTCGACCTCAACCAATTAAAAAAGGAACCATGTCATCATCATCCTCATCTTCATAATATTCTGAGAAGGAAGAACATATTGTGCATGCAAAGTTGGTTTGCTTTGTTCCCTTTCAACTTGTTTTTTGTTCCCTGAAGGGAAGGTCAAATTGGTGAAAGAATAGTTTTTGCTCACTCTCTCACTTTACAAATTTCAACATGACTTGCTCATGACGCCGATTATGCAAAAAGTTGATGTGCTTTTTACTCTCATTAAGAGAAACTCTGCGGGGAACAAAAAAAGTAGGAGCTTTATAGTTATGCTAGTGTGCGGAAGGAGCATGTACTCAAATTACACCATTTACCAACCACATTAACATGAGGATGTTCTACCCACTTTCATATACATTCACATAAAGAGAGAGAGGATCCATATTGTCACACCAGGAATCTCAAAATAATGGGCAAAAACTAATTATTCCATCAGTAACAGCTGTTAATTAGCCACGAGCAAAAAGCTCAAGCACAATTTTCCCATATGTATGCATCTATTTTATATCATTACGGAAAGCTAGAGTTAAAAAGAGTGTCACATCCCATAAACACACCATATATGGGATATTAAATGCGCTCATCTTTTATTACGCTCGAAAAAAAGTTACAAGTTGGATTGGGACTCAAGCAAGGAGCTCCCAGAACAAGGAGAAGTGGCAAAGGTTTTCATATATTCCAGTAGTTTTCACCAGCATCACCATCTTTCCCATTGTTTTGTGTCCTCATATTGCCCATGATGATCATAATATGGTGATAGGGTTGCATCATTATTAAACACCAGGAGAACTATTATTGTTTTCCTCCTTGTGGCAAGTGGGAAGGAGTGAGAGAGTAAAAGTGTAAAACGCAAAACTGTAATGTAATATGCAGTAATGATATGCTATATGATGATTGTATGATCATAGCCTTGCTCGTTATTTCTAGCAGGATCTGAGGAAAATAAGGTATACATACTATGCTTGATACTCTCCCTGTTTATAATAACTTGAGAGCACAATTTAAAAAAAAACTTTGTTCTCTCCCCATTTAAAATTCACGTGTGGGGTTCTTATAGAGTTGGGTAACATGTCGCATTTTATTTATAAGTGAGTGAGTGTACATTTTATAATATGCGTAACACATGCTAGGGAGATCCAAACTTCACACCAAAAGACTCTACTTCATCCAGGACCAAAGGAGAGAACCAGATCCAGATCCACAACACAAACACACAAAACAAGTGCAGTGAGGCAAGAAAACGAGGCCTGGAGAGAGTAGTTAGGGCTCCTGTTACTTTTTTTTTGAATGGGTGACTTGTGAAAGTTTTTTTTCCAGGGTGTAGTTCCAGTAACAGTAGCTCTGTGCTAGTGTTTAGTGGTTGGTGGTTAGAAAGATGCCATCTGAACTAGATAATAACTTGCATAATGTGAACATGTGTGATGATGACTCGGTCCTTAGCTTCTTTTTTTCCCTCTGTGAGTATAATATAATGTGTTCAAAAGATATGTATTCAAAAACGTATTTCTCCTAATATGAATGTATCCACGGTGATGATGGCGTGTTATCAGGTCTTGCTCGTCGTAACGATGATGATGATGGCAAGTGGAGATAAAATTGCATACCGACCTATTAATAAATGAGTGTCCCAAGGGTACAGTCATAAATTTGTACGTGTATATAGAAAGACAACTTATAGAGAAAGAGTGGAGCACTTGCCTCTCGCTTTATATCACATACATATATATCTGGGGACAAACTCAGTTTTGAGAAGGGCGACCAGTAGCTTAGAAGCAGTTGAGCATGCCAACTGTTACGAAGAACGAAAGAGATACAGGAACACACACGCTTGTATACAAAATGATGATGATGATGATGATAATAATGATGACGATGAGCATCATGATGATAGTGATATTTTTGTCGATTACTGCACTCATTTTCATGCCTTCTCCTTTATGTAGCTGTACTTCCTTGTTATATGAATCCAGTCTAATGTATTCACCATAATTATGATTTTATGCTCGTCTTTGAAATAAATGCTTTCTCCATATCCTTCCTTCCTTTTTATATACATGGTCCAATTACTCTTGACTATGAATGGAAATAAGAGAAAGGCTCTCACAGTGAAAATTGTGGATCTTACTGACTCATCGCAACAATTTAAGGAGGCGATGACGACGGTGAAGATCATGATGATGATGATGATGATGATGATGATGATGAGATGACAACAAGAGAGAGAGAGACAGAACAAGAAAAAGTTACAACACAAAGTTTACCTATGGGACTGTCAAGCACAAATTACAACTTATCTAAAGTCGTTCCCATTATGCTATTACGCCAGATCTGATAGTTTCCCGTTTACTACTTCACTCCTATGAAGATGCTGCTACGTGGAGTAAAAGCTAGGATAAAATATTCTCTCTTTTTAATATACGTACTTACATAAAAAATAAATATGGGAGTGTCAACGAGGAAATAGGATTCACTAGTTTCTTGGAGTCGTTGAGTTTCGTATGTTGTTTACATGCTATATCAGCCTTCACAAAAGTTGTCTCCCATAATAAAAACACTAATAAGTTCCTGTTCCCAATTAACTCAAGTCTGAACTTACACATTTCCTATTTGGTTGCAAATATTGACCTAGTTATGTACTTATTGGCATTGGGTAAGCGCGGCACATTGAGTTCGGATGATCTTAAATTGCGAAACAAGCTCTCTTGTTTGCAAACAAGTGCTACAAAGGCCCATTTCATACTCAATGCCACATGAGTTATTGAGATCTAATAATAACTGTTTCCTCATGTTATCTGGAAATATATATATTGTTTAAAAACTCGGTGGAAAAACATGGCCTCCAAAAAGATGTGGAAACGGACGTACAATCTTTTAGAAAAAAAGTTGATGTTTTCTGATATGGCAAAGGGTACCACACGTTTATATATAGTGATAGCAGTCACAGTTCAAGGACCACATTTCACTGTTCTGGCGGTGTCCCCTTTTCCTTCAAATGAATGGGCATCCATGCGTACTTGTATATCTGCACATTATCTAACAATATATCACGAAAGTATACAATGTATCTACGCAACAGAGAAACAAGTAAAGGAAAAAATGCGCCCAAGTTTTTGAGAAAAGTAAGGAAAAAAATAGGAGCGCAGCTGAATATTTAATATGTGCAATTTCCACTTCATATCCGAGCATATTCGCAGTGGGAGTTGTGAATGAGAAAAAATGTAGTGTCATTTTCCTTTCGATATCACTGTAGATAGGACCCTAGAGACTTTGACTACAAGAAGGATGAGGATAATAATGTCGCCTTATTGCATTACACCATCTGTAACGACATAATAAATGTAATAATGGGTCTCCACTTGCCTCTGCCTCATCCACATACAGGAGCAAGCAACTAAAGCAACTCACTTTCTCATATAAAATTTCAGACGCATTCATAACATACTCGTGATACATAGTTACACATATGTACATAGATACTCACACACATCATCCCGTATATTACGACGATCAAAATTTTTTAGCAGTTATTGAGCTGCTCCATAAAAACCCCAAGAAAAGAATAAGAAGCAGCAGCAGCCGATATGAAACTCGCTCCCAAGAATAAAAAAGGAAACTTAGACTCTTAACTTAAAGTTCTCCACATTGTGACAGGTTCCCACTTTGTCTCCACTAAGAAACTAGCTCTGACTGATCTGATACAGGCAAAAATGATAATATAAAAAACTATAAAAGTTGAAAGAAAAAAGTGAGCAAAAGCCATTCAATGTCTTCCTATTACAAAACAACTGTTCCTCTTTTTTCCTCATCTTCAACAATTTTGTGTTGTATAGTAGAAATGTGTTTGGAAAATGTATGTACAATTTCTAAGAAGACGAGAAGTTAGGACGGTGGTTTGCCCAGAGAGAAAAAAGATATCACAAACTAAACTGTCGCCTTCTTTTATCAACGGGTAGAAATGATACGGAATCTTAAGTTAAACGAAGCTTGTGAAGCAAAATATTCCGACAAGGGAAAAATGTAGACAAACTATTATTTATAAGAAAAAAACTTAAGGTACATGCTCACAGCTACGGGGCTAAATGAGCAAAGCCATACCGACAAAAAAAATTGTACAGAAGGAATCTTTTTTTTAAGTTAGTCGCAGCGCCCTGGTCCCTAAGTATTCCCATTAGAGGACGATTATGCTGAATTTGAAATAAGTCTTGGAAGGACCTTTTTAATGAGTGAGTATGAAACGGCAAATTAAGCCGACAAAAAATGGAGCGGGTACATAGCATGCCGGTATTGTACACAAGAATACAAAATATTTGAGCCATTCTCTT
The DNA here is from genome assembly GCA_964034955.1 of Orchesella flavescens. Classification (NCBI taxonomy): domain Eukaryota; kingdom Metazoa; phylum Arthropoda; class Collembola; order Entomobryomorpha; family Orchesellidae; genus Orchesella; species Orchesella flavescens. Next base: position 19,596,570 of record OZ035953.1, read on the forward strand.
GTTTTTCACACATACACATAAGCGGAAAACATAATGATTCATATTGTCATTTTAACATCTCATACAAAATATAAGCCAGTGGGGGCTCTCATTAAAAGCAAAAACGCTTTTTCACTAATTTTATCTTTCGTTAAAACTATGCGTAATATACATATTATATGTATGCATGAATGATGTATGCGCGTACACAGGAAAATTAGAGCGTCATCATGCCTCACTTATTGAGTCGTTATTTGGTCTTTATACTTTCCGAAAAGGTGTATCGGTTCACCGGTTCTCGGAAGATAGATCATCGTGCGCAAAGAAAGTGAAGAAAAATTTCAAGAGTGCGTCCTTCCCTTCACACAAAGGAAGCCTTTTGTAACTTTATTTTTTTTGTAATTAGTGTGACCTCCGTCATCATCATGCTTCTGACAATTAGCTTGTGTTCTTGGCAATGTATCAAATGCTTTCATTGCTTTAGTTCGGTTTTATGCATTCCCAAAGAACAAGAGATGCCGATAAGTCAATAGTGGTCATTGTGAAAAGGGATCAACATGCACATAAAACATATATATTTCATGAGGACATAACTTGGACATTTACCAGCGGGTTTCCCTAAATCCTGTAAATACTTTAGGAATAAATAACGTTTATTCCTTCATTAGCTCACACAAAACAACACAAAAACAAAACTGATGACATACAATAAATAGAAAGCCTTGCGATCATTTTTTTTGGACAGTGACGAAGTTGCTCAATTACTTTTCCCATATTGTACAGCAGCTTTAGCTCAAGTCCAACCCAAAACAATAAATGGATAGGATTATTGATAATTCTCCAGCGATTAACACTATTAATCAATACTCCAATGTTTTGCAACGGAGTGCACACTAAAATTTCGTTGAAATAAAGAAAATATAAGTGATATAATGAGATGAGATGGACAGACAAACAGCCAAACTGCAAGCAAAAAATTAATACTCCATTGAAATAGGAGCAAGTCACATCTGCACAGAAGCAAAAAGTACTAGAGAACCTCTTGCAACGTTCCGGAAGGCAGCTGAACCTCATACGCAACCAGTAGAACTTCTCCATTTTCCGCTCTTCCCAGTAAAATAGTGGAGTGCACAGATACGCATGGCATATCACAAAAATGTGGAAGCAGTTAACAATTTTTTAAACCTGTTATGTTATGAATGTCCTTTTTTGAAGTTTTAATGAATTACTCTGTTATTTACTTCATCCTATATTATTTTGGATTAGCCTTCAGACACTCTCCTGTCTTTTTCCCAATCATTTAACTCACCGCTAAACATAAGACACACAAGGAGAAGCAGAAATAGTGGCAATGTCGGCAACATTGAGCTTGTCACTCATTTACGGCTTGTCAACTTTAACATTTTTTTTTGCTTTGGATACGATGCAACTCATTTACACAATTTTAGCTAAAGCTTTCATAAAAGACATGTTACGTTATGTTCGTTGAAGAATTAGTCCAGTTTGTGTTTGTACATTTAACAATTCACTTTGAGAGAACAAATGAAATGTTTTGTTTGAAAACATGAGAACATTGATTTGATTTGATTCAATCAAAGGAGTACGACGCTAAGCTAAGCTAATGAATAAATAAAAGTGTTGAATGAATGGATGAAAAAACCGTGTGTGTTTACACCCTCATGCTTCAACCACAACTCAAAGATAACAGGATTTTCCATCTGCCGCATACTCCTTTTTTACAAAAAGGACCTTTTTCAAATGGTCCATCCTCTTTGCTGCTAATGGTAGCGTGTTTTAGATACGCGGAAAATCTGTTTGACGGTAAAAAGGTGTCATTCAACATTCACAAAGTCAATCTTTCTGTTGTAATCATGTGGTTACACTAATTGGTAAAAAGGCTACCGCTTCATTATATTATGATACGGGTATACGTTTTTTCAGAATAAAATCCTTAGCCAAAATTTATGTACTGTGTGAGTATTTCTCTCTTTTCATGTTGTCGCTTTATAAATGGTCCGGCTTTCGACAGTGTCCCTTTAGAAAAGGGACTCGATACTTTATATTTGTATGAATTAATAAGGCCGCACACAGCTATCGTATTACCGTTTCCCCCTCAACCTTCTCAATTTTCATGTAATTACGCCTCAAAGAAATTTCAACACTAAACCTTCCTCCGTGAATGACACATATGGTAATCATATCATTAGTTTAAGTTGCTCTTTTTCATGTGGTTAGCTAAAGAAACGATTTCTTTTACATTTTGCCGTGCGACTGGTTGCTAACCAATAATAAATAAATGGTCTAAATGATAACAAATATTTCTTAAAAATTGTCATACATTGGTATACAAGTCGTTTTTAGACTTTTTAATGACGGATGTGAATAAGTATAAATTGTGTTTACTTTTATAAGTAATATGTCGTAAACGATAAACTTTTGCTTTTCATCCCACTCACTTCTCATCTCTTCCACAAATCGTTTTCTCCTTTTTCATGGATGGACAATCATTTTCAAAGTTTTTTCAAGTTGTTGATCTTGATCTAGGAGTCGCTTCTGTAATGCATGCACAAGGGTTAAAAGTAAACATGCATGGAATCGATATTGGTGGTAGCCCCCGATATCATATTATGACGTTAGCATTTCAAGACTGGATAGTAATGGCAGTCCCACGGCACAAATAATGCTATTTGTACACACACTCGTAAAAATGCAAATGGAGATATATATCACATTCTCTATTTGAGAGAGATCTACATACACGATCATCATCATCATCATCATCATGATGTTAAGTTGTTCAATCACTCTCAAGAACGCATTTCCCCACGAGAAAAGAAACGAAGAAAATATAAAGTAAAAAGAGATGTCAACTTTTTCCTCGATCTCGGATTTGCATTTTTTCTTGGGAGTAAGTAGTACCAAGTAAGAGTTGAGAAACATGGTGTTTTCCTGGTGAGTGTGTGGTGTGGTATCGTATATGGATGATACCTATACATTCATTCACGTCAATACTTTTTTTACCGCACAGACATCACAAAATGTTTGTACACACAGCCAAAGAAGATTCCTTTTTATTTTGTGGACCTTTGCCTACACAACCATATAAAAGTACACACATGAGGGTTCTTGGTGTGCTTTCCTCTCTCTCTACTGAACCAACCGACCTATGTATGACTGTTTAGATTGAAAGGGAAAGAAATTCCAATGATTGTATTCAAAAGAGTGGAATAACTCAAAGGGAGAAGGATTTGTGGACACTTTTTTGCTGTCAGTGACTGACCATTCAATTTCATGTTTTTGTTAACTCCTCACATCTTGTCATGAAACATGTCAAACTAAGTATTTCTTTGTATATGATCAGCATGTACTATCGTCACCACGTCCTTCACAATCGAAATAGGATTTGTTTTTCTGCCACACATCACTAAAACGATGGGGTGTCCTTTCTGGTGGTACAAAGTAAACTTTATGATTGAAAAAAGAACGAGCAATATTTAAACTTTTAAAATATGTATCAGCCTTTGAATCCATACAAACATACATATTATGCATATAACTCACATGCTTTGACTACTAGTTTAACGTGCAAGGCGTAAGCTGCCTGGTATGTTTTTTCAACAAGAACAAATCATCAAGGTAATTCATTACATTACCAAAGTATATGAAGTTAAAGCGTTTTTTGTATTATACATTCCCTTGAGACTCATCTTATAAAGCTGTTCAAGCAATTATATGCGTTTTAACAGAGTTCAGAGCGCTAGTTTGTAATTCATATTGGAATCGGATAGAGTATGCGCGTGCGGAAGAGTTGTGACTTTTAAAGTCAGTTTTTTCTCTCATATAACGTATTAGCTGCTAACATATGGACAGTATTAGAGTGAGAGACAATCCGTCATTGAAATCCACTCGTTGCTACCGTGAGAGGCGGATGGTTACTACAAGAAACGGGATTTGGAGGCCTTTTTGTGATTATTGAAAGGCCTTCTTTCCTACCTATTTATCAACAGTCAATAAACCATAAAAGTTGAAACAACATTCATCCAAACTCAAAGTTAACGAAATTCTTATAAGCGAATGAGATGAGCAAAAATGAATGGGATAAAAATACATGCAGCATAGAAAGGAAACTTTGGTACAACTTGAGACAATAATGATATGCTTGCTCTGCCTTGGCTAGACAAAGTAGGTAGAAAGCAGTAAATTATTTTTCTATTTGGTGACTTTGGGAGTAAGTGCCATCACCGTTTTATTGACTACTGGGTAGGTAGAGAAGTAGTTCATTTTGCTGTTTATCCTATTAAATGTTACTTTTTCCATGACAAATTGTTCACAAGGATGATGAACATCTCATTGAGTGACAACATAAAAATAAATCGGTACAGAGCAGGAATACGATCGGATTTGTATGTTTTCAGGAAACCCATTTAAAAGCTGGACTTTCCCGTTTCCCTTCACGCTCATGTTTATCCATTTGCATTGGAGCAAGCCGGAACGAAAAGGCGAGCCGTAAATTCCTTAAGATAACAAGCATAAAACTGGGTCCAATTGTCCAACAAATAAAAATTACAAACATGCTCATATACTATTATCACCGAGGACAAACAGAGAGGCGTGAAGGGATACAAATGAGAAACACACTTTGTTATTACTCTCCTTTGAAAGTTCATGCAATACATGTTTTATTACATTGAACATTGTACGTTTATTGTTTATGTTACTCTGGTTTTACGTGTTTCCTTCCGTAATAATACTCATCTCATCGCCATGTCACTAATACTGTACAAAAAAGAGCTCACATTTTGTGCACATCCAACCATCATCCAACCCAACATGAAGAGTTTTACAAGAGGAAGAAGTAGTAGAAAATCAGGTGACAACATATTAATGTCCCTGCTTTTTCAATACGGCTTGGTTGTTAGCATAACAGCGTGTGTGTGTGCAGTAAAACGTACTGATTTACTTTTGAAGGGTTGCTTCATTTCCTCCTTTTCAAACCTTGGTCCCTGCCCTTGTTATTTTATACTAATTTATTACTTTTGCAAGCACATTTTTAAAATGTATCAATTTTTACTTCCGTACGCATATAATTTTCAGCAATATAGGAAAAAGGCAACATATTGACGCGTATACGTTTATATTGAAACCACTTAACGGACAAGATTCTGAAAATTTTCGGATTGGAATTCAAGCAGTTTTCGTTAAGAGTGGTTGTTGGACTTCACCAAAAGTTAAGTTTATAGGATATCAATTCACTTTATATAAAACCTTGGGAAAAATCTCCCTCTCAAACTGTTCAAACTGAGATAAAGAGGATGAAGGAGGAGACCTACTTGAAATGATCATGCAAATATATGTAATCACATAATCAATATCATCAAAACACGCATATTTATCATCATCATTCTGTGGTTAATATACGAATGCATATATATAGATGCCTAATATTCCACGCACGCTTTCAGCCCTGTTTTTTACTGCGTAATATTTTGTGTACACACTGAAGCACGCATAATATCCAGAGGAGCCAACGATCACATCCCATCGCTCGTTCAGGCGAGCCGCTTGCACATTTATCGTAACATTGCTCTGGCATTGGCACGCTACAAAGGATGAAGCAGTGAAGAGAAAGAAAAACGAGATTGCTTGGCAAACAATTACCAACTGTTTACCAATCTATTTTCCTCCATTATTATATCGCTTATCCATTAGGAAAAAAGACTTGGCTGGTGAGCGGGAGCAGAGCTGAATAACTTTTAATTATATAATGAACTGTGACGTTAGGTTGATGATGATGATGATGATCAGGATGGTGTGTGTGGTAGTCCTTTTTCCTTCCTGACGCTTCACTCACTCTCAGTCATCAAAGTGCAGTGCAAGTCCCTCTGTATATATTATATGTGTATTCCAATTTGCGCATCACTGCTTCCCTAACTTGTTGCCGAGATTTACCCCCAACTAACCCTCTCTTTTTATATTTATCCAGTAGTTTCCCTATAGTTTTTTATCACTTCCATTCCACCGGGCTTGACTCCCATCTCATTACCATCACAATTGGTGAAGGCACAATAAAATTAGTTAATAGAGATCGGGATTGAAATGGTATAAAAATTAATGATCAAATGAGAGCATGACATATGTACGCATCTATTATAAATTATTGATATATGTATGACTTATGACGGCTTATTAAAGAGAAACTAAAAATATCGTTATTGTATAGTTCAACTCTGATGAATTCATTCAGTCAGTGAGTTTTGAGTTACAATACCTTATTTTTTTTACAGGAGAGTAAACTTTAACTTCATTTTTTCCCAAAGACAGGTCACAAGCCGAACTTAGTATTTTTTTTGGTGCTGTAAGCAAAAAAGAAATTCGTTCATTCGTTCCCGTCGATTCAATACTCATTCTGAAGAGAGAAAGAGAGCAGGAGATCCCTACAGAATCTCTTTCTCTTCTCGGAACGATCTCTAAATCTACAGGGAGTTGAGTAAAAAAAGGCTTTTTATATGGAGGCAGGGCATGGAAAAGCGGAGTGAAAAGCCGCGAAAAAAAGAGAATCATGGAATATTGTACAATTCGTATATTAGGCACATGTGAGAGATGTATTTCGTTGAACATTCAATCAGGGAAAAAAATACAGCTATATAAGAGTATAAAAACATGGAGAGCAAAGCAGTACCCTATCCATACATGAGTAAAGATTCATATTTTTATAAAATTCCTTCTAAATGGAATGTGTGTACACCATTTGAACAGCATAATACACTCGAGTCCCGATTCTAAAATGGATTTATATTATATGGAGCTTTTAAATTAAAAGGTTATATTTGCACAAGAGGAAAGGGAAAAAGGCGTATGTGGGATTGGTAAGTAAATATTTGTAAACGCTCAGTTCGCCAGAAAATTAAGACTAAACTGAATTGAAGTCGTCGATCTCTTTTACTCTCACTCACTCACTTTTTCACATACTTGCTACATTTTATGCGCCACCACTACCAACTATACTCATACAATACTTACTACTACTACAACAATTCGTCTTCATCATCGTCATGGCATTCCTATCTGGAAAGATATTTGTGTACGAAAAAGTGGAGAAAATGTACGTGTTTGACTTGGTGAAACAAATTCATGCGTCATTATTCTTACTCCACACACACCCGCTAAACAATCTCTCCTAACTTCCATCGCATCACACCGCCACCACCACCACCAATATCACCATCATTGCCGCATTATATGCCTCCAGACTTCAGAGTTACTTACTTTGCTGTGGCAACTAAAAATTTTGCGTCGTCTCTTCCAAAAATATTATTTCTACCTTTCTCCACACGATGATCATGATGATGATGATTGATGACAAATAAGTTCATCGCTTGCTATTAGAATATTGGAGAAATATGCCAGATCTAGTTTTTACTTTCATCATCATCTCATTTCATCTTGAGGTTGAGAAGAGGAGCGCATAGGTACGCACAAGGATTCTGTCAAGAGGAGAAGAAGTAAGAGGTGGATGCTGATGATGATGATGATACTGTGCTGACAACATGGTCTGACTATATATAAGGACTCGAAGAACTACTCCTCCGGTTACCAATGAACTAACTCAACTTTCTACTTACTTACTCCTTCACTTCACTCCATACTTCCACTCTCCGTCTGACAACTAAATGCTTTTGCTTTGGTGAGCATGCCTTCTACCAAATACTAGCAACCATTTGCTAACCATCTCGACAACAAGTAGTGGGAGCAGCATGATGGAAAGAGAGAGAGAGAGGAGAGTAAAGTCGATGAAACGCTACTGGGAATTTTATTTAAAGCCATATAATAGAGCATGATGAGAGAGTAAACCATCATCGTCCTCTCATCTTTGCGCTGCAAGGTTTACTCTTTTCTCATACTGAGCTCGCAAGCTCTCTTCTCTCTCCTTGTCTTGATAGTACGCTCTTCAGCTTTGATGGAAATTAGTAATGACTTTAACAATTAGTTAAACATGGACAAATGGGCTATACATTCTCTTTGGTCTGCTACGCTGCAGATTTTTAATCTCTAAGGAATTCCCTTTTTTCCACTCACTCTTTTCTCTCTCTCTCTCTTCGTTGTCCCAAGTTTGGTTGCGTTTACTCATGTTGTTTTATTACTCTAACCATGTCACTCTGCCTGCTGTTACTATTACAGTTCATGTATATTATGTACATAGAGTACTTATGAGACTTGCTTGCTCTCATTCTCCTTTTATTTTAAACTTGCTCAGTTGTTTAGCTCCACCATTTGCTTTGCAGCCAAGCCAAATATTTCTCTGCGAAATGAAACCTAATCTACCATTCTTTTTTAAGCGGTGTCCTCTGAGGCACGTTACATGTTACATTATTATGTCACCCGTTTAAAAGAAAATTACACAATTGTCCTTTCTCGCATTCTTTGCTTTTGTCAAATTTCAGTAAATTAAGTTCCTTTTATAACCAACGTAACCAACAAAATTTTGACTTTGACTTGACGTTCTACCTCGTGTCTGCCTATGGTTTACAATAGGAAAGAAAACAAAATGTTGCAATTAGGTAACAATATTAGTTACAAAGGATGAAAGATTAATGGGGTATGGTTTTTTTTGTAATTGAGAAAAATTAGCAGGTGCACAACTATAAGGGAGCTAAAGCACGTGCCCTTTCCCTATATAATTTTTAGATGTATTCAAGTGGAAAACATGTGTAATGCTTGGAGAGACCAACGGAAGGAAGCTCCGGAGGAAAATCTATTACTCGATTTAATTTCCGAGTACATGTGTTCAACTAATGTAAACAATGACACGGAACACGTTGATAAATTACGTTACATTGCCCAATGGTCCATCGGACTCACCCAAAGGACCCTGTAGCCTCACTCTATCCACATGTTTCTCCATTATACTCACTCAAATTTGTTTGCTATTCTTGTTACGTTATATTATACACATATGAGATGTGGATGGATCAATCATGTTCACATTATGTGAAGCTTTCTGTGAAAGAGATTGGAAACCTCTCCTGCCGATCCCACTTGAATCACGGGAAGGATGAAGAGATGAGATAATGAATAGATGACTGTTTGTTGTGTGTAATATGTAATGTTTGTCGACAAACTGATTTTTTTTCTCTTCTCTCAGCCACCCTGTCAAATAGAACACCAACGTGTCAGTCATACTTACTTTGCTCTCACTGGGTTTGTGCACACACATGGAATGAGAGAAAAAATCGGAAGAGGAATCCAGGGAGCACGGAGAGAGGGACAGTGAGTCGTGGGACTGCTGACAGACAACAAGACTGTTTGATGAAGGGTCGGACGGACGGACGAACGACCCCTCTTGTACCAATGATCAGTTTGGAACCTCCAGGGATTACTCGCACATACATTGCGCGATAAATAATTTGGATCCAATACCAAAATCTTTTATATTCTTCCCTCCATCTCATCTTCACTTTCACAGATATATGTGTGTATGGAATAATATGTATGTACACTACTTTTTTTTAACAGCATTCACTTTCCAGGTCCAGTTTGCACTGATATGCGTATAAATATTTAGTGAAATCATGTTGAGAATACTCATTTCATGCGGTTGAGGTTTATCCGTGTGGTTTCCTCTCACACTTCTCTCACTCTCTTCCATTATCTCATACTGATCCGAGTCCAGCTGAGAAAAAATCTGAAACATTTACCGAGAGTGAAATGCGGGGAAAATAAAAGGCTACTTTTTATGTGAATCAGGTTAACGTTCGTATTCAAAATGTAAGGGGAAATGTCTATTTGTGTGGGTAGTGTGGGTAGTAAAGTAATAATGTAATGCAAGTTTTTTTTTGTGATAGCCCACAAAACGAAACCAACTTGAGTTTGGCTTTGGCCTCCAAGGTAAACGAGAAGGTAAATGATGGATTATGGCATTCATATTGCTGAGTTGGAATGGAATATTAGATGGAATAAGTAATGAGCTTATGACTCTTCAAAAACCTCGAGTAAGAGAGAAAAGTCGCAATTTTTCATACAAAAAAAAGTTTCATGAAAAAGAAAGAGATGTTGTTCAATGAAATGAAACATTTTTTTGTGAATTACGTAACTGGTATAGTAGCTCACTTTTTTCACCAGAAAAATGGTTTGGTTCTTTCATTCAATCCTATTAACTCAATGCTTTATCATCAGGCTATGTCAACCCATGTGCTCATTAAAGTGAATTAATGACATTGAAGCCAACGTATCTGTCGCTAAAATCATTTATTTTCACTCATATTCAAACTGAACCATGTTTATACAATATATATCTACATTACTCGAAAAGAAGTATTGGTTAGTATAATAGGCAGTGAATTTTTTTAAAGTTTAGAAATGAGAAAGTAATTAGCTAATATGATTGTCTCTGCGTAAGTTTGTGAAAAAGTCATTTATTTGGCTCATATTTTGAATAGATGATTGCATGCTTGTTGCGATTTTACCATTTGAAAATATGACATTGATGCAAGAATGCTCTACACTTTGATACAATATTGATGTGTAACTATAGGCGAATATAATTTGGGGGAATTTAGTTCATTTCATTTCCATTATATAAAATTATTTAGCTTTATCTTGACAATGGAAACGATAGGATTAAGTCTATGTATATATGTATACTGTTTGTTATATGCTTAAGTTTCCATTCCTACACATTCCCCTGGAAAAGTCCTTTCATTCCTACACATTCCCCTGGAAAAGTCCTTTCCAATCAACGTATTAGGCTCTTTAGTGGACTTATTTGTAAAAGAGTTTGAAACGGCGTATCACGGAAACAACAGCGATAAATTGAAAGTTGAAGAACAATGTGGGAATTAAAGAATTATAGATTTTCTCTCTCGCTGACGATCAGCAACGGCTGCCACTTCATACGTCTATATACTTATATATATGTATCTCTGGACCAATTATCCACTCTTCATTCTGAAAATAGAAAGAGCACACAAGCCGTTATAGGGACGTAGTCAGATAAAAAAAGAATCACAACCGGAAAGAAAGAGAGAGAAAAAAAACTATAAAAGGAATGTGAGAGTTAATCGAATGGGAAAGTGTGTGATGCTGCCTCAATTAAATAAGTGAGGAAGGGATTTAATAGTTTGCTAGGAAGAATAATTGGGAAAATGGAGTTTTGGGAAAGAGCAGATTGGATTAGAAGAGAGGAAAGGAAAGCAACCGAGAGATAGAGCCAGAACCAGACCCGAACTAGTAGTAGTCTTAACTGACTATGACTCTCTTTCTCTGTGTATCTGTGTGAAGAGCGAAAAGTATTAAATGGTTTAGTATAGAAAGTTGTTGTTGTGCGACAAAATACTCTAGAGAACATTACACGGAGAAAAGCGTCTTTCTTTTTTTCTTCGTCTGCCTGGAAGCAGAAATTACAGAAAGAATATATACTTATATATCTGTATATTTTCATATAAACATTGAGGCACGGTTATATCCTCCATGTAGCAACAACAACAGAAAAGAATCCACACTTGGCAATCGGATGATGATGAGCTCGTTGAGATAGATAAAAAGGAAGGGGACTTGAAGTTTTTTTTCTTCCTTTTTTTGCTAATAAAAGAACAGCATTTTCTACAAAATATATATTCCTTATAGTAGCAGCACGTATCTTAAGTGTTTATGTTGATCATCTTTTTGGATACACTTTTTTTAGACTTTAAGAAGAGAAAGCTTTTAGTTTCTTCCTTTTAGATAACTATTTTTCCTACCATTTTTTCAAGTTTACATTGTTTCACAAGGGAAAGTAAGTAAGCATATCTTAATGTTTTGCAAGGAACGTTTCCTATATTAGTTTTAGACACATGGATACATCCATTCCCATTATATAATGGTTGTGCAACTATCTATAAAAATGTAACGGTTTGGATGATTACGTCTTTTTTTTTGCGCCAACAAGATAGAGCCCAAGAATGAAAAGGAAATGGGAAAGAAGAGAAACCGGGATATAATTCGTTGTAGTTGGCAACGCAATGGGGATAGACTACAAAATAAGGATATATAGTAAACTATAAAAGATAAAAGTTTTCTAAGTAGTTTTTGGCCTTTTCCAAAGTTAAGATCTAATGTGCAGGATCAATTTACGCCTTACCTTCTCTAGACAACATTTATTTTTTGTTTCTGGATCTTTTACTTTATTAACTACGACTCTTTAAAGATTTTCCTTTCGCTTTTCTTCTTCCCTTTTTCCACTTGGATGGAATCGCCATGGGATATAATGCTAAATTAAACTATTTATCCAAGCAGTGAAACAATATCAGAGTTTCTTTTTTTTTCTTTTTTTTCTAAACTTGCTTGAAATGAAAAATGTTATTTATTGCTAGCAGAACTTTCTATATATCTGTTTTAAACTAAACGAAATTAAACGTCGCGTCTCTTGCGATTTAGAGAGATTGAGTAGAGGGACTAAGCATCATTAAATATATTTTGTGACGTCAATGTCGAATGAAAGATTAGCTGTCATCCCACCAAAAAAAAGTCGTGATCACGATCACACATCGAAATTGTAAGAGCAGGAAAAAGGGGTCAAATTATTTATACATGGAAAACAAGGCATTTTTATAAACGAAACTTGGGCCGGAATAATAATTTGGACGAGAGAGAGAGAAAGAGAAAATGGTGTTATTATTGACGGAACGGTTGTAAATATATATGACACTAGGAGAAGGAAATCAGCATGCAATGAAGGCCTAATTACTCGGCCCATTAGGTTCATTCGAATTAAATGAGAGAATATAGTTTGTGACGGGTGAGGAGTATATGTATTTTTATATATCTATAATTTTTTTTCCGAGTCGTCCCCACATGCCGAGATAAAGTTCTGTGAAGTTGCTCAACCGGAAAATAGAACCTTCTCCTCTTGGTTGACTCTCTCGTTCGCATCCTTAATATCCGATCTCACATTGCATAGCCGGCGTTTTTTTCAACTATTCTAAGCACCCATATGTGCATCCCCGTAGGTTGCAAACACGCTCATTACATGTGCAAGATTTTTTTTCTATTCAGTTTTTAGGAACGCATGGCATATGTATGTACATACATATATCTATAAACTACGTGATGTGCCTACATTCGCTGCTGTCTTGTCTTTCGGGTTCAGTGCAGAAAAGGATTTTTCTTTGGAAACGATTATCATTTTCGTTTTGGTATGTCACTTCCTTTCGTTCTGGTTGAGGGTTATCCGCTTTTTAAAAATTACCGATAAATTTGTCCAAATTTCCCTACAATTAAGATCATTTATTGTACCATAAAGGAGTGACATGGTATTCCTTTAATTTCCCTCTTTTCATTCTTGACATCTCTCGTAAAAATGTGAAGGAAAAAGATTTTGTTCAAATAACACAAGGAGATTCGAGTTTAGTTTGATGTTTAACTTATCTTTAAGTCCATCTTTATTTCCCTCCGTTTGCTGCTACACTCCTGCTAATTCTTGGTAAAATGACTAAAAGTATTAGACACATATAATATATCAATGATTTGATTACCACCGCACACACAAAGCTCAGCTTCTAGTTTATAGAGCATCTTCTTTATCTCCTACTTTTGAATGGTTATGCGTTTAAGCCGTTGTTGTCGCATTTTTCCCTTTCATTTCGTTCCACAAGTATGAAAACCAAACAAGGAGCTATTACAACGTGGTTCTTCCAAGTGAAACTTGTATTAAAAAGGGAGGCTCAAGTAGGAAAGGACTGAGCGTGTAAACTAAAGGAGAAGAAAAAGAAGAAATGAGAGAACGGAACCGCTCTTTAGCTAAAGGACAGTAAAATGGATTTGGTTACAAGATGGGTTTAAGAAAGTAGATTGAGATCAAACCACACCACTACAAACAACATAGAAGCCTATATACATTTATATATCTCGACTTGCACATAAAAGGGAAAATAAGCTTCCACTTACACTTTTGTTCTCTCTGTAATATTCCACGAGAGTCTGACTAAAGTCACCGTCTTTTTTTAAGTAAAACGGCAAGTTTCTATTTTCCTTGTGTTTGTGATTTCTCTCTGGGTCCTTAGCAAAGCATCATCCTCCGCCGCAATGCTAAAGCTACAAGATCTACTCTACAGAATAACATATTAAGTAAAGTAAAGGGGTTTCCTGCAGCGACTACCGTCTGAGAACGGGAAGCTAGCTCATTGTGTAAGAAACATTCTCATGCATTTTATAACCCGGATTCCTTTAGTTAAAGGAGTCTAAAGAGAATGAAAACAATGTAAAAAATATAAAACCGTAAACCTAAAAGTACCAACGACGGCATCCTTCCTTGATATACATAAAGTGAGCTCTCATTCTCTCTCTCTCTCCCGCTCAGTGTGGAGGTAGTAATGTCTTTCCATCTGTTGAAGATAAAGAGTTTGGCTCTGACTCAAATTAGTGGAGCAATCAAAGTTTAATTGTCCTTGTAAATACAGGCCGCTACTTACATAGATTTAAGAGGAAAAGGAGAGAAAACTCTACGAGTTAAGAAGCAGCAGCGTAGAGCTCCTCTCTCTCTCTCTATCTTTCGCTTCATTCGCCTACTAAAAGATGCATAGCATGTGTGTGCATTCATTTTATAGAGAGTGAGTACAAATATAATATCTCTACTAACTCTATACCTTTTTCATGCCTCACGATGATGTAGCCCGACTTTTTGTAGTCACGATGTAAAATGCATGTTGTGTTTGTGTGCTCCTTCATTTTCATTAATTCTATAGTAAGCCATTATTTCCCTTGAAAACATTTTCTTGTCTTAAGGCACTTACTTTACTTTGCTAACAATAATAATTTTGGATTATGTCACTTTACCTAACTACAGAAATGAAATGTTAAATTTTTTACTTGATTAAACACTTGATTCTTCTACTCATTCATATTTTTGAACGCAAAATAATAATATTATGTGTAGTGTATTGCAGTACTTATTTTATCATCATCAAACAAGGAAATATTGTTGATGATCCGTCTTTTCTCCGCCACCCGCCGTTTGTTGTTCCCGTTGTCACTCAAAACCGTCAAAATCCCAGTGTATGTATGGAGCTAATATGATTTTGAAGAGGATTTAATATGTTTGTGCTTCCATATCATCATATATGCATACTTTTCAAGTGACAACCCTCACTCACTCAACCTTTCTGTGTCTCTCCTCTTCTCGTCATCATATTCATCATCAGTTCCCGTCGTATGATCTATCTCTCTCTGTGTGTGGCTTACAATGATACATATTATCTATTTTTCCTTTTTTAATCTTTAAATCTCATAAAAACGGGATCCATTTCATGGACTTTATAAGAGGGCATGCGTTTCTAATAAAAACCAAATAAAACTGTCAACTCAAAACCGAAACACTTGATATGATTTGATTTAATATAGAATTAAAAATCATTTTTTTACAAAGGAGGCTATTTACTTGGTTTTCTACAGCTTTAGCTATGTCCCTTATCATTCCATTTCAGGAAGAATCATCATCGGTGGTTCGGTGGATGGCGTATCATTTGATGAACCCCTTTTAAAATGGAAATTGAGAGCTGCTGTCGATTGAGAGATTTAATTCCTTTTTTATTTTCTATCCTCATTTTTATTTAAGTTAATTACTCCAAAGTATTATTCTTTGAAAGAGTGAAGAGTCAGTTTAATAAAAAACCTTTAAAGAATCAAACTTTTAAAAAACCATGTGGAAGAGCTGTTTACATAACAATTTTTTTTGTATGGAAAAGTGCTTCCTAAACTTCATAAATAAGCGTCAAACGTGTTAGTTGAAAGTGGGAAGAGAATAAGAGGGAGTCAAGAACATAATAGAAAAATCAGTGCACACCGCTTTTTCATCCTTTTGTTCTCTCTTTTTAAAGTGGATGACAGACAACCTTCATGAACGTCAAGAGAGATAGACTTTCCCGATTATGCAAAAAAGGGTAAATCTTCATGGGAAAGGAAACAGACGTGTGAAAATGGGGAAAAGGGGGTGTGGATTCTGAGCTAGACTTCTTCCCTCAAAAAGAATAGTTGTGCCATGCCATCATACATAACGTAACGTAAAAGATGATAAAAATGGGTAATGCAAAAAAGGGGACGGGGACAAGCTTTAAGTAGATAATACGAAGAATGAACTTAAAAAGAAAGAATCTGTAAGAGAGACAAATGCGGTGAGTAAGAGAGAAACAGAGCAAGTTTAAGTAAAGTAACTAAGCCATTCCATTATTCACATATTACTTCACTTTGACGCAAAATAAAAGTATACCCTTTTATGGTTACAAAGAACGGAGGAATAAAGAAAGAGCTTGAACAGAGAGAGAGGGAGTACCTTTCCACCATCTAACAGAGAGAGAGGGAGTACCTTTCCACCATCTTCCATAATGTAGGTATTTTAGTATACTACACCCAGTTGAGAATGACAGATAAATATAGTGCCAGAAGCGAAAAAAATTCAGATAGCGGATTTTTTTATATATCTGAGATATGAGATCAGAGTAACTTTCCCGTTATGGGTTTCTGAGGTATGTAAGTTCTTGTGTACTCACGCAATGCACCCATATATATGTATGCATGCATGCACAAAGATTTCATGTATAAAACCAAAGCTTTTACATTCGCATCATGAGTCGATTCCGATTGATCCTTTTTTCATGCTTTCCCTGTTTCCAGCACATCAAATAAAAAATGTATTTTGCCATCAAAAAGATTTTCAGACTTGTTCCCCATATTCAACAAAAAATATTCCATATTACGACGAGCATAGGTATTTCCTTTTATATGGCTGTAAATGTGTTGCCGTTAAGTGGAAAGAAATTGTAGAGTAAATGGAAAAATTGGGAAAGCATCACTATTGCTAGAGAGATAAGATCCAGTGGCTCTTTTTCTCAAGGTACTTTTTATCCTCCGCAATAAGTAAGTACATTTACTAGCACATTTCGGAAAACACGCAGAAGGGATGGAATATGAATAAGAGGTAAAAATAAAATGGTTAATGCATAAAAGGAGGAGTCAGGTGTTTACTTTAGGGAAAGCTATATCCTCTTAGAATCAAAATGGAATACTTTATACATATTTGAATGCCATACCACAGGCATGTCAAGATGATGATGATGATGATGATGTATTAAATATTATTTTATTGGAATTTTTCCTACTTTTACCCTTTTCACAATTTGAGGAAAGTCTTGTAACAAAAAATAAATTCAGGATAAGTAGATTGTTACTTTTTGTCTGACAAATACTCAACTAGGCTACTTTTCCTTTTTTCTGTAAAACCTTCAAAAAAATTGTTGTGTAGGTGTTTGTCAAGTTGAATAACATTTTTGGTAAAATTTGATACTTTTTTCAAAAGCCAATTTTCTTTTCATTGGTTTTGGTGTGTTGACATTGATTAAACAGATAACTCGTGTTTGTATACTACACCAAATAAGAACTTAGTTTAGTTGATAGTTGATACTAAGCATTATTATTATACAAGTCATTTGTTGTTACATTTTGGTAGAGAAAAGCAAAGTGGTTTTTCGTCAACACAGTGGAATACACGTCGCAACGAGGATGAGAGCCCAACACAAAAACATTTTGATAATGTATGACAATATTCTGGAGGAGAAGAGCAGCAACAGCACTAGCAACAATAACAATAATGGTGGTGGTGAGAAGGACTACTATCACATCACATCAGACGATGCGTGAATTACACCGCTTAGAGCGAAGGTGGATGGAAAGAGCAACATGATATTTGGATTATTATGTTGGTGATATAAACAAAAAGGAGAAAAGGCAATCTCCGCATTTTCGCTCTTTTCTTCCATGAAATATGCATGGACAAATTCTTGGGCTCCCATATATACACAAACTATCTATTACAGAGTGGTAGTGGTGGTGGTGGTGGAAAACTGGAGCCTGAAAAGTTGGAAGACAAGCAAAGGCAAGGATATATATATATATATATATAAAGTGGAGAGAGATGAAAGAGGAAGAAGCTGTGTCATGGAGCTGTTAAAAGAAGGAGAAAAGGCGAAATTTTATATGGTGGATGATATAGAGAAGAACACCATCACCATTTACTAGATAAGAATAACATACATAGAGTCACATACCAACGTGATCATTCCACCACCACCAAACTTTTATTTAGAGCTGGTTGGTAAGCTGGAAGCTAGCGAGAACAGAGACAAAATGAAAAGACAAAAGCGTAAAGCAGAAGGGAAAACGGAGGAAAGATTGAGAATGAGAGAGAGAGAGAGAGAAGCTTCCAGTGAAAGGAGACAAATATCCTTTGTGTCAATTTATCTTTCCGAGATTTAAGCTAATTAAGAGACAATTAAGATGGGAATTTGACGAGGTTCAGAGCTAATTAGTAATTCTGTAAATGATTTTCGGCTCAAGAAGTGCCTTTGGGAATGTCAAGACTTTGTATAGGCACGTATTAAACTAAATGTATATAAAACAATGCCTTCCATAATACTGCAGTACAGTTTTGCTAGGCTTAAAATTCATACATGGTTTTGTATAGTTGGAATATACTTTATCAAAACTTTCTTCACAAAGTTTAGCTCCAGCCTCCAATATACCATATACCATTTCGTGTGTACATGGGGTAAATATATATAACAATTTATATGGTGAAACGCTCACTAATTTTCCTTTTTACATGTACTTGGTTTTAGAGTAATACTTGCCGTAAGCACAATACAATTTTGGCTGCTTTTGACTTGAAATGATTTTGAGTTGACACCACTTTTTTTATAAAGAAAAAGTTTCTCTCATGCAGTATAAGAAATGGTGGCTGTGAGAAAGCCTTGTTCTCGTGGGTGCAGAAATAGGAGTGTATATGTACATTATGTACTCGGAAGTCTTCTTTTTTTATCCTTTTAAGAATCTTGAGCTTAAGTATGAGTTCGATTTTACTGACGACACATACATTATTTCCATTCCCATGAACGTATCCTTTCTCCTTTCGAGATCCACCAAATTTATGCAAAGAATAGAGTTGAGTCAACCAAAGTACTTGGAGGAGAATCATCTATCCAGCCACTCAACCTCCCATATTCTACTTTCCCTCCATTATTGAGTTGGTCCAATGAAAATATGGAAAGTTCGAGCTTAAGGAAGTCGAATAAAGAGAGTAAAGGAGAAAGACGGAGAGAGAGAGAGGTGATGGTGAAGTATTTCAATAAATGAATTTGGAGAGCTTGACGTTAAGTCCTCCAACTTTATCCATATAATTTGGGTGATATCTCTTTTACTTCTTTCCTCTCTGTAGTAATGTTTTGGGGCGTCATTGTACACTTAGCTTAAGTGTGACCATTTTCATGCTGAGCTCACATCTTTCGCTCTCGCCATATCTGTATGCGGAGGGAGAATCTCTGCGTGTTCTCCAAGTTAGGATATATTACGCTATCGTTATCGTTGGATGTAATGTATGTATCCAAGCTCTTAAGATAAATCCCTACTAATCCGTATGATGAACGAAATCAGAAATTGAACTTGAATGGTTGATTTTTGGATAGCTTTCTCTAACGATATTCACAATGATAACAGACAAAATCAGGGTTGAACCTTGGATAGAAAATGACTTGATTACTGCCGATAACTAAATGGGTACATCAAGAAAGATCATACTCCAATATATTGATAGAGCTTTGTCAACTACGCATTTTTCAGTATATACATACGACACATGTGTTTATACGATTGAATTGTTTTTCACTGCGCATCCCCTGTTTTTTTCTGTTACACAAATTTCTAGTGGTAGGTTAAAATTCATAACTAATAAGGATTAAAAGAGACATTTATCTCATTGCCTTACCCCACAGTCGTCTGTTACGTACCTGTCGTTAATATGCGAGAAACTTTCATAACTCCAGCATTGGTTTTACTAACATGCTGAGAGAAAATTGGTGAAGGGAACTTCTCCACCTTCCAAAGGGTTTCCATTGGCTGACGAGATGAGAATGTTGGCAGGTAATTTCATATGATTTCTTCATCCATGTGGAAAGATGTTATCATACCGCAGATACATGCATTTATTATTACATTACTCTAAAGTGGCTGCCAACACACGGAGGCCGAGACCCACACACATCAGGAAAGATGAGAATATAGGACTTGCTCCTCGTGCACGGTAGAATATATGGGAAGGGAAAAAAGCTGTTCACCAGAAGTGGTTTGCTCAAAGTCAGTGATCCCTCAACGCTCGTAATAGTTGAGGGTTGAGAAGCGAATAGGACATAAAATGATACAATCATCATCATCCTCATAACCATCACATCATGCCTTGTCATATCATTTCTCTCCTTTCATCCACTTTCACTGTGGATTTTTTCCCTCTTGTAGCATCACCATCATCATGATATGCTGCTGCTGCTGATGATCATCATCATCAGTTCGCTCACTGTTATAACCCATGAGATGAAAATGATTGGGGTTATTACGGTATGATGATCGAGGTTGGGCACAGGGGATTTCAGTAATACATTGTAAGATCAAGCACTTTGCTACTCAATCCCTTTGACTAGATTTCATTCCATTTTTGTATCATATCATACAAAAACAACGAGGTTGAAATGCAAGTTCTGCATTTCCCATGAATTATGAAATCCGCAACAAAATTAAGGGTCAATTGCATTGGGAAACGATTTCTAGCAATTTATTTCAAGGCACATAAATTGTAACACTTTTTATGAATCTCATACCGAATTTTAACTGACTGAACAAAAACAGCTCGATAAAAAAAATTTACCCCGGAGTGTAGGATTCATACGAAAACAATCCACATTTACAAAAGCATGGTCGTTGTGCAAGTGTTAGCGTTCGCATCTAAATTTGGTTTCCGCTTTGAGGATAATGGGAGAAAAATATTACGTTTTTATCCTACCTTAACTAAACCATGAACCAAGTTACTATGCAAACATGGCATTGCATTCCGCGTATTTTTAGACGCGGTTCAGTTCCTAGTACCATAATTTGGGTTTCCTAGGAAAGGTATTCGTTTTTAGAGAGAAAAGGTGGATGGAAGCAACCCTTGCTCTGAAATGAGAAAGTAATAATGTAGCCTCTAGTGTGCTTACTTTCCCATTCCCATCCACTACCACAAGACTATATACAAACTTGCTACTTTTACTCATACCATCATATCATGGCATGACTTTCATTTTATGAGAGAATACACTCACATATTTTTTGCTTGTGTGTATGTGGATCTGAGTGTTTCCTCAAAATGCATGGCATCATCATATACGTAATGTAACGTACATAATCTACATGAATGTGGTAAGCTTTCTATCTGATAGTTTGACTAAATTTTCTCCACACGTCACTTGGGACTTTGCTTACGTTTATGTGAGGTTAAAGTGGATGTGGATGATGTGGTAGAGAGAGAGAGACGCACATCTCGGCTTTTCTTTTCATCTAATATTCATCAGCAAGATATGGGAAACTGCTAAGTTTTTCATAGCCTGGATGGAATTTTAAATAAATTGTGGGAGAAAATCTAATGACTGTGGGGAAAGGGAACACCATTTGGATGGCAGTGGAAAAATTTTATGCCTTGTTTCTCTCACTCACTCACTTATGCACTCTGCTCTTAGCATTTATATACTTTTTACTTGCTCCGCAATTCTCTCATCTCGTGAGCTCGGCGAGGATTCTGCCTCTCCAAATTTTTTCTCTACTTCTTTCGTCTTCATCCACTTTCACTATTCTCATAATCTTCTGCAAAATTCACCGTTACCGTTACTCACGCTCACTCTCTCGCTTCGTGGTGTACTTATTTATGTCCGTGTTTGAGCTTGCTACTTCATGATAACGGTGACTTCAATTTTTTTGCTTTTTTGTGTTCATTCCCCATATTAATGTGGCCAAAGATAGGTGAGCAAGCTGGAGAGAAAGAGAGAGAGAGAGAAAAGTTAGGTTGAACAAATACAAGAGATAAACTATGATATGAATGTAAAGGATCGAATCAAATTGAAGCTCATTTTTTGAAGTTGCCACGTCATACAAAATTGTCAATATTTTGATGATGTCAATAAATCTACATAATTCATAAGTTTAAAAACAAAATGTTTGTTCTAATTGTCACAATTTCTCAGATTCTCAATGCATGTATCAAAACCATTTCTCCTCAATAAATTCACCCTCCTTCATCAGCATTCAGCTAGTCAACACATGCAACAAATGTGCAAGCTTGAACAGATCATGAAATCTGAGTTTTAACTTCATCCATTTGATATATACAAAAACTGGCATTTTTACCAGTCTCAAAAACATGATTAATATATTGTACAAAAATACACTCCTGTTGTATAAAAGCCACGGATTTTACATCTTAAAATCTGTTATAATTGTTATTCATGAAGCATCATACGTACACAGGAAAAGTTCTGCCTTCTTACTTAGAAATCGGCTCAGAGAAGCGGCTAAATGCTCACTGTTTAATTTTTGCATGTTGAATGATTTTCATTTATATAAAGCTAGTTACAACAGTTCTCCGTATTTTAATTATTCAACTGATGATACATAAACAGTAATATAATGTATCATGTAAGATTCCTAATTTAAGTAAAATGATGAGATGGGTGGGTACATCAACTATTAAATTGATGTATCGTGCATTTATTGCACTATAATCGATTTTTTGAGTTTTAAGTCATATAAAAGATATTGTAATATGTAATATAGAGATTTCGTCCTTCATTTTAATAGTTGATTTACTACTTTCCATTTGTACAGGCGTAGAAAGTGCTAAGCATTTCAAAAACATTTTATTCTGTATGCGCTGTACCACCCTAGTCCACTACCACACTATCTAGGAGACATATATGAAGTTAGAGGAAACAGTATCCCTTCTTCCATCCCCTTTTTCATGAATATATTGCTTTGTCTATTTTTGAGGCACAGGTTAGGTGCGTCAAACTACACGGAGGGTAAAAAAGAGGAAGAGATATACTTAATTGAACCTTAATTAAAAGATATTGTGTTGTACGTTTATGCCAATAGATATTCCAGCAGAATAGATAAAGAAATATGCGGCTAGGCCAAAACAAAATACAATTCATTTGAATGTCAGTCACTTTATTGGGCTGATAAGAATAACTAGAAAGGATGTGTCAAACAACCTCACAAAAAGTAGCAGAACCATGCAAGCTAAGCTTCCATAATTAACATATTTTCGTCCTTTGAGTGGCTAGCTCAAACTGAATTTAAATTAATGAACCCACATAATATTCGTATTATGAATTGATCCTAAGGACAATGGTAAGAAGTGCATCATGAACCATGATTTTATAAATATTACCATAAAAATATTAGACGCACATATCACTAACAAACTTAGTAAGCCAATATTGAGGTAATACAGTCTTAAGCTTTCTGTGTTTTAACTATTTAAATCGACTCAAACTATCACGCGCTTTTGTATAGTTAAGTTAGCATTAGTGTAACTCTATTCTATTCTGAAAAAATATTACCGGAAGCCACGAAAACTTTTTAAACAAAAATCGACACTCAAGTTGCTTAAAATAACTATTCTACCTTTTTAATTATTATGTACTGCTTTTCCATACAGTAAAACTACCAGCTACTCCCGTGACCGCATAACATGTAATAAGTACACATTCATTTTGAGATCATGCTTAAGTCACACTGTTGGTACATATAAATACAAACATGCTCAGTCATTATTACATTGGTTGGACTGATCTCAGAAATTTCATCACCACTCATATTAAAAAATATACTTAAATACCATCACTCACACTCTTCTCCAAACTACCAAGCGTCGTAATTCCCAACACCATCATCGTTCTGGTTCTCAAGAAAAAGATCGTCCTCAAATTCAAATACCCTGGGTATGAAACGACGCACGTTTGATGAATTAAACCTTGCCTTGAGTTTCTTGTAGTTTTCTTCGCTCATCTATAAAATATGCACAAATTATTAATATGATCAACTTCACAAAAATAATTAAAAATCATCATGATTTTCAACAACGGAATCCTAAAGTGTAATGCGTTTGAGTTATGATGTAAACTTTGACATGCTTACCCTGGGTGAACACATGACGGATATTCTCTCCAAATAATTTAGCTTCATTAATCCATCTTCTACGGAGGAATCAGTCAGTTCGGAAAACCTGTAGTGAGGATGCTCATCGCCGAAACCAAGTGCTCGCAAATCTAAATAGTGACAGCAGGTACATTACATTACATGTTACAGTAAAACGAGTAATCATTTTAATAGCATTTGTGAAATGTATTTACTTACATTTTAAGTCAGTTAAGTTTGGACGTCGGCCAGTTTCCCCTGGTACAATGCCGGTGAGCCCTTGCTCATTCACCTTGACTGGACTTATGTCTAGTGCCTCCAGGCCTTTCCAATTTTGACAGACTGTTCGAAACCCGCTGTTGCTCAACCCTATCCGCAACCGTTTTACATTTGGCATCAGTCTTGCTAACTGCTCCACCTTATCAGCTGTACATTGCTCTCGCCCAATGATTAGTTCCTCCATGCTGGGCAAAGTAAGATGAGACATGAGGGTAAAATCCGTATTCCCAACAACAGGCACTCTCTCCAACCGACCTCGAATGTCTTCAGTTTCTAAGATTTCTAGAAGAATCGGACCATCATCCTTCCTGAAGGTTTGTAATTGGCGAAGCACTTTAGGTGGAGGGATGATAGGCGCCACCGCATACTCATCTGTAGAGTTAAAATAAAATAGTATTATTATTATTGCATATTATGAACAATTTGCAGGATGAATTCATCGTTGTCGCAAAATGGTTTCATACCAGTTATGTCATGAAACAAATGTAGGATCTTGAGAGTTGGCATATACTTCACAAAACGGAGATCCCTCACAATTGGTCCAACTAGTGTCAATCTTTGGAGGTGGGGGAAGCTATTTCCATAAGGAAAAGTTCCCAAAGGGGGTCTGAATGGAGCCTTATAAATGATCAAAGTCTCCAGGGTTTTTGAACTGTACCCCACAAGCTCATGAATGGAATTATCATCATGACCAAACTCAGGATATTCAGCATCATACCCAATGTCATAGGCAAAGAAGGTGAGAGGAAGTAGGTTCTTCAGGAGAGGAAGAATTGGTGAGTAAAAGTTATTGTAAGTGAAGTCACACCTGAAATTTTAGAAAGATATAAATAGCAAATAGTTAAAGATAACTAATTCAAAAGTTGACATTGATACTTTCAAAGATTTAAATTACTCGTTAAGGAGGTCAAGCCCGCTAAGATGCTGCAGTATTCCACGTTGTGTTTGTAGTGCGTGGATGCTACTCAAAATGTGTTGAATCTCGAACCCCGTATACGGGAGTTGGTCAGTCTGGTCAACATTTACAAGTTCCAGATTCTACACAAAAATACATACCAAGATGAATTAATTACGGTCCAGAAGTTCAAACATTTAAGTTTCGAGTTTATTAAAATTACTTTTCTACCTGAATATTAGGGAAGTGGGCGAGAAATTGGGGCCAACTGAGTGGAAGATGGTCATCATCAGTCGGATCGATCTCCACCATGCCCAGTTTCAAGTAGGTTAATTTGTTCTGAATTTCAGTTTTATTTAGTTGCAATTCCTTCACATTCAGATTACTGGTGATTTTCTTCTTATTGGGACGCTTGGCCTTGTAAAGATTGTCTGATAAGGATAAATATTCAAGTTTTGGAGACAATCTGAAGATGATCTTGTTAAAATCTTCTTTCGTGATAATGGTGCATTTCTCAAGAGTTAAAGACTTGACAAATGGTCCATATTGGGTACAGAATGTCTCAAGTTTTCTATTACTCGGGTTAAACTCAAATTTGCTCTTGAAAAATTTTAGGTTTTCAAACGGATGATTTCTCAATTGGTAGGGGTCATGTGGGTCCTCCAAATGTGAGACGAAGTCCTTAAAGCGAAGGCATTTTTTCATTCTTTTCTCTTCCTTTTCGAGATCTGATTTCAGTGAAAACTTGTCGTCCCGTCTTCCGGTATCGTTCGCATACATACTCAAGTTTAACCAATGAGTACGACGGAAACGGTCCAGTGATTCTGCCCTCCAAAGTCTACACACAAGACGACAGTTCCTTAGGTCAGAAACTGGAATGAAGTCAAGAACTCGTTTGGCAACCTGCAAAAAAATATACATTTTACCTTTGGCCTTTAATCAATGAATTGTGTTGAAATCCGTTGATATTTTCTTGACAATTTATACAAAACTTACTTCGTTGATAAGGAATGGCATTTGAATTTGCTCAGTGGTAGCATCCAATTTTTCTCCACCATTTGTGTCCTTCACCATCATTGCAAATAATGATGATCAGGATTCGTAATTAAATTGATCCAGTATCAGGAAAGTCACTATGAATTGGCTGTCGCAAAGGCTGAAGGTAAGGAAGGTCTCTTTATTGCTATACATGCAGGCAAAATAAAAACAAAACTTTTATTTATAGTTCAGAAGAAGGAAATTAAAATGATTTTGCTATGTGCACGTCCAAATTCAATACTATGTATAGGAAGTTGTCAAACGAAATATGAGTTTCACTTTCATATAGCACTGTAGGCTGATCACAGCGAGTAAATGCATGTTATAATCCGTGTATAAACAAGTTTTAACTTGCTTGTGAGTGATATACATCACGTTTTTGTTAAGGATCTGTTTTGTTCCATACTGGACAACGATAATTATGCATGGATGTCGTTTTGGCTTGTATCTAGTGCATGGTTCAATACGGTGCAGAGTGTAAGGTTCCTGTACCCTTTACGAATATATCGTTTGTGGAGTGGTGTTAAGTTTGTATGTTCCAACTATGGGAAAATGTTGAAAGGTATACTGTCCAAGAAAAACATGAGATGAAATGAAAAGACGCTTTATGTTTTTCTCTTATCACATCTTTACGATATGGTATGGATTAATATGTTCATGTTTTTAGTGCAATTTCCAATCTTTACATCCTCCTTACAGGTTACTTCTACAGAATTAGGTTTTTGTTAGTAAGAAGGTTGACGTATTTTTAGTGTAAAAAACAACGTACCGACGTATTATATGCAACCCAAAAAAGTTTTTTGAGCTTGAGGTCATTTCATATTGAGCCGTAATTTAAGCAAGTTATGCATATTTTTTTCTCATGTAGGCTCTCCTGCTCCAGGTCTCTCATCTTTTCATCATAACGTTGTCTGATCATTTCTTCATGAGTTTTAAGATGTTCAAATGAAATGGGGAGAAATTCCATTGTAGTGAGCACATTACCAACCACCGTCCATTCATTGTTTCGTAGCAAGCTTGAACAACATGTCCCAGAGAGATGGAAAGTATCACATTGAATGTACAGGTGAAAAAGAGCAACTTTAGACAAGATGATGGAAAGGTATGCACAGACAGAAACGTTGAAAGTTTTAACATAATTTTGTTTTACATTTTATTCAAATATGATTCCGAGTAAATATCAACTACCCAACGGCTGCCATACCAAATGCCTATCGTTTTGTACTCTTGATCTTCGTCTACCTTTTAGTGACGTCAGTAAATCTACATAATTTATAAGCTTAAGAACATAATGTTCACTATAATTGTCATAGATTCTCATATTCTCAATCAAAACCATTTATCCTCAACAAATTCACCTTTCTTCATCAACATATAGCGAGTCTACATACGCAATAAAAGTGTAAGTTTGAAAAGGTTATAGAACCTGAATTCAAACTCGATCCGTTTGACATGTAACATAAAAACTGGCATTTTTACCAGTCTCAAAAACATGATTAATATATTGTACAAAAATATACTCAAACTGTATGAAAGCCACGGATTTACTAATTAAAATCTGCTATGAATGTTATTCATGAAGCATCATACATGCACAGGAAAAGTTCTGACGTTTAACTTGGAACAGTACAAAGATATTACGCATGAATGTCGTTTTGGCACGTATCTAGGGGATGGTTCAATACGGTGCAGAGTGTAATATGAAAATGAGAGGTGTCTGTACTCTTTACGAATATATCATTTGTGGGGTGGTGCTAAGTTTTTATGCGTTGCAATTATGCTAAAATTTTGAAAGGCACTGTCGAAGAAAAACATGAGATAAAATAAGAAGATGTGATAAAGTCGTAGGTAGTGTTTTTTTGTGCACTAATCGATAATTTTTATTCAAATTGAAATTAAATTAGCAAAATCTATTTGAAACTCATTACAAATATACGTTAGAGTACTTATTACGTGGAGAAAGTTTTAAATTAACTATAATAATATATAACCACATCATACGACTACGAATCAACCGTAACCCATTTATGCAATGACATCATTTGAAATATCACTTTAAAGAGTCACGCGAAAAAATTAAATTAAAATGAACAAAAAATAAATTTCTATTATACCATGTAACTTTATGCTACATTTATACGCACAACTGTTTGAAACCCAACGAAAGAAAATACTTTCAATCAAAATGCAGTGTGTTTAAACAAAATTGGGATATGTGAATGAATTCAAGCACGTGGTTGTCTACCTTGGACAGTTGTGAAAATCGTCGTTGCCATCTCGCATCTTTTTTGCACTTTCTTTCGCTTGCACTTCTACATCTTTTCATCATGTGCGTAAGTTATAATCATACTAATCGTACGTTAAAATCACTCAAATACACAGAAAAGGTTTCTCCTTCCTTTACATGTCCATTGAAACATACTAACACAAATATTTTTTGTTTGTTTATCAATGCCTAAATTTTACAAACTTGCAAAACGAGACAAGTCCTTGTAACATGCAATATAAATGAACATTAGGCTTAGACCAAGTTGCTTAACTTGAATTATAAACAACGGAATGACCTAGCATAGAAAAATCAACAATGTTTAGTTTAGTACTGCTGCACATACACATATTATTCTACTTTTAACAAGATTCACTATGCCTTTGAATTTGCACTTTTTCCTCTTGGGAGTCACCAACTGATGGAAGCTTCTACAGTTAATTTCGGGTACACCCCTCTTTTTACATTTTGTGTGTTTCAATGTTGGAAAGGTGGACTGCAGCAATTTCCTTTTCGTAGTTACGCTGAATTCGATGGTTCCAATGATTTAGGTCAATTTGAATTGCGTCATCCACCTCATAATCTCGTATCTAAAAGGAAAAAAGGTTTTTTGATAAGCGGTTGTGTTTAATATGTGTTAAATACTTATCCGGATCATTAAATTAACATACCTCACGAAAGATGAGAAGATTCGCCACCGTTGAATCATCCAGTCGAATAACTCCCACGAAGGGTGAATGGTCAAGCGGGTTCTCGTACCAATATCTTTTAGCTCCCCAAATCATGATTGTTTTGGACATATCAGGACAGCGAAGCATTTCCTTTCCGACGTCGATTAAACAATGGGAAAGCTCCAACTGCCACAACCTCTTGGTGACTGGTGAAGGACTTGTAGTTGAAGGTGTTGCAGTGCTCTTTTCAACAACTGGAATGCGAATGAATATGTTGTTTTTCCCAACTGGTTGGCCTCCCAAATCAGGGGCAACGTCAAGCTGGAAATTCAAACAAAGTTCAAGGTAATGATTCATTAAGTATAAACAATGGCATTTAATGTAAAATGTATGTTACAAGTTTTAGGGTTCTACCTACCAATAAAAAAGGTATATTCCAATCCATATCCGGACTTTCTCCCACAACAGCATAGGATAACATCTTTCCAATATCAGTCTTGGTTAACAATTTGTCCTGTTGCTCTCTATGCGCTTGCAATTTGTTTGAAAATCTTAAACACCACAAAACGCTCACTTTGCAATCAGTGTGATGAGGAGTTTTTATTGTTTCATCCATGGAAGGTTTGGTTCTGATGACCCCAGAATTATCAATTTGCTTTGGTTTAGCTGTTGGCTCCGGCAATTTTGATGGAAGGGATGAAGACGATGACGCCACAGTATCCGAGTTTTGCAATTTGCAGGCTAATATGTGTCGGTTCAGGTGAGACACATGGCCAAAAGCTTTGTTACAGAACCGGCACGCATGAGGGCGCTCTCCTACAAATATTATATCAATTACGTTAGGTTTAAATTAAAGGCTTGTACAACAAGATTATTAATTATAAACTATTCATTAACGGAATTCACAAATGCCATTTTTGAATAATATACGAATTTATTTCTCAAGCCTTTGGGTTCAATTCTGAAAGCTTCTTCAGGAGTTAATTTATAATAAGATTAAAAATGATAAAAGAAGCTAGCCTGTATGGGAAACATGGTGTTTTTTCATACTGCTCCTGATGTTGGTGGAATAACGGCAGCCACTTTTGTCACAAACAAAGCGTTTCCGGTTCTCTGAGTGGACGCTGGCATGACGTGTGAAACTCCTTGCATCACAAAAACTTTTGTCACAAGGCTTGGTTCTGATGGCCACATGATTTTCAATTTGCTTTGGTTCAGCGGTTGGCTCCGGCAATTGTGTTGGAAGTGAAGAAGAGGATGACGCCACTGCATCCAAATTTCGCCATTTGCAGATTAATATGTGTTGGTTCAGGTTACCCGCAAGGCTAAAAGCTCTGTTGCAGGACTTAAACGGGCACGGATGAGGGCGCTCTCCTATAATTGTTTATTATATTAATTACGTAAGATTGAAACTAAAGGATTGTACAACGAGATTATAAATGATAAAAAAAGCTAACCTGTGTGGGTCATATGATGTTGTTGCATATGCTGCTTCTTGTTGGTGGAATAGTCGCAACCACTTTCGTCACAAACAAAGCGTTTCCGGTTCTCTGAGGGCAAGGGGACGCAATCATGATGTGTTAAACTCTTTACACCACATTCTATTTGCTTTAGTTCAGCTGTTGGCTCTGGCAATTGTGATCGAAGGGAAGAAGACAATGACGCCACTGCATCCAAGTTTCGCCATTTGCAGATTAATATGTGTTGTTTCAGGTTACCCGGAAGGCCAAAAGCTCTGTTACAGGACTTAAACGGGCATGGATGAGGGCGCTCTCCTATAACGTGAGGGCGTAATTATTATATCAATTACGTATGATTGAAATTAAAGGCTTGCACAACAAGATAATTAAACGAATTTATTTCTCAAGCTTTCGGATTTAATCTGTAACCTTCTTCAGGAGCTAATTCATAACAAGATTATAAATGATAAAAGAAGCTAGCCTGTGTGGGTGACATGATGATTTTTCAGATTGCCCTGTAAGTTGGTGGAATAGTCGCAACCGCTTTCGTCACAAACAAAGCGTTTTGGTTTCTTTGAGGGGACGCAAACATGATGTGTAAAACTCCTAACACCACAAAAGCTTTTATCACATTGCTCACAAGTAAATTTTGCACCTTTTTGCACATGATTCCACAAGGAGCCCTGGTTTGAAAAACACTTATGACATTGGAGACACTGATATTTGGAATAATTTTTACGTTTTTCCAAGTGCACCTTTGGGATGCTTGCTGCATTGAAAACGTTGCTACTCACTCCCCCGGAACGACTTTTCTTGTGATTTCCATCAATCACGCCATTACTCTTCTCAATTCGGGTCATTGCCATATTGGCCATAGGTTGGTCAAAATGTAGAGAAGCACAATAAAAAATGTTTGCTTGGTTGGTTGAGAAATCGATATTGTCTATAGCAGTAGCTCACTTGTTTCGCTCGGAATGTATAGATTCACACTGATCAAGATAATAGGGAATGTGGCTGAACTACACTTCAGTCTTGATAAATTCAATGCTCTTTGAGAAATTGTGATATATGAATGAATAGAGTTAGTAAGCCACTAAACCGTCTGCTATGACAATCTATCTGCACAGAACTCTACACACTTGCTTTGGTTGGACCTTAGTTTAGCTGTCTTTAGAGGCTCATTTCATTTCTCAAAAAGGTGCAGGGTGCAGTGATGTTGCACTCGCTTCAGCGTTTGGGTCGGTCCATTTTTATGACACCGGAGCTGGATCTAGCTTTGTTATAAAGTGCAGGACAGCAACATTGT
This sequence comes from Orchesella flavescens, assembly GCA_964034955.1. Classification (NCBI taxonomy): domain Eukaryota; kingdom Metazoa; phylum Arthropoda; class Collembola; order Entomobryomorpha; family Orchesellidae; genus Orchesella; species Orchesella flavescens. The sequence continues at coordinate 19,628,482 of OZ035953.1, forward strand.
TCACAAGACTTGTGTAGCAAGGTTGTCTTTCATAACTGAAGGAATACGTATGCCAGTTGTTTTTTCTTCTATTTTAGTGGAGGAATAATAAAAAAAAAGATATTGTAGCTCATTTCATGTCTCAAGAAAGTGCACTGCAGTTGTGCTGCACTCATTCATTTCAGGGTATGGGTACATTTTTAGCTCCGGATTTATTTGTAAGAGTATGATTGTCCCCTCTTACTCACCAGATCTGTGTGGATTTGGTTATTCATATACATAGGAATGTGACCTGACGCAAGTGTGTTCTTTTTCTTCAGTGTATCTGCACTCAGATACATTCATGATAAGGAAAGATATTAACCAAATATTTCAGTTTCCTTGAACTGCTGAAATCTGACTAATTTTTATTTTATTTTTTTTTTGTGTTATAAACTATAAGCATATTAGTTTGCATATGAGCGACTGTAGTCGGAATTGGAATATAGTCCCGCTTGGGTTTGGATATGCTGAGTTGTACACTTTACATATTCACATGTAATCTGTTTTTCCAGAATCTGGATATCAAACACATTTCAATCTAGCATCTTTCTTATAGCACCTTCTAAACTGCATCCTATGGCAATTTTTTTAAAAGTATGTTTGATTTGAGAATGATCTATTTTTGCATCATAACATATTGCATTTGTCATCATACATATTGCACCTCATATACACATATCCAAATAGAATATTCATAGCAAATATTACTCGTAGTTCTCAGTATTTGTATACACATATATACATTATGTGGAAGAAACGAATGAGTATGGGATACACGGTAGATTTTCTCGTTGTCCCTTCTTTACCAATGCGATATTTTCTCCCAGTGCGTTGCTTATACACCTAACACAGGGATGAAATATTTGTGAGTCGCCAATTGCACACCAAATCGTTCCAGTAAAGAAAAAGCTAAATGGAAGATTCATTATCATATTAAATATTCATCATCATTAACAACCATGTTCCCTACTTCCGCAAACAGTTCCTCGTGTTCAAGTGAAGGGCCTCAAGGACTCGTACTTAACAGAAACAGATTGTACAGCGAAATAAAGCATTCCTTCCAGAAGTCGGATCTTCAGGACATCTCGGGAAACAATAGGATTCTCGACAACAATGACAAACTATGGGAAGCTGTCGAAAAAGTGATACTCAGAGAATATTACCACTCATTTTCAATATGGCTAGTATTCAATAGCAGCTTTAATTTTTAACTAATTTGTTTTTAATCATTGATTGATTGATTTTAGACGCTTCGTGATTACAACCACTTTTAGATTGGGGTAGACAGGACCAGGCAAGCGAATTCCAATCAAAATGTCAAGTCCATTTCTCGATAAACTGAAAGCAGCATATGAAGTCGTTGACGCACTGAAGCTTAAATTTACGCTTCAAATTGGTGCGAAATCATGGAGCATGGGTAAAAACAATAATGAGTGTGTTATTGAAAGTAAGAAAAGCCAGAAACTCCTCCGCCGTATATCACAGTTACCGGGGTTGAAGATAACAATGAAGCTAACCACTAAAGAGAATGCCTTGCACACTCGACGACTGATGAGCAGAAACTTGCAAAAAGAGAGATTCCGCGTGACCTTCTCATTGCGGAAAATGGGAGAAGAATGGCTTTTCACAAGAAGCTTTTAGCTGGTAGTGTTTCATTACTAATCACTGTTATTTGCTCTAATCTAATCATTGTATTTTATTTTTATACATACTAAATGGCATTTTACAAGTAAGCTTTCACTAAAATGAGAGAGCATTGCAAAAGTAGGCTTGGAGGGCATCATGGAGGTGGGTTTGGAGATCACTCAGGGGGAGATCGTAGTATTGCATTAAACACACATCAATGAACGTGTTTTATAGCAGTTATATGCCTGCAGATGCGTCTCTAGCCAGCTTATTAGCAGTTAATTGCGTTTTATCTTCCTTGTATTATATCTTTCGAAATTACTTTTTTAAATTGGTTCCCCTGAGAAAATGGAATGAAACAGGGAACCTTGTCTGAGTGTCATTCTGGTGTCGTCATTTCTATTGTTGGACATACAGAATATATTTGAATGATCCCCAAACTCCCGTTTTTTTTTAAAAAAAAAGAGTCAACTGTTCTAGTATAACCTACTACCCCCGTTAATTTTATTTAATTGCATTAGAAAATCATCAATTAAAACTGGATGAAAATGTCCCTCTTCCATTACCCCTCAACTTCGTTTCCCCCTAGATGAAGATGTTTGACCAGCTTAAGATTTTTACTTCTCCAGGTAAGTAATTTAAAAAGTAAGTCATGTTGTTACGGAAATGACGTGATTGGTTGAGCCTTGACATGTTGTTTTGATGTGCCATTTTCATTTATACGGTATGATTTCAAAGCATGGTAACCAAAAAAATAATTTCTAAAAGTATTTTCAAAACCAGAATCATTCTGGATTTACTGGATAAAATGGCATTGGCATTTTTAGTTGCATGTAAAAGAATATATTACATTTTTGCTGCAATGTTAAATTTTTTAGGCAAAAGTTGCATGAAAATCGGTTCATTAGCTCAAGTTTGAAAAGTAGGCCAAGGAGTTGAATTGTTTTTATTGGTAGAAAGTCAATTATTTTTAATTAGTTTGCCGGATTTCACTTCTTGCATTGTAATCCATCTATTATTTAAAGGATTTCTACTAATTAGCTCATTGTAATAATAATTTCAAGGCGTTACAGTTTTCACATACATGCAATTCATCGTCATCTTCATCATTCTTATTTCTACCTTCACAGAAGCTACTCAATATATCATTGCAGCTGCCGTATTAAAAACTCATTTTTTTACTGTGTTATCCCACGTCGTATAGTAAAATGCACGGTTATAACTTTCACTTCACCCTGATATTGGGAGTCATAGCTGGCTTTCCAGGAGGCTCCAGCGTTAGCTATGCTAAGGTGCAAGATCAGAGATTGGCAATGAAGAAGTTCTTGAGTGAGTAACAGTTTTTAACTTAATTTTAAGCGTTATATTCAGCAAATTTCGTTGCAATCGGTGAACCTCAAGCTAATGGCACCCATAGCATGGGTATAGTTATAAGGAGCCGATTGCAGACGGGCATTAGTTAACTAAAATTCGAACATTTATAATGAATGTTGATTTTATTCTACCCTCTTTAGATGCTCCTGTGTCCAATCCTTTGAACCACAATGGCTATGCAGTGTACCAACAAATAAACGGCCTTCCAATGTTGAGGAATACTGGCCACGATGCCACTGGGAACAGGATCAAAAGGTCAAATTTAAAATTGATGTAAAAGGACGAATGCCATAACCTTTAAATAAAGTCGTGTCTTACCTTATCTTAGGTCCGTCGACGGGGACGAGTTTCAGCACGATCAGGATTCTTCCCCGCAAGTGAAACGCAACAACAATAATGGTAATGGATAATTTTTTTGGCACTCTTGACATTTCGTACCATTTAAGATAACTTAACATTCGTTTGTTCCTTTTTATTTCACTTTTGATTTAGGTCTCCCAATGATTTTTACTTTGCTTCTCCAACCCGATCTTGCCAGTGCCAGTAAACCAAATGCATACCCCGCCCTGACTGAAGCTATTAAAAACGAAAGATCCAAACGATCCATCCTCGACATCCCAAATTGGTTTTACCAAGTAGCCAAATCCAAATTCTCTGGTAAAGAAATCGCTAAAATTTAATGTCAATCAGCGTACTCTACTTTTCTTAATTAGTGAAAGTGGAATGTCTTGTTGATTCTAATTTATTTTTTATTATATTTCACAGGCTCACAATCTAAGGATGACAAAGATGAAAACGAACAAGGCCACCGCATTAAACGATCTCCTGATAACGTCAGAGACTGGTTTTATCGAGTGGTTTGGTCAACCATCAAAGGAAAATACACTCTTGCCAAGTGATCATTTTGATTTGTCTGAGGACACATTTGTCTTCCTGGCGAAGAAGGAAATCGTGGATGAATAAATATAATAAATGTATTGCAAGCAAATCACTCTGGAAGTTTCATGTTTTTTTTTCAATGAAGCATTGGTGGTGGTCCTTGTTCCAAATTTACAAGTCCACTATGCTCATCATATTCTGTAAAATTGAAGGAGTTAGTAAAGCTGGTAACGCAACGAACTAGCAATTTAAGGTTGAAAAGGTAACCTGATGACTTTTAACCACAAAGGTCACAGCTGAGATAAGCGCTCATGTCATGTCTAATCTTCTGTGATGATTAGCTACTGTCGAATGACATGCTACACGGTATGCCTTACGCTTAAAAAAGGATGTAAAAAGTAAAAGTAAAAAGTTATTTGCTTGGATCTTGATAGATTAAGATCGCGCATCTAAGAATCGCATTTGAAACATATGGAACTCATTTACATACCAAGAATCGATGAAGAAAGTATCCCAATGTCATTCCAAATGACGGTCGATCCATATTAGCCTCACAAAAATGAAACCTAGAAGTCCTTGTTCTTGTATGGTTCCACCACAATACTAACGCGAGGATAAATGTGTACCTAGAAGACGTAATATCATAATACCAGTGTGAATGAATAGTGTTGAAAGGTGAACTTTGTTAGCTATGCAAATTGTATGCGTTGATTTAAGCCACTTAAGCTTGTCTGAAACTGAGGAAAAAAGAAGCAAACTGGAAGCGGATACTGAAAAATGTTTGTATTTTATTAAATGTTTTTTTTTAAATTTCTAAATTCATTTACTACGAAAAGGGTAGCCTTAAAGCTCTAAATTAACAAAAAGTAATACTGTTGGAAAAGAAAATTCAAAGGCCACACATGTAATTAATCTGATTTCCGACTTCATACGTCACACTGGTATCAAATAAATGCTTTATATAAAAAGTAATAATACTACATACATTTTAATATTCATGAGTTATAGTAAGAATTATGCAGAGTTTGTACTATTTTCCCTTTGCCCGTTTTGATGAGCCTGCTGTATCCGAGGATTGGACGCTGCCATCTGCCTTTCGCTTTCCCCATAAATTGATTGAGTACTTTTTTTCCAATCGGTCGCGGATCAATACACCCTTGATTATCCTGCGCCAGTTTCCTTAAACTCGTTGCAGTCGTTTTTCTTCGTCTTTTATCTGTTTCTCATCCTGATCCTATAATTAAACAACATCATCAGAATAAAAACATTATTTTTTGAAAAGGCGATATATAAGCATGCCAGTTCTAGTTCTAGAGAGTAAAGTTACGTTATTCCAAGCATCTTCTAGGATTTTTAGGAACTCTTCACAAACGACAAATCCATCAAACGCAGGTCGGGATCCTCCACATCCGAAATCGAATGTGACTACTGCTGGGGCACAATCGATATCCAACTTTTTAGCAATCCTTTGCAACCCAGGCACTATAAAAACAGGGAAAGCAATTCAATTAATATCAATACCGAAGCCTGTCGCAGTTTCTTTAAAATGTATGTACTATGTGTTGCGTACGTTTTAAATGAACACATCCTTGGGGCAACAATTTTTTGTGTGAATAACTCGACGTTTCCCCACTCATTTCTTGGGGCTTTGCCATCTTGAGCAATGGGAGGGATGAAATCCTCCCATGAGCTTTCGAATGATTGCGACAACTTAAATCCCTAACTTACAGTAAGAATAAAAACTCACCTTATCGTACTTGGGCCTTGCTTTAACGATTTTGTAAGGGTCTTCTCCAATTCTCACAGCTTTAGCTTCCTTGATCCACAATTCTCTGGTATGTAGTATGTGCACATAATCACGGGAATACACGGGCTCATTTTTCACAAAACCAACTGATGGAGGATTGTCAGGTTATAATGCTTCATACTTGTGAAGATGACGACGAAGCACATACAACGGATGACCTTTAACCCTATAACATAATAGTAAATTAATTTATGGATTATTAATTTGATTCTTGATTCGCTAAAAAAGTGTTACTTACGTGGAGGTCGAGTTGGGAACAGGAAGAGAAAGCAAATGTTGGTCACCCTCTTCCTTGTCGCGTTCCGATTTCCTTCCTTTGAAAGGATTTAAGGCGGAAGACCACCAATTTAGTTTCACACGCAACTTTTGGGTTCCAGTTAGCCATTGTGATGCGTAGTGTCTAGTAACGTCTCGGATTTTTCCGTTGTTGTCAAATCCCAGAATGTAGCTGATTGGCTTAGTAGCATTAACCTATAAATCAAAAGAAATGATACCGTTGTACCTGTGCTTATGCATTAGAATTATTTTCCAAAAGGACAGTACACTACTTTTTGGCCAAGAATTGTATAACTCACCTCAAGCTCTTTGTCACAGATAAATTGGCTGGTATGGACATCAACTGAAATCCAGCGTTCTTCGTCCCTCAGGAAAACCTCTGCCCGCAAATCTTGACCTTGTACAATTTGCATGCTCTGTGACGCATTATCTTCTGAGCTCGATATCATTTTACGACCTTCCCCTGTATGGTTAGCCGTTTTCCTATCTTTCTTGGCAGACCTAGGTTTCTCTGTTGCCTTCTTTTTACTTGTGTTGTGTTCTTCTTTTTCTTTGTACTTTTACTCTTTTCAATGTCATTAATATCTTGCTTTTCTTGTTTGGCTCTTGGCAATCGGATTATTAGCAATAGTAAAAGGCATCATTACTCATTTCATGTGCTACTCTCTAGATGTTTTCCGTCAAGAGTTTGCATTCATATCTTCCAATATCAAAGCCAGCTATTGATACATCATGTGAATGCTAGAGACACTGTGACTCCGATTTCAAATGCAACCGAGGCTTGGCCGGGGTTCGACACTTTACCTATTCTAATGGGTCAGGCACATGTATAGCAGAATTTGCATTACTATTACAGCCTACAAGCGTCTTCTGTTTGGGACTGTAAGCTGAAATTTATAAGGATAGTAAGGCTGCGGTATCTTTAGTAAGCTACTATATCAACCACATGGAACCAGAACAGCCCCAAAAAAATTAAAAATCATTTGGAATATTAACCCACGAAGAGATTGTTTAATTCTTTAGAGTACAACTATTTTTCAATACCTTGGCAAACGAAATATTCGTTATGATTCTCATGTCTATGCATCAAGCAGTCGTGTTGATATTTTTGGTAGGATTATGTCATCATTGCATCATTGTTCATCGTTGCATTATGCATCATTATTCCTGGAATCCTTTTTGCAGGTGGATGGAGCTCCTTTAGTGTGGGGATGGAATTATTTTGCACATCTTGGTTGTTTATTGAAATGTATCAAATTGACAGAGTTTTATGAAACGTCGAGGAAATTGGTGAGCATCAGTAAAACGTTTTATAGGAGGGGATCCATATTTTGAAAATATTGGAATAGTTTCCCAACTCCTTCATATAAAACCCCATATCCATTTTATACCATAAAAACACAACATTTGGAGAGTTCTTTTGTCAGTATTTGGTCTTACTCATGCAGTTATTGCATTTTAGTAACATTTATGAGTTTGAAGGTTAATGTTAAATTACGTCATTCTAAAATATAAAACAATAGAGAGATTGCATCAATTTTTAAGTGCACATTATTTTATGAAAAAATAAAAATTTGCCAAGGTTGATTTGCTCCTTTTTCATAATAAACTCTGCAAATGACATAAATGTATTACTCACTGCACTGACTGGTAATTTCAAGCTATTTGAGACTTACTAAAATTATCGTACTTCATCTTGTTCTTGTTCTTCTATCTTACTTTTCATTCAATTTAAAATTCCCCGAATCATCATGGCAAAAACCATCCTCATTTTTGCGGCCGTGGGACTCATCTTATTGATGCCGTTGGTCTTCGCTAAGAAGCCGCATCTTCCAGATAGGTGTCAGAAAAGTGCGAGTAAGTACACCACATAACTAATAATAATAATAATTTTTGATGAGACGGTTCTTTGTAAACGTAATGTTTTTTTCATGCTAAAAGAATAATACTAATTATTTTAGTGGGATTTGATTTACTTTTAGTTTCGACCAAGCCTGGAAAATGTCCTAGTGCCTACAGTTGTCCTGTGTTTTGCCCGGCCTGCCTGGACACCTGCAAGTCGGATGATGATTGCAAAGCGGATTTTAAATGCTGTCGCCTTACCTCTCACGGATGTGGATACACTTGCTCCAATTCTGGATTGTTTGCCTGTGACGAGGAAAAGATGAAAATCTTCACACATCCGAAACCACCTAGAGATTGAGCTCTCAACAGTGCTCAGAAGGCTTCGATTTGGATTCTTTTGTGACTTCTTCGATACTTTTACAAATACGTTGATAGGGATAAATATATTATGTCATAATATTTCTTTATGGTATTAAACATATTATTATCACACATGAAGAATGTTGGAGTTGACCTTGCCATTTATTACGCAATTGAATTGTATTCAACGAAGTAATGGTTTTACTATGTTTGTCTGTCCCTCTCCTGGTCACATACATTGACGGATTTTGCCCAAATTTGGCACACAGGTACTAATTCTCAAGTGGACCTCCGGCATTACTTTTCAGAAGAGCCAAATGGTTCTAAAGTTCATAAAGTCATCGATTTGGCTGAAGCTTGGTACACACAGGTTATTCGACATATGTAGTTAACTTTGACTCTTTATCCTAGTTCTTCATTGCAGCAGGGAGCAATGTCTTTCGTTGCCCCTAGGTCCAGTCATTGGATGCTTTTAAGCTTTTTGTCTCGGAGGATACACTCAAGGCCTTTGAGAAGTATTTCTACACCTGTATCGTAGAAAACTCCAAGAAGGACCAACGGATTGCATTTGAGCCGTTGGAAATGGCTCATTTCTACAACATAGCAGGATTCGAACAAATCATGAAAACGAATCTCGTTGCCTTGTCAGAGTCTCCAGAATCGATGGACCTGGATGTAGCCTTGTTACTGTATGTCTTCGCAAGGAAGGTGGACACAGGATACGAAGAACTTTTGATGAGAGTATTTGAACTGATTAACCGGTAAGTTGGTAACGAATAAACATAATATAATAGTTTTTAAGGAAAGTATTGACATAGTCTTTGAGTCGAAAGTTAAATAGCAACGATTTGTTTGTTTGTTTTTAACTTCATTTTGTAGCAAGACACGTTCTGAAATGACTGAATCAGAAGCATTCCAATTCATGAAAAATAACGATATGAGGCTGGCACTATTGCTGGGCTAGATGGGAGTTCCTCTCCTATGCCTGAAGATGAAGAGGATTTTGAGAAACAAATGTAGATCAGCACGACCGCGCTTCTGAAAGAATGATTCCTGATCCAACGCTTCAATCTCGGAATACACGCACGCGTATTTTCACTTTCACCCTCGCTATAATTCTTTAGCGAAATGCAATGAAAGTATTTTAGGTGTCTTTTTTTGCGTTTCAACGGAGTTGCTGAAACAAAAAATAGTTGTAATCGTTTTGTATTGCACAAATGGTACATATTCTGACTCAAGATATTGTTTTTATGAAATCATGCCTTAGTAATTGATAAATTTGTAACTTGTTTAAAAGACATATCTCAGACGCAATGCATTGTTTTTAGTATCTTGTCATTATGTATCTGAATAACTAAAATCAGAATTTGTCGTTAAGAACTTGAGATACGCGCAAACTAATTTAAATTGCAACAATCATGAACATTTAGCATCTCATTTCATATAAATGTCAAAGTATTTACTAATTATGTGGAGAAAGTTTAGGGTTTACTTACATCACATAACTGCATGATAAGCATCAAGGAAAAGCCGCCATTGCAATGAATGGATCACCATGTATCCATGCGCATTAGCATTCGAGATTTACCCACTTCATTTCATGTTTTTGAAATGTTCCTAGAACAAATTAAATGAAAATGAACTGCTAACGAAAATAATTTCGTATCTAGAAAATTGCTTGATTATCATGAAACTAAAAATGCCCCCATCAAGCAAAAAAATGTTGAAATATTGAAGGAAAGCGAACATTCACAAGCAATTGAAAATAAATCCACATGTTATGTTTTTGTATTCCTCATCTCATTGCATGTGTTTTAATAGGATAAGATGAGTTTGTGATCTCAGATGTGCTGTGGCATGGCGTTTTCGCTGGGATTTATTAGGTTACTTGGAATTACTACAATTACATAATATACATTTCAGTTCATAAAATCCCGGTTCTTAACCCATGGGTAGTAGGTACATGTTTACAAACGCGACAATATAATTAAAAAACTAGCCATATATACAAACACACATCATGATATCTAACTTGGAATGGATAAGTTTAAATCTTTCAATTCGTCCCTTAGACAATAAAGAATTGAAACACTTTATCATGACACAAATCATTCAAGCAAAAGGTTGAATCTTTCAGATTTTCAGACACAAAACAAACGTGTGTGTCTAAAATGTTTTCATTTGGTACAACACCATCACTAGACACTCATATCGCATAACAAATCTTTTATCATTACTCTAAATACTAAACTTAAAATAAACTTATTCATCATACTACACTACTTCACATCAATCAGCTCAAAATTACCAATCATCGCAATTCTGAACAGTATTGCCGTTCCGGTTCTCAAGACAATGATTTTCCTCGGAAAAAAATTCTTCAGGAATGAAACGACGCACGAATGATGAACTAAACCTTGCATTTAGTTTCTTATAGTTTTCCTCGCTCATCTAAAAAAAACATTCATTATTAATCCGTTCAACTTTACAAAAAATCATTCGGAACATATTCCTACAGTGTAGTGTAAAATGAACTTTTATGATTACCTTGGTGGGTGAACACATGACGGATACTCTCTCCAAATACTGTAGCTGCATTAATCCATTTTCTAAGGATAAATCAGTCAGTTCGGAAAACCTGTGGTGAGGATGCTCATCGCCGAAACCAAGGGCTCGCAAATCTAAATAGTGACAGCAGGTACATTACATGTTACAGTAAAACGAATAATCATTTTGCTAGCATTTGTGAAATGTATTTACTTACATTTTAAGTCAGTTAAGTTTGGACGTCGGCCAGTTTCCCCTGGTACAATGCCGGTGAGCCCTTGCTCATTCACCTTGACTGGACTCATCTCAAGTTCCTCCAGCCCATTCCAATTTTTACAGACAGCTCGAAAACCACTGTTGCTCAACCCTATCCGCAACCGTTTTACGTTGGGCATCAGTCTTGCTAACTGCTCCACCTTGTCAGCCGTACATTGCTCTAGCCCAATGATTAGTTCCTCCATGTTGGGCAAAGTAAGATGGGACATGAGGGTAAAATCCGTGTTCCCAACAACAGTCACTCTCTCAACTCTCTCCACTTCTGAGATTTCAAGGAGCATCGGATGATCATGCTTCCGGAACGTTCGTAATTGGTGAAGTACTTTGGACACAGGGATGATAGGTGCCACCGCATACTCATCTGCAGAGTTAAAACAAAATAGGGTTATTAATTATTGCATATTATACTTAGCTGACAGGACAAATTCATCGTTGTCGCAGAATGGTTTCATACCAGTTATGTCATGAAACAAATGTAGGATCTTGAGAGTTGGCATATGCTCCACAAAACGGAGATCCTTCACAATTGGTCCAACTAATGCCAATTTTTGGAGGTGTGGGAGTCTATTTCCAAAAGGAAAAATTCCACAAGGGGCACTGAATGGAGCCTTGTAAATTACCAACGTTTCCAGAGTGTTTGCACTGTATCCCATCAGCTCAGGATAAATTGAATTATCATCAAACTCATTCTTATACCCAATGTCATAGGCAAAGAAGGTGAGTGGAAGTAGGTTCTCCATGAGAGAAAATATTAATTTGCAAAAGATTTCCTTGGCATAGTCATATCTGAAATTGGAGGAATGAAATAAACAGCAGTTACTTAGGTGAGGATAACACATACACAAAGTTCATATTCATTTATACTGTGAAATATTTAGATTACAAGTTGAGGCAGTCAAGCCCACTAAGGTGCTGCAGTATTCCAAGTTGTGTTTGCAGTGCGTGGATGGTGACCAAAATGTGTTCAATCTCGTACCCCTTCGGCCGGGTTGTGTCAGCCTGGTCAATCTTTACAAGCTCCAAATTCTACACAACAATTTTAAAACAAAGATGAATTATTTATGATTTAGAAGCTTAAATATTTTAAGTTCAAGCCAAGTAAAAATTACTTTTCTACCTGAATATTGGGGAAGTGGGCCAGAAATTGGGGCCAACTGAGTGGGAGGTTGTCATCAGGAGTAGCATCGATCGGCACCATGCTTAGTTTCAGGTAGGTTAATTTGTTCTGAATATCATTTTCATTCAGCAGCAAATTGTTGACATTCAGATCAATAGTGAGCTTCTTCTTCCTGGGACGCTTGGCCTTGTAAAGATTGTCCGATAAGCATAAATATTCGAGTTTCCGAGACAGCCTGAAGATGATCTTGTTGAAATCTTCTTCCGTGATAATGGTGCATTGCTCAATATGCAGTGACTTGACGAAATGTCCATATGTCGTACGGAACCATTCAAGTTTACTATAACTATTACTGAACCCAAATTTGGTCTTGAAAAATTTAAGATTTTCAAACGGATGCATTTTGAATTGGTAAGGGTCATTGGGGTTCTGCAAATATGAAATGAAGACTTTAAAGTAAAGGCATTTCGTTATTATTTTGACTTCGTCCTCGTGATCTCTCAGTGATATATCGTTTCCCAGCCTCCCGGCATTGTTCGCATAAGTACTCAAGTTCAGCCAGTGAGTACGACGAAAACGGACCAGTGACTCTTTCCACCAGGTTTTACAGACGCGACGACAGTTCTTGAGGTCAGACACTGGAACGTAGTCAAGAACTCGTTTGGCAACCTGCAAAGTTAAATATACATTAAACATTTAATTGCTGAGATTTGTGGAAATCTGGTTGATATTTTTTTAATAATTTATACAAAACTTACTTCTTCTACAAGCAATGGCATTTGAGCTTGGTTAGCAATAGCCACAAATTCGTCTTGATCTATTGCACCTTCCGCCATGATTGTAAATGATGATGATTAGGATTCGTGATTCGATTGATCAACGATCAGCGAAAGACGCTAACCGGTTGTCACAAATATCAGGATTTACACTCTTATTAACTTTACTTGCGGTCAAAATACAAATAAAAACCTTTATTTATCGAAGTGCAGATTTGGGTTTCGATTAGAAAGTTGGGATGTTATTAATAGAATTTCTATAACTTACATTCAGTGGAAGAAGATTTAAACGAATTCTCACTATACTGTTGCATTCAATATGTTAAGAAATTGACAAATAAAATGTACAGCAATATGTAGACGGAACGAAACGAACTGACGTATTTATGGTAGCCCAAAATATTTTTTGGAGCTTGAGCTCATTTCATATTGAGCCGCAAGTTATACATAATTTTCACATAATAATTGAGAAGAGATTTAGGCTCTCCGACTCCAGGTGTCGCATTTTTTTTATCATTACGTTGTTGTTTGGCAATTTCTTCATATTTATTAATTTTGAAATGAAATGGAGAGAAATTTATAGTAGAGAGCTCATTACCAACCACCGTGCATTCATTTTTTATAGCAAACTTGAAAACAATGTGTTTGCTTATATCGAAATTCATCATGTAATATTTATGGATGTGTTTTTATAATTTAGGGTGTCGGCTGTGCAATGAAATGAAATATGATATTCTCGACCAAAGGTGAAAGGCAACATATTCCTATTATCACCTTGATTGCGTACAGATTTTTTTAAAGAGTGAGTAGAACAGAGTCCAGCTGGAGTGTTAAATGAATGCACAGCAAAATCAATTGTTAACTCTAAACGCAATTGCTTTTCTCCATTTAATTTAAGTTTACTAAAACTCAGCTGCAGTCAACTCGGTTTTTGGGTTGTTTTATGTTTCGGAGGATACAATTCAATCCTGACTTTGTTTCAAAGAACAAGAAAATATATTTGTTGTCTACTTGGAATGCTTACCAGCAAGGTATATATATAAAGCAGAAGGAGAAGCAGAGTTGTACGTAAGGGTAGCCTTAAAAAAGGGCATTCAGGAAATCAGTGGTGGCTTTTCTTAATTCTGTGAGTGAAGTAGTAATTAAGGATTATTAGACTTCTTATTAGGTACAGAGAATGATGGAAAATAATTTTTGTCTTGATGTAAATTCAAAGGTTAAGTAAGGACAATGACCAACAAGCCCCAGAGAAAGTAAAATATCAAATTAAATGAACAGTTGACAAAAGAGCAAATGCACAAGATGAAACAAGATGAAAGAAAATTTGTATGCACAGGCAGAAACTTTAAAAGTTTTAACATGATTTTATTTTTACATTTTATTCAAATATGATTCCGAGTTTATATTAACTCCCAACCCAACGGCCATCATACCAAATGCCTGTCGTTTTGTACTCTTGATCTTCGTCCACCTTTGATCACCGAGTCATGAAACAGCTTTCCAAAGAGGATAATAAAGGAGAAATATAGAAATGCGTAGATTTTGATACTGCCTGGATGTCTTGCACAATCGTAGCCGATGTCTGAAAAGATGGTAACATTTATCATTATGAATATATAACTTTATAAAGGATATTAGGTTAATTCAACAATACAATACTGGCTTACAATAAAAATACCATGAAAAAGTATTCACACAAAATCCTACAAGCATTTGCACAAACTGAACAGTGGTAATCACATTCACAAGAGGAGTAGGTAGACGCCACCCGATTGCCCTCATTGCAAAATAAAGATACATGAGTGTATGAACGCCTGTGTTGAGAACTCCGTACCAACGAAGAATTGGTTCGCCGTAAGGAGCTGAAACCAAGCAAATTACAAATGTACATGCATAGATAGGCTGTTTTAACATATATACTAAATGATTAAAAAATGTACAAAAATATTTTATGAGCTTACCACTTAACCAAACGGCCCACAACGTGATTAGATGATGGTACCACTGAAGAAAAATCAGGGGCCTTTTTCGTAACACAATAAATACTGTATCACCCAGCTCCACAAATTTGGAAAGAATAAACAACATCCTATCGTAAAAATACAACAGAGTAATTAGCAAATCTGAAATAGGATATGATTCAACTAATCTTTAGTTAAAAACAAGCTTGACTTACGACCAGTAAAGAGTAGGGATGTCCATTCCATCCCTGCAAAACAAAATTCAGGTTATATATAAATACATATATGATTTGTGTACTTCTTTGCCAATATTTTGTCATTATAAAGCTTGGTACTTACTTAACACACATACTGTTATACATGCCATTTGGTTGCATTATGACCAGTACCAGACCTGGAGCAACTCGGATAAATGTAACTAGGGAAAATATCCCTATGGATAAATTCCAAATAAACAACGGCCGTTCCAACTTGAAGGCCCTTCTGTCACGGAGATACCATTTTAGTCCAAATATTATTGGGACGTAAATGGAGATCGCAAAATAGGCAATGTAATCAGTTTGAGCCACTTTTTCACCCCAATAGTTCACGTTGAACTTTTCGAACTCAAAGCCCCTGTATACTGGAGGGTTGGCCATGGTCCAGCCAAGTGGCTTGGACGATTCATTCCTATTAAAATTGGAATGCATGATGAATGTAACTTTTGAATTAAATTAAAGCACGCACCCTCTTCCAAATCAGGATTACACCTGCTTAGCATTCGGAGATTACTTAGACTATGCTTGTTCTATATTTAATTACCAGTCAAGGGTGTTGTTTATCATTTTAGAAACTATCAATTAATTTCAAAAACGAAAAAAAACTATGATGACCACAAAGCTCACTACCAATAGAGAGCTTACAATTTAAAATCCGAGGACTCAATGTAACACTTTTCGATGAAACTTTTATCTTGCTTTCCACGGCTCAACTGGGTTGTGTTGACAGGAATATAAACACATAAATAAAATTAACATAAACTAAAAATGACACGATACTCTTTCTGATTTGTGGCTTTGTATACAATTACAAGATATGGAGAAGGTGGAGGAATAACTACATACATATCAAAATGATTGCGTTACGGTGTGCCACAAGAAATTGAGGGAAAGCTCGGCTTGTTCTCTAGTATAAACTTTTTGGGAATGTTACGGGCGTATGACTTGTGATCTGATGAGTCATATGCCTGTTGTGCACAGTACAGAAAAATTTTATCCATCCAACCTCATGAGAGATAATGTCAGACTAGGGGTATAATGATACATTACTTGCCAAAAATTAACTTCATTTTTGTTTTAATTGCAACCTTAAATAGTTGTATCAATGGCATTAGATTTTATAAGAACGCCAAAAGTCGAGTTAATGCCAAGCCACAGGTTGCTTAAAACTCAGAAGTACGAAAAGGTTATTGTTTTAATGAAGGAATGTCATGCGTCAATATCATCATTCACGTTGCAATGGGTGCATACACGTGAAACAGAATACTCAAATTAATTAGGATTCTGTCAACAAATAGTACGAAGAAATGTAGCCGTAAATGAGAGAGAGAGTTTACAGGGGTTTCAAGTTGATTGATGTAGACTAGAATACTAGATTTTGCATACTAATAAAATGCAACTAGCCTGGGTCAGAAGAGTTTGTCTGAACGTATCTGGCTGAAGTTTAAAATAAGAATTGCATATCAATCTTTGAACATTATCCCTTCCCAATTCATTGTATTAGAACGCAATCTATGCCATTGACTAACGACCATGAATAAGGCCCTCTGTTTATTAGGGAGCCTGTACGCTTTGGTGTGGGGACAAATCATCAGGAATAGGGAAGTAGAAATGTAGTATTAAGCCCGTGAAATGATGCTGCAGCATACTGTAACATACATAGATGTACTTCTTGTATAGTATAGATACATATACCTCTTCTTCTCTGTACGTATGAAGTGTGGTTGGGGACATCGGAAAGCAATAAGAAAGGAATGATATTTTTTAGGGGTGTCAATGGAACGAAACTGTTCTGGGGATCTTTATGCAGTACGATGTTGCCTTCGGTCTTTTCCAACTTTTTCGGGTATTTAGGCGTTAACTGATCAATGTTTTATGTGAATGTATGTATATGAAATTCCAATCTATTAATCTATTTAAGACTATTCATGCTTTATATCAAGCAGAAGTTAATTCAATATGTGAACGTTCTTGCACTAAGGAAAACTAAGAAAATCACAATGTACTTTTTGTATTCTGTATTTAAGTTTACAACTCAATGCTGAAACGCATTCATTTATTTTTCTACCATAGTTAATATTTATTGAAGTTAAGCAGAAGCTGCTAGCAATTTCTAAAATTCATAGCCAATTTCACAAACCATTATGGAATTTCTATAGCCTGTTTAGGTTCATACATATTATTAAGTTGTTCAAGGATTTCAAAATCAGGACAGCGTACATTAACTTAATCATTCTACCATAGGTTATTTGGTCTTGAATTTTTCAAATTTTATCACCTCAATTAGAAAACGGGTGATCAGATCCTGAACTTTCAGGTGCAAACGCAACTCCTCCTCACTTTCTCCTTCTCGTATAAAACCCAAATCGTTGCATAGCTTCTCCAAAAGTGGAACACCAGAGCCTCCAAGTATACCGAAGGAGACAAGATTCAAAATGTGTATCGGGTCGTTGAAATCCATAGTTTTTGAGTTTGGTTTAAGAATTCGCCTATAACCAATTGTAAGTTAGAAAATAATTCAATTTCTTTAATACCAACTTTACCAAGAAATGTAATCCTTTTGTATAATCATTGTCAGGTTCAAACTTACTCCCTTATATTTATGAGCAAAGTTTTCCACAGCTTCCAATTTATTTGCATTTCGAGTTTAATGGGATGTATGAATTCATACAATCTCCAAAGAGATTGGGATGCTGCCTTGTTAACTTCTGCAATGACTCTGTCAGTAGCAATGGCTATCAAATCCGGCATTTCGAATTTATGAGCCAGTGTGAGGATGTCTAATTCTTCATCAAAAACTTGGCTGGGTGGAAGAGGCTTTTGGGGATAGTACACATACTCAAGAAACAAGTCAGTAGCCCGATTGCATTCTGAAACCTTCATCTCTTTTAATCCACCCGTAGTTTTCGAATGTCGTTCAAAGTAGGGACTCCGTTCTGTCACAAAATTAAAAATACAAAGGTTCATATTAGGTAGCGGAGCCTTTTTAAACAGACACGGAGCTAATACTCACCACACAGCACCCCAGAATGACACGAATGTTTCTCCCCAAGTTTGGATACCAATGTATAAGAAGTAAACAGCTCCTTGTAATGAGGGATATAATACGTATCGGAGGGATCAGAGGTCGCCTTCACCGCTTTGATTTGAAAAGTGGGCACTTTGTCAACAGCTTTAATTTCCAAAAAACTATTGAAGTTGTAATACCAACTGGCATCTACGCTTGAAACAAATGCGTGGTAGACGACGTGTTGCTCATTCTTTCTTGACTCCATGTTTTCCACATCAAAGCGATCTGTGATGCCTGGGTTAACTGTAAAAAATTAAAATATGATTTACCAATTTGGCATACTGAGGGTAATCGCTTAATTAAAATGACCTATGCATACTTACAGTCAAGCACGATAGTCCGATTTTTATATCCTGGAGATGTTATTTGACAATTTAGACTAACTGGATGGAGAAGCATTGTGTTAATCCTACACTTCACCTGATCCCCGCTGTTGGAATTACTGCCGACGCTCAGGAATAGTACAAATCGGAGCCAGTTACTGGGATGCTTATCTTTGGGAGCAATCACTTGTAATTCAGATCTGCAGACGAGCAAATGTCAAACAATAGTTATTAATGTCTAATCTCAACTGATAGTTTTTATGCCCGTAATAATGGGATACATTCCTTACCCTGGGAAATAATCATATACAGTAGCTTTGGGATCAACATGATCACTAGCCTTTGAAAGAGTCATGGAAAAGCATGTTTCCGCCTCCTTGTCAAATTTGACGGCTTCTTTTAAAAAACTAAATCCACAGTTGGGAATGATGGGATAAATACTTTTGAAAGACACTTCAGGACCCCCATGAACCAAAGTATACAACCAAGCCGTTTCCGGTTGCGATTGCGTGTCCAAACAGAGTGGAGAACGAGAAGATGGAGGAGAAGTGGAGAGTTCCGTGTCCAAGGAGAGCCGAGAATCCGAAGGTTGGAGAGTTGTGCTGGGTTCCGTGGTTAAGGTTTCGTTGGCACTCATTTTTAACTTTTTTGGTGACAATTGAAATTTGAAACCAATGACTTAAATAGGATTTAAAATTAATTAACTACGTTGTGTTACTTGAGCTTTAATGCAAGTGATTAAACTTGGAATATTGGCGTGACACATAAAAAATCGATAAATTCAGATTGATTTCTAAAAAAACTGAATGTAAAAATGACTTGGTATTACTCTACAAAATGGTGCTTATTTGTACCGGCCAATGAAACAAGGGGATCTCAACTTACATGATTTGCTTACTCAAAAGATAACATACACAATCTCACCCTTACGGTTTAGATTGGGAGAACCCAAAAACTAACTAGGAACAAAAATGCTTACCATGACACGGCGGTAGCATTACCATTTTTTACAAAACAAAGTTTAGGAATGGACTGGACTTGAATAACTTATGTGTAACTATACACAAGAAGTACGTCTATGTTACAGTACGCTACAATATCATTGCTCTTGTTCATGATGTTCTACAGAAAGCTACTCTAAAGATTTTGTCACCACACCACAGCTTACAGTCACCTATAAAAAAGACTATCTCATGCTGCTCGATAGCATATATAAGTTCTGATTTCATGGATAGGAAAGGTTATGAGCAAGAATGAATTATGCTAATTTTTTTTTACATTAATCAAACAGATGCAGACCATTTTCCCTTAGCCATATTATTTGAGTAATATGCAAAGTGAAAACAAGAGAAGGCACATTGTGAAGTCGAAGTCATTCATCCAGCAAGAATACATTTTAGTACGATATATATCTCGAACAAATCCATGTATCCACTCGACTCAAGTAGTTTGACAACACTATAAGCAGTCTTTCATTTACGACTACATTTCTTCTTGTACCATTTGTTGACTAAATCCTAATTAGAATAAGTATTCTATTTCTCGTGCATGCGCCCATTACAATTAACGATGATATCGACACATGAAATTCCATAATTAAAATAAACATATTATATATAATACAGGTTCATATTTATTCATTGGTTTTTTGTTCATGGAATATTCAGCTGGTTCCAAAGCAACTTGACATTTCAAAATTTTGGCGTTTAAGTTACCTTTGGCTTTGCATTAACTCGACTTTTGACTATAATAAAATCTAATGCCATCCATACAACTATTTAGAAAGAGTTGTAATAGCAATAAAAAAGAAAATGAAGTGTTTTTTGGCATATAATACATGTATCACGATACCCTGGTTTGACAAAATCCCTTATAAAGGTTGATCTTTTGCTGTGCACAATTGGTATATGATTCATCAGGTCACAAAAATGATAAGTCCCGTAACATTCCCAAAAAGTTTATACTGGAAACCAAGCCGAGCTTCCCCTCAATTTCTTATAGAACACCGTAACGCAATCATTTTTATATGTATTTAGTTACTCGTCCACCTGCTCCATATCTTGTAATTGTATACAAAGCCACAAATCAGAAGGCATTACTTGTCATTTTTTCATTAGGTTAAATGTATTTTTTTTTAATTTCTGCCAACCAACCCAGCGCGAACATTGGAAAGCAAATAAAGCATTTTATCTAAAAGTCATACATGAAGTCTTGGGTTGTTAATTGTATGCTTTTCATTGGTAGTGATTTTTGTGGTCAGTTATAGTTATTTTTCATCATAGTTTTATTTATCACAATTATAAAAGACTTTATGATTAATGTTTCTGTTATTTTGTTTTAAAAATCCCAGATGGAAGTTCTTTGATAGTCACAGAACATATCAAGTTGTGGTGTGTGACGATTGCCAGTATATTAAAAATGAAAATTCGAATATGGTGGAATTACTTAATTACTTTGAGAAAGCTAGAACATCAATAGATTTATGTACAAACACCTGCCAGCTTCCAACTTTTTAATGTTATTTCAAGAAAGTTATACCTAGGACTTTCGATTTGTATAATTACTGACTCTAATACGTGGTTGAATCGCGGTGACTGGTTTATGAAAGGACGGAGGCGTGGACGTGGTCATTTAATTATTTTAGCAGAGTATTGTGCATAATGCTTAGTAATTAAATGTAAGCTTTTAAATGTGCGTTTCAGAACTTTTTGGCATTGAGTCTCAAAGAATTCATAACGATTTTGCAATCATTGATAAATAAGCCATCCTCGTGGGTGCTCTGAACTGGACAATTGAGGTTAGGCGAGACGTTTTCATTTGAAAATTGAATATAACTTAGAAATACTTAAGTTATTCATGGCTTGCAATAACTGACTACCACATTATTTCTCAATCACCCAGAGCCATAAAAGCAACCATTACAATGTTCTAGTCACCACTGAACAACAGATCGTGAGCCAGTATATGTTGAAGTTTGAAAATCTGCAGAGAAGCAGGAATGTCTTTCGAGTAGTCATTTGAACGAACTTGCTTTAACGAATGGGCAAGCAGCTCCATTTTAAAAATTCGAATGAGTAAGTACATAAATTTTAGTAATCGTTGAGGACTTAAAAATAAATGAAGTATTATAAAACATTATTATTAAACAGTATTATCTTTCGTTGATTTCGTTCTTTTATTTACACCAAAATTAACATGCAATCACTTTTACAAACTTCAAAACGGTTCGTAGCAAATAAAAATCTTCATAATTTGTTCCTTTGGTTGAACAAATTGCATAATTCTCAATGATATTACAACATTTATCATGCTTAACTAAATATACTGGGTCTAGTCGTATCTGGAATTGGCAGAGGTCGAGCAGGAAACGTTTCTTTGTTGAGGAGTTGTTCCAAACCCTTATTCAATATAAACACTTCAGTAGCTATGGGATTGTAATGCGTGGATAGCCATTCATTAACACTAGATTTGGGAAACATTGCTTTAAGTCCAGCCACCAGATTTGCGTGAATCCCTTTCACGTCCCTCACTAAAATAACTACTTGACTGAGAACGGCTTCGACATGGGATGGGCTGGAAAATTGATATCGTATATTGACATCGTGCATCCAACCAAGAAAAGCCGGTTGTTTTTTGATGTCCTCCATTGCAGCCTAAAATTTAATAGAATATTTCTGTAAGTCATTCAGTGTTGTCTTCTTTTAAATTAAATGCAATTAAGTCATTTACCTGTATGGATGAGAGAGTGAGCACGTTTCTGTAAATTTCAAAACCAGGAAATCCAAGAGGCTGCAACTCTGGATCAGTGTTTAAAAAATTCATAGCGAGAGCCATAACTTTCTCCATCTTGGGTTGTTGTCCAACAGCGTTTAAATACGTCATACATGTAACAAGTGATGGAATTCCCACTGGAAAAACCTCACACAGAATGGAAAAATGGTCGTAACGCTGCCAGCCCGTTATAAAGATGCCCTTAAAGTTGACTTGATCTTTGTAAGCGGAGACTACCTCCATCCACGAGTAATGATTTGACAAATAATGAGTCTCATTTGCCATAAGTGAATTCGGTCTGTTGGCTCCTTTAAAAGCGCTTCCAATCCATATAGATTTAAATATTTTTGCATACTTTTCCCAAACATATGGACATATGCGATTGGAGACATCTAAAAAAATAAACTTCAGCTTTACTTTCTTCTAAAATGTCATAAAAACGGAACTACTTTCGTAATCAAAGAAAAATCTATTACCTGCGCAATAATTCCATACTAGAATGTCGACGAGGTTCCCGATCCCGTACTTCATAATTTGTTTCTCCTCTAAGGTGCGAAACTCATCATCCCACATGATTGGTTGAATCTTGTGTTTACTCTTTACGTAACTTGCGACATGAGTTACGTGTTGCAAAAACAGATCTTCCTCTTCCATTTTGCAATTGCCCATTCGATCTTTACAAAGTTGACAAAAACCCTTGTAGTACACTTCATCGCAACCAATGTGAAAGTATTCAAGTCCTGGATGAAGACTCATCACTTGGTCAATCATTTCATGGATCAATGCCATGGATTTTGGGTTGGTCGGGCAAATACACTGCAGGTAGCGATGGTGTTCTTTCAACTCTGTAAAATCTTCCAGTTTTAGAACGTATTCCATGTGACCAAAAGTTTGGACAAGGGGAATCACCTGAAAATTTATTTGACAAAATAATAAATACCCGCATTATAATATTTTTTATTTAATCATCTCCTTTCAGAATAAAGCTGTATAAAAAACCAAGTTGTGAACCAACCCTTAAATCGCTTCTCTTGGCAGCGTCTAAGATTGTTGCAATATCTGATGCGCTGTACGCTTCCTTGTGGGCTATACTTTGAAGTCTTCCATGGAATGGGAACATGTCCTCATATTCCAGCATCACTCCAGTCACCCCGATCTTCTTAAGGAATGGAAAGAACAACTCAAATGCTTGTGGATTAGGTGGCATCCCCTTCAGGTCAAAGTGCACAAACTTTTCCTTCAAGTTGACCACTGGTGGGCCTTGCGTTTCGCTCGTTGCTTCTGCCATCCCGTTACCATCAGCGGGTTACTACGTTTTCACCAAACGATCTAAATTGTCACACTTAAATTTTGAGTTTAATCTAAAAAGAATTTCTCGGCGAACGTTTCTCCAAGAAACAATTGTCTTCATGCAACCGGTGCTTTCTTCTATGTTGGGCCTGTATAACTTACACTGGATATGTTTTTAAGCATGAAAGTAGGTTTCCTTCTTGTATTCTCTATGTAAAAACATTTGCTTTGACTTACAATAACATCTGAAAAATCGTAGTGCGCTCGTTCAACATAGCTAGCTGTGGGCATTACGAGACGAGCTCTTGACAGATCATTTCTAGTATAGTCATCGGAAAGGTTTTGACTAGTTTTGACAAATGATTCCCAGAGACTTAATGCTTCATTAGATAGTTTAAAATGATTAAAGTAACCAAAGTTGGGTGAATAATCGACACTGTATTACTTTTATTTATTGATACACACAAATCTTACAATGCCTGCTCATACGCTTCATCATTTAAAAAAACATTTTGTTGTTTTATTTTCCTTTGGCTTACCACGACTAGCAAATTGTTTTTGAACTTTAATAACGTAAAAAGGATTTTTTTATAACTATTTACGTCATCTCAGACTTAATACTTTTCATAGATAGATCCTCAACATCAGATATTGCGCCGATTTACAATTCGTTTTATTTGATTATTAGTAAGTATTGCACATTCGGACATAAATATATACTAATAATTCCTTTTTAGATGAAAATCACAGCTCTCAATTGAGCTTTTTTATTTTCCTGAAGATTATCTCATACTATTATTCCAATATGTTTCTACAAATCACTCAACTTTACTCCTTGACTTGACCCCGTTTCAATGGTAATAGATGGCAATTTGAGAGGTCGAACTGGAAAAGTTATTTTCTTGGAAAGTTTTCCCAAACTTGCTTCCAGTGAATTAACTTCTGTTGAGAGAGGAAGGAAGTGAGTGTACATCCACTCTTGAACACTCCAATCAGGAAACATAGAACGTAGTTGTGTGAGCAGATTTGTTTGCAACCTGTCTAATTCCACTCGCAGCTTTACAACTTCCTGGAGTACGGATTCAACATGGGATGGACTTGAAAATTGGAACTGCAAGTTGATATTTTGAGCCCAGCCTAGGTAAATTGACTGCTCTTTGACCCTCTTCATACTATTCTGAAATTGAAAGGTTGGTGAATAACACATAGTTATTGAAAAATACCAAAATGTTTAAAGTTTCATTGATATTTAGTAAAACATTAATAAAAAGTTTAGTTACCTGTAAACCTGACAGTGTCAAAACTTCACTATAAATTTGAGATCCCGGAAATCTGCAAAATAACATGTCTGAGCCACAATCTAAATATGTGGAGGCCAGTGAAAATATTTTTTCCATTCTTGGCTGCTGTCCAACATTATTTAGGTAAAACATGCAGGATACAAGGGATGGAATGGCAACTGGAAAAATCTCGCATAGGGTGGAAAAGTGGTCATAACGCTGCCACCCAGTTAAAAAGATGCCCTTTATGTTCACTCGATGTTGATATTCAGAGATGACATCCATCCACGAGTAGTGATTTGATAAATAATGAGTCTCATTTGCCATGATGGAATTCGGTTTGTCAGCTCCCTTAAATGCACTTCCGATCCAAACGGCTTTGAAAATTTTGGCATACTTTTCCCAAACATTTGGACGGATTCGGTTGTGGACATCTAGAAAGAAATGAAGTAACAAAATAATAGTTATGAGTCATAACATTATTCCTTCAAACAAGACAGCAAACAACGAAACTTTTTTTTTCAAATAAAATGATGTATATACCTGGATGATAATTCCATATTAAAATCTCGACCAAGTTTCCAATTCCATATTTTGTGATAAGTCTTTCATCTAAATTGCGAAACTCATCATCCCACATAATTGGCTGTACATGATGTTTGTCTTTCACATAACTTGCAACATGAGTTGCATGTGACAAAAAGAGATCAGCAGGATCCATTTTAAATCTGTTCATTCGATCTTGACACAACGGACAGAGACCGAGGTAATACACTTCATCTGAGCCAATATGAAGGTATTCAACTGCCGGATGGAGGCTCATTACTTGGTCAATCATTTCATGGATTAATTCGCTTGATTTATTGTTGGTTGGGCAAATGACTTGTGGATAGCCAGCCACTTCTCTCAGGCTGACAAATTCCTCCAGTTTGAGGACGAATTCGAGGTGACCAAATGTCTGAACTAGTGGAATGACCTATTTCATACATCAAGGTAAAAATTATATGAAAATTTCAAAAATAAAAATAGTCAGGGAGTCAATGATAGGTTAACAAGAGATTATAAACACTTACTTTTAAATTATTGGATTGTGCCAACCCCAAAATCGTCTTAATGTCTGATACATTGTACGCAGCCTTATTAGCGATGCCCTGCAGCTTCCCATGAAATGGGAACATGTCCTCATACTCCATGAGCACTCCAGTTACTCCAATATTTTTGAGAAATGGGAAGATTGTCTTGTACGCTTCCACCGTGAGAGGCATCCCTTTGAGGTCAAAATGCACTAGCTTCTCCCTCAAACTAACCACCGGTGAGCCCTGCGTGTCACTCCAACCGCCACCAACTCCACCAGCTCCACTCCCATCCCCAGAAAACTGTGGAATAATCGAGCCTTCCATATTGTCACCATAAACTTGTGAGCCTAGCCTATCTCTAAAAAATGACTTTCTGGCCGAGCCATTATAAACATTTCTATACAACTGTATGACGTAGATAACAAATGAACAAAATAGAATTAAACATATTCCCCTTAACATAAATCTCTTCCTAACTGTCATCCCACTTTGTCTTATTGTCATGCTTGCTGATCTCACTGGTTGAGGAATGATTAAATTTTGTAGGAACCAGGTGCATTTATCTGCTGTCAGTTACCCGTCTACACCTTTTGAATTATGGCATTACACTTTGAAGACAATTTGCAAAAAAATCTCAAGGGTGTAGTGCAGAATGAGATTCGTGAACACAACCATTCTCCACAGTTTAACAATGTATGGAATGAAAAATGAAACGCTGAACTTTAAAAAAAGTTATCCCATTATTTCTGTGAATGTAGTAAAATGTCAAGTAAATGTCAACCCACTATACAAAATATTAGATTACGTTTGACATCAGCAGCTTGGAGTCTATCACTTGAACAAAAGTAGTGTTAACCTGCTTTGACATTTCTATTGCTATCTTGTTGGTTATGAGTTAAGTCAAAGACGCTCGCTTTTTTGTTTTGGAGTTGATTATCTTTATTTTGCTTGTAGATTGGTAATACTGTAATATACTTGACGTTAAGCCTTGTGTTATCATCATGATGATAAATGATTGTAGTGTGTTGTTGGTGGTTTTGGTTGATAAAGGCTAAGATCGACTGCCTCAAAAGAAAGGTTTGTTTTCCGAGCGAATAAAAATGTATAGCAATGCCCCATGCATGGTCACAACATACATTCCTATCTTGCACATGTTTCTCTTGAATGACTAGTAATCTTTTGAGTCAGGCTTACATGATACACTACAGGTGCAGAGTCAGTCAACATCAGATAATTAAGTTGGCAACATGAGCACAAACAAACCAACCTCTTGCAGTTGAGAATGGGAAAACTCAGTTGAAATTTGAAATTTTTTTTGGTGCTGCTAGTTGTATCACTATAAGAAAGAATAAGTAAATCATAGTCATAAACCTGTGTAGTATTGTTGACTGACAGTTTACTTCAACGCCAGTATTACAAACACGCACTTACTTTCCGCACATGATACGTGATTGAAACCATAGATTTAATGAAACTTATACATACACTCAACTCAATTTTATTGAAAAACCTTACTAGCTGCCGCATTTGAAGTTTAAATTAGTGTGTAGATGAGTATAACTTTAAAATACGTTTAAAACTCGACCAATATCATTGTATTTACTTTTAATAATAATTAACACAACATTACAAACAGCAAAATCTTTATTATACAACTATTTTTGCTTTTCTATTTCACAAGAAACAATAATCACCGTCAAATAGTCACAAATATTTTTAAGATAATCGGCATTAGTAGTTAGCTTAAAAGTCTTCAACGAGACTAGTGCAATCATGTCAACGTCTGATGATGAAAGCAACACTCCTCACGTTTTCTACAAGGATCGACCTGAATGGCAGGATATTAAACCGATTCCGTCCGATGAAGGCCCCGCTATGGTGGTTGCAATAGATTACTCTGAACAGTGTAAGTTTTGATGTCTTTTAAACTATAGTTCTGAAAGCCGTTGGATTCAGTTAATAATTTATTAATTTTAAAGGTTAAATACATTCTACGAATCATTTTCAACATCTTTTTTTTTGCAGTCGCAGACGTCTACAACTACATACGAGGTGTAATCAATACTGGGGAATTGTCTCGGCGTGTTTTAAGCTTGACCTGTGATGCTATTGGTTTAAATGCTGCAAACTACACTGTTTGGCAATTAAGGTATGAAAATATTCACGTATAATTGAGAAGTAGACTTACCATAATGCATGTACCTAAGGTTTTATTCTCACCTTGAACTTAATCAGTATTTGTAATTTGATTTGACTTTTGTTTAAAGGCGGGATGTCCTCGAGGCAATAGGAGTTCCTAAATTGATTGATGAATCCGGCCTAGATAAAGAATTCGAAAAGGAATTCACGTTTTGTGAAAAAATGATTGAAAATATCCAGAAAAATTATCAAGTATGGCATCATCAAAAGGCTTTAGTGAGTTGGGCTGTTGGTTACGATGAGACGATGAAAACGATGCAAGTCAAAAATCAAGACGCTTTGAATATATTATTCAAGAGAGAACTCCAATTAACTAAGGATATTTTAAGCTATGACGCCAAAAACTACCACGCCTGGCAACATCGTCAGTGGATCCTTAGCATATTTAAGTAAGAAAATTTTTAATGAACTGATTTTCGTACAGAGTTAAATTGCTTTTTGTGTAAACCAAACTAATATCTTACTTAATCCCACTATTTTAAATTTGCAATAATTTACAGGGATTACGCAGGAGAGATGGATTACGTGAATTTCCTGTTAACAGACGACGTGAGAAATAACTCTGCTTGGAATCAGAGATATTTTGTATTTCTCAGTTTACAAGACTTCTCTCCGGAAAGTTTAATGGAGGAACTCAATGCTGTGTGGGAATTCGTAAAGGTGGCTCTATCAAACGAAAGCCCATGGAGTTACTTAAGAGGGTAACATTTCCTTAATTGCGTAACATTTCATTGTCCTTACTTATACTTAAACATGGTTGTTACATGATGGTATTTTGTTTTCAGACTCATTAGACTAGCTGGTGATAGCAGAGCCGTTTTGCAAAAGGAAGTAGTCTCCCGCTGTAAACCTTTGCTGTCCAAGAAGGAAGGTACTAGTGTCCCTATGCTAGGCTTATATATTGAATTTGTAGATGACTTGCTACGCAATGGGGAACCGGATTCCGGAGAATTTGCAGAGGTTGTTTGCGTAAGTTTTTTAATAAATTCTTAAAATTTAAATTCCTGATTTAAAATAAATTTGCCATCTGCTGTTGCTAACTTAACTTTTGACAATTTTTAATTTTTAGCTTTTGGACAACATGGTAAGCACCATTGACCCAATTCGCGCTCCATATTGGGAATACATGAAGAAGAAATTCGTCAACGCCAACTCTAATAAAGCCGCACAGACAATTAGTTAGTTTTTAAACTTTTATTCCACCTTTTTGACTTAGAAATGAATTTCATGGATCCAAAACATTCACTATACAGTTCTACTGATTGCAGAGGACTGTAGGCGTCCTCTACAATATTTTTGCCCTTGTAAGATGCTAATATTTTAGTTGTATCCAGTAGTCACTTTGTTTGGTCGTCGTCAAAACTATACTATTGTTA
This sequence comes from Orchesella flavescens, assembly GCA_964034955.1. Lineage (NCBI taxonomy): Eukaryota > Metazoa > Arthropoda > Collembola > Entomobryomorpha > Orchesellidae > Orchesella > Orchesella flavescens. Next base: position 19,657,989 of record OZ035953.1, read on the forward strand.
AAATCGTATCCATTAACACTTTGAAAAGTTTGCCGACGGATGTGAAAAGTGCTTTTAATTCATTTTTGAACCATTTTTTTGTTAATGAAATGTAAGAATTTTTCTTTTGAGCTGGTCGAGTAGGTCTAAAAGTGCTAGGAAAAAATAGTTGCCCATTTATGGTCCACATTCCTTGATAAAGTATCGCAAAAACTTCAAAAAACCATAAAAAATTGATGTTTTTTCAATGTTTTATCAATTTAAAAAATAACCCGTGCCGATAAATTTTTGCTACATTAACTACGCTACTCTAAAACTCTTCTTCTTTCGAATGACACTAAAATCAAAATTTATCTGTACGGACACTGGAGTTCTTGACGCAAGAAGATGACCATTTTTCGAAAATCAGCTACCAGACCTGTCAGATTAACATAGGCTTAGTGTAAAAAAGTTGAAAAGTGGTCATCTTATTCCATCCACAACTCCAGTGTCCGTACAGATAAATTTTTGATTTTAGTGTCATTCGAAAAAAGAAGAGTTGTAAATTAGTTTCGTTAATGTAGCAAAAATTTATCTGCACGGGTAATTTATTAAATTGATAAAACATCGAAAAAACAGCAATTTTTTATGGTTTTTTGCGATACTTTATCAAGAAATATGGACCAAAAATTGGCAAATATTTTTTTTCTAGCACTTTTAGACCTACTCGACCAGCTTAAAAGAAAAATTCTTACATTTCATTAACAAAAAAATTGGTTCGAAAATGAATTGAAAGCACCACCCTCGGCACAGTGTGCTTTGCCTCAGAATATCTTTTATATGCAAGGGAAATCCTTGAAATTATGAAACTTTTGTAGTATCTATAAATCGGCAAGTTAAAAAAAGTCTCACTCCCCGAAAAATTGACAGTGTAGAAAATACTGTTTGGGGGCACGATTGGAAAGTTTTGGATCCATCACAAATTCTAATCAGCTTCTGTTCTAGATAATGTAGCTTTGTGCTTCCCTAGGTTACTCACTATATCCAAATAAGTATCCACGCTTAAAAATGTATTCAAATTATTTCCTACCCATTACCAATTATTTTGAAATATTTCAAATATCAAAGATTTTAATTTCATACTGAACTGATCAAATACGTATGTACATTATTTTTACTGTATTCCTTCCACATGTCCTACAGAAGGAATTGTTCTTAAATATTCTTTAAGCACTGCATAGTGACTGTCAGCGTTATGTATTTCTAACTGGTTTAGTCCCTACCATTTTATAACGTTATTTGATTGGAAATTCGATATTTCACGAATAAATTATCACAATGAGAATTTTTCTCTCTTTTGATTACAATATTCCAATTCATCGCTTTTAGGCCAGAGGCATTTTCCTACATTACGGACATCAGGCATACGAAAGTTTCTAGTTGGTTTTTAAAACTCAAATTCAATATATGAAAGCTATTTTCAACATGAGAAGGCGAGGAGGAAGTTCAACTGGTGTGGCACATGCAATAAAAAAGTCAGTGATGCCAGGCAGGTAAGCCAGTCATAAAATTTGTGCAATTTGCAATTAGCCAAACTAAACGAACCATTTTCCCTATGGTTGGCTCATGATTTTGATTCCAATTTTCCTTCTTCTCAGCCAATCATAATGATATATATACATGTATATATGCATCTACCCAAATATAATATTTCATTCCAATTTCTTGAGTATTACTCAAGGGCAAAGAACAAGGAGAACAGTCATCATATCTATCGCACTGCTACTACTATGATGACATTGGCATAATAAAAATAACAGCATTAGTATTATATCAACAGCTTTTATCATTACTTGATTGCTACTGCCGGTATGGGAAAGCATAAAGAACAAAGAATGGTGTGTTAGCTCTAGCACCTACTTTTAAGATTAGCTGACTGACTCTGGCCTACGCTTAAACCTCACAGACTTAGTACCGGCACTTTTTACTCTCTCATGTATGTATACATATCCGTATATTCATGAGAACAGATCCATGCATCCCTTGTTCAGAAATCTCAATGTATATTTATGGAGCATGGATATCTTGAAGAATCACGCGTCACTCACTACCAACGTAATGAAATGAGATTCCATGATATATTATGGAATATGGAAATTTACTCTAGCTACTAATACACCCCATCGGCTCTTTAGTTCTAACTTAACTTCTCGACTTTAACTAAAATCATAGAGTACCTATGCGGAAATAGCTGCTAGAGATAAAATCGAGCAGAATTTTAAAACGCCCTATTTGCAAAGTAAACGATGAATATCTGTGTGCGTCCAAGATCGGATGATACGATCCAAAAATCAAGGATGAAGAGTTGAAGACATTTTTGAATCAGTGCTAAATCTAAAATAAAATTTGTAACAATTCCCAGCCACCATTTAAATGTTGGTCGGTGCATGGATATGGCGTGAGTTTATTTTGATAAACGATAGAACAACAAAAAAATGTCCGTCTTGAGGTTTGTTGCGTGCGTAGTATTTATGGCATTTATAAAGACATTACGCAATAGGCAACATCTCATGCCTGAACATGAAGTAGCAACCACCTCCATAGTATATTAGCAGCAGCATGTGTAAAAGATTTTCCGGCAGATCCTTTCACTGGGGAAAAATCCGGAAGCATGAAGTATAATTTAAATGAACAGGATTACAAAAGACATGGCAGGAAAAGCCAACAAGTATTCCAGTCCACCACTCAAAAGCATAATATGGAACGAGGCTATAAATAATGCCATGAATTTATATAATAATGCGTGACATGTTCCTTCTCAATTGGTTTTTGTTTCAATGAGTATGTATGTATATGGTCATCCATACCATGGTTTTTCTTTGCCATTTTTACCTGGACCCGCAAAGTGGTCCATCACGTTTTCATGTGCAAGATAACAAAAAGTGGAAAATTGTCATTCACTCGTCCCATGATCTGGTCTGGTGGTGCGATGAATACTTCCCCAAAAACAAAGCAAAAGACAAAGCATAAAAAAGCTCTTGACTTCAGCACACTCTGTCCTTCCAGTCAAACTTGTAATTTCAACTTACAACACAATGCTAGCCTCGTTACCTTGATACATTAGAGATAGAATGACTGTTTTATAGATGCATATATATACGGCATATATAATTGGCCTGGGCAGATAAAAAGCTTTTTCACAAAAATTATGTTGGACCTTCAAGAAACACAAACGGTGATACGGTGATGGTTAGAGATATGCAATACCATCCTGCTGTCCTGTATTACTTCAAGACAAGTTACACATGGGAATTTGTACTTGAGTGCAGACTCATCTTTCATCTTTGTATTACAAAATACTATGAATAAACATTCTCTAGCTTTTGTCTCTAAATTGAGGAATGCATTCAACTAGAAAGGCTAACTTGAAGCGAGTAGCCCAAACAAACTAAAGTCAAGACTTGTTTTCCCATATATTCATTAGCTTCAGCATAATAATATCATGTACATTTTTTATAATCCATAAGTCGTAGCCGTACATCTGACTTTGTTTCTTTGTAAACATATATTTTATTATTATAGGAAAGATAGATATTATATTGCAGTTCTTGCATCTGTTACATTGCGTTGCAATACTAACCAACTTCTAGCAGAAACATAAACATGTGTGTTGCTGGATGAGAGAGAACTCATCTTATCATCATCATCATCTTACTTAACTTTTTTTATAAGTAAAAAGTAGAGGTGAGTGTACTGCCTAGTTTTAGCTGGTTCACTCCACCTTAGCTTAGTTAACAAGTCAATTGATTAAAAAACATGTTATGCATGATGCTATTTCACATTCCAAACCGAATTAAAGTCAGAATTGCAGGAATTATCTGGTGTTCGCTGGAAATTTTCAGTAAGAGAAATCGTTATAACTTTTTATACATGTGGACTCAACCCACAATGAACTGGACTAGAGTCAAAGGATGCATCCAACTATCTACCTACAAAGAGCACAAGATCCACCAGTTGAAATTGGTTGTTTATAAGCATCTTTGCAGAAGCAATGCACACCCCTACAGGTCTACTAATATGAAATGCATAAAACGCAAATCCACAGAGACACATGGAACATAGCGTCACATCATCCATCCTCCCATCAGCTAAGCAACAGCAGAGAATTAAAGAACTTGAGCTCCTACTGCTACTACTACCACTGCTACTACTGCTTCACAGAATAGGGACCTCCAATCTGCAATGCCTTTCATGCTACATGAACTATTCTATACATGCCTTTGAAACATTTACAACAATACATGAGGATACCACCACCAACAGAATCCAGATAGAGAGTGAAGAGTAAGGACATAAGGAGAATGTTATTATTTTGCCTCCAGTTTTCTTAAGTCTTAGGAACCCACACACGCAATAGTCTTTCACCTTCTCACCTTTTAAATAAACTTGCCGTTTCTTTAAAATCTAAAAAGTGTCTAGACAACCAAACTAATATTTTGCAGGTAAGATTTAATACAAGTTTTAAAAAAAATATTTTCTCCAGAATTATACCTTGGGGCACTGTTGGACTTCGTATTTGTGAATGCATATGTTTTAAAAAGTTTTTACTTCTATCAACCACTTCAAGTTTTAAAAGTGGGTGCGATGATGTCAGCGTACACGTCACTCTAACATCATTACAAGTATCACGGTCATCAGAAAGAAGTTCGTGACAAGTCACATGAAGTGCATCGTTTGCATTTGATGTGCATTCAAAGTCATTTTGGGCATTGGTTTTGGCATTGTCAGCAAGCACATGAGAAACCTAGTTACTGGGACGAGGAATGTGTAACGTGTCCTTTATGACCAGCCAAACCTAGCTAATTAAAACCTTTGCGTTTCAGCATCACTCCTATAAATCTTTATGTGACGAAATTAACTTGTTGATTTCGATTATCAACTTGTGAAAAATAATGAAATGAAATAATATTGAACGAGGAAACAACCAAAGCAGTTCGCATTACCCAAACTGACAATTATTTTTAATATATAAAATCAAGGTAATACAATATTCAGGGTTGGAATCGAGTATGGAGTCCACTTTTCACATATGATTCGCTTTGAAATAGGATATGGAAAACGTGGATACATACTACTACTCACCTCACACACTCACATTACTTTAGATATTTTGGAGGGTGACGGTAAAATAATATATGGTGCATGTAAAAAGGATATACGTACTTATATGAGTGTGTATGGAACTGATTGCGCAAAAGAGATACGTGTACATAGTAGCAAAAAAAGAAAAATCAAGGCAAACTTTACTCTCAAGTATTTATGTACAAGTGAGTATCACATAGAGACGATATATTATAAAATCAAGTATACATTTATTGCAAGCTAACAACACTTCACGTTCCATAAGTTTCTTACAATCATGATGATGGTGATGAAATGAGTATGATCATTTTTTCTCTCCTTTGACTATTTATCCGTCTCTATATCCCACACGCTCTAAAGGAGCATATGAATGTACGCAAACAATATTGATAGACTTTTTTTTACATGCCGGTCGTCAATTCAATATGTGTATCGTGTGTGGGAGCTGTTTCTGTGAATGAATTATAATCAATGTGAAGTGAATATTAGCACTACTAACACACTCTTTTGTAAAGAATTTATACGAGAATATTTGTGTGTACGTGTGGCACATCAGTCTTCCTATAAATTCAAGTAGTTTGCTAGTAAATTTGGACAAGTTTAATTTTAATCAAGCTCAAGTATATTTGTCAAAATTGTGTTAAAAAGTTGGGTGACGAAGCCAAGAAAAGATTTGGTAATTGTGTTAACGCCAGTTGTCATATCAAAGGCTTGTTGGCAGAAGAGGAGAAACACGTCACACGGAAAGTGAGCATATAAAACATTGCTAATTTAAAGAGAAATGTCACACTAGATGATGTGTTTGAGCTTTTAATAACTTGAAATTGGTTTTGTACTTACAATACTGTACAGCAGATTGTTTCGATTTTTCCGGTATGTTCAGCCTTGTCCTTTGTGTCATTCATATTCAATATCGAAGTTTGATTAGAGTTAAAGTACCAAGATAGACAACTTGAGTATTACAACAATTTTGAAGACAAAAATGTGATGTAATATTACCCAAAGAATAGTTACATAATTTTATAGTCTTCTTACATAACGAGTAATAATGTAAATTAATTTGCGGTCATTTGCATTCAGTCCGACGTGCTGCCGTTTAGTACAAAATTCACGATTAATTATACCCAATTAAAATGAGCTTAGTTGGAATGATGATAATTAAAGGTTACAGTTTATTAATGTGTCAAAAATTTTTACTTTGATTTGCAGTTGGATTGAATAAGTAGCATTATAGAAATGGGAGCCGAGGCTGACCTGGGTGGTGCCGCAGATGTGAAAGACTCTGCAGGAGTTGAGGAATCTGGAGGAATGCTTTCCGAAATCATTAACGAAATAGTTTCTTCCCCAATTAACATCGCATTAGTTTTGGCTATTTTATTCCTTGTCTACAAAATCGTCGCGGGAAGGAAAGAAAATACCGAAATTAATATTGCCCCTCAACCACCTCCACTCCCCAAATTAAAGAAACGGGATATGCTCCTGGAAGAACTTCGAAAATACGATGGCACACAGCCTGATGGTAGAGTTCTTGTAGCAATCAATGGCAAAATTTTCGATGTCACTCGCGGAAAAAGATTTTACGGGCCTGGTAAGTTATATAATTCATACGTTATTTTCTTTATATAATTTTCTATCCTACATTTTATGTACATTTCCTTGTTGGAATCAATCGGTGACTTACTCTGAACATTTATATTTTTAGGCGGTCCTTATTCACCTTTTGCTGGACATGATGCTTCAAGAGCTTTAGCGTTTTTCCAGGCTGATTTGGTTAAAGAGGAATACGACGATTTGTCAGACCTTGACAGCCGACAAATGGAATCAGTTAGGGAATGGGAGGAACAATTTACAGGTAGGTATTCTATTATACTTAAATTTTTTCCTAATGTATTCTCTGCGTTGGTTGACTAAATTTTAAACTTAATTTATTCAACAGATAAGTACGATTTTGTGGGAAGACTTGTAAAACCAGGTGAAGAGACAGCAAATTATTCTGATGAAGAGGAAGGTGAACAAAATGAAGAGCCAGCGGCAGCCCCATCGGAGAGAAGCAAAGATGACTGATATCCTTGACAACGATAATTTTTTGTAATAGTTACGTAAGGTATTATTATGAGAGAAAAAACTACTCATGGAAACCTGTTGTTACTACTGTCAAGGTCCTGTCCCCTATCCCTTCGCTTCTTCCTGCCAAAATAAAAAGAAAACAATGAAAACAAAATTCGAATTTGCTACAAAAGAGAGTTATTATTGTTGAAAAAATATATATCGTCTTCTATCAATATTATATAAGCGGTACATATATAATGTAACATTAGTGCTCCAGAAAAAAATGTTAAATTTACAAGTATGTATTTCCTTAAGAAACAAGCGATTTATGAAAAGAGTATATATATATAAAATACATCTCTTTCCTTTTTTCCAAATCTGCTGTCACCAACATCGGATGTGAATGCTTAACTCTGATTCACATATTTTGCAGCTACTCTGCGTATATGACATACAAAAATAAGTTAAGCGACTTCGGAAACAAATCTGTATAAATTATTTTAAGGTTCCAAGACTCATCCTCTGTGTTAATTTTCATATACATCTAATCTACACGCCACTTTCACTATTTACTAAAAGGGATTTGTTGTAAAACATGCACAATGAATTATTGCTTTTTGAATTTTGTTTTTTTCTGATTTTTTCTCTCATAATTATTCACGGCTGGTCCCTTATTTTGTTTTGAAAATTGTTTTAACATTCCGTGCAACTTTTTATTGTTGACCACCTTCCGAAACACAAGACAGTTTCTTGATAAATATTATTATGATTTCTTCAGGTCTTTTAGTTTTGTTTGTCAGAATAAACCTTGAATTTCGTTTTTAAGTTTTTAGTTTATGTTTGATCCGCATAAAATTTCTTTCGCATCATTTTTATTTATTACATAAGGTGACCATGTTTCAGTTCAAATGCATAAATTATTAACATTGGACTATCGTAAGAATTGACTGCATTTTAATCAATCATGCATATAAAAACTGGACGATCCACTTTGTTTTGTCGTGAAAGCAACCAGCAAAATATAATTTAACTTGATATTCTGTATTTACATCGTTTATTCATTAAAATTCATTTCCGTAAACACCAAATAATAATAATAATTATAAAAAATGTGTAGAAACGCAACATTCAGAAAAATTACACTTCACAGCGCTAAAAAGATTTTTTTGTTTTGCATACATATCATATATCCCTTCCAAACAGTCATAATGCCAGGAAATGATTCGCCATCGGTACCAACAGAAACTGTTTTCTACAATTAATAATTAGTTCTAGAATTTCCAAGGGAATTTTCGTCGCAAGTATTTATTAATTCTTAAGTCATGTCATAATCATAAACATCATCATTTTCATAATATTTTGTAAACTTCTACAATTAATATTTTTCTATTCTATTGAACTTGAACGTTGTATATACTATATTCAGTTACTAATAACAGATGAATGTGATGAGGTGATTTGTGTTATATTTTTTAACAAATCAGATCTATACGTTCATATGGTACATTTATATTTGTAACCATTTCAGTGTGTGGTCCAGATTTTTTTGAAGAAGTATTTTCGTACAAAAACATTGCTACGACTACCAGTTTTTTCGACATTGATTGATTCATTAGATTGATAGCATACTATACAGTTTAGTTGATTTTGGATTTTTTAGCAATGGGGGGAAATTACGTATTGGTATCAATGCCATTCTACAATTTTTAACATTTCCTATACGTTTCCATTAAGGGAAAGAAGGTGAGGGTTGAACACGCGAAAAAAAAGTTTTTTCTGACCTTGTTTTTTGTATGCGTATAATAGTTATACGTTCATTCTATTTTTTTTGTTGAATTTGTTACGTTGGCAGTCACAGAAAGATTGCAAGTAGTAAGGTTTACATCGGAATTTTCTATTTGTAGCAGGAATATAATAAAAGTATAAAAAATCGCAAGTTTGATTGTTTTCGATAGAAATACACTGTGTACATCATAATGATACATTGATACATGCATGTATCTGTTTCATTTTTTTTTGGAATTGAAATTTTTTGGTCAGATAGTATAAAATCGGTTTTTAAGTTTGTGGACTACAAAAAATTGGACAATTTAACTTAAAATATAAAACACTTGTTTGTCGTTATCAGTGAACAAATAAAATTCATAAGTTTCCCATTTCTTATTTACAGTTCAATTTAAATAACATTTTTAAAAAGTTTTTACAAAACAAATAACAGCATCTAATGAGTACCGTTACCGTCATAACTAGATAATAGATATTTTATGTTTAAAAACAGTACAAACAGAACGTACTTATTGTTATTATTCTAGCTGATAAAAACTTTAAAAAGATTACATAATAAAATTTGACTTCAAATTATGTACAATAAGTTTGCTATATGTTAAAATAATTTGTTGATGATAAAATTACTTTTTAGTTTCAATGAGAACATTCAACGAAACATATAGTAAAGAGTTTCCTTGTTTTTTTTCGATGTAAAAATTGGAGTATCATCATTCAATATGTTCATGCATTATAAGTTGTTGAGTTCCTGTATATCTAAGCTGCTAGAAAGTTTAACTATCGCAAAGCTTACAACAATGGCAAGAATATCTTTACACATCGACTAAATTGATGTTGAATATATACTTAACGTAGTTAATTACATAGTAACGTAACTGAGTACATTATTGTTTGGAACACACAGAAAGAGATTAGTTTGAGTTTTTTCATAGAGACATTCATCATAATTAGAGCAGACAAATATCAGTACTTATTACATAATAGTAATATGTATAATCATGAATGAGCTGAAAAAGAGTAAGTTCGTAAGAGATTTCACGTAATATGAGAATGAGAATATATGATAAAATTGAGATACACATATCTCATGAGTTGCACAAATTTTGTATATAGTTACCTACCTTAAATGTTTGTGCTAAAAAGTTTTACTGTGCTACAACAAATTCATCTAGGTTGCGTGGTTTGTCAAGTAGTAGCTGCACAAGTTAAATGATTAGCTACGTTAAGCAACATCAAAAAAATTGACTAACAACTAAAAACTATATATTCTTAATGTTATACAGCTATATATATTACACATAGAAAAACCATGGTTGTTTTCAACAATATTTTTTAAAATCATCAACATTAACATCTTGTTCAGAGGTTCTACCTTGAGTTCTATACTGAGAAGTGGTGGAAAGTGGAAGATTTAGTTTTTGTACGTGGAACGTCTGGACCGGTACGCACAGATTAGAATGCATGTGAAGAGAAGACAGAGAATTTGCACAGATCCAATTCCAATCAATGCTCCAACAAAATATGGTGTTTTGGACTTCATCCATTCAATGAACTTTTCAGCGCAACCCTAAAGTTGTAAAAAAAAAAATTAAGAATGACATGTTAGTGATGTCATTCGCAAAGATATGTGTAGGTTCTATTCTTGGCTATGACTACAACTGCAAGGTTTTGCTGTCATACCTCTTTGTAGACTGAAGAACTGGCCAAAACATCGCCGATACCAGGAATAGATGCAGTGATGGAAATTACTCTTGCACTTTCACACTGTGACTCGGACAAATCCCCACAGCAACTTTTTGGAACCTGGTATGAAGATCCACTGTTTGCACTCAGTCTCATGTCAATAATACCTTGAGATTCCTGACGTTGCAAAATGTTAGAACTGTAATCCCTGAATCCAGTGGCTCCACAGCATTGCATCTGCAGAAAAATAATAATAATATGTAACATTAAACGAGGAAGCTCCCTTAGAAGTTCACCTTTTTTTGACAATTATAGACATAGTGAGCTACACTTACTCCTTTTTGCATAAGATCCCATCCCTTTGTGCGGTACTCATCAACACCATACAGATTTTGCACAGAGTTTTTCATCTGGGTCCGGAAATACCTCACAAATTCATCCTGATTCAAGTAAATGTAGACTCCAGCAGCCAGTTCCGCCAAGGAAATTATGAGTACGATGGAGAAGAACTGAGAAATTCACATCATTTACTCAATAAATATTTCAGCGTTTTAAAACGTGCAACAGAATTCATTATAAAAAACATAATAATAGCCGTACCGCACTCAGAAGAGATGAAGATTGTTTGAATCCTCCCAAGCAGCCAGTTATCCCACCTATTAGCATTACCGAGCCGGCGACAATCAAGAACCATCTTCCATACACCAAGTATTCATCCTCAGGTGCTACTTCCAGGTAAATATCTTGCTCCAATAGGAAGTAAGCTGAGAGTGCAACAATGGCTGCACCAGTGACCTATTTGAATATCATAAAGTCATTCCATCACCAAACCAAAGCGTAGGCAAAATGTAGTGCAGAATGCTGCGTCCCAGCCAGCCTCTATATACATTTAGCATATATGCACAAAATCAATAGTTCGTCAGCATCAAACTTACCATAAATAGAAGTGCCACGTAAATGACACCATATTTCATGCAGCCGTAGCAAGCCGACATTTTGCTTCCTGTGTATGACCTAGGATACAACACATTTACAATTAAAAAATTGCCTCAACATAATAATATGTATAGCAATTACATTTTTAGTCATAATCAGTCATAAAGTGCTTAATCCTTTCTTCATATCAAAGTGTGCCATCAACATTATAATGAGTATGTATGCATACTCAAGTAAGTCAAGTAAAAAATAAGAAATTACCGACAGGAAGTATACACCGTCTTAGCAAGCAAGAATGACCAACCAGCCCATAACGCTCCCAAGTACGTGACACTTGTTTCAAGAAAGATGTAGTGTAAAAATGTAATGACGGTAGTAAACATGTCAACAAGATCCTCAAACATTTTTGCCGGTTTACTTTCCCTTAATAGTTTTAATCCTTTGCTAATAGCACTATAAAAGTTCTTCAACTTATACCTAAGTGTAAACGCTAGCTATATGTTAGGGATCTCTTTGCAAATTTTTATCCAACTGCATAAAATTGGGCATACAAAAACGTCAAAAGATCACTGACTGTTAATGAGTGTAAGGTCTTGAATTGGAAAAGTAAATATTATGTAATCCGACTCCTTTTTACTGCAACATAGTTTTGTTCAGACTCTTTTCATTCCTATACAGTCTACACACATGCCAATAAAGAGTACAAACATAAAACAGATAAGATATGATTCTCTGGCGTCTGGCTTTTCTCTATTGCCTACGAGGTGACAACTCCTACCACGCTTTGTTTACAATAGGCTGCCCTTGGAATGCAAATATGGTAAATAATTGTGCTGCAAGAAAACTGCAATCAAGAAATTTTCACTATCAACAACGAACAACCCTACGCATTGACGGACCTCACTAGATAATTTCCTTATCAATATCGAACTAAAATAATACCTCATAGCCAACCAATTTAGTTGACTTTCATGTGCACTTTACGAATGCTTTAAGAATACTTGGAATTTTGGGTTGGCAGGAGAATTAAGGTTTTGTTACGAAATTTGGTACAATAGCTCCATTATGAAGAAATTTGTGCAAGCAACACTCAAAGACAATGGAAGCAAAGCTTCGGCTTTAATTTGTTGTAATTCTGTGCTCAACTTTGTTTTTGTCAAACTATAAACATTCCCCAGTCATCATTACTCAGTCAACCATACAGCACCTATCGCTATCGCAATATAGCTTGCATGAGTTTCATTCTATCATCATCATTTGTGGAGGCGGACGTTGGCATAAAAATGAATACTTAAAGTAAAGTGGTTATAACAAAAGCTATAAAGTTGTCATAAAAGTCATGTCAACATTGACAGTACAATACAGTTCGCAACAAGTTGACGGCATCTATATAAAAAAAAGTGTTCAATCTTTTTCTTACCTTTTACTTTCAAGTCCCAAATTCCAAAATCACAGGAGTTTTGTCGTAAAAAAACTTTTTTAGATTTCACAATATCTCTGCCGCTAGCATATAACAAAAGATTTAATGTAATATTCACTTTAATTCAGTAGAGGACAAAAACTCTCACTATAAAACTGAACTTCCGCTTTCCAACTTCAACTCCCCTTTTTGATTTTTTAGCTTTGGCCCAGTTGACAAATTAATTTTAATTATAAATGACAAACTCCAATGCCTAACTTTGGCATGTGGTGCCCAGTAAGTATTGGAAACTACGAAACGCCGCAAAACTTACTATACTCCCACAACTCCTCCACAGACTGGGAGAGCACGCAACTCAACTCACTTAAAAAAACAAAAGTAATATTATGTATAACTGGGTAAGCGAGCGTAACTCCAGAAAGAAGAGTTTGGTTTTAGTTTCATAAAAAAAGTGTCCTCTGCTTCTTCTTTTTTCTTTCTTTCCTCCTCCGTCTTCTTCTCCTTTCTTCTTCTTCTTGCTCTCACAGTAGTGAGTTCAAGTCAAAATCGAGGGATTAGCCGTGAAGATGACAAAATTCACTAGAGATTATGCGTGTGAAGGAAAAAAGATGTATGTGTTTTTCTTGCTCTTCTCGTCTCTCATGTATAAAAAAATATATAGTTCTCGCAAGCTTGTTCACTCTACTACTTCTACTCCTCACTAACCAAGCATGTTATGGTTGTACATTTTAGATGTTGCTGCTCATCTCCCATTTAAAACTGCTTGGTTTTACTCCGTACTTCTTCTCTCTGCTGTAGGCTTCCTTTCCCTTTACTGAAACAGTCAAAGCCAAAAGCCAATGCAAACATTTTTTCTCGTCTGTGCCTCTCTCTCTCTCTCTTTCAACTCTGTGTAGACTACTGTATCCGTCTCTCCTGTGTTCTCAGCTTTTTCCTTTGCAACCCATTTAGCAGGCACCGTCCTCAGCTCAGCTCAGACCAGTCCTTTTTGTTGTTGTACACCAGCAGCAAACGCAAACTTAGCAAACCAAAACCAAGTTTCGTTGGTTCGCTCGTTCTGATGATTCCTCCAAGCTGGATATTAGAGAATGTTGACTGTGTACGTTTTCTTTAACAACACCATCACATCACCACACACCACCACCGTGGACGTTTTGATGTTAATGGTGAGATTGGGATTGGATATTATGTATGAGATGGCTAGTAAAATGTAAGTCCATGTTTTGTATATGACTCCAAATAATATGTGTGTGGAACGATGGTGCCAGTCATTCACTCAAAAAAGCTAAAAGCCATCATATCATCATCATAGCTGAAGCCAATGCATCGTATCCGTGTCTTTTCTACATGTAACCAAAAAGTAAGTAGGCAGGCAGGGAGTTTTACATGTAGTCATGATGATGATGATCAAACATTGAATGTTTTCCTGATGCATAAGTATTCATTCACCTCAACCTACAATATTATGTTATATTATGTACCCTTTAGTTCCCTATATTCAGACCAAAACCTAAGAAGACCTCTTGGCTTTTCAACACACAAAATCCCATATTTTTTTTTTTAACAATATGCTTGCGATATACTTCAAAGATGTCGATAAAATACCATTAGAATTTGGACCCAGTGTGAGAATCACAAGCTTAGGAAAACGCGTCGTCTCAATTTAGTGACTCCCTTTTCGACAAATGTCTAATACTTAATATATATTGGGATGTGATAGTAAAAGGCTCTCAATCCACGATTCAAGATGAAATACGGATTCCTACAAAGTCGTTCTTCTTGCTACCAACTTGAATCAGTCAACCGTAGTTTTTTTGGGAAAAAAGAGTGCCATTCCATTATCATTACATATTTCATTTGCACTAAAAAAACTTACTCTTCTTATGCGAATTTGGTGGAGTGTGAAAAAGAAAGAGAGGAAACCACTACCGCTTTTGCGTGGATTGGAACTAAAGAGAAGTATGATGACGATGATGATGATACCAATGATGATATGTATTTTATATGAGGCTTACGTTGTGAATGTTGATAATATGATCGTCATCTCAATCTCCCCCTAAAATACATTGGTACTCTTGTTGGCAATAAAGTCATGGGGACACATTACTTATGAATCATATAAAAAATTGTGGTGTACATTTCATCATAAAAAGAACTTACATACATATTTATGCATAATATTTATATACATGATCTCAATGGAAATTGATGAATTGAGTAGCATCACATCAACAGGACTAGTAGCAAACGGCAAAGGAATGAGTGAACACAGGACGTCAACCAACGCAACTCGTTTAAACCCGAATGGAAATGTTGATGTGATGATTAATTAGACGGGAAATGCAGAGAAACCCCCTTTACTTTGTGTTCGCTTTTACGCTTTGCATACATAAATACGCTGCTGATAGAATGATATGATGATGATGATCTTGCTCCCTGTACTTTTGATTAATCATGTGCAGTGATCAATCTCTAAATCAATAAGTCATCTCTCTTTGAACTTTCTAGCAATTATATATTTTTGTTGGCAACACATTGAAATGCGAGGAAAGGGCAAGAAGCTAAGCTCATGAATGTCTGTGTATATTATTATCCTCCTTGTTCATAGTTCATACATCATATTCAACTTTAGTTTTACGTAAACAATGAGAAGCGTGGGTTTTTTTTATATAAAAGAAGACAGTCTCAGTCTTTTAGGGATGTTGGGTCTGGGTCCTGTAGTCAACTTTTTTTAAAAAGGTATGGACGAGGTAAAAAATCAGCGAGACAATATTGCATTGTAATGTGTGGCTCGTATTTAACCAACAATTGATTACAATGACAAGACAGTGGTGTGTATAAATATGTATGTATATAATATGCAAAGAGAATATGAAATGAAAATGAATGAATGCGCGGTGCTCTAGCCGGTAATAAATTATACCATTTTAGGTATTATCACATTATGTGTACAACGACCGAGTCTAGCTTACAAAAAAGATATTTAGTATAAGGACTAGTCGTAAAAAGTAAATTATATTATATTGTAATGTAACTTACAAAAGACTTTTCATCTCATCTCATCTCATCTTCATATCCTTTTCTTTCTTTTTTTTGCGATGAAAAAAAGTGCGAAGGCGAAGTCGTGATTTAGCGTGGTATCAAAGCTTCTACTAATTGAAGCGTTTATTATGTCAACCTTACACACATGCTGATAAAGAATCCACACACCTAATATGCCACAAAGATTGCTACATTATATTGTAGCGAATGAATCAGATTTTGTTCAGGATTTCTCTTTATCTTTAGCTGGACACAATATGTACTTCTGCATAAAAGCTTCTCTTTCTTTTTTGTTTAAAGATTACATTGCATTGGCATTGGGGTGGAATAATTTGATTACGATTAGTGTTTAGCATTAGCACAGTGAGCTGAGTTGATCCACAGCCAGAAGATTCTATCAGTGAGCTCATTTTGTATACAAATATTGAAAAAACAGACCACCAACAAGGTAACTCTTTTTAGTTTTCCCCAAGTAAACATTTAACTGTAATGTTCAGCTCAGCTCAACAACAAACATAGGCACACGCCTTCTTGTAGATTTTTGTTCTGTTACCAAATACAATTTTTCTACTCCCAAAACATTAATTTATTATCATATCAGCTTCATCATCCAAAGAGAATTATGTGTGTGCGTTATTGAGCATGGAAAAAATATGTTTGTCTTGTTTAATATGCATGGTAGGAGTCTTCAGTCTTGAAACATGTTCATAAAATATCTAAAAGACAAATTGGTTGAACATTATCATGAAAATAATAATAACAATATAAGCTCGCCTTCCCATTCCTTCCTCGCTTGTCATAAAGAGTATGCTCGACAACGTTCCTCAAACGGATGATGATGAGTGTGTTGATGCAAAAGACGACAAAATAAGATGATTATATCATGCTCCGAAATCTGTTTTCTGGAACTGGGTTTAGCGCATTCAAGCAGAATGTGTTGTGCTAGTTTTGTTTTTAGTTTGAACTTCTTTTTTTTTTCGAAAAAAAAAAATCAGAAAATGAGGAAAAACGTGGAAGGAAGTCAAAGCTGGACTGTGTGTGTGGCTGAATTTTCCTGAATATAAATGATCATAATAAAGTTTTTCACTTGTACCGCATCCCGCTTCAGTTTGTGTATTGACTTCCTGGAAAAAAAAGTGAGAGAAAAAACTGGGAAATTATCGTGTTTTGTTTGTTATACAATAGAAAGTGCCATGTAAAAATATTGAGTTGGAGTTGGAGTGCAATGACTGCATAAACACCATGCGAGCCTCGATGCCACCCATAGCTAGTTTCGACATGAGATGGTGTACTTTGAGTGAGCGAAACAAAAACTGAATTTTTATTCCGTTTTATTACAGGTTACTGGGCTAGAAACGGAAAATGTACGTAAGTAATGTATATGTACGTCACATACATTACATGCACAGAATAATGGTAAAGAGAGTAGAGAGAGTGAATGTAACACGGTTTCTTGGGAAAATTACATGCATAAAGCCCAGCAGTATAACAGCATTTGGCAGAACACGGTTGCTGGAAGGAAACAAGGTCGTTGGCATTTTTTGATCCGAAGTTTACAATGACTTGCCATAAATAAAGGATTGAAGTGTTCAAGCGTACCATTAGCAGAGCCCATTTCCTTTATAAATACTACTACTGCAGTAGTAGGAGCACATACTAAACGAAGCGAAGCTTATGCCATTGCGACTGCCATTGCTGTTATTGTGCTTGGGCTCCCAGAAGAAAGTCTCTTTAAAAAAGAAATTTTCCTCAAGAACATTCCACGACCACGCTATCATGCTCCATTTTAGCTCGCTTATCCAAGTAAACATGAAACATGTCCAGAATAAACAAGCTCTGCCAAAGAAGAGGGTAAGAACTGATAAAAGTAGAGAGAGAGAGGGAGTTTATATTTATTGTGCGCCTACAACTTTTTTCTTTATCTACACCATTTTTTTCCCAATTGGAAATATTGGAATAAAGGCACAAAAAAGAGAGAAAGAGACGCCACAACAATTTTGTAAGCTGACATGTCAAATGTTTCCAAAAAAAAGTCACTGATCTCCCTGTATATCCCATTTTCTTATCCGTCCGAATGGAAACTTTGTTTCTTTTCTTAAAAGAAATTGTGAATCCGCAATAGGAAAACGTTACATTTCCTATCTCATTTTCATGAATATCCTGGAAACAGATAAATCTTTTTTACTCCAACTTTTTTTTCTTTCTTGGTCCTCAATAACTCTTTCCCATCAACATACAAACATGAAGTCTTTCTTGATTGGAGTCTCGTTTTGAGAAAAGGAATTTACATTACGTTGTGCAAAACAGCTTGCCCCAAACAAGAGTTATTTATTTGCAGACAGGCTAGGAAGCCATCATCATCAATGTAATAGGGTTGTACATGTATCCCCAAGAAATGCTGAATATTTGCTGAGAATTCAGGATGACATTCATTTCAATTCCTTTGCATGCATCCCTATCGGATCCTCCTAGTATGTATCAATTACAGTTGAAAAAACGAGAATTTTCTAAATAAAAGAAAAAAAACATTTTGCCCAATATCTCTTCACGACGCTTAAGGTTTCATTCTTGCTCCTCATATTTCATTCACTCCAACATTTAGTAGAGATTTCACTACATTATATATTTGTTGCCATGTAGTTTGTGCTTTGGATTATTACACTTGATTACATTGTAATTATAGCATTTTCTGAAAAGAGGGGTCCCACTCTTTTTGATGCAATCTTCATTCTTTTAAATGATGTAGCCAAAGCCAAGCGCCAAGTGAATGAGAAACGCATGCAATAACCCAATGACTTTTCGTGCTGCCAAAAGCCACAAAAATGCATTTCATTGGCATTGATGAAAATCAGACACTTCCATTCAACCAAACGCATACTTCACTTCCACAGCCGAAAAGAAGTTGACAAAAAATGCAGTGCTTTTATCCAAAAGCACACACATAATAAGTTAGTAGATTCGCATGCATCTTTGAACAAAACACGTTGGGACGCAATACTTTTACTTAATGTCATGCAAGTTTCCTAAGGATTGCGTGCGGGACCCACAGTTTTTATATATACATATTATTTTGTACGCGTGTGATTTTCAAAGTCGATAATAATGCAACAACAAAAAAAGTTGAGTTGAGTACATTTTTCGCTTTGTACAACATGTTACTTTGATGTATAAGATCGGTATTTTCAAAAAGAGAATGGGAATGACTAACAAAAGGGAAAAAGCAAAAGCCACTTCTCATTTCCTTCGGAGATCCATAACAAAAGAGGAATGAAAACGTGCATGCGACTATAAGAACTCCCTTTATTATGCATTGCTAAATGCATTCAAATATGTATGTATACACATACACACACACACAGTTTTATTCCCCCTAATTTTCTTGGCTCCGGAAAGTTACTTTGATATTTTAGCGTTGAAGACGAGAAGAATGAAGTTGAAACGAGAAAAAAATGTGAAAGAGAGAGAGAGAAAGAGAAAAGTTGAAACTGGAGTCAATTCAATGTCAAAGTCAACAGAGTCGTATATATTGTGTGTACAAACTAGAAGCATAATGTAACTGCTTGTTCATGATTTTTCATGTGGCAACTCAAAATATGGCTGAAGGTTATTACGTGCAAAAGCTATTTCAGTTACGTTTTATGGACTTGTTATATTATACCCTGATTGCGAGACTTAAGTATATTAGTTGAAAAATGAGAAGGATGAGGAGAAGAAAAAAATAACCGTTGTAACAGTAGCAATATGAACATGTACACAACATGATATACAAGTACAAATGGATGCATGAACATAATATATACAATCTATACTTTTACTAACAAAAAGGTTTCAGCTTTAGTTTAGCACAGGCTCTGGGATATATATGAATGTGAAGTAATGTGGGTGCTTTTGGGAAGAAAAACTGTCGATTGGATAAGGATACCGATATGCGATGTGAAGTACCAAGCTTATAGAAGAATACGTGCTCAGATTTACGCACTTTTATCGTGCTTTTTGTCTACCAAACATCAAAGTACAATGAGCTATATTGACATTGGCTTGTGTATACTAGTAGTATGTATATGGCCTGATGACATGTGTGCAGTGTGTAGGAATATGACTTTATCAGACACTTTTGACTGCCAAGACAGACATGCGAAATGTGTGGTTCATTGTATTATTAGAGCGTTGAGTAGTGGAGCTTGTAGAAGCCTTATAAACTCTTGAAATGATGAAGTGTTTCTTTTTACTAAGAATATCAATATCAACGCACTAAAATGAAACGCAATGCAATGCAATAGCGTCTCACTCCCAAGTCAAGTGGAAAGACTCACCTATGAAAACTGCAGCGTTTCCAAAACATCAGTTTTCTTTGAACACCCTTTCTTGTTGCATTTTTAATGAATCTTAAGAAAACAAATATGGGATGTTGTAACGTGTCAAAGCAATTTAGCAAAGCGTCCATCATTTCAATTGTCAGAGGAAGCAAAGTAAAGTAGCAGAAGCAGAAGCAAGAGTGAGTAAATTTTGAAAGAAAATGTATACACATGTTCATCATCCATGTGTGTGCATAACCTTAATATCCTGTTGCGAGTTGAACAAATTTTTGGTACATGGATGATGATGAACTAATCCGCTTACAAATCCCAAGAATTTCCTTCCGGAGAGCTCATTTGTCTAAAAAAGATTTAAACGGCTTTGTTGTCAGCTATGCTAATTCATGTTGTGTGGTGTGGTATAATTTTCTCATCAATTTAAATCCAAAACTAATGCAAAACGGTATTGTAATGGTACAAATTCGGTAGTAGTGACAG